>JARVXP010000352.1:415000-1015000 GCA_029856935.1 Cyclocarya paliurus
TACTCATTTTGATATATATAATATTTTTACTTATAAAAAAAAAATATGTAAACTATGTATGTGGTTGAAATAGAAATTAGAAATTTGAATTTAAGCTAAGTAAATCGAGATTCCGTACCTTAGATGTAGTGGCATTGTGAGACGTACAAGCTAGGAACTGCGACAACGACGGGGGTTGAGCTCTAGTGTTTCTTGAGAGGGGCAAAGAGAGAGATGAGTGAGTGAATAGTGATGCTCGGGACCGAATGAGGAAAGAGTTGAATTTGTGTTGACCTTGTGTCGAAACAGTGCCGTTTGGATTAATTTTTAATCCAAACGATGCCGTTTCAATACAGGGATATTTTTTTTAAAAAAAACTATGAGTTGTGTCGTCAATTAGATCTAAACGGCACCGTTTTCATTCGAGATAGGAACATGTTTTCTTGTTTTCTTTTTGCAGAAAAATTAATAACAAAATTATTTAAAGTACTAAAATTCTAATTAAGTGAGTCCTTACTATGAATTGTAGATTCATTAAAAAATAATTAATTCTAATAATATTTATGATGTTAATTGCTAATTTTTTACTAATGTAGTGTATGTAAATGTATTATGATAGTTAATGCATAGTTGGCTATATGAGAATGAGGACTGCTACAGACATATAGGGATCCCACAAATTGACGTGTCACTCTCACGTCTAATTAAAATTTTGTTCTTTTCTTTTTTTCCCTCCCCAGCCCCAATTCCCCTTTCCCCTCCGCCTCCCTTCCCGGTCGCAAACTCACGCCGTTGTCCCCAGCAAAGAGTCAGTGCATTAGTCGAAGCCAGCCTACCGCCTTTCCCATCCATCACCAGCAACAAACAACAAACCTCTCTCTCTCGGTCTCTCTTTCTCTCATATTTGCAATTTTCTCGACAACCAAACATATTAGGATTTTCCTTCTCAACAACAAAACACAAACAAATGTAATTTTTCATTCATTTTCTCAACAACACAACACGAACAAGTTGCGATTTTCCCTCTCAACAACTAAATAGAGAACAAATATTATTTCCTTTAATTTTCTCAACAACCAAACAAAAATTTTCCTTTCATTTTCTTAAGAACCAAACATAGAGCATGTGGTAGAGGGCTGTCGGTGACGCTAGAAAGATCCACTAGGTAGAGATCCACTAGGTGCCGAATCTCGTCGGTAGCGCCACTGGGTAGAGATCCAGTTTCATTCGACAGTGGCCTTCGTAAGGCTAAGGGGGAGAAGGGGAGCAGGAGAGAAGGAAGGAAAAAAAATGAGGAAAAGATAAAAAGAAAAGCCTGAGGGGTGGGGTGGTCACGTGGCGCACATTAGTCTCTTTGTGAGATTTGTTTGTGGAATCTATGTGTAGCTCTAGTGTTTTCCTATGAAAATTTTAACATTTTGTATATGCTTAATGAATTATTGTCATTGAACATATATACTTCATACTTATTTGCAACTTAGATATTTTACAAAAAAAATTATCTAATTATTTTAATTAGATATAGATACTAGAAAGTATTTAGTTAATGGTGATATATTAATTAATTGATATAATACATTAGTTAATTGATAGTATATTAGTAATTGTATTATTATATATTTAACATTTTATATTGTCAATAATAATAAATTAGATGAAAATTACATAATTTATTATATAATTATGATATAAAATAATATATATGTGTAAAATATTAAAAAATATGTATATGTATATGTATATTTGGTTGGTTGGGGTCAAAAAATCCTGCGGGACCGGATCGAAAACCAAAAATTTGAGATTTGATGGACTAAGACCGACAGGTCTTAACTTCGATCTGGTCCGGACCAAATGGTTCCGTTTCGGTCAGTTCCGTCGATTTTTTGGATCCGGACCAAATTCCTTAGAGCACTCACAATGGCTTCTTCATCCTATACTTTAAAATACATCACCAAAACTCATTTTTTCTATTTTACATACTGACTTTTACAATATACCATATATCAACTTATCTATTAATATTATATTTAAATATTATATTTTTTAATATTTTTTATTCATTTCAAATATTTTCTCTAATTATCAATAATATTTTTATGTCTTTTGATATTTGCAATATCGCCCTACATACAATGTCATATAATTATGTTTTATTTTAATTAATCAAAATTAATAAGCTAAACCAAAATATAAATTAATTTAAAAAATAAAAATAAGAGATTATATAATAAAATTTTATTTAATTCAAAATTTATAAAATAATTTATTTAATCATTGTGCAACCAAGAACTCAAAATATTAAACCCGTGTAATAGTGCAGCGCTCATGGAGTTGGACGAGGAAAGCGTGGGATGAGAGAAGCAGGTTCTAAAGTGAGAAAAAAAAAATACAAAGGAATGAGAAAAATCGAGGATGACTGGTAGAGGAAAGATAAACTAATTAAAAACATTTATAATCGTGAACAATATTCTATAAATGTAGCGGCATCACTGTATCACAATGTAAAACATTTGTAAAATACAAAATCTGATGGAGCCTACTTTTAAGACAATTTCTTTATATTTTGAAAAAAATTCTATTTTACAATAGCCATTGGGACTGTTCTACGGCCCTTCTCCTTGCATTCGCTTGAATCTCATTCCAACACACATCATGTTTACATTCATACTCCTGACACATAAAAAAGCGACTCACATCTTACAACCATTCCCTCAATCCCTCCTCGACCATGACTTTTTTTTACAAGTTCAAAAAAAACTTACCAACATCAACTAAGCCATGAAATTACTCGAACCAGTGTTTTGAGTTTCGTACCGTACCAGCTGGTACGCCCGGTATTTTTCATACCGGCCACCGGTCCGGTACAGGTACATTGCCTGTTTCGTACCGGCCAAAATACCGGCCGTTTCGGCCGATATTCGGTCTGTATCGGCCGATATTTCGGCCCTCAAATTTTATTTATTTATTTCATTTTTTCAAACTATAAGTTCATTTTTTGACCCCAAATTCAGACTAGGCTATCTATAATTTATATATCTATATATTTATATATAATTTATTCATATATAGACTATTATTTTGAAATATAATTTATATATATACATTTATATATATAATTTATTTATATATCGACTATTCCGAAATGGTACACGAAACGGTACCGGTATAGAAATATTTCGTTTCAGTGCCTTCACTGGTACGACATCCGGTACGGTATTCAAAACATTGACTCGAACCATAATTCCAACATCCAACATAGAAACCCAATCTTCCAGTAGGCACCAAACAAATCAATCACGAAAACTAAGGGTGATAGCGTGGGTAGAGATCGAGGGCACCTTACTCAACTCGGAGCGGTGGTCGGTCAATTCGACATTGAGGTGGCACTGCCTAGAGATGGGTCGTGTTGGTCTGAAACGCTCAACAAAATGAGGCGGTGTGGCTACCTCGGTAGTCTCTACTGGTCGCACGGGCTTCCTACCACAAAGAGAGAGAGCGAAGTGAGAGTAGTAAATGGAGAGAGAGAGAGAGACAGAAACAGAGGAGAGAGAGGACGATCGGAAACTTACCGGCATGACGAGTAGCAACCGGAGACCGCAAAGGATTGCGGCGGCGTGGCCTGTGGAGCAAGAACTTGGCAGCGGCGGTGCACGACGCGCTGCGGCACAACGTGGAGCAGAGAGAGAGCGAAATGAGAGAGATGGAGAAAGAGAAAAGAGAACCCGTGAGGAACCTAGATGAGAGAGAGAGAGAGAGAGAGAGAGACGGAAGGGGGGAAAGAGTGAGTTGCAGAGGGAGGGAGAGAGTGGTCGGAGAGGCTTACCGGTGTATACTTGGTATTCGGAAGGGGAGTACACGATGGGGCACGGATGTTGGAGTGGGGGCAACATAAATTCAGCATGAGAGAGGGAGAGACGGGAGATTGGGGAAGGAGACGTGGTGGGCGGGAGGTGCGAGGAAGAAGAGGGGCTTAGCATTAGTATTGGTGCATGCGCATGCACAATTATCGCTTTTGTATAATCACATTGTTATTTAAGTAAAATTTTTATATGGGCTTATATATATTTAAGACAAAATAATAATAATAAAATAATATTTTTGTTATTATTAATTTTTTTCTAAAATCAAAATTTATATATATATTTTGTAATTAATATTCACTATATACATTTGAAATTAATAATACAAATGTAATAATAAAAAATATAATTTTTTTTATATATCATATTGAAAATATAATAAAATGAAAAAATATATATAATATATTATAATAATAAAATGAATGTGTATGTGAAAATTTGTTATGTGAGTGAGAAGAGGAAAAGATTGAGAGAAAGAGTATAAAGAGAGAAATAACAATTAAAATATGTTTGATGAAGTAAACAATTGTTATCTAAATTTGGATAACAACTATTCACTGTTAGTTAAATTTATGTATATGCATAAGTTAATGCAGGTGTTTTTAGGATCATATTATGCAAATATAGTTTTGCATATACATATACATAAATCAATGTGGATTCTCTTAGGGTTTAAAGCCTTAAACCCACAAAACGCACCGTCTGGTGCTTTCTTTTTTCTTTTGTAAAACCGGGCGGTCTGGGCTAATAACGGGCCGGATTGTTGCATATGATATTGAAATTTGAATGCCGAAATGACGTCTTCTATACTAATAGAAATTTTGTTCAAAAGAACGACGTCGTATGGAAATTATGAATCTTTTTTTGTTTTTTTTGACTGTAAGAAATTATGAATCTTGGGACCAAGCGATTGACGGCTTGGCACAATCACGTGTTGCTCAAGGTGGAAGAGGGGGTGTGCGCGATATGTTTCCTCCGGCTTTTCTTTCTTTAATCATTCTTTGAGTTGAGTAAACTATGGAGAAACACGACATCATCGCCATGTAAAACCACAAGAGTTTACCTGTATTATCATAAACTGCCTTTTTCCTTCACTAATTTACAGCTGCTCTTGCATGCTCTGGAGAAATCCCTTTCCCAATAGAAGCTGCTGTCTGCCCCTTTTCAGCTCTCCTTTTGCCGTAGCTTTAGAGGCAATCTCTCTCTCTCTCTCTCTGTGGTTGTAAGAGTTGGAAACTTGAGTTTTGGGGTCATTTAACTATTTCATGGCTAAATTGGTATGCTTTATGGACATTTTGCTGAAATTATGGATATGGGTTTTCTGATTTCGTGATTCTTCTTATTATTCATTAATATCTTTTGCGTGGGTTTTCTTTCTTATGGATTTGATAGAATTCGTCTCCTTTGTGGTTCGACCTTTTTCCCAATTTCGTTTTCTTTTTCCTGTTTCTGGTGGCGCTTGATGAAATTTCTTGGTATTCTTATCGGTGCGCAAATTCGTATTTTTTTCTGTTTTATAGTTTTTTATGAATGCTTCTGTTAACTGTATTGATATACTAATCATAACTTATGCAGAAAAAAAAGAAAGAAAGAAGATATACAACGTTTAAATTTCAGCTGCAAGTTCTTGTTTTTGGTTTTTTTTGGGGGGGGGTATTGGGTATTGGAAATTTTGAATTATATTTGTACAGGTGACCTATAAGTAACCGGAAAAACTGCAACTCGTGACCTTTTTTTTTTACTTGACTAAGCATGTAAATTTGATTTTGTTTGGTGTTGATTTTAACCGAGTACTTATTTCTGTATGCTTGCCGCTTGGGTTGATTTTCAAATTAATGCCTTTGTATGTTCATATACATGTGAGATTTTCCCCCCTCCCCCTTGTCGTCAGTGGCTTTTCTTGATTTGACCTGAGTTTTCTGGTCTTCAATGTTTGAGGAAGCTTAACTTGATTGTTGGCATTTAAAGTTTTTGGAAAATTTTCATAAAAATAATCCGTTTAAATAAAAACTATTGATGAATTATGAAAATTTGCATGAGGTTCTTCTCTTTCCATCTTTTCCAAATAGCAAACGTCTACAGCTCACCTGGGGAACTAGTGATTGTGCTACACCAACTCTTACCTTTTGGGTTGATGCATCCAGCTGCATAAGTAAATTGTGACTTTATTATCAATCAGTCTCTCATATTGTTTGAAACTACTTGATGACCCTGGAAGACTTGCTTTTGTTATCAAATTTGCTGGTCAATATTGGTATTCATGTAGCAGGTACTTCAAAGGCAGAGAGGAGCTGAGAGTATTGTGAACGTTTACCTCTCAGACGCATGGATCAGAGTACACTGCTCCCCCCTGTGTTCTTCATCTTTTCTTTTTTCTTTTTAGTATATTTTTCTTATTATAATTTTGACTTGCCTTAATATTTCTTGTTTGATTTTAATAGAAAACATAGCATGGGCTTTCTGATGTCCATTATTGGTTTATTTGTAAATGGTCTTGATGCAAACAGACTAGTATGTGGCTATAATCGTTGTCTGTGTGACCCTCATGGAATGATATTTACTGTTCAAATATTGGTTTTGGAGACTTGAAACATGAAACACCCTGGGCATAAAGTTGCCTTAAATTTATTTTAAAACAATGAGCTGAGAAATGTCTAATATGACAGGACCTCCTCCTTTTAAACATGTTGGTCCGACACAAGATCAAGTGGCAGACCAATGAGTAGAAGTGATGCTTGATTGTCTACAAGCCCTTTGAACCTCTTACAATGTTACTGTTGGGCACAAATGAAATTTTCTTGGAAATCTTAAAGATTCTTAATTTTGTTTTAGTTAAAGTCAACAAGCTGTTTATCATAGAAACTTGATTTGTTCAACATTAATGATTTACCTGGTTGGTTTGCTATCGTAGCATGTGTCAGCTAGTATGATACTGGAGAGAAGTTTGTCTTAGTCCTGGGAAGTTATTCATCCTCTGATCCTTCTTGTTAGGTCTTTAAATCAGTCAGAAAACAATGTTTTCTTTCTTATTGAAATTCCTCTGCTTGCTATTGAAAAATTTTGGTTAACATAACTAGGCGGGCTATGTTTTCAACAACTGTCAGAAATGTTCTAAGTATCATAGACAGTGTGCAGTATGATTTGATAGTTTGTAGTTATCATGTGAATTATGATTATTTTTTCAACTTTCATCCATATAACAAACAAGCACTTGTCACTGTGGATTTGACCTGATATTAAGAATAAACCGAGAACCTCAGCAACTCAGTATCTGTTCTGGAAATCAGTAATTTTTTGTTCAAGGTGAATGTAGAGGCAAAATGCTTATGTGATGTAGAACACACTGAAGTGTGCATGACTTCTGTTGTACATGAGGAAGATGGTTTAATAGCTGTTGGTTGTTCTGTGGTGACGGAGCATTGATAGATTGGGGTTGTAAGGGTTGTTTGTTGTGGATGTTTTTGTTTTAACAATAAGCAAATTGCACATTAGTGATGAAATTAAAAGAAAACTAATGAGCACTGTGCACTCAATGGAACAAGTATAAAAAGAAAAAACCCATCCCATTCTCTTCTATAACTGGTCAAACTGAAAACATTTAATGTAATTTCTTTGTTGCAGCCTCCATACCTTGTTTGATGTCGCACGTCAGCCCCCACCCATGTTAAGCCTAAATTTCTGAAGGTTAAAATTTCATAAGAGATGACAATTGACCCCTTTCCCTCAGCTGCATCATTGTGTCAATTGGTGTTTGTATTTTTTGCTAGAATCTCTAGCAAATCTGTCTTTATCTTTAGAATAATGATATAAACACAACTATTTTACAATCAACCAATATGACAGTACCAAAAAAGACAGTACCACTTCATAAAAAATATTAAAGTTTTATTTCATTTCATTTTGTGTTTCCCATCTGATTTAAATTTCAAATTTTGCATAATTGCCTTACATTTTACACAGAGTTGTAAAAAGAGTCATAGAAAAGGTTGTGTATTTATCATAACTCTTAGCTTAATGTAAAAGTGACTGAATAAGTTGCTGAAGGTATACATTAAACACAGGACTCTCAACCGATGCAGTGGACTACAGAAATGGTGACTACACCAAAATTAAAGATGAAGAGAACCCTCAATTGGGAATGTTTGATAAGCCTCTTCCTTTATTTGGCTGTGGAATTGGATGGTTTTTGTGAGTTTTCGTAGCTCTTCTGATATCCCCCCTCTCTCTGCGTGGGTATGTATGTGTCTGAAGATTGACTTTCTCTGGCAGACTTCTGCTAGGATTTGCATGCCCACTGATGTGGTACTATGCTGCAATTCTCTACTTTCGAAGGTACTATCACAAGGATCCAAGGGAGCGAGATGGACTTGCTGCCAATGCAGTTGCTGTAAGTTTCACACTCACTATCAATTGAATGTTCTGCTCGTTTGCTTATTTGTTGCAAATTTCAATCAAATGTAGTAAAGTGGATAATCTCTTATACATCTGAGCTAATTCTTCTTTATGGTTTCCCTAGAAACCCACTACCAACAAGCATGCCCAAATGGTACTGATACACAGTGTGCACACACTTCTTGTCCCTACTCTTTTATTTTCACTTTTCTGTAGAGTTTTGGAAAGCAACGTATAGTCACTGCTGTATGCTGATCTTGCCGTGAAAAGTATTGTATGGATCTCAATTGCTATGGTGATGTTGAAGCATGAGTATGGCATTTATCTTTTTCACTGATTCTAAATGCTATGGTCGTCGCAGGCTTTGATATGTACAGTTGCTGTGGTAATTACAGCTGCCGTTATTCTGTTGCTAAAATTATGCTTTTAGTAGCCATCATCACTAGTGTCACCCTCCTCCAGTAAAAAGCTTGAGCTGATGGTTCGTAACCAAAGCTTCCTTCCAGTATATGTGTAAGAAGAGGTGATTGATATCACTGAAGGTTAGCTATCTAAAAACTAGAGCAATTTTTGGATTTCTCTTGGAGTCTTGTACATAATTAGAACTTTGTACATTAAGAAAATGCAAGTGTGAGGTTTATGTACGTAGTAGATGAAATTATAAGAAGCTTTTTTGTTCATTAATCAAAACACACAGTACATACATATACATACAGATCTTTCATGGATTCTTTTTTTTCTTTAAATTAATAAGTTATGTGCCATCCAATGGGTTTTGAAACCCAGACCTCCATCCCATTCTTATGATGGAAATGAGTTTTATTCTAATGGAAAACTGATAAAAATGGGTTTTGTAAGTAAAATTGTAAATATATGCAGCACAACTCTATTCTAATCTCATCTCTATTGTGAATGCCTCATTTGTTTTCACTATTATTCTCATCTTATCTAATCATTACAATTTTTTCAAATTTTTATACAAAATAAAATAAATAATTTAACTTTTTTAAATTTTAAAACAAAAAATAATATTAAAAAAATATATTTTAATAATATTTTATTTAATTTTAAATTTTTATTTTAATTCATCTCATCTCATTTACGAGAACAAACGAGTTTAGTTTGGCCGGAATCATTTGGAAGAAACCTTTTAAGTTCATAAGCTCTAAGCAGCAGCTTAAACCGCCCAAGCAAGAGTTGTTATTCAATTCCAACCTGTCTGACTGTGGTCCTGACTAGAATTTACCTTACCCACCCTGGCCGGATGAAAACAGGAGCAAACAAGAGAGATTGTGACGCAAAAAATGGAAACTGGAACGAAATTAAGCTTTATCTTTAGAAATACCAGACAAAAGTGTCCCTGACAAGAAAGTTTGATGCTGCTAATCTGTGAAGTGGGCGGACCCAAGTGCTATAACTGAGATGATAGTAAAAGTAAAGTAAAAAACGAATGATCGTTTTGTGATCAGTTTGGTTCCAAGTATCTATATAGAAGGGGATTTTTATTCCATCACCTTGTACACGATGAATGGAATGGAGTCAGGGACAGACCTCCCTTCTCTTCATAATGGAGTTGGTGAGCATTTATTAATATTATATAATGTGGGTTCCAATGGCACCATTACGGAGAAAAACATGTTTTCTTTTCAATGCACTCGCATTCTTCTCGTGGGAATTTCCTCTTGGAATGGAATCATTCCTCTAAACTCGATGTTTATCATCATAATCCCAAAAATCATTCCTTTAATTTTACAGATATCATCCCCAATAATTCTTTTGCATGGGAAATTGAGTTTCATTATCATTGGATATTTGAATTTCATGTAATTTAGCCCATAAAAGGGGTCGAATTTCTATGAGTGAAGAAAAAAAGACTGTTCCTTGTCATTAGAGTCAAAATTTGAAAGAAAATGCTATCCCTCGAATTTACTATTTATGCCTTTTATTTTTTTTATATTTTTTAGTTATGATTAAGGAATTGATTATTAATAAAATTATATATTTTTTTAATAATTAAAAAAGTAGTTGAAAAAAAGAACAATAAATTTATAAGCACCATCCAAATTTGAAAACTTGCAGCGAAAGCATTAAGCAGCGCCGATGGCGATACCTGACAGAGACACATCATGATAATGTAAAACGCGGTTTCCTTTCTCTCTCGATGTCTCAGTCATTGTCTGGCCTTAAACTTAAAAATCGGACACTCTAATGTTTTTTGAATCTTGGGGTTCAGTAGGATTTATTAATTGTCGTACGCGGAATGTATGACAATTATTACAATCGGTGATGTCGTAATATTGCCCATTGTTTCCATTTTTAAGCAGTGAGGAATGCCTGTTGTAGTGGATGAAAGAGGTCTTCTTTTGAATTTGTAGCAGATAGACAAAGAGAGAGAAACGAAAATAAGTTGGGGTTTCTTGAGAGACAGAGAACGTAACATGTTGCAAGGCGCAAATTTAGGTTGCTTTAGATCAGTTTTTTGTCGCACCAACTACAACTACTACTACAAAAGTATGCAACAAAGTCGTATGTCTTGCTCGATGAAAAATTAAGTAAAATAATGCAAAACAAAAGGTTAGGATTTGCGTCTCCGAGATGGGTTGTCAATGATTGTATCCACCAAGAAAGGGTCGTGGTTTACTACAACCAATCATGTGCCAATAGTGTAGTCAGTCAATCTCGCTGTCTCTCTCTTTTTTTCTTTTTTTTATCCTTCTTATTCTTTAGCAATGACAGACAACGTGGCCGATAGCTTTTTTCCTACGTACGAATCGTATTGCTTTTATGTCTCAGGGGAATCAAATAAAAATAAAAAATAACATTAAAAAAGTATACTCCGTGTATCGCTCTCCATTTTTCACACTCAATATATGAAAATATATATATATATATATATATATATATATATTATCTTAACGAACAGGCCATTAGCATCAGAAAAGCAAAGACGAAAGCAAAAAAGTGTCTGAAAAAGGCTCCTCTCGTCCTCCTGCACGCTCCTCTCTGAAAAGCAAACCCAATTCAACCTCAAATAATAATGGAAGAAGAGGAAGACACCCCATTTTGGCTACAAAACACCGACAATTTCCACCGCCGCCGCCGCCGCCGCAGCAGTTCATCGTCTCCCTTCCTCAACTCCGGTCTTCTTCTTGTAATTTTGTTTGTCATAGCCCTCTTCTTTTTCTTCAAAGTAATTCCTTCGTTTCTCTCTTTCACCTCACAAGTATTTAGACCACATCTAGTGAAGAAAGGCTGGGATTCCCTCAATCTAGTGCTCGTTCTTTTCGCCATTGCTTGCGGATTCCTCAGTAGAAATACAAACAACAATAACGACACCACGAGCTCCTACGAAGATCCAAGCATTTCCAATTCATCGCAAGAGGCTTCTAATAAGTCAAATCCGTCCACCCCGCACCGATGGTACGAATATGCAGATCGGACGGCCAGCCAAAATTATAACAACCTCAGAAGGTTAAGGAGCAGCAGTTCGTACCCGGATCTGCGTCAAGAGTCTGCATGGGCGACAGAACATGATCGGTGGCGATCTTACGATGACACCGACCTCAGTAATTACCGGATTCCGGAATCGGATCAGATGCATTACCGCCAGCCTCGGCGAGAGCCTCGAGAAGAAGAAGAAGAATACTCGGAGACGAAGAATATAGCAGTGGACACTTTTGTGGTCCTTAAAAAGGAACTTTCATCAGATTCGCCACCTCAGGCTACTGAGCGTCCATCGCCACCGCCGCCACATACGCCGCCAAATGTGGTTAAGCGCAGAGTGAAGAGAACATCTTATCAAGCTATTGGTGAACACCGCCATGAAGAGATTGAAAATCAGGGAAGAAATTATTCGGAAGCAGTCGAGAATTTGCAACCTTCACCAACATCGCCACCCCCTCCAGTGTCTCAACAACCGGAGCAAACGAGCACCGGCCGCAAGAATGAGAGGAAGAGATCGTCAGGAGGCTCTTCTTCTGGCTCCAAAGGCTCTCCAGTGTTTCAACAAGCGGAGCAAACGACCACCGGCAGCATGAATGAGAAGAAGAGATCGTCAGGAGGCTCTTCTGGCACCAAAGATTTCTTCAGCTCACTGAGGAGGAGGAAGAAGAAACCAAGACAAAAGAGTGTCGAAAACTTCGACACTCTACTAAACCCCCAACCCGCTTCTCCTTATCCTTTACATCCCCCGCCATCGCCGCCTCCTCCTCCCCCTCCGCCTCCGCCTCCGCCTCCTCCTCCGCCGCCTTCATCTTCATCAGTCTTTCACAATCTGTTCTCTTCCAAAAAGGGAAAGACCAAGAAAGTTAATTCTGTTCCACCACCGAATCCGCCGCCGCCGCCGCCACCAGTAGCTAAGACAGCGCGCGCAGCGTCAAAAACCAAATCTAGAAGTAGGCCTATCACGGCCAGCAAACCTCCGCTGCCGGTTAAGTCGAGCAGCTCCAATGGTGGCGATGAAAATATGAGCTCCGGTAATGTGTCGCCGCTCGTTCAGATACCGCGACCGCCGCCGCCCCCGCCATTCAAAATGCCAGATTGGAAATTCGCGGTGCACGGTGACTTTGTCAGGATAAAAAGCAATACTAGTTCACGCAGCGTTTCGCCGGACGTAGATGATGATGGGGAGGCTGGTTCTACGAAAGGCGCAGTTGGGACTGAGGGTACTGGAGATGCAACGACACCACCAATGTTCTGTCCGAGCCCGGATGTCAACTCCAAGGCAGATAACTTCATTGAAAGGTTTAGAGCTCGCTTGAAGTTGGAGAAGATGAATTCTATCAATGAGAAGCAAGGCAGGGGAAGGTCTAATCTAGGGCCAGAACCAAGCTCAAGTACAGAAACTGCACAAGGATCAGGCCCAAGTTAAGAGTTTGAAGTTGGAATGGTTTTTCTTTAATGATTGTCTTTGATTTTCTCTCTCGTTTTGTTTTTGGTTTCATTTTTTACGTTCTTTTTTTTGGGTAACTCTTGTTCAAGTTAGGTGTTCTGACAATACACACGATTCGATCGTACATAGGTACATAGCAATAGGATTGTTAAATCATTTGTTGTTATTTTTTCCACTTGTGTTCCCAAATGTATTTGTTATTGAGATTTACAGGAATGCATGCCAGAGTTTGTATATCATTTACTGTCAGAATTTGTATTTGATCCTGAGTTGTTGGTCTCTGGCAATGTGTTCTATTTTGACTATTGCTATCTTCCTGGGTGTGCCTGTGCATTAGAGAGAGTAGAGGTCCAGTTATTGTGTGACAGATGGGAAAGTAGTAATGGAGAAGTAATGCCGATTTGAATATAATTTTAGAGAGAGAGTTATTAGAAGTAATGGCATCCGACCGAAATAATTGTTAGAAGTAATGGCACGTAGAATGGTGGTGAAGAGAAGACCGAGAAGGAACTTCGGGAATTTTATAATTTGCCTGCAAGACAAATGATACCGGAACATGTTCATGGTATACCGAGTTGTCTTCTTTATATACGTAAGATACACTCGTACGGTACCAGATTTGTCGAGCATTAATGTCAATAGCTCGTCAGTCTTAACTTGATTATGTTCACGTTATTGATATGGAATCAAGGTCAAGGTGATAGAGATTGCTTCTTTCTCTTCTCTTCAATAGCCTCTTTCTTCTCTCTGCCTCTTCTCAGGCTTTTCCTTCTTCTCCTCCCTCTTTCACTTCCCTCTTCGGAACGCCATCAATTTTATTGCTTCGTACTATTGGCTCTTCACAGCATATTTGTTTGAAGAATCCTATAAAGACTCCTTATTTTATTATTTATTGAAATTTTTAAAAAATAATATTTTAACCAAATATACATTATAAATAAAGCGAATTATATTAATGTAGTATGTTTTTATTAAAAAAAACTACATGCTCTTTTATTGAATTGTTATACTAGTTCCACTATTTTTTTTGAAAAAATCTTGGCATCAACCGATTATTGGGCGCACATCCCACACCCCATGTGGCAGACCGGGTTATGCGCCTACCCCCAACTCCTCTAGGTCCCAAGCCCCTCTCCCCCCCCCCCTTCCCCCGCCTCTCCTCAACTGTGATTTATTATTCCCGAAGCCTCCATTCAGCTCCCCCCCCCAAACTGTGCATACACTTTCGACGTTCTCTATCTTTACTCATTTTAATTATTTTCTCATTACTCGGAAACTTCAAGTTCAAACTCTATACTCTCTCCCCTAGACAATAACGTCTTTGTAGGCTTCACTCTATCCCAATGGATTGAAAACTAGAGGACTTAGGGGGAAAAAAAAAACACAGCCCCAAGAAAAACCTTTAGGGGAAAACCAGAACCCAGTGGTTTCACTTCATCTATATTCTTTTGGAGATATAAAGTGAGTGAGTTGCAATGGTGTCTGGAAAGGTGAGACTGGCCATGGGGCTGCAGAAGTCTCCGTCCTGCTCGAAGCAAGAGACGCCCCAGAAACTGCCATTGCCATCACTGAGCTCGGCTAAGGTTCCCCAGAAAGCGGTGTTCTCTAGGTCCTTTGTGGTTTACTTTCCACACAGCTCAGGTCCAGTCTCGCCCACCTGATGTCACAGAGCTGCTTCTTCCAATCAAGGAGCTCCGTGAGAAATAGTCACACGTGAAGACCGAGCTCCTTGAGTATAAGCTTTTGAAGGAGTCCATCGCCATTGTCCCTATCCTTGAGAGCGAGATATTTGCCAAGGATGAAGAACTACAAAGAGCCTCCAACAGAATCGAGTGCTTGGAGATTGAGAACCAGACATTGAGAATGGAATTGGAAGGGTTAAAGACGAGGATGGAGGATGAGGGAAAAAATAGAGATAAGAAAGTCAAGGCAATGGAGGTTGAGATTTCGGAGTTGAAGAGAATAGCATTGGATCGCAACAGAGTAGAGCTAATCATGGACAATGATGACCTTTCATCTTCCCAAAGGTTTCAGGGCCTAATAGAGGTGTCCATGAAATCAAATCTCATAGAAAACTAGAAAAATGGAACCAAATGTGCGGACAACAGTTTGCGTTTTGAGAGGAATTCTTTCAGGTACAGGGAAGAAAAAAAATAAAACCCACCATGTTAGGTGTGGGATGATCTGTAGAATTTATGTTCTTTTTTTTTCTTTCTGATTTACGAGGTTCCTTGAAAGTCTTTTCAAGCTTCTCTGATTTTACATTATCAGTCGAATAAATCTACTCAACCTCTGGTTCAGTGACCGCACTCCACGCTCCTCACTTAGTCGAACCGACCAGTTTACTTCATTCTCCCTCTTCTCCATTAGTCCTTTCACCCTCGTTCTCCCTCAGTCACCTTTGATTTTTCAGATTTTAGAAACCTCTCACACTCGTTTGAAGCCCAGACCTCACAACTCTCCATTCCACTCTCCCTCTTCTCTCTCATGACTTCTTTCTCTCGTAGTAGTATTCTCAAAATTTTGACTGGCATTCTCAGCAACCACCATGATCACGTAAGCCGCTTGTATCAACAATTGTCCTTTCAATTGTTTTCAAATTTGTCTGTAATAATTGGGTATAGCTGATCAGGTCCATAATCTTGGAAATAAACAAACAAAACAAAAATTACAAATTTTATAGACCCAGAAGAATATAGTCCTAAAAGAACACGTACCTAGCTTATCTAAAGCATTTGCATTGAAATAAAATGGAACCCACCTCAAGATCGTTTAGTTTGAGCGATTAGAAACCCAAAACCAACAAGAAAAAAATGAAATAAATTAATCTGCAGAATTATAAGAAAGCGGTTGAAGGCTTGAAGCGAAACATAACACAAATTTTTTGTTTTTTTTGGTTAAGTTATATATGGAGTATTGTGTTTACGGAGTTTTTTCACATTGGAGACAAAGAAAGAGAGAGGAAATGGGTGTTTATTTTTCGGATCATCCGTTCAAGTTGCAGTGCCTTTCTGGACCCAATAAAGCTACTCAACTTTCGGAGGTCTGGAGAAGTGAAGAAGAACATGGTGGGTCTGGAGAATCGAAGAAAAACATGGAGGTGGGGAAATTGAAATGATCTGGGAACAAAAGGCACTTTCCTTAAAATAAAAATAAAAAGAAAAAAGAAAGCCACGTGTATGCTAGAGTGCGGAGGTTGCATAAACAGTAGGCAGCTGTGTATCAAAACTCTTATCAGTCATGTAAAAACCCTATGCTTGGATTGGACAACCACAAACAAGACATCTGAAGACTTGAAAAAAAAAAAAAGAGAAGACAAATGACTAGACATCAGTCAAAACACTGTTTTGGAATCGCACCAAACACCTCGGATAGCCAACCACCTCGTGACACCGCACTCAAGCCAAGAGGACCATGCAGTTATCTATGCTGCTTGGGTTGAGATTTATGTTTGGGTTCGAAATGTAAGCCTCTTCGAACTTGCTTAGAGATTCTCGTCCAATTCCTCAAAATTTTTTCTAAGTTTTAAATAGAAATGACATTTTTTATAAGGATAAATATTAAGAGCAGCCACTATTGAGAGCAACCACTTTTGCACACACTACGTGGCATCATCCAAACTACACATCTATCAAATTTGAAATCAGTACCGGGCTGAGAGAGAGATCGAGAATGAAAGAGATGATGAGAGAGAGTCGGACGATGAGAGAGAGAGAGGCGAGAGAGAGATAGAGAGAGCTACTAATGAGAGAGAGAGACAAATGAGAGAGATGCTAGAGAGAGATTATGAGAGAGAGCGGGTGAGAGTGATAAAAAAAAAAAAAAAGAATCTGAAGCAGCCACATAGTGAGTGCATAGTGTGCGCTACTACAGTGGCTGCTATGTAGCATTGTTCTTTCTATAATTTTATCTTAAATTTTACTTATTTTTAAAAAACTTTCTACATCTCATTCTATATCATTTCTCTATTATATTAATATAATATTCTTCTATTATTTCTTTTTTAGTTATTTCTCTCATTTACATTTCTATTCTTAACTACTAACTTTTTTGTTTTTTCTACTTATTTTCAAATATCACATTCTACTAATTTTGTAAATACTTTTACGATTTTTTTTCTCGGGTACAATATTATCAGTATTAAAAATAATAATTTTTTTAATATATGCATTTTCCAACACAAAGGTATTTTTTAATATGATTTTGTTTGCATATATAACGGCAATATTTAATTTCTATTTGTCTAACAGTAATATTTTCCCTTTCTCCTATGGTGACAAAAATATTTTTTGTCATTTCTCGGGGCGACCAGCATAGCAACCTACCTTGAGCATGACCATAGGAGCCCTCCCCGTTGCAGAATGTTTGGTTTGAGCCATAACTATTGCCCCAAGTGCGAGCTCGTCACCACAGTACCATCAAAGTATCCAATTGGTCCAAAGCTCATCTCATGGCCCAAAGGTCTGGCTTTACTACTACAGGTGGTTTCAACTTACGTCCTAACTCGAACTCCTAATCAAACCATAAAATATCATATCGTACCAACTAGGCTACCACCTTAGCGGTCACCCCAAGAACTTATTTATTCCAAATCTAAATACACCTAACCGCGGCAAGGATCATTGTGAATGAATCAATTTATTAAAGCAAGAAACTGCATAGTTCCTCTACGAAGTATCAATTGTTTCCTTCCACACCAGTTGATTATATTAGGAGGAAATATAATAATTACAATATTTACCTTACAACTTCTCCCTCATCTTGAGAGGTATTTTAATCTCCAAAAGACAGTAACTTTTGCAGATTTCGACCTGGATCCATTCTACAACCAACCCATGTGACTCAAATTTTATATGTGTGTGCGGGGCGCGAAGAAGAAGAATGAAGAAGGAACTCAGATTCATCATGCAGTCAACCAACAGCAACTGAATGGCCACTAGAATTGTCATGAATTAAATTAGCTCATTCAGAGTGCATAGCCACAACTCTGCAGTTGATCTTAGGTTACTAAAAGGCAGAGGAGATTAAAAAGTGAATGCGTCCAAGACTATCTGAAGCAGGTCTCCTGAAACTTGTTAGATAGACCTTCAAATGCAGTCCAAGAGGTTATAAAGTGAAATTTGCTTAATGATCAAAGACGTAATAATAAATTGATTTCAAGAAGGAAATGTGCAAATTCAAAATCATAGGCCATCAAAGTCACTCGATAAATGCAGCTCCACATATCTGGACAAGTCAAATTATTTGGTTCCAACAAGTTAAACGAGAGCTAGAAAACAACTACAAATGCTTCTTGAAGCACATAAATACTGAAAAAGCGGAAATTCATCTCTCCTACTAAGCATTAGATACCATACAACAGCGAAAAACGCAAGAGTATTCTCCAACAAACAACAACACATAAACCACATGTAAGTACTTTAAACTAAAAGCTCACCAGCAGAAACGCCGCCGAATTCAAATGACAATGAACTCATTCAAAGTCGAATCCTGCCTTACTACTTGGACCTCTTCCTACCAGCAAAGGACTAAAAATAGATTCTTTGTTTTTTCTTTTATCATAACCACTTCCTTGTCGTCCAGCGAAGCAAACAAAATGATAACATAAATGCCCACCAAACCAAATGAGCAGGAGATAAAGTACATGAGCAGAACCTACCGCGCTCACAGTCAGG
The DNA here is from genome assembly GCA_029856935.1 of Cyclocarya paliurus. Taxonomy (NCBI): domain Eukaryota; kingdom Viridiplantae; phylum Streptophyta; class Magnoliopsida; order Fagales; family Juglandaceae; genus Cyclocarya; species Cyclocarya paliurus. The sequence continues at coordinate 433,798 of JARVXP010000352.1, forward strand.
CCTAATGCTTAGGTGCCTTGCTCAGCAAATACTTCTTCAATACATCCATAACAGACCCGAAATCCGCTTCAACATGCACGGGCGGGTTCGCAAACCGAGACGCTATATCCTTGATGTTCTTGGAGTGATAATCAATCTTCGACTGCGTAAACTTCAACCCATGCGCCGTGCTCACCACCACCGTCCGATCCGTAGGCCCTATCAGCCCACTATTCCTTAACTTAATCAAGGCTGCCAATGCCACCCCTGTATGCGGACATATAAACATCCCAGTCGAGTCCGCCTGCGCCATTGCGTCCATCAATTCCTCCTCGGTTGCCTCCTCGACGATCCCATTTGACTTCTTAATCGCATACACTGCTCTATCAATCGAAACCGGATCGCCAATTTGAATGGCGGACGCAAACGTGGTGTTCGCTTTCACAGGCTTGAAATCTTTCCACCCTGATTTGTAATGCAAGTACAGTGGGTTCGCGTTTGCCGCTTGAGCACAAACAAGCCTGGGAATCCTGTCAACAAGGCCTAACTCTTTACACATTTGGAACCCTTTGTAAAACGCATATATGTTCCCGAGATTTCCGCCCGGAACTATGACCCAATCGGGTACTTGCCAATCAAACTGTTGCAATATCTCAATTGCCGCGGTTTTTTGACCCTCTAATCTCAAACTGTTTAGCGAATTCGCTAAATAAATAGGCAATTCTGAGGTTACCTCCCGGATTAGCCGCATACAGCCGTCGAAATCTGTGTCGAGGCTCAAAACGAATGCACCGTTCGCGATTGGTTGAACCAACTGAGCGATCGATATTCGATTTGCGGGCAAGAAGACAATGGATGGGATTCCGGCGGCAGCGCAATAAGCTGAGAGAGCAGCGGAGGTGTCTCCGGTAGAGGCACATCCGACACCGACGACAGGGCGGTTCATTTTGCGGAGGCGATTGACTTGGCTCACTAGCACGGTCATGCCTAGATCCTTGAAACTCCCAGTGTGGCTGATCCCACAGTGCTTGACCCAGAGGTCGTTCATGCCCAGGAACTGTTTCCCGAAACGCTCGGCCCAGAAGAGGTTGGAGTTGCCCTCGAAGGCGCTGACGATGTCGTCGCTGTCGATCTCGGGAAGGACCCACTCCTTTTTGGACCAGACGCCAGAGCCATAGGGCCACGTTGTCTTGCCAACACGGGAATCAAAGAGGTCGCGCCAGTACTTGCCGTCGTAGTTTTTCAGGGCGGCCATGTCGTGCTGAACGTCGAGGAGGCCCCCGGATCGGGAGCGGTAGACGATGTCGTCGAGGGAGTAAGACTCCGTGGATGCCGAAGCGTCGGCGTTGAATGGGACGTACTTGGCGGAGAAGCGGTGGGAGTGGATGTGGTTGTTACGGCGGGCCTCATCGCGAATGTTCTCGTCAGCAGGGCGGCGTGGCTTGGATACTGTGTGCTTTGGTGGAGTAGGGGAAGGAGTAGAGTTAGCGGATGCTTTGATTGGAAAGGAATGACATTTAGGAGGTGGGTTTGGAGGAGTGGGGGTTTTGGGTTTGACGGAGAGAGAGTAGGGTTGGAAGATGGAGCAGGAAGAGGCGGCCATTGCAGTGGGGGCTGTCTTTTTTAGACCTTCTTGGTGAGCGAGCGAGGCAGGAAATGAAATGAAACGCACATTTTGCACATTCCGGTTACAATTTTTATAAGGGTGGTTTGCTAGTGTTTTTACTTATTAGAGCACTCCGACCCTTCGCCTTTCTTGGACAATTCGCTTCCCCTATGTTAAGATAAGGATGATGCTGACTCGGGCCTCCTTTCCTTTCAAGCTTGTTTTTATTTTTATGATACGATATAATTTTAAATAAAAATTTATAGTTAGATAAAATATTATTATAATATTATTTTTTAATATTATTATTATTTTAAAATTTAAAATTATTTATTATATTTTATGTAAAAATTTAAAAAAAAATAATGATAAGATGAAATTAAACGCTTTCACTATCTGAATTAATTTTCTCATTTTTAGAATTATTTTAAAATGAATTAAAACATGTTCGGAAAGGAGAAAAAATGAAAAATAAAATCGATCAAATTTCAAATTTTATTTGATCATTTTTTATAAACCGGCATCTGAGATTTTATCTTTTATCTGTATTTTTTCACCATGTAAAATTTTATTTTATAGATTAGTACCTCTGCTTTGATATTTTGTAAGATTGGAGCATTGGTCTTATTTTTATTTAATTTAGTATTGTGCTTTCTAATGAGATTGTACGTTATTTGAAGTTGATTTGCTTTAAAAATATATTTACAAATCCACGTTATTTATATAGCGTGATTTTATTTATAAGATAATTTTTAAATATTACATATCAAAATTTATCACACAAGTGATGTGGATAGTATTTCATCCATACTAGTTTATAATATAAAAACTCTGACTACAACCTGTTAGAAACTCCCGTTCTAACAAAACGGCTATGTAATCGTCATTTGCAAGCAGCGTGCAAACGGCTTCACAAATAATATAAAAGAATGCAATGGTCTAATGTGGGTCCCTCTCTCTCAGTATTCTTTTCTTCAGCACTCTCTCTCTCTCTCCCTCCCTCCCGAATCTCTTTTCTCTCGAAACACATTTACGAAAGAAATCCAACACAAACACCGTATAGAATGGCTTTTGAACAAATGCAGGAAAAGTTCAGCAAGCTTCTCACTAGAATTGGTCGATGCATCTTCTAGTCTTCCCTTCTCATCTATTGCTAGATTCAAGGACTCTGTTAGCTCTCTTTCCTTTTCATTAGTCGTTTGCAGTGCAATTTCAAGGCTTGATGCTCGAGCTTGGAATGTCTCAAGTTCTGACGAAAGTTCTAATACCTTGTCAGAGTATTTCTTGGAATCTGCTTCCGCATCCCCACATTTTAGTGCATTTGCCGACAGCAATCTTCAATTTCTCCTCATATTCAGTGCATTTGCCGTCAGCAATCTTCAATTCCTCCTCAAGCTCTAAATTTCGTAATGAGGACTGGTTTAGAGTTGATTCCAGGTGATTTATTTTTTCTTGGTATTCCTGCATTTTTTCCTGTATCCAAAAACACAACCCTTTGAACAAAATCTCTAGCACTAAAAACCCGAAATTAAAAAAACAAAACTCTGGTTCTGGGTCTATCATGTGTGTCAGTCTTTGTTTTCATGGCCATCTGTATGAGTTAGTTGTACATAAGGAACATACTTGCAAGACATAACAAACGGGCAATCTCCAAACCGGTCCAATTGCTCTTCGAACATTCCCGAAATCAGGGTCGTTTCCAATCGAGACAGAGTCGGAAAAATCATGGGTCACGGACATCAAAGAATCAACCTCGGCTTCAGTGGTGATGTTCGAGAAGCCATCGGCGAAATGGAATACATCTTCAAGGGAGAGAAACACAAAGATGGAGGAAAATAGAAGGAAGGAGAGTCAGAGTGGGAGTGAAACGAGGAGAGAAACACTCAGAGAGGGAAATGGAAGGAGAGAGAGTCAGAGTGGAGTGAAACGATGCGTTTTTATTTTTCCACCTCATACATGTTTGTCCGGCGCTTGCATGAGGAGACTGCATATTGCTTTTTTCCGTTGTAATTCTCAATTTGTCCTTAACGATATGTAACATCACTTTCGTGACAAAATAGCATACGTTTTAACAAGACATTCATTTGAGTAGTCGTATTGTGATAAATAGATTGGTGGAGGAATTTGGATTGAAGTAATTTTTTAATATTATTGACTTACTAAAAGATTATCCCATATGTACAAATTTAAGTAGAGAGTAATCCCCAAAAAATAAAAATAAAATAAGTAAAGAGATTCTATATCTCTACCTCGATCCCTTTCTAAAGAAAATGTGGACTCGCTTATATAAGAGATGGATATGAAATGTCAACTGTTTAGGTCATGTTTAGATAATGAGATAAGATGAGATATTTTAGATGAGATATATAAAAAATATTATTAGAATATTATTTTTAATATTATATTATTTTATAATTTTAAAAAATTAAATTTTTTATTATATTTTGTGTGAAAATTTATAAAAATTATAATGATTATATGAAATGAAATGAGATGAGATTAAACCGTTTCTATATCCAAACGGAGTCTTGGAATGGACAAAAATATTATTTTTTTAATTTTTATAGTTTTACCTATAACTCATACACTTAAGTCTGGGTATTTTTTATTTCATCAGTTTATTACAAATATGACTATTTTATTCAAATTATCGTATGATGGGAGTCCATTATGTACGTCATAGGCAACTTTAGTTTTTGGTTAATAAACTTTTTAACTCTTTTCGTGAACTTTTTAATATTTTTTTATTCCACAATGTTTTTTGTTAAATACTACTTGGTTTAATGAGTAATATACCCCTTGTGCTAATAGTAAATTTATTCATAATTTATTTTCTCGTTATCCTCTCATCATTTCATGATATGGCATTAGATGATAAATTTACAAGTAAAATATAATGAATAGTCTCTAATTACCTAATGTCTCATCATGAGATAATGAGAGGATGATGAAAATTAAGATGATGAGTAACATACCCCTTAGAGCATTAGCAATGGCCTAGTCACTGCCAAGTTCAAAGTTTAGTTAGAATCTTAAGTTTTGGCTATAGTATCAATTTTTGATTAAGTGAGTCCACATTGAACTAGTCATCTTAAAATCAAAATAATAATACAGTATTATATATTTTAATAATATTTAACAAAAAAAATATATATTTTGCAAATACACTTAGTTATTTCCATACGCTTAAGTAAAGTTACTAGTTTTTGAAACCTGTAGTTATTAGATATACGCATGTTAGCCATCTTACCCAATAATCTTGAGCAGGTGAAAATTACTCCAAACCAATTGCTCTCTGTCGCATTGGGAGTCTGTTTGACATCGTGGCAATATATTCTGCTATTTATAAAGCACGCACCTCAAACGGTAAATTTCTCCATATGTTCACATTTTCAGAACATGATACATGCCTTGAGTCATTCTCCTTGAGTCATTGATGACTTTCTAGCTATATGATAGTGAAAGTCTTATGAAATCAAATTCACAAGATTCCAAATGCACAAGATTCCAAATTCAAGTCAAAAAACAATCCACAAATTACCAAAACAGTCCATATAAAATACCAAAAGATAATTTTCAATACAATTTCTAGTACAAAAACTAATATCTAGTTCACAAATTATCAAAACAGTCCACAAGTTACCAACACATTTCAGTTTATAGTACAAAGATAATATCCATAGTCCACACATTTAGTTGCTACCCATCCACATATTTATTCAGCCCACATGTGGCTAGGCAGCTATTAAATTTCAAAAAAAATTAAAACTACCAACATTAGAAGTTAGACACATCCATAAGGTGTCGAAAGAGATGTATATATACCTCCGAAATGGGACTTTGATTCCTCAAAAACTACTAGTTGAATATTACAGAAATATTCTTGTTGTATGGCATTCGTGCCACTTAGATCTAGTATCTGTTGGGAGAAATCTTAACAGTGACTTGGAATAACCAAATCAATTGTCAAACAACGGAAATAATTTTCTCTCACTTTGTGTAAATCTGTTAGGAAGTAATTTAATAGAGAATAATCTAAAATAAAAGCGCACACACACAAAGAGCCAAGAATTTTTATGTGGAAAACTCTTCAAAGCAAAGGGAAAACTCACGGGACCTAGTCCAATTAAACCTTCCACTATTAACAATAATGTGTACACAAATGTTATCTCTAGATAACACTAGAGGCATACAATCAACAATGATCTCAAGAAAACACTTTCTTGGCAACCAAACAGTGTGATAGAAGAGATTTTACTAAAGAAGATGTGGTACTGTTTACAACTACGAACACCAAAAATATTGCTCTAAATCCGATCTCCACCGTTCAGATTGTAGAGCCTTGAGTCGTGAACATGTCTTCAAAATTTCAGCTCGATCAGACTATAGATGATGCCGATCAAAATGTTTGATGGAAACTTCACAGCCTACTCTGTTTTGACAACCTTTTTTTCTTCTTCTTCTCTCACACGATTCTCTTTCTCATTTCTACTAATGGAGGCAGTTGCAATTAGGTTTTAGTAAACCTAATTAGATTGGGCCTAAATCCTCTCTCCTTATGGGCTTAATGGACTCACATAGGCCATCCTCCATATAGGAGGGAACCCACACAACAGTATCGTCATCTTTACCTCAAACTTATTCTTCTTTAGTTCAAAGACTGCTTCATTTTTTTTGTCTGCCTTCAACGCAACATTTCTCTGTTCTTCCATGGTTTTTGCTCTATTCTTAGTTATTTTAGCTAAAGCAATATTGATCTCAATAGATTTGCCTTCCATCGACTTTCGCTTGCTCTCCCTTTCTTTCTCAACTTTTTTACCTGAAGGTCTCTCAGCAAAAACCTTCACGTCCTCCTTGGCTATATCAATAGGAACTTCACCCAACACTTTTTCTTGTGGCCTTCTCTTCTTACCAAGGTAGATATGTATTGCTGGCATTTTGGTTTGTGTCTCAGAAGATACCAATAGTGCTTCATTGTGAAATTACACCTTAGCATTTCTTTGTACCACATATTTGTCTTCTCAATCTACAAGGGTGAAGGAATATTTGTTAGTTTATAAATAAGTCCAACATAATTGCATGATTAAAGGAAAATGGTACATATATTGTCTTGCTCCGTTACACCATTCGAGTGCAATGATGCTCTACCTGTGCTATATATGCACAAAACTTATTTGTCTATTTTTAAATCATGAACCACCGATTCATCAAAATGCCCTATTTTAAAAAATAGATTCAAAACATTCCATGAACTAACTAACGGCAAAAGTTTATCACACATCAATTATATGACATTAATCCAATGCACTGGCATTATGCTTAAGCAACAATATTAAAATCAAATAAGATTTATCACAACAAAGCCATTTGAATCCCAAACCCTTAATGTCTATGTTTGTACCAAATTAAGTCCATAGCTGATAGCACGATCCAAGAAAATAATATTTTTGTTAACTTAGATTTAAACTCAAACTTGTAGTACCTCATTTTTATGTTTTCCACATTCAGATTATCTCCAACAATGGCATCCATAAGTGGAAGGAAACTTGGTACATGAATAAGTGCTTCAAACACTGACAGAACCCCCTGAATCCTTAGATATCTAAAACATCTTTCTTATATGCTCTCAACCAGATAAGATAAACTCATATAAATACAAAAAAAGTCCAGCTTTATTTGATTTACAGTATTGATCATCCAAGAAGCAGGAAATCCTAGTAAATGATACATTTTTCTCCCCCAAGAACCAAAACCAATAAATAATCAGACGTTCAATAATTTTTCTTTGATTTATTGGCAACCAAATTGCCTCCCCAAGCTCTGGTGGGTAAAATGCAGTCAATAAAAGAAAACCCAACTCAATAAAAGAATAAATTCCACATCAAAGCAGAATGTAAATCGAAACAGAGTGTTCATCGAAACCCATGTAAGAACTATGAAAATCGAATAGAGTGTAAATCGAAACTCATGTAAAGCAAAACACACGGCGAAATCCAAATCGCAAATTAGTTTGTAAAAAATACCCAAATCGCGATTTTCTTGTGACAGATTTGTGGAGGAAATGTGCAACCTTCTGGACAACGATTCACCAGCAAGGAAAGTGGTTCAACAGATGAATGGTCTTTGCAAAGCAAAACACGCGGTGATTTAATTACTTGATGAAGAGGAAATAAGAGAAAATAGAAAGAGAAGATGGAGAGGAAAGCCTACATAGAGAAGATGGAGTGAGGAGTGAGGAAGAGAGATTACTATTTGGGTTGGAAGACGACGGCGTGGACGATCGACGAATAGAAGGTGCTTGCGGGTTGAAGAAGATGCAGGTCTCTTGTGTTTCGCACGTTTTGGTATGAAGAGAAAAATGAGGGAAATGTGATGAAAAAAGAGAAAGAAAGAGGGAAAGAGAGATAGGAGGTAGATAAAATAATAAAATATACATTTCAATTGTGAACAGTAACTTGCCAAGTTTAGAGAGGAGCCAAGATTTACTGTAGCTCAAGTGTTGAGATTTGAACTTTTGGCTAGTCCAATGTAGAGACTTTTTCTCATATATAGCTAAAATTTAGACTTGCATTGGCATTTAGTTAGGCCATTGTCAATGTTCTTATGCTAATAGTAAATCTATTCATCATCAATTTTCTCATTATTCTCTCATCATCCTATGATATGATATTAGATGATAGATTCACAAGTGAAATATAATAAATAATCTACAATTATCTAATGCCAAATCATAAGTTGATGAAATGGTGATGATAATTGAGATGATAGGTAAGATACCTCTTATGCTAATTTAGGCCAAGAAGTTTCAAGTTGTTATTTTTTATTTTTACTTGTTTAATTAAAAATAGACAAAATCTATAAATGCCTTATAAACTTCATAGAAAAACATACCAATAATTTGGAAAGAACAAATCATTTCTGCACCATTCTATGAATAAACCAAATCGTAGCAATCACATATTATTGTAAATGCCTTCGTATTCTTAGTTATCTCTAAAGGTGAGTTTTAATTATCTTTTTAAAATTCTAAATTATTATATATCACAACCTTGAAAATCCAGATTCCTAGCAAATATTAAAGAGCAGTGCTAGGCTGCCCTGCATTGACCGCTGGGCATGCCGCATAGTACAAATTTATATTTATATTTTTTTAAAAATTTTTATTCATATTTTTTTACTATTTTAAAATATTTTTAAAAATTATAAAATAAAATTAATATACTAATATTTACTTTCTTAATTATTAAGTAAAGAAAAAATTAAAAAAAAATTAAAATATATAAAGTATCAAAAAGATGTGTCAGAGTAGTATTTTCCAATATTGAAATTAGGTTTGGAGGATGATATGAGAATTTTGTGTTTTGTTTTAAAATTTAAAATATTATTTTGTAGTTTTGAGATTTGAAAAAGTTGAATTGGAATTTAAAAAAGTTGTATTGAGATTTGAAAAAGTTGAATTGTTTATTATATTTTGTATAGAGATTTGAAAAAAGTGTAATGACGAGTTGAGATAAGATGAAAATTTTAGAAAATTTCTCACCTCCAAACTTGCCCTAAATTTCGCGAATCAAACATCGGTTGATATAAAATGGCATTTTCAGAATACTTGCACTTGAATATGGCACGGAATTATTTCGGAAAACTGACTTTCAATACCGAGATTTCTAAAGTTTATTTTGTAATTCAATGATTTAAAACTACAGTGGGGTGTATGGCGAACAAAAATTAAAGTTGGAGAGAGAGACGAACGCTCAGCTTGTCTAAGGTTGCGCTTAGAGCACTAGTATTGACTTATACATATCTATATACAAAATGATATTTGCATAATATGACTCAAAAAATACTTACATTAGCTTATGTATATGCATAAATTTAGATAGCAGTGAACAGTTATCAACTATTTACTCCATCAAACATATTTTAATTGTTATTTCTCTCTCATTCCACTCTTTCTCTCTCAATCTTTTCCTCTTCTCCCTCTCTCAACAACACAATAAATCTTCATATACACATTCATTTTATTATTATAATATATTACATATATTTTTTTCATTTTATTATATTTTTAATATAATATATAAAAAAATTATATTTTTTATTATTGCATTTGTATTATTAATGTCAAATGTATATAGTGGATGTTAATTACAAAATAGATATAAAAATTTTGATTTTAGAAAAAAATTAATAATAATAAGGTCTCAAATATACATAAGTCAATGTGGGAGTTTTACTTGAATGACCAAGTGGTTATGCAAAAGTGGTAATTTTGCATATGCATATGCATAGACCAATGCTAATCCTCTAGAAGTTGAAGTGAGTTGAGATGATAAAATATTGTTAAAATATTATTTTTTAATATTATTATTTTATAATGTAATGGTCCTCCTTGTAAATCTCTGTAAACTGCTGTGATTGTAATAAGGATAGCTGCGGAATGTAATGGTTTGATTGCAGAAGAATTAATAAACGCAGGGAAAGTGTTTGATAAAGAGTCTCATAGACTCATATGCATTGATAAGGAAGACTTCGAGAGTTTCCAACCTCCATACACAAATCAAATCTTCACAAAGGTTCCGAATACCTTTTCCTCTGTGCTCCCTCCCTTATATTTCCTCTGAGTAACAGACCCATCCACTAATATACTAACACGTAGACATAGAAATAACGAACTATTGAATAAGGAAATGCAAGCAAGAATACAAGCAATAACGTAAGACTCCTGCAGACGAAACGGTGCACTCCATGTGGCTTTAGCAAAACGGTGCGTTGCTTTATTTCCAACGTGCGTCTTCAAACGGTGCGTCTCCTCTCCCTTCATTTATCATCTCCAGAAAGGTTATAACAATCTCTCCCCCTTAAAGAACCTTGTCCTCAAGGTTACGAGCATGGTCTGGAGCATTAGGATCACCACTTGCATGAGGCTCTCTCGGTACCTTCTACCTTCTTTGCAACAACTGCAGGGTACCGATCACTGAAATCAGTTTTGAGTGATTTAGAACCAATCCTCCCCAGCAAATGACATCGCACTAGGGAATCATAACAATCCCCTCCCCTCAAAGAACCTTGTCCTCAAGGTTTAGAGGGCTGGTATAATTGTCACACACCCCCAAGAGAATGAAAATACCATTATCCACTCACAAAACTAACATCAAATGTCCAACCACCGGGGTCAAAAATGAGTATAATCTTTTTACCTAAAGATATATATGCTAGCATGGAAGCTTTAGAAAACCGCGATACCCCAACACTGGCCAGAACAGTGAATGCATTTCCAACCATGGCAATTTTAACTGGATCCTGCAACTTGTAAAAAACTATTTTCATCGCAGTCCAATCCTTTAACTCAAGCTCCCTAGCGACACCAAGGTTTCCACCTGCACAATTTGTTAGCATGGCATAGTTGAACTCTTCAATAATAGGCTTGCTTTGTGGAGTTAAACTGAGTGTATCCCGTTTCCCCTTCCACTCTTTCTCCTTCTCACAAGAACTTACAACCATATATGCACGTTTCCCTTTTCCTTTGTCCGATGGCAATAAGCAGATGATGGTTTCTACCAAAGATTTGTTCCACTGGGCATGAGCAGTAGAACCCAAAGCATCAACAGAATCTAGTGACCACCTAACTGCGTACATTTTTAGTACCTCTCCAATCACCATGGCCTCCATTCTTCCCTTGCCTTTTTCCTCAACAAGTAATTGAACAAATCATATGGGCCAAAATCCGCATAACCTGCCTGTGATCTACTTTCTACATCTTTGCAAAATTGAACCACCATGTAAGAGTCCTGGCCACTAGAAACAGAGAACCCAACATGCATTACCTTCTTGAATGGGTTGGAAAACTTGATCAAACCAAATATAGTGGTTTGCCATTCATCCATGGGCAGTGCTGCCATAGTCATATCAGCTTCAACCTCTTCATAATTATGAAAAGCCATCTGCACGTCTCTCCTATTTAGATGATTCCCTTTTTGAGCCTGGAGGTGCAATAGGAACATAGCATACAGATGCAAGTCCAGAAAAACTTGGACCAACCATGAACCCAGTTGCTGGGCGAAAAAGAAAAGAGGTCTTCTGACAGTCCTTGGTTCAATACCCTGTTGCAATGAAATGTTGTCTACCAGATTATATGTTTCTTGAAAATTCCAGGCAGGATTACAATGGCCAACATGTTCTTGCATATGTGGTCTTCTAGTAAAAGATTTGACAACATAAGCATTGGGATCCACTTGTGATGGAGGCTGAATATTTCTACTTGCATCAACACCATGACCAGTAGATTCTCTCAATATTTCGCGCCATTGCAATTCCATCATCCGGCTCATCAATTTGTCCTCGCCGCAATCGCTCATCCAAATGGAGGCAAGAGAAGTCGCTGTAGCCAGATCTTCCATGCAATCAAGAACGTGTTCAAGCTCCGGAACTTCCAACAAGCATAAGGAGCTGAGTGTCCGGTGCAACCCATGATCCTCGAGACTCGATCTTGGGGTGCAATTTTGCAGCTTGTCCACTGTCATGGCCAGCAGCATAGTGAAATGGCTAGAATAAGATATACCCAATATGGAACCAGCACCACTTACGGCTAGATCTTCCACACCAGCTTTTGACATTTTCATTTCACTCCAGGTGAAGCGATAAAGCCTTTCTCCCATTTCGTTATCAACAGCTTTGAAGAAATGGCTCTGTTTCTCACCCATTCTTCTTGCACGATTTCATCTTCAGCTATCGGTCCATTTTCTCCCTCCTTATAACTTTGTTGTATTCTCTTACAATTTACTTGCATTCCTTTCACTATTTCTTTCACCTCCAACAACTTATCCAAAATCTTTTTCAAGCACTTTGTTTGCTCTTCGTTGAATCTTACCCCGCCCATGAGGATCGACTGCTAGCTGATACCACTTGTAATGGTCCTCCTTGTAAATCTCTGTAAACTGTTGTGATTGTAATAAGGATAGCTGCGGAATGTAATGGTTTGATTGCAGAAGAATTAATAAACGCAGGGAAAGTGTTTGATAAAGAGTCTCATAGACTCATATGCATTGATAAGGAAAACTTCAAGGGTTTCCAACCTCCATACACAAATCAAATCTTCACAAAGGTTCCGAATACCTTTTCCTTTATGCTCCCTCCCTTATATTTCCTCTGGGTAACAGACCGATCCACTAATATACTAACACGTAGACATAGAAATAACGAACTATTGAATAAGGAAATGCAAGCAAGAATACAAGCAATAACGTAAGACTCCTGCAGACGAAACGGTGCACTCCATGTGGCTTTAGCAAAACGGTGCGTTGCTTTATTTCCAACGTGCGTCTTCAAACGGTGCGTCTCCTCTCCCTTCATTTATCATCTCCAGAAGGGTCATAACATATAATTTAAAAAAGTTTAATTGTATATTATATTTTATGTTAAAATTTAAAAAAATTATAACGATGAGTAGAGATTAAAAAAGAGAGAGATAAAGAATTTCTGGAGTTTTGTGTATGTCTTTGAATTTTTGGAAGATATATGCGATTCATATTCCTGTCTGATCTGCAGGGATTACTGAATTCAAGTGCATGGTAATTGTTTCGGAGGAGTTGAAAGACCAGGGCATCCTCTCCGGTGTTATCAAATGGTAAATTCGAGAAGCATTCTTGTTCTGTTTACCTCATTTGACTCTCTCTCTCTCACCCCCCCCCCCTCTCTCTCTATTTTGTATTGACGTGCTTGCTGAGTTTTTGTGCGAGTCGTTCATGCTGGGCTTCTACTCTGTGTTCGAATTATGAGCCTGTGTTGACAATTTTTGTCCTCTTTCAAAAATTAAGGTATATAGTTGATAATTATCTTTAAGAGACAATTGTGTTATTATATATAAATTCCAGTACAATCCAACTTTTCTTCAGCTTTTATCTTCTTCATTTCCAAGTGTTGCTCGCTTTCTCTATTGTATATATTGTTGTGGTAGTTGAAGATTTGTTCTCTTTAGCTGCCTCTTATGGGGTCTATATTGTTCCCTGTTTCCACCTTTTGTTACTTTTTGAAGTTGATTGTTGGTTTACTATGTGCCATTTGAATTTGATGTGCTGGCTTCTGTTACTTTTCGTAATTATACCTCTAAGACAACTAATAAGTAAGCAATAATGTATTTGAGAACTATGATGATAATTTCAAAAAGTTGAATGTTGGCTAAATTTCATCGCCAAGTTTGATCTGCATTCATATTCCAAAGTCATTTTAATGGCACCCGTGGGTTCACTCTAATACTGCAAATATCACTTCTTCAAGTAATAATGTATGGGACAACTAGGTTGATAATTTCAAAAAGTTGAATGTTGGCTAAATTTCATCGCCAAGTTTTATCTGCATTCATATTCCAAAGCCATTTTAATGGCACCCGTGGATTATGATTCTAGTTTGAAATCGAGGCGAAGACATGAGGTCATCTGAAAACTAGAGCCTTAACAGAGAATATTGTACTGTTTACTTCAGTTAATGATTTGTAGTGGGTTTGTGAGTTTCTTCATTCCAATATTCCTGAATAGTAGTCCTGGCAAAGTGACTCATCTGAGATGAGCCTATAGCATTTTTAGGTAGACCAGCCTTTTCTTCTTGACGGCACATAGAAACTTTGAGGACTCTCCAGTCTCCTGGAATCCAGTTGTCTCCAGTTCCATTACCTGGTATATGGAGGTTTCCAAATAATAGGTTTTCCATCTTGGCTATGGGAAACTAAGGTTTACTTTTTGGCTTAAGGGGCCCAGATATGAGGTCGATCAAGGTATTGATCTACATGGCATGGTCACCCATGAACATTTGACGCAATGAATGCTTTATCCCTTTTCTAATTATTTGCAGCAAAGTATCTTATGACTTTTTTAATTGAATTCTGTTACAGATACTGATATTACTTTTTTGTGCTGTGTCACAGTCTAAAGTTTCCATGTTAAAATTATACTCTTGGGCTTCATCATTCAAATTTTGATGGTTGTTCTGCATTCTCGTGATTTAATGGCATCACCAGTTAACATAGTTGCAAGTTCTCATGTATGGGTTGAAGATCCAGTACTGGCATGGATAGGTGGGCAAGTAACTCGGATCAATGGTCACGACATTCATGTCAATACAACCAACAGAAAAAGAGTAAGCTCTCCCCTATTTTGTATGACTGGACCCATCTGTTGAATCAACTAGTTCTATATGCAAAAGTAACTATTGAGAAAATTCATGGCTTGCCTCATAAATGAGAGTTATTGATCTTGTATGTATTTATCGCTCTTTTCAAAATTATTATTCGAGTCATGGGAAAAGGCAGGTTTGAGTAGAGAAACTTTCTGTTGTTTAGGACAGAGCAGGTGTTATGTAATAAGCGTATTGGGAGCTGTCAACCCAAGAATCAGAGAGTTATGGCTGAAGTAAATAATAAATAACAGAAGAGGCTAATTATTGATTTTAGTATACTATGAAGCTAGGAAAGAAAGATTATTGTTTGCACATCATCCAGATTAAGGATTTTATTCTGGAGTCCATTCTTACCCAAGCCCTTCATATTCTGTTCCCTCATTTATTCTAAAATAAATAGTCTCTCAAATAGGTTGGTTTTCTGATTGTACATCAGACTTCCTATTGGAATTTGAACCATCACGAACCTCTTCAGTCCTGCTAAACATTCTTTCATTGGTCGTTCTGGTTGACTCTTAAGTACCGTTGAATGCTCCTGCATCAGGATTATTAATAGTGCAGAGAAAACAACCTAAGGGCCAAGTTCTAGGGCATGATTATCTCTTTGCTTTGTTTTTGAAGTAAAATCTTCTCTCTTGTTCTCTCAAAAAAAAAAAAAAAAAACTTTTTTTTATAAAGTAACTGTTCATTGATGATGATGTTGAGAAATTGCTAAAGATTTAGGCTTGGGTCCATCAATTGTCGTCCACAGCTCTAGCATTTTGTAAGGGATAGTGCTATGAACCTTGCGCTTTGGCTTCTTGGCTCCTGATACTTGTTCTTACTTTCTCTCAAAAGTATCGGCAAAAAAACCTTATACTGCAAAAAGGGAGGCAGATTACTTGTCTAAATTTAGGTAGCTCCTCATCTTCCCAGCAAAGACTTGTAAAATAAGTGATGGTAAGAGTGCAATGAAAACATTAACTGGAGAATTTTGCAGGTTTTGCCACGCCATGGAAGCATAATGTCAAGAATTCTGTTCTAGTTGTGCTATCTTATTTTGCATTTGCTGATATTATCTTCTATGATTCAGTGTCCTAGGCTAAGTTGAATAAGTGAGCAAATCTTAAGGATACCATTGAATCTCATAGAATACTGATGATTCTAGCCTGCTCATTTAATCTAAAACATACTATCTCATTTCGTATTTGCTGATGTTAGCTTCTAGGATTTGGTGTCCTATGCTAAGTTGAAAAAGTGAGCAAATCCTAAGGAACTTTTTCTGTAGATGTTCTGCTGCAAACACGATGAGTAGTCCTGCTTTGACTTGAATGCTGTTTTAAAACCCTGTTATAATTGGTTCCCTCTATTCTCAAAGTCGCACTCAACTGAATGCTCGGGTTTTTTCTAGACAGGCCTTGTCTCTCTGTTCGGCAGTATGAATCTTAACCCATCCATAGTTTTGTCTCTCTGTTTACATGTTTTTCTGCATACAAATCTCATTCTAATCAGTTGGATGGTTTTGTGCAGGTCATCACAAACGTATCAAAAGTGTTTCCAAAGGATACTGAAGCTCCTCCTGGAGGTGTAGATGACATGACGAAGCTTTCAAATTTGCATGAACCTGGAGTGCTGCAAAATCTGGCCACTAGATATGAAAATGAAATCTATGTGAGCTGTTTTACTTCTTATCTCTCCTTAAGAACACAATATACTTAAACAAGTTTTTATTATGATAATACTTGTAACTACCTTCTCAGACATACACGGGCAATATCCTGATAGCAATCTATCCATTTCAACGATTGCCTCATGTATATGACACACACATGATGGAACAATACATAGGAGCTGCTCTTGGGGAGCTTAGTCCTCATGTTTTTGCAGTTGCAGATGTTGCATACAGGTGAAGGTGAGATTCATTTCCTTAATGTCACAGCTTTTTCGTTTCCTTGTGGGGTAGAGTTCTTGTTTCTCATGCTGTTTAAGATAATCGGGCAATGATTAATGAAGGAAAAAGCAATTCAATTTTGGTTAGTGGAGAAAGTGGTGCGGGTAAAACTGAGACAACAAAGATGATCATGAGATATCTTGCATACTTAGGTGGGCAATTTGGAGTAGAACTGTAGAAGGACGAACAGTTGAACAAGAAGTTCTGGAGGTGTGAAAAAGTTATAATTAGTTTATTTTCATGAGCCCAAAATTCCCCCATAAGCATACATTTACATTATCTCAAGAATTAAGTAAATAGGGGCTATATCCTTATTGACCATATATTGTTTTTTATATTTCAGTATACGGTCCAACCCAGTACTTGAACCCTTTGGCAATGCCAAAACTCTTCGGAACGACTCAAGGTGTGTATTAATTTGCCATGGTCATTCCTTGTTGATAGCTGTCTCAATCATATGGAATCCACTTTATAGTTCAATCAGATAAAACTCAAGTGATCTTCTGTTTTTTCAATTATACTTTTTTTTTTAATTTCCTAATCATGCATATATTATTCGGTATCTAGATTTGATGTCCTCCTTATCAGTTCTCTTTTATGTCCTCTTGACATTACTATGTAGTTGTTTTGGCAAATTCGTTGAAATCCATTTTGAAAAGAATGGGAGGATATCTGGGGCAGCAATTAGAACTAATCTGCTTGAAAGGTCGCGTGTTTGCCAAATTTCTGATCCAGAGTGAGACTACCATTGCTTTGACCTCCTTTGTGCTGCTCCACCTGAGGTATTTTACACAATTCCGCTTCTCAATTTATTTCTCTGTATTGTGCTCTTTAAGTCAAGCTAGTTCAGTGGGCATTAATAAACATAAATGCTATTTAAGAATTTTTTTTTATCTTCAAATATTTGCAGGACATTGAGAGATATAAGTTGGGGAGCCCGAAAAGTTTCCATTACTTAAACCAATCAAATTGTTATGAAGTGGATGGTGTAAATGGTGCTCATGAATATATGTCAACCAGAAGGGCTATGTACATAGATGGAATTAGTGAGCAAGAACAAGTTTGTCTTTTTGTATTCTGAACCATGCATGTTCTTTATGAAGGCCCAGTAAGATTTCTTATCATATATAACTCTTTTCAGGATGCAATATTCAGGGTTGTAGCTGCAATTCTTCACCTTGGTAATGTTGATTTTGCCAAAGGGAAGGAGATAAATTCCTCCGTCATTAAGGATGAAAAGTCTAGATTTCATCTAAATGTGACAGCGGAACTTCTCAAGTGTGTTTCGTCTGCTTCTTCTTTGTTCGAAGTTGATTGCTGTATCTTGTTTTGAAGTCTATTCAAGTAGAGTTGAATTTCTCTATTAATCATATCATTGTGCAGGTGTGATGCACAGAGCTTGGAAGATGCCCTAATTAAACATGTAATGGTGATGCCTGATGAAATTATTACAAGAACTCTTGACCCTGACAATGCAATTGCTAGCAGGGATGCAATGGCCAAGACCATAAGTTCGCACTTATTTGACTGCTAAGGGGCTCATCAGACCAATTCTTTTCCCCATGGGATGTATTAAGGTGCTTTATCCATGTGTGTATATTGATTGTAATGCATTTTTATCATGCTTTTGACAGGGTCGTGGAAAAAATTAACATTTCGATTGGACAGGATCCAAACTCAAAGTCAGTAATTGGGGTTCTTGACATTTATGGTTTTGAAAGTTTTAAGTGCAATAGGTACAGGGTAACGTGTTTTGATATGATAGGTGTAAGATACTTCATTTTTCGTGCTCTAATAACATTGCCCCTTCCACCCTCACACCCTAAAAACCACAGCCTGCCAAAACAGAGAGCAGTGCACAACTACAAGCATGATTTATTGATTTTGAACTAACATCTGTTCTTATAAAACAGCTTTGAGCAGTTCTGCATCAATTTCACGAATGAAAAGCTACAACAACATTTCAATCAGGTCAGCTTATTTATTGGTAATCAGTGGGTTTGACTCCTAACTTTGAGATAGATTATAGACTAATTGTGGTTATTTTTGATGTTGCACTTGCAGCATGTATTTAAATGGAGCAGGAAGATTATACCAAAGAAGAGATTAATTGGAGCTACATTGAGTTTGTTGATAATCAAGATGTGCTTGATCTGATTGAAAAGGTTTTTAGCTATTGCTTTGTGCAATCTTTCAACTTCATAATTTTGCGCCTCCCAATTTCAGGCGGCTTGAAAGGACTTTTTTAGTTAGAGTTAGATTCATAGACTCATTGACTTATGGTGTGATTTAATATTTGAGTACATATCATAACAATGTTGTATTGTTATGACCTTCATATAATAAATGGAGTAATTTGATCTTTTCAGAAACCTGGAGGAATTATTGCACTACTTGATGAAGCCTGGTAATATGCTACTCTTGCTTAATGTAATTTGTTAATTCTTTGTTTCTATCTCGATTATAATCAACAGATACGTAAATTCAATCCACTGATTTGTATGGTCTCCTGCATTCTATTACGATTGGTGTCTTCTCCTTTTACTTTGCAATTTACTTTTATATGAATTCTTCCATGCAGCATGTTTCCTAAATCTACGCATGAAACATTTGCATGTAAGTTGTACCAGACATTCAAAAATCACAAGTGCTTTATCAAACCAAAGCTTTCTCGCACTGATTTTACCATATACCACAATGCGGGAGAGGTAAACAAATCTTTTTTTGTCATAATATCTGTTTGTTTTTTGCGGTTTGAAGCCCTTTTTTAATCTTTGAAATCTTTCCCATTTTTAAAGGTAACTTATCAAGCTGATCAGTTCTTGTCATCCTTGACAAGAACAAAGATTATGTGGTGGCTGAACATCAAGCTTTATTGACTGCCTCAAAGTGCTCCTTTGTGGTGGGTCTGTTTCCCCCACTTCCAGAAGAATCATCAAAGTCATTTAAATTTTCTTCCATTGGTATGCGCTTCAAGGTGATTGCATGCATTTCCTTTTCATCTTCTCTTGTTTGCTCCAGGTTAACATATGATGGCTAGTTTGATGCAATTCTGTAAACAAGTTTTGATGGTGTGATTTAACTTGATTCTATCTACATTTTATTTTTATACTTATGCCATAGGCATTCCTTGGCAAATTGCCTCAATCTCATGTTTTTGATGCCTCAAGTTGGCTGACATACCCAGGTCTATTTTTTTCTCCACATGTTGTACATCAAGACGGCCTACAGATCTAGACTCTTTTTTTTTAACAACTAGTTGTGTCCTATTAATTAATTTTGGTAACGGTATAGTGTGTGGTTTTAAATGATTAATTGATTTTTATGCACTAGTATGCTCCCTTGTTGACAAATTTTTAAGTGACTAATTTGAGTAGTACTGGAATTTGGATCATAGCAAATGAGAAAGGAATTGGATTATTCTGGATAGACGTTCTCTTTGGATAGTTTGTGTGTACTAGGGTTGCACCCCTCTTTGCTATTTAATGAGATTACATTATTTACAAAAGAAATTAATTGGATTATTGTAAATGAGAAATGATTGACGAATCAAATTCTTTCAATTGGCAGCTACAACTTCAATCTTTGATGGAGACCTTGAGTGCAACAGAACCTCACTACATCAGATGTGTGAAGCCAAATAATGCCCTGAAACCTGCCATTTTTTAGAATTTTAACATTATTCAACAGCTACGGTGTGGTGTGAGTGAATTTTGTTGACGTGTACCATTTTTAAAATTCTTCCTTGTTTTTAGGTTAGAAATAATATTTTTGATTTTTTTTTTATGTGATGGTTTTTTTAAAATTTTCCTCTAGGGTGTTCTCGAGGCAATTAGGATAAAGTGTGCTGGATATCCTACCAGGCGCACATTTTATGAGTTCCTTAATCGTTTTGGTGTTTTGGCTTTAGAGTTTCTAGAAGGAAAGTGAGTCAAGATTCTATCTTTTTATATAAAGAATTTCAGAATGGTTTTTGAATTTTATTTTTGTTGTAGTTACCATTTAGGAAGATATAGATCTCGAATGGTACTTAATGGCGCTTTTTTATTATTAACTTTCTTTTCAGTTATGTGATAAAGTTGCCTGCCAGATGATTCTCGATAAAAAGGGATTGAAAGGATATCAGGTACTTTAGCCTTTTATATTTAACTTCTCGACCTCACATGCTCCTTGAATGGGGTTTTAACGATTCTATTGTGCTTTTTAATTCAGTTTAACATGTATATTTTCTCTGTATCTATTGATAATTATTCTCTGAAATATGTACTGGCAGATAGGCAAGACAAAGGTTTTCCTAAGAGTGGGTCAGATGGCTGAGTCGGATGCTAGAAGAGCAGAGGTACTTGAACATGCTGCTAGAACCATTCAACGACAAATTCGTACATACATCACTCGTAAAGAGTTCATCTTTTTGCGCAAAACTGCTATTCAGCTGCAATCTCATTGGCAAGGTATCTTTTCCTACTATTTTTCAAATCTCTGCATTTGAAGCACCTTTTATTTCGTGCTCAACTGATTTGTTACTTTGTAATTCATGAGATTTAAGCCCATATGGAATGCATGAAAGTTGGAACATATGTGATTTAGGTAAAATCACGAAGATTTGAAAGGCTTAGAGAAATCAGGCAAGGCGAGAACAGGTGGGCTTGTCAATGCTTCTTTCAGTGATTCAAAGGCCTGTGTTGCTTCAGAACTCCATAGGAATGCATCCTTCCTCAACAACTTAGTAAATGGGGCAGCAATTAAGCCATAATTCCTCAGAGCACTCCCAATGGATGCTCTATATTACATTTTTTTTCAAAATATAAAGAAATTCTCTTAAAAATGCCCTCCAATGGATCTTGTATTTTATCATTCATTTTACATTTTGCTACAGTAGCATGTTAGATATGGAGGAAACTATTCATCCTTTAAATATTTTAAATTTGTCTCTCTCATACTATTTGATTTTCCTCCTCTCTTCAAAAGTCATTTATTTTTATTTTAGATCCTCTCTCTCATTCCCACACTTTCTTCTTTTCTGGGCGCCAAAGACAAAATAGCTTAATTAAATCTTTTTTCATTATATAATCTTTTTTTTAATTAATTTATATTTGGTTTGGTTTATAAATTTGGATTAATTTAAAATAGAACATAATTATATGACATTGTATATGGAGATATATTGCAAATATCATTTGAGGATATTATTGATAGTTAAAGAAAATATTTGAAATGAATAAAAAAATATTAAAAAGTATAATATTTAAATGATATGAAGAAAAAATAGGTAAGCTAATATATGGTATATTGTAAAAATCAGTATATAAAATAGAAAAAATGAATTTTGATGATGTATTTTAAAGGATAAGATGAATAATTCATTGAGAGTGCTCTCACAAACTTCTATAATAACCAATCAATCCAAGAAATCCCCTTAGAGATTTAGAATGGACTTAGGTAAGGGCCAATCTAACATAGATTTAATCTCGGAGGGATATACCCTCACTCCACCAACAGAAACCAAATGTCTGAGGTAATGTATTTCATACAACTAAACATACATTTATTCCTTTTAGCAAACAATAAGGTATTCTTTGATGATATATTGATCTATAGCTAGACTAAGGAAGAGTACTTACAACACTTGTCAATGGTGTAATACCTGATTCATCAAGTCTTGGAAAGTTGTTGAGCATTAGTTAAGCCAAAAGGTATAACTAAAAACTGATAGTGCCTTTATGGGTTCTAAAGGCAGTTTTTTCGATGTCATCATCTCTCATCCTTATCTGGTGATATCCAGATATAAAGTTGAGCTTTGAAAAGATTTTGGCTCTAAAAAATTCATCCAATAACTCATCTATAATTGGAATTGAAAACTTATCTTTTATTGTTTCCTTGTTTAGATCCCTATAGTCAATACACGTGCTAAGATCCATCATATTTTCTCACCAAAAGTACATGTGAAAAAAATGGTGATTTGACTCTTTTTTATTACTCCAGTTTCTAATAACTATTGTACTATCTTTTCAACCTCTGTTTTTTTATGAAAGAGATATCTGTAAGGCCTCAAAGTCACTAGCAGTGTCCCCTATTTGAGATTGATGTGGTGATCCTTGCTTCTTGTAGGTGGCAACCCTTTAGGCTCCTCCAATACCTTCCATACTCGAGTAAAACAGCTTCTATATTGGGGTCAACCTTCATTACTTCTTTATTTTGTTCTTGTGATAGAATTTGTAAAAGCATTCTTTCCACAATAGTCAATTGATCCTCAACCTTCCCTTCACTTTTTATTCTTTCCCCAGTAGCCACTCGCACCTCAATATGCTCGTTACTGCCTATCGGCATTCCAGCTTTTCTTGCAATCATTGAATCTAGAAAGTTATGAGTACTTCCTGTATTCACAAATATAACAACAACATAGCCATGAACTCGACCCTTTACTCTCATTGTTCTTGGACTAAAGGAACCAGCAATGGCATAAAGTGAGAGTTCAGGAATTTCATCCTCATGATTGCCACTGCCAGTCGCTAGATGCTTCAATCACCTCCACTTCTTCATTCCCAACCAACTCATCCTCTTGAAAAAGTTCCATCACATAAATTCTTACCTTTTTACACCGATGGCTTGGATTTCATTTCTCATCACAGAATTAGCACAAACTCTTTTTCCTTCTCTCTTTTCTAAGACTCTTCTAGTTTCAGTCTCCAAAAAGACCATCTAGATTGGCTTATTATTATTTCTTCCCGAACACAATAGAATTTTATTTGGAGAATTGTTAAGGTGGGATTTGGTAAATGTTGTCGATGAAACAACCATGTTTGGCATTAGCAACTCTCTTGCTCTTAACAAAGGTAGTATAGGGATATTATATCTCGAGACTTCTAAGGAAAAGGATGGATACTACCGATTAGATAACATTACGAGGGGCTCATTTTAGAACGGGTTTCGATGAGCTTTTAAACTCCAAGTCCAAGTAAAGTTGACAATCCTCAATCATATTGTTGGATTTAAAGTACTTCACCATTTTTCAATTTATAATCAGAACAATGCTATGTTGCCCGATATTAAAAAAATACACACAAATGCTTTTAAAAAAAATAAATGCACTTATCGGTACATTTGGGGGCGCACGATTCGGGCACAGTAGCATTATCCGTATGATTAAATGTTCTAAGAAAATTGTTGACCCAATTTAATTTAATGAAGGCTCATCTATATGTGTACTCTTATCCTACCGTATTATTGTGGCATTAGTAATTAACTATTGTTTTCTTAAAAAAAAGGAGTTGATTAAAGTTCCGTTTGGCTATACAATTGTTCTAAAATATTCTCAGATATTTCATTATCAAATATAAAATATTTTTCAATTTCAAATTATTAATCTTTTTTATCTAATCATTATAATTTTTTCAAACTCTCAAATAAAACACAAAAAATAATAATAATTTTTTAAATTTCAAAACAAAAATAATATTCAAATATATTTTTAATTTTATAATATTTGTATTCAATTTTTTTTTCTCATTTTTCAAAACTTAATAAAATATTTTAACTCAAATCATTTCAATATTATTCACATATATACTGAGATATTTTAAATATTCTAATAAGTCGTAAGGGCTCATTTGGATAGTGAGATAAGATGAGATGGTTTTAAATGAGTTGAATAAAATATTGTTAGAATATTACTTTTTAATATTATTATTGTTTTCAGATTTGAATTGTTCATTATATTTTGTGTAGGAATTTTGAAAAATTATAATGATGAAATTGGATGAAATGAGATAATTTCTATATCCAAACGAGCCCTAAGTGTTGAAGAGTAGTGTAATATTACCAAGATAAACTAGAAGTAGGATATGAGTGTAATATGAAATATTATTCATGTATATGTGTGTGTGTCTATATGTATGTATGTATATATATATATATATATAGATAAATATATGTAATGAGAAAAACGCACAAACTCTTGTTAGTGATATCTTTGATAAAACATTAAATAAACTTTTTTTTTTGTTAAATTGAGAAATCAATAGTATTTGGTGCTACCCGCACCCTACAGGGTGCGGTAGCCCCCGCCCTGCCCTCGCATGGAGGGGGATGGTTTCTCCTTAGAACCCGCCTCAGCAGACGGGGGGAGGGGGTGGACACCTCCCGACCCCGCATATGGTTGACGAGGGTGGGGCTATGGGGTGCGGGGCCCGCTTCCCACCCCTACAATGGGTATTCTCAAAAAAAAAAAAAAAGTAGTAACAAAATAATAATAATAATATTTTATTAAGAATATTTTAATGTAACATGAATACGCTTTTTGAAAAATTTTGGACTTTTCTAAACTGATAAATAATACATTATAATTTTTAATATTTTAGTAAAATAAATTAACTTAACATTAATACTTTTTTGAAAAACTTTGGACTTTTTTGAACAGAGATAATAATATATTATAACTTTTCATATTTTAGTAACAAAATTATTTAGTTTAATTTAACATGGATACATTTTTTAAATATTTTAGACATTTTTAAAGAAAGACAATGATAAGCTACCGAGGACTTGTACCGAGAATTTGAATTGTGCTTTTTTTTTTTTTTTTACTCAATGGTTAAGAAAATGTTTTTTAATAAAAGTAATGTGATATATATTTATAGAGTGTACAAGTATCGTACAATCGTTTTAAAAAAGAGTAGGATCTATTATTAAAAAATTAATTTATTTTTTCATGAGAGTCTCATATTTGCTCAATTTTTTCAAAGAAATTGCACAATACTTGCACACTTCATAACTACAAATATTATTTCTCTTTTAATGAATTTGTAATTTTAAAAAAAATATATTTAAAAAGGACGATGCTAGGTCCATTGCTCCCAACTCTTGTTGGGAGCTACCGTTAGGCATTATTAGTCTTTTTTGTTTTGTTGTTTTTTTTACAAGTATTTTTCAACACTTTTAAATATTAAAAAAAAAATAAAAAATACAATATTATTAAAAAATATTCCTTAATCACCAAGTAAATAAAAATTAAAAAATAAAATAAAACATTCCAACGATAACACCGAGTGATAAAAACTAATGGTGAGAGTATCATTTTTTTTAAAAGAAAAAATAAGATACTACAACCACCTCTTGGGAACTACTGTTATTTTGGTGCGTGTATTATATATATATATATATATATATATATATATATATATATTTAACATTTTTAAATATATTTTTTTAGAAAATTCTAATATTATTAAAAAATATTATCTTAATCACAAAGTTAAAAAAAAAAAATACCAGCAGTAGTTCCCGTTTACCCAATGGGAGTTGGGAGCAGTGAGACTAGCGTTATTCATTTAAAAAATACTTGAAAAAAAAAAAGTAAATGCAAACTGCGCTATCAATAGAAAGGCTCGATAGTGGACGTAGCAGCAACCTTTAAAGAAAATTATATGTTATAATTTTTAATAATCTAGGAGGTAATTTTTAAAGAGATAATTACTTTAGTTTTGAGATGATATTTGTGTCGTAATTGGTTACTGTACAGTGTGCACAATAAAATTCAACTCTATAATCACGTTGGTTTTTCCGAGCCGCCGACTATGAAGATTACAATTGACAGTTGGAAAGTGCACGCATAAACTTGGTTTCACATAGGAACAACTTGGCCCGCAATTAACTTACAACCAACTACTTCGCGTTTATTCAATAGTTGTCAAAGTTGAGGTGTGACATGATGCGTAAATCTAATATAAATATAATACAAAATTAGTAAGTTTGAGTTTGATGTTAATAAGTTTGGATCAAAATGAGCTGATCTATTAAGACATAATTTATAAACAAATCAATAACGAGTTAACTTGCTTAACAAGAAATCACTCCTGTTTTGATCTGTTTAAAATTTATTTCAAAATTAAAATTTATTATTGTTAAGTTGTAATATTAGTATTTCTACGTTTATATTTTTATTATTTTTGTTATTGATATTGTAATTTTAGACATATGCTCATATTTGTTATTGTATGATTTTTAATATTGATTTTATTATATCTTAATATTTGAAAAATATTGATATATATTTTTTAAGATATTGTGATTATTAATAAATATAGATTTATATTTATATTTGAAACTATGTTAATCAAGTCAAATGAGTTATGTGTTTTAGTTCAACTCATTTACATGAAACAAACAGATTTAAATGAGTCGTGTCATGTTAACTTATTTATAATTAATTATTAAACGAGTCAAAACGGGTGATAGGACATGATCTGTTATCTCAATGAGTTAGATTATGATTTTGAAGTTTGACACGTTTAGTTTAATATGTTGGATTTGGATTGATCTATATAGTTGAATGTTCGTGACTTGACACAATACGAATACGATCTGAAAATACGATTTGCCACCCCTAGTCAAAGTTATTATTCGGATATTTTATTATTATTATTTTTAACGATTAAAAAAGTGATTATTAGTGAAGTAATATATATATTTTTATTTTTAACAAATAATTAAAGATGTTTTAAAAATATTTGAAAGGATAAATAACAAAGATGCAATTGCACTAATGGTAAATTTGAGGGAACAAACTCATGAGACTGAGTAAAAGCACTCTATAAATATATCTATACATGAGTGTTGTTAGTGTGTTGCCCAGTTTTGACCGCTGAGTGTGTCCATTAGTACAAATTCTACATTTTAATTTTTTCTTCTTTTAATTTTCACATTTTTTAAACATCTTTCAATATTTTAAAAAAATAAAAAAAATACCAATACACAAAAAGTCATTTTCCTTAACTTTCAAGTAAATAAATAAATGATCAGTCAAAATGAAGGGCAAATTTATGGGGTCATACTATCATTTTCCATTTATACATATGAGAAAGTTTACTCAACCCCCACCCCATGACTGCTCAAGCTTACCGCTAGCCGTGTCACTAGGCTCGGTTTGGATACAAAAGTCCCTCTAATTTATCTTGTCTAGTCATTACAAATATTTTAAATGTCTCACACAAAATATAATAAATAATTCAATTTTTTCAAATTTCAAAATAATAATAATATTAAAAAATATTTTTTAACAATATTTTATTCAATTTTTAACTATAATCTCAATTAATATAATTTTAACTCA
This sequence comes from Cyclocarya paliurus, assembly GCA_029856935.1. NCBI lineage: Eukaryota > Viridiplantae > Streptophyta > Magnoliopsida > Fagales > Juglandaceae > Cyclocarya > Cyclocarya paliurus. The sequence continues at coordinate 461,587 of JARVXP010000352.1, forward strand.
CTATCCAAACCATTTCTAACTCTTATAAAACCAAAAAAGAAAAACGATAAATACATCGACAAAGTGTACTTATTTCATACGTGTCAAAGTGATGGAAAAGAAAGGATATCCTTTACGTATCTACCAAGTTTATCAACTTTTTTTGAAATGATACAAATAAATATGTCTTTTTTTACAATAGAAAAAATTTCCTATAATGAACTGTATAATCACTGGAATTATACCAATAAATAAAAAAATTTCCTATAGGAAGTAATCTATACAGATTACTTTGTTTTTATTAGGATTTGTGCTTGTTTAGTTTTTAGTATTGTATTTGTTTATTATTTTGTATTTTTTTCAAATGCATACAAAAAATGCTTTAGAAAAAACCAAAAAAGAAAAAAGAAAATTGCGTACCTTTTAACGATACCGACCATGGTGGCTTTGGGTTTTGCTATTCATCCTCCCCACACTCCACACTTTTTAATATTTTTTAATATTTTTTTAAAATTTTTTTTTAATTTATTTTTTTTAAACTATTTATAATTTTTTATTCACTATTCATATAAAAATATATTTGATAAAAAAAATTAAAAAAAAAATTAAAAAAAAGATGGAGTGTGGAGTGTGGTGTGAATAGTAGGAGGTTGAGTAGAATTTTTAGTTCCTACAAGTGCTCGGCAACCACTCCGAGTAAAAATTAGACAAACAAAAATCACGTGTGAGCGAGATGTAGATGAAGTTCTTTTTGAAAAAAAGAAATGTACAACGATGCCATCACGAAACTAAGCACAAGTATCGATCAGAATCCAAACAAATATCAAGTGTATCCATGAAAATGTTATAATCTTAAGAGTTAAAGGTTTAATCAAATTAATATTTAACAATCTTAAAGCTTTTGAATCAATGATTGAATTTTTAATAATTAACAGAAAATGAAAAATCAATCAGATAAATAACAAAAAGCATGGCTCAAGTATCACAAAAGGCTAGAAAAGGGGAATTAGAGATTGAGAAGAGCATTAACCCTAAGATTAATCATTTGACGTGCAAGATGGGGGGAGAGATATTGCACCGATTAAGTGCAGAAAAGACGTGAAATGTGATATCCGAGAGAGTAATTGGGGAAATATCTCTTGGAAGAGGCTGAAGAAGGGAACCATTATTGACATAGCAACCGTCTCCCATTTTGTATTGTTTCTTTGTTGTTTTTAAAAGGAAAATGTGACTCACAAATGTGTCAATTAAAATGAGATGATATGTGATGAGATGTGATGAAAGTTAAATAAAATATTATAAGAATATTATTAGAATATTATTTTTATTTTATGATTTGAAAAAGTTTAATTGATTGTATTTTATTTGAAAATTTGAAAAAATTATAATAATTAGATTAGATGAGTTGAGATGCTTGAATTTAAACAAGACCTAAATATGTCTACTAGTTTATTTTATTTTATTTTATTTTTTTCTTAATGGTCCACTAAACAACTATTAGAGAACTTGTGTATTTTTATTTTTTACAAATAATTAAAAACTGTTTGAAAGAAAAAAGGAAAAAAAATTGCAATTACACTGGAGTTATATTTGGTAGGTACATTTAAGAGTCATCTTAATATTGTCATTGTTAGAACTAGTGATGTGGCATACATACATACATATACGCACCCTTGATTTTACAAACAAAACACTTTAAACCCTTAAAATCCTAAAGAAATCCCAAAACTTTAAGAATAATGTTTCTTTGGCATATAAAGCTTACCACTCATATGTCATTTTTAACTTAGTACCATCATTTGATGCTAAGTGGTTTATTAAAAAAATTAAAAATATAAATACAAAAAGAGTAGAGAGAATCTAAAATTTTAATCGTGTGTTTTTTTTTTATTATATTTTCAGACTGTCTTTTAATTTAAATATATATTTTTTAATAAATTACGTGGTACTACGTGAGAATGCACCGTCAAGAGGACTGCATGGCAGCATGAGTCATGAGTTTCAGACGATGAAAACTCCACCTTTAAAGTTTAAAACCCTTGTTATGGTCTAAGAACTTATAATTGGTCTCATGTCGGTTTACAAATCGCTTTCGGGTTGTAAATTGATATACAGTGTTATACACACCGCCCTCTGATTGAATTACCGCAACGTGTGTGTCATGACCGGCCCGTTTAAAAGACATAGGCCCAAGTCAGTTCTAAACCTCGACAGAAAAAAAAAAACGAACGTCATTTTGATAAAACCCCCCCAAAACCCTTTCTTCTTATACACTCTTCTCTGTCCGGCGCCCGGTAGCTGTAAAGTTCCCCCTCCTCTATCTTTCTCTCACCCACGCCGCTTTGTCCTCTCCGTTGGGCAGCGCCTCTGTCCCTCGCTTCCGTCACCGCTCGCCACAGTAGTAAGTATCGGGGTTCCGTCTCCCCTTATCTCTCCCTCCCCGGGAACGGGCGTGACAGTATAAGAGATGGCCATGGATGGGAGTTTCAATCTTCAATCCTCACTGGAAAGATTTATTTCTCGGTGCCCAAAGCTTCTATCTTTTCCGCAGTTTGATTCTGTCGTAAAAAAGGTATTGTCTTTGTTTGGTTTATGAGAAAATTTAATTTAAAAAATTAGAACTCTTGCAAGATTTTACTTTTGATTCCTGAAGCGGTGTTTGGTAACGAAAATAAGACGATGAAAGACTCGGATTTGGTTTGGATTAAGTGTTGCATATAACTAAGTTGGGGTTTAAGGAAGTAAATTTAGTTTTGTTGCTGTTGCTGCGAATTAGAGAATTTTGAAATATGGAAATAGAAGGTTTTGTTCATATATGCCTTTTGTTTCAGAGAAACTAACAGAGAACTAATTGAACATATCAATTTCGATGGGTTTTTTTCATTTGGGTTTGGACAGGGACATACGTTGACTGAAGAGGAAGTTGTCAATGTGCTGGCAGAGGTTTTTCTGCATCCAAACTATACAATTCCTCTGATGGGGTGCTTTCGGCCCATCGTTAGAAAGATTGTGGATAAAGCTGTGGCACTGCTTCGGATGGTGCCGAATTTAAGGTCCAATGCGAATAATACATTAGTGGAGGTTGAAGAAGACAAAGTTTTGAATGAAGTTGCTAGTGTAATCGAGCACTACAATCGATCTGGGAGGGGTTTGGATCTTCACGAGCTTGCTTGTTTGGCGGCCTGTCGTGCCCTTGATTTGTGTCCTTTTTTATTGGGGTAAGCAGGCGGCTCATGCGTGGTTATACATTTTTTTTTTTCTGTCATTTATTATCAATTCTTTTAATCATTGGCTTTTTTTCCCCTCCTTGTTTGTGAATACTTAACCATTGGACTGAGATGATTTTTCCCTTCCCCTTTATGGCCATCTTGATAGGTCCTTGAAATATTTTTTAGGAATTTTATATTCTATACGTTGTATTGTGTACATGATAATGTGGGGTCATGTGTTATTTATGCATTAGCTAAGCTGCATAATTTCTAAATTCTATGATTTTCCCATGGTTGCACTCATATTACATCTTCCCATTCATAAAACATCTTCCCTTCATTTCTGAATGCTATTGGATGTGCTTCAAGGGTGTTTTGGTTTCAGCTTCAGTACTCTGTTGTCGTGCTTTTATGCTTGAGATATATATTGGTAAAGATCTGTGTTGGTTATTTGCTGCAGGCCCATATTAAGTTATTTCAAATTTGCTCCATCTCCTTTTGAACGAATTTTGATGGAAGGAAAAAGTTTCGAGCAGTGTGGTAATAAGGTATATAAACAATTTCTTATTGAATTTTTAAATTTGCATCATCTCCTTTTTAGGTACTTTACTGTGTGTTCTCTAGCTTTTTTTCTACCTAGAGGGAGATGCTAGAGAGTGGAGGTGGATGGTTTGGGTCATTCCTGGTACTCATGTCCTGCTGTTTCCACTCTGTTTTAGACACTTGTTGAATACGGAGGATCTGTAAATTTGTCAGGAAGCTTATGAAGTTATGATGGTGGCTATTTTTGTGATTGTTTTGAGATATATGGTTTGTTTTTGTGTTTTAGGGAGATATCGTGATTGGCATGTCTTTGTGCTAGATTTCTTGGTCGATTTTCTTGATTATACACTTTTCTATACTTTCTCTCTTTATATACAGGATTTGTGTTCCTCTGGCGTTATTTTGAAATATATGTGTTTGCTTATCTGAAAAATATTTTTGTGAGTTGATGCTTTTAAGATTGTCTCCGTTCACACGAGTCTGTCAATAGCATGTCACCCATCTGTCCTAATCATCTGCAATAATTTATTTCTCTATGATGTTTTTGTTTATTGTCATGCACTGTTTCTCAATTAAACATCACCTATTGCATGGTAAAGTGGTGGAGTTCGTAGTTCCTGAATTATTAAGAAAATATTTTTTTTTCAAAGTTGTTTTTTATTATTATTTTGAGGAGCAGATGTGTCTAGTTTCCCTTCTTAAAAACTTCATGGCCATTTTTTTTCTTTTTTGCATTATATCATGTCGATTTGGTTTTATCAGGTTGGACCTTTTGTATTGCATGCTGCTCGTATTTCTTACCGACTCCTCCTCATGGACTCGGAGATCTTTTCTAAACTTTGGGATTGGTCCTGCTTCCTGGATCTTATAAAGCAGTCCTCCAATCTTCACCTGAACAGAAACGCTGGATATGCAGATACTTTTATTGCAGATATTAGATGGTGTGGGATACAAATTCTATCAGTCATTCTGAAAACGAGCTGCAGACCAACTGCAGACTTCAGTATTGAGACTGAAGAAGCATTCACATGTTTATTGCGGTTGGTTTTGTTCACCCCTCTGAACAAAATGTTGTTTATCTAATCAAAATTTAATTAATTTGCAGTCACATATGTTCATATTGATGTTGCCATTTTCAGCTGGGAGGAGTTTTGTCAAGATACATCATTGGAGAAGGCTGGGTGGTATATTGAGGAGTCTGTACAAAATAGTTTGAGTTCTCCCAGTAGAAGCAGTGGTTTAAGCGAAGAGAATTGTCTCCAGTCTTCTGGAATTTGTCCTTTTGCAATTTCCTCTTCAGGGTTCCATGAACTGCCATCTAGAAGTAAAAGGCTTGCTACATGGTAGGACATTTTGTATCAAAAGAAACTGTCTATTATTTTCTTGTCAAGCAATAAATTATTTCATTGTATTTTCTCTGACCCAAAGCATTTTATACAGTTTGTTGACCTGACTATGGTTCTTTTGGCTTTCTTATTTATGTTAATTTCTTTTTATATGTGTATATATATATCTTCAGGGCTGATAAATCGTTTGGAAATTTGTTCGTTCTAACATCAGCTGTGAAGAAAAGTTTCGAGATGGTTGTATTGGCTGTGAGTCAAAAGTGGCCTGTTCTTCTATATGGTCCTGCCGGCGCTGGAAAGTCAGCTCTTATCAACAAGTTGGCCCGGGATAGTGGGAACCAAGGTATTTCCTTTCTTTTCTACCCCTTCTTTGATTTAATTGAACACCTCATTAATATACTTAACCCTTCCTAAGCTTCCACCATAGTATAAAAAAGAAAAGTTTCCACTATAGCTGTTTGGTAAATTAGAATAATTTTTTCTATTGCATGTTGGTTTATATTATCCTTCACAAATGGAAACAATTTTTTTAACATTATTCTAACTAAGAAACGCCCCTATTAAACTTTGAGAGGAGATTATATTATACAATTACACTTTGCAACAATAGGAGGTTTGATGTTGTGAGCATGCCCATGATCTTGTTTTTCCTACAATGTAAATGTAATATGACAAGGAGACTGTTAAATACATCTATAAATCCTTTACCTTTTGGGTGTTAAACCCATTTTATGAACAGATAATGGTAGTCCTACTCATTTACAGATGGAAATCTGGGATAAGTTTTGACAAATTTCATTATATAACACCTAATTGTTAATTGGCTGATATGTTGCAAATGTTAAACGCAAAACTATGTTTATGGCCACAATCATACATGCTGAATATGAAATAAATGACTTGAAGATTTTTTATATTCTTAGAACAATAATGGATATTGGATATTGTGTTGTTCTGTTGACGACACATAACCTCTCCATGACAGGGCCTTCAAATCCATATTGGGGAGTAAACCCCGAATACGCAACCCCCATTGTTAGAACCATGCATTAGGTAATCCAGGGGAACTGCTAATGCGGGATTGAATCCGGGATGTTTGAGTCTATAGCCCATCCCAAAACTGTCCTTTGACCATTAGGTTGTATTGTTGTATCCTAGTGTTTACATATTGCTTTGTATACATAGGTACATTCCCAACATATAGTGTTACAATGCTACATATTTTTCCTTTTTTTACTTTTGTGTTGACAATACCTTTTTAAAAAAACCCCAAGGGATTGGCCCAAGTGGTGAAGGCCTTGGTCTTGGGGTATCACTTCCTTCAAGGTCCAAAGTTCAACAACTCATGGGTGCAAACAATCCTTTGGGGCCACACCTTCTGGTGAAAAGTCAGCGATTTAACCAGTTCCGTATAGAGAAACTTCCGAGGGTGTGGTGCACGGGACCGGGGTTTGCTCTGCAGGGGTGGGGGTCCGAAGGACCCTACCTTGGAGAAGTTTCCCAACATAAAAAGAAATAAAATGTAGTAACTTTCAGACGCCACCTTTTTGCTAAGTGGTGTGTCTACTTTGAAGATAGAGAGAGGGAAGTGATAGAATTAAAAATTCCCTTCTTTTACGGATGGGTTTTGTTTCCGATAGCCCCCAATCCTCCAATTATCTTAAAATTTTAGATTTACATTCTGTTTCTTCTCCTCTTCAGCTTGACATTTTCTCTTAGTTATATCTTGTGTACTTGCAATTAGAAATTTTAAATATTGTGTACTTAGGCTGCTCCCCTTTGTTCTCTTAATAAGATATGTTATATATAAAAAAAAAGTAAAAACCAGCACCTCTATTTGTTGCATGGTCAGTAGTATAGGTGGTTATGAGTATGGCAAACATAAAAGATGTGCAGGTAGCATAATGGAATGAAGAATAAGCCCTTCATGCATTATGTGGTGCACTTACTTGGAAATGAAATGAGGGTGTTTGATAGTGAGGAGTAATCCACGGGTAAATTCAGGTGGAAATTTCTTAAAAGTGTTCGTACTAAAAGGTCATGAGTCACTCTTAATAGGCTCTTCAATGTCTTTCATTGAATTTTTTATGTTCTCAACTTTACATTTTGAGTTAGAATGCACTATTCTTTATTGTTTTGCTGTTCAATCTTGAACACTCTGGTGTGCTTTTCTCGCTGCCTCTTTTGGTGTATTTAATTGATAATTTTTTTGTTCTTTACTTTTTTTTTGAAACTTTTTGTTCCACAGTTCTGTGCATCCATATGGATGATCAAATCGATGGTAAAACATTATTGGGAAGTTATGTTTGTACAGAGCAACCGGGTGAATTTAGATGGCAGCCCGGTTCACTTACCCAGGTTGGTTTGTTCTAGAGAATTCGTGTATGCATATGCTGAATTATATACTCCTTTCATCCCCATTCTGTTTTTGTGTAGAAAATCCAATTTTTTTTCCCAAGTTAAAAAATCCATTTTGTTCAAAGGACAATATTTAATGCGCTGCCTTCTGAATAAAAAGGTTTTAAGTTCTCAAAATTACACTTCTAACTTGAACAAAGCAAATGAGAAAGAGACCTTCACTTTTCAAATAAAGTGAAGTTTGTGGAAAGTTACTAATATGGTGTCCATTAATTTTTAATATGGACTCTATTATCTTGAAATAGATCTGAGCGCCAACTATATGGGACGGAGAGAGCATTTATATTTTATATTTTACTTCTACTTTGGGTATGCTCATCCATGGTTATGTAAGATTGTTAATTTTTCTTTTCCACAGGCGGTCCAGAATGGATTTTGGGTTGTATTTGAGGACATTGACAAAGCACCATCCGATGTGCAGTCCATCTTATCGCCATTACTAGAAGGTGAAAGCTCATTTTCAAATGGGCATGGGGAGGTAATTACTACATATATGTAAATTTAGATTTTATAAGAGAAAGATCTATCTGGATAAATTAAGATGAAGGTTTCTGCAGCTCACTTTGAAACTTTGAGGTTTATACTACATATATGTAACTTGAGATTGTATGCAAAAGGTATTTTTTTTTTCTTTTGCCCGTAACCTGTTGGCTGCTGATAATGATAGGCTTTTAACAACTATATGCTTTAATAATCACGTTGTCATTTGTTACTTGTAAAAGAAAAATCGGATTTTTTACTTTTGTTTATTGCTTCATAGCTTTTCACTTTTTTTATGATTCACAATCCTGGTTGAATTTTCCATACTTTGGGGTTGTTGGGTACCAGATTCTAGGTTCAATCCTGATAATTATTTTTTGTTTCTAGTCCATTGCTGAAGTGGTGGTTACCGGATATCTTGTACTCATAAAGAGTAATCTAGTCTGAGTTTTGGTTTCATTGAACCTAGAAACATTTGTAATGCCTCAAAATTGAAGCATTTCTCACATTTGCAGGAAATAATGGTAGCAGAAACGTCTCGACTATTTTCCACAATTTCAACTTCGAAACTTGATATATCACATGGTGCAGAAGGTTTGTGTCACCATTTGCAGTTCCTGACTTTGTGTACATCTTGGCAAATTTCCGTATCTGTCGAGGCATTATTATTTTTTAATTCTGTGTATTCTTTTTTTAACTGAAATTCATATTAATGCCTTTGATAGCAGTGGTGGGTACATGGTTTGGAAACAGAGGAGATTCCCATTGCAAAACATATTTGAGCTATGGGTTGAGGGGTCTACATATCATTTTATTTTTTATAAAATTGTTATATGATACCCATAGGGTTTTCAGTTCTTCACTGCTTCTCATATCCATGTCTTGCTGTACTATGTTTTGACTGGCCTTTCTAGAACTGCCATCATAGCTGCTTTAATTCTCAATGTGAAGATTACTTACCAGTTCCCACACCATCTTTAATGTCATTTCCAGTTTCACTCTCAGTTTTTTTTTTTCTTTTTTAAACAAGTTCCGGCGTATAGATCTGGTACTTCACTCATGATTTTCATCCCTCTCTTCTCATTACAGTACCAAGAGAAAATTGGTTGTTGATAATCTTTGGTTTTGTCCTCTCAGTCTCTTTTAAGTTATTATCATTTCTCTATACCTTTTGCTTTATCGAATGAGGTGATGTAAGTGAGGGATGGAAAATGAAGAGTTCTTCATGTGGGTGGATACGGTTAAATGTATGAAAAATTCTATTTATCATCCTCTTTCCTCTTTACCATCATCCTATCAACATTCCTTGATGTGGCATGAAATGATTGGCCCACAAGTGGAACATAATAAATAGTTTCCAATCATTAAATGCCACATCATGGGATGGTGGGAGGATGATGATAAAAGGGATGGTGGGTAGCATTAAATGTATAACCGTCTCTCAAGTATGGAGTGGGGATGGAAATGGCTATTTGAGAGTGGGGATGGCGAAGAAATCTAGCCAGCTCTGCCTGTTGCTTTCCTTGTAACTTGTTTTTTGCCCTCTCTCTTTCTCTATGTATTCTTATTTTATAGAGCTTACTTATGAAGTACCCAAAGAATCAGTACAGTTCATATCGGTTATAGAGTTCCTTTCTTTGGTCACAGGTGGAAAACTTGGTGCTTTTTGGAGGAAAGTGATCATTATGCCTCCATGTAATGAAGACTTGTTAGATATAATAAAAGCTTGGTATCCAAATCTGGAGCCAATTTCTAAGAAACTCATAGGTGGGTTATACATGTTGTGAGTTAATAGCTTTTATATACTCTTACATATACATTGGCTGATTTCTCTCACAGAAACCTTTGAAAATGTTAACATTTCTCCTGTACATCAACTGGCGGGCTTCGGCACCAGAAACTCTGCTTCCGTTAGCTATCGCAGCAGGTTCTCGTTAAGGTAACCAATGCCGTTCTACTTGGTTTTTTTTCTAAAAAATTTATCTTCATTGTATGATTATAATTGCTTCATTTGATTCTTAATGGCAGGGATCTTCTTAAATGGTGCAAGCGAATCTCAGATTTAGGCTTTAGCTTCAGTGGGGATTGTTTGTCAGCTTATGAGGGTCTTTGCATTTATCAAGAAGTCTGGCACATTCTTTGTCTCTGGCTTCTTCTCTATCATTTTCTTTTATTATCTATATGAAAAAACTTAACATTTTCCTGTGTTCTCAGGCTGTTGATATATTTGCGGCCTTTTCAACTTCAGCTGAAAATAGGGTCACTATCATGAAAGACATTGCAAAGTTGTGGGCAGTGCCAACTTCAGTAGCAGAGACTTTATATCCTCAAAATAAACCTGTGATTCAGGTTATTTTTGTGGTTGACTGTGATGAACTTTGTATTTTTGATTAGTTGGCACATCAGTATCTCATGGTTGGATATGAACTGCAGGAATTGCACACAGACTTGAGAGTTGGTCGAGTTTATCTTCAACGCACACAAAGAGTTGTCAGTGAAAGACATTTTGACATTTTATCTATTTTATATTGAGCTTAGCTTTTGCATTTAATGTTTCCATTTGAATTTTGCAGTTACCATACCAAAAGAAACCTTTTGCTGAGATTCGGAGTTCTCTGCATTTACTTGAGAGGATAGCTTGCTCTGTTAAGTGCAATGAACCTGTTCTCTTGGTTGGTGAAACTGGTACAGGGAAGACTACACTTGTGCAGTATCTGGCCATGAAACTCAGTCAGAAACTAACTGTTTTGGTATATTTTCTATCTCACTGATTTATTGTTTGTAAAAAGAGTACATCTCGTACAGGCTATGTTGACTGAATATGAATTGTTGTTCTTTTCCAGAACTTAAGTCAGCAAAGTGATGTTGCTGATCTATTAGGGGGATTTAAGCCTATGGATGCACAGTTCATATGCTTTCCCCTCTATAAGGAGTTTGAAGATCTTTTCTCCAAGACATTCTCCATGAAGGTTTCCTTTCTTTGAAAAGTTTCCCATGCTTGCTTGTGCTGAGTTTTACAGTCTGGAGATGACTTGTGCTGTTGTATGCTGATTTTCAGGTCAATGTTGACTTTCTTGCCCATTTACAAAAGCATCTCACTGATAAGAATTGGAAAATGTTACTAGCAGGGTTTCAAAAAGGCGTTGATTCTTTTCGAAAGTTGGTTCATGAGGGAAGATCTGGGTCTGGTAAAAAGCGCAAGAAGCCTTTGGATGAAGAAAGTTTTAAAGCTTGGGACAATTTCTCTTTCAAGCTTGAAACTGCCCGTGGGCATATTGGTGCTTCATCTGGCATGCTGTTTTCATTCGTTGAAGGAGCTTTTGTAACTGCACTGAGAAATGGTGAGTGGATTTTGCTTGATGAGGTGAATTTGGCACCTCCAGAGACTTTGCAGAGAGTTAGTGGAGTTTTTGAAGGGGAGAATGGATCACTCTGTTTAGCTGAAAGAGGAGATGTTAATTATATACACCGACATCCTAACTTTCGTATATTTGCATGTATGAATCCTGCAACTGATGCTGGGAAGCGGGATTTGCCCTTCACTTTAAGGAGTAGATTTACAGAGTACTTTGTCGATGATGTGTTGGATGATGAAGATCTGACTCTATTTATTAATCAGTTTATGGACGACAGCAAAAATAATCGAGAATTAGTGAATAAAATTGTGCGCTTTTATAAAGCAGCCAAAAAGGACTCGGAAGAGAGGCTGCAAGATGGGGCTAATCAGAAACCACAATACAGTTTGAGGTCTCTCTACCGTTCATTAGAATATACAAGGAAAGCAGAAAGGAAGTTTGGGTTTCGAAAGGCAATATATGATGGGTTCTGTATGTTTTTTCTTAATCTGTTGGATGGACCCAGTGCTAAGATAATGAATCAAATGATATTGTCGTATTTGTTGGGGGGAAATATGCCTCCACATGTACCTTTTGATGATTACTTAACATTTAAAGGGAACTCCAAGTCTGATAATTTTCTGGAGAACTATGTTCTAACTAAAAGTGTCAGAGAGCATCTTAGAAACTTGGCACGTGCTATTTTGATTAAAAGGTATCCTGTTCTCCTACAGGGACCTACGTCTAGTGGGAAAACTAGCCTTATTCAGTATCTTGCTGCAGTAACTGGTCACGCATTTGTACGTATCAATAATCATGAACACACTGATTTACAGGAATATTTAGGTTCCTACGTAACTGATGCTAGTGGAAAACTTGTATTTCATGAGGGTGTGTTGGTTAAGGCTGTTCGTAATGGTTACTGGATAGTTTTGGATGAGCTTAACTTGGCCCCAACAGAGGTGCTTGAAGCACTGAACAGATTGCTAGATGACAACAGAGAGCTTTTTGTTCCTGAACTGCAGGAAACTATACGAGCGCATCCAGATTTCATGCTTTTTGCCACTCAAAATCCACCTACTTTCTACGGGGGCCGTAAAATTCTTTCTCGTGCATTTCGCAATCGTTTTATTGAGTTACATGTGGATGAAATACCAGAGAACGAGTTGAGCGAAATATTAGAAAAGAGGTGTGTAGTACCAGAAAGTTACTCTAAGAAAATTGTTGGAGTTATGAAGGAGTTGCAGTTGCTCAGGCAGAGTAGCAAAATATTTGCAGGAAAGCATGGGTTTATAACTCCACGAGATTTGCTCCGTTGGGCTAATCGTTTCAGGGCATTTGGGAGTTCTTATGAGGATTTAGCTAAGGATGGTTATTATCTACTGGCAGAAAGGTTGCGGGATGAGGATGAGAAGCTTGTTGTCCAAGAAGTTTTGGAGAGACAGCTCAGGGCTAAACTTGTCAAAGATGACTTGTACAAGCAGGTATTGTGTGGGTGGGCAGTTGCAACTGCATGTAGTTCATGATGTAGATGATAGTAAATTGGTCTTAACGTTATTTTTTGCTTTTCTGGGACCTATTTTTATAGTATGAGGTATCAGCATGCTATATTCCTTAACCTGTTTTTTATAATCTTGAATCCTAGTAACGCTTGATAGTGAACATCTTTATTTTGGTTATGCCGTTTGTGCCTTTTAATTATGATTTCTTACTAAAAAACTAAGTGAATATACCATTCTCAAAGTGTTCTTTTTATTCAGGATGGAGTTGGCGGGAACCCTTCTTTCAACCCTTGCGATGGTGCAGGAGTTTCAAGTAGTCTCCAAAAGTATGAGCTGTGCCTCAAGACTCCTCCCGCCTTTTTTTGGGTGCTGGTAGCTTTTGATTTACCTTACATTTTTGGTTTTGTTTCGACTAATGACCCCTGTCCAATGCAGTGTTGTCTGGACTAAAAGTATGTGGAGACTATACTTTCTTGTTAAGCGTTGCTATGAATTGCGTGAGCCCGTACTTCTTGTCGGTGAAACTGGGGGTGGGAAGACTACCGTCTGTCAATTACTGAGTATTGCTTTGGACTTGAAATTGCACATATTAAACTGCCATCAGTACACAGAGACATCTGATTTTCTAGGGGTTGGTGTCTTTTATTCTTTATTTGAGGCCTTTTGCTTTCTCTTCCTGCTACAATGTCTTCTAAAAATCTTTTGGAAGTGTTCAATTTTCTTTTAAGTAACAACTCATGAATTGTGCCATAGGGGTTTTATCCTATTAGAGGAAGGTCAAGACTTATCGCAAAATTTAAAGAAAAAATTGAACAAGTGATGATGTCGGAGGCTTTTATCCACTATCCCCAGGACTTTGTAAGTATGGATTTTATAAATATTTTATTGTTTATTCTATTGCATTTGTTAATGTTCTTATATATTTCTTCTGCTCTAGACCATTTCTTCTGATATTAGTCAAGCATCTTCGACTCTTGATCATCTGAGTAAACTGATTACTCATTACAAACAAGGTCTAGGCTCATGTGCTGATATCACAAAACAAGATGTCGGTATTGTAGAGAAATTAATAACAGAACTCTCTGAGCTGCATCAGAAGTGGCAGACAATATTTATGTGGCAAGATGGACCCCTTGTACAAGCAATGAAGCATGGTGATTTATTTCTTGTGGATGAAATTTCCTTGGCTGATGATAGCGTACTTGAAAGATTGAACAGTGTCTTGGAGCCAGAAAGAAAACTAGTGAGTGGTTCCTTATCTGAAACTGAATTCTGTTTGTGGCTCAAATCTGTTTTGTTGCATTAGTTTTTAAAGTTTTGATTTCTGTGTGATCGTGGGATTATAGCACTATTTTCCTTCTTCACATAATGGTTAATGACCGATGTTTAATTTCTTCTTAATTTGCAAATTCAAATCTTAAAAACTCCACAAGAAAGTTTCATCTCCCATTGATTACACAGAGAATTGCCATGACTGCTAGTGGTCAGTACATTTTGAGATTCTGAATCTGATATTATTTTAAGCAGATAGGAGTTTTCGTACTTCTATGTAAATTAATATGACTGATCTTTCTTCTGAAATTTTTGGTGGTATGGTCATACAAATTAGTTCCCTTACCGGTTTAGGTGTATTGACGTTAAAAAACATAATAATGTAGTTTCTTCCCCCGTCCTTTGTTTTATTTTTGTGGGGTGGGGGACTAGGAATTTTAGGATTGAAATGTTGCCATGACAACATTTCCCTTTGTAATGTTAAATAATTTGATGGTGCCACAGCTGTCATAATTTTGGAAAGAATGAGCAGGTTTATTTGATTCCATTTTGTTTCTTTATTTTCTTCGTAAGGAAATAACGAAATTTTGCATAAATGGCTTGTTCTTGACTTGGTTTAAATCGCCTTGTGGTTCTATGATCTATATATATATATGTATATATAAACAAAACAAAATTTCTTATCCTACTTGGCATTTCATGCCTTATCACGTCTTGTGTACTGATATCTGGTTACATATCACATTGTGTTATATCTTTGTACCTTTGCCAACTATGCATCTTCTATCCAGTGTATATTCATAGTGATCACTTTTTCCTGCTAGTCTTTGGCTGAGAAAGGAGGGTCTGTTTTGGAGAAAATTACTGCCCATCCAAATTTTTTTGTTCTTGCCACGATGAACCCAGGCGGTGATTATGGTAAGAAGGAACTATCACCGGCTCTTCGTAATCGGTTTACAGAGATATGGGTTCCCCCTGTTGGTGAGCTGAATGAGCTCAGAAGTATTGCTCTGCAGAGGTATGTTAAGTATGAAGTAACTGCTTATATGAATAATGAGGTTAATCAGCACTTTCTTGGTTGGTTTATCATGATATTTGTCTGTGCAGGATTTCCAACCCTAAAAACTCACACATTGTGGATGCTATGCTAAGTTTTTGGGAAGTATGTTCTTTTCCAACTTGTCATTTCTGCTTTATTGCTTCATCTTTTCGTTGTCAGGATTTTTCAATTGAGATGGTGATTTGACAGTGTTAATGCCTAGTTCACTTGTGTTATCCTGTATCCATTTTGTCAATTTTAGAAAAGACTTTTGAGAACTCTTACAAATTATCCTCCGACACTTGGAAAGCTACCATGTGGGCAGCCCCTCACTTTTTAGTATTCCTCCCTTTATTCAATATAAAATAGCATCCCATATACTTAGTATTCTTCTGTCAAATACTTAGTATTACCTTTATCAACATCCATTTGGCCTTCCTGTCTGTCTGTTGCCTCGATACTGATTGATTGTCTGTATTTTGGCCTCAGATGTAATAGTCTCATATTGCTTCATAGAGTTTTTTTTCGGTCTTCTGGTTGGAAGGATGATGGGAGTTCTAAACATAGTGGGTAGAGTTTCTCAAAGAATGCTTTATTCTTTGGTTTTTGCCATTTGTTGTCTATCCTTCTCTGTCTCTCTCTCATTTTTTTTTTGGCTTGGGGCTTTGGCTGATCATTGGTTCAAGTATCTGGAACTGCTATAGGCAACTTTCTATTGGTTGCTGCCCATGAAGCCAATTATAAGTCTCTCATGTTAACTCCATGTTTCATATTCTTTATGCTACAGTGGTTCAACCAGTTGCAACCAGGGCGAATGCTTACTGTTAGAGATCTTCTCTCTTGGGTTGCTTTTATTAACATGACTGAGAGGAGTTTGGGGCCTGAATATGCATTCCTTCATGGGGCATTTCTTGTTTTGCTTGATGGACTGAGTTTAGGTATATTCTTGCCTTGTGAAAGCAATACGTGTCCTTGTAGTTTCACTTATTTCATCTAGAAGTCCAGCATAAAACAGTTAGAATAGTATGTATTTGTACTTTTTTAAGGTATTAAAGAGTTTTATTTGTTCCCATTCCAAAGTGGTGAGTCCTTTTCTCTGATGTCACTCACTTTTTTACATGTTTTTCTCAGGGTCTGGTATTTCTAAAAGAGATGCTGGAGAGTTAAGGGAGAGATGCTTATCTTTTCTTTTAGAAAAACTACAGGTGTGTTTCTTCTGGCTCTTTGATCTATTACTTCTAGTTATCAAAACCCCTAGGGGTTGGCTCAAGTGGTAAAGACCTTAGGCTTGAGGGTATGCTCCCCCCCAAGTCTAAGGTTCAAATCCCCTTGGGGGCAAACAATCTCTAGGGGCCATTGGATGGGGGGATTTTTTCCTTAAATTACCTGATGTGCACTTGCGGGAAACTCCTTGTTGAGGGCTTGTGCACCCTCGGTATTAGTCGGGAAAACAATATTGTTATGCTTAGACTGTGTCACATGTCCTGTTTTAATTAATCTTTTCTTTATTTCTAAATTCTTTGTTTCTATTGCCGCTCAAACTACATAGTGTTTCTGTAATGCCCTCTTACTGTTAGGGATAGGATGATATCCTTGTGCAAAGATTAATGCCTAAGCAAACTTCATTAATGAAATTTAATAATGTACCATTTCATTATGACTTATAAAAAGAAACTAAAACATTAATCCTGGTCTTTAATGCAAAGGGCAACAACTTTATTGGTGGAAATATATGTAGGAAACAAAACAACATTTCTAATGCAAAGATTTCTTGGTCTCTTTATGAAAGCTTTTTATTTTATTTTATTATTATTTTATATATATATAAGTAAACGATATTATTAATAAGGATCGGCAAAACCCAAGTACACAAGATGATATACAAGAGATAAGACCTATTTAAGTTGAAGTAGAGGAAACGAGAAAATATGAAAATTCAGGCTATTATCTAAGCTATGGTCCATAGAAATAAAGTATGGAAAAATAACGCTCGAAGTTCCTTGGGAGACGCTCATTGTTTTCAAAAGTCTGATCATTACGTTCTTGCCAAATGCACCACATGATACAGCTCGGGATCATCTTCCACCTCCTTAATTTGTGGAGCACCACTCGGGAGAGTCCAGCTAGCCAATAGCTCAACCACTGTTGCAGGCATTACAAACGAAAACTCCACCCGACTAAACACTTCAGTCCACAACACTCTAGCTGTCTCACAATGTAACAAGAGATGTTCTACTGTCTTGCCAGATTGCTTACACATACAACATCAGTCTAGGATGACGACCTTGCGCTTCCTCAAGTTATTAGTAGTCAAAATCTTCCCCAGGGCTGTTTTCCAAGTAAAGAAGGCCGCTTTAGGAGGTGCCTTATTCCACCAAATTTTCCTCCATGGAATTTGGATGATTGGTGAAAGAGCAAGGGACTTGTAGAAAGAGCGCACCGAGAAAGCACCCTTACCCGCCAGTGTCCACCATAGCCTATCTGCTTGTTGTCCATTCAGCACCACGGAATATAATAGGCTGAAGAAAGCCTCAAAACTGTCCACTTCCCAATCTTGCGCCGCTCTACTAAATGTGACATTCCACTAGACTTGGTCCCCTGATCAGCTCATGAGGTCGGCTACTGAGGCTTCTTGATCACGTGCCACTCGGAATATAGTTGGAAATGAGTCCTTTAGGGCCTAGTCCCCACACCATTTGTCCCTCCAAAACTTTATCGGGAGTGCTCGCTCAATATTAATTTGGAGTGGTGGTTAAACACTCCCCACCCACGCCTGATGTGCTTCCAAACCCCCACTCCATTTGCCCCACTTACCTCACTTGTACACCAACCACCCCACAAGCTTCCATATTTGCAATCAACCACCAATTTCCATAGGGCTTCTGGTTCCATGTTATACCTCCTTAACCACTTTCCTTGTAGGGCCCAATTGAATGCTTTCAAATTTTTTATACCCAACCCACCTGATGAGAGTGGCCTACACACCTTATCCCAACGGAGTAGGTGGTATTTGAATTCGTCCTCCAACCCACTCCACAAAAAGTCACGGTATAGTTTTTCAATCCGAGCCGCCACACCAGTTGGAATAGGGAACAAAGATAAGAAATATGTAGGTAAGTTAGAAAGGGTACTCTTAATAAGAGTTAACCGACCACCCTTTGACAAGTACAATCTCTTCCACCCCGCTAGTTTCCTTCCTATCTTTTCAATGACTGTATCCCAAATGGATGACGCCCATGAAGTAGCTCCCAAAGGTAATCCCAAATAAGTCATGAGAAGAGAGGCTACCTTACACCCAAGTATGCTAGCTAGCTGTCGAGTATTGCTGACGTTCCCCACTGGCACTAACTCTGACTTATCGAAGTTCACTTTCAAGCCTAACGCTACTTCGAAGCATAGTAAGTGTCTTAATTGCCTTCAACTGATTTTGATCTGCCTCACAGAATAATAGCATATCATCTGCAAAAAAGTAAATGAGACAATGAAATAATGCCCCGATTGGGCTTACCAACCGAAAAACCAGCCACAAACCCATTTGTAACCACTGCTGAAATCATCCTACTAAGGGCCTCCATGATAATCACAAATAAGAGTGGGGAGAGTGGGTCACCTTGCCTTAAGCCACGAGAACTACTGAAAAAACCATTAGGGCTGCCATTAATCAAGACTGAGAACTTTGCCATTACGATGCACCAGTTTATCCACTTCCTCCATGTCTCCCCAAAGCCACATCTCTCCAGCAAATAAAGAAGGGAATCCCAGTTTACATGATCTTATGCCTTTTCTATGTCTAATTTGCAAATAATCCCTGGGGAACTAGATTTTAATCTGCTATCCAGGCCTTCATTTGCTATAAGGACTGAATCAAGGATTTGGCGACCCCAAACAAATGCATTTTGCGGCTTCGTTATTATCTTCCCCAACACCTCCCCTAATCTGTTCGCGAGCACCTTGGAAATAATTTTATATACCCCATTAACGAGGCTAATGAGCCTAAAATCCTTTACCTCCGATGCTCCAATCTTCTTCGGGATCAGCACAATAAAAGTAGCATTTAAGCTTTTCTCAAGCTTCCCAGCCAAGAACAATTCCTAAAACACCTTCATGATGTCCACTTTTACTTCATCCCAGCATGTCTGGAAAAAGCCCAAGGAGAAGCCATTTGGTCTTGGTGCTTTGTCTTTAGCCATGTGTCTTACTACATCATATACCTCCACTTCCTCAAACGGACACTCCAACCATGACGCAGTATGTGACTCAATGGAGTCAAAACCAAGACCATCAAGCTTTGGCCTCCACCCCCTCTTTCTGTGAGCAGCTGTTCAAAGAAATCCACCACATGGTCCCGGATCACTAGAGCCTCCCTGCACTTAATACCATTGATATTCAGCATTTCAACGGTATTATTTCTTCTATGAGAGTTAGCCACTCTATGAAAAAACTTTGTGCTTCGAGCCTCCTCTTTTAACCACAAAGCTCATGACTTCTGACGCCATGAAATCTCCTCATGAGATAATACTCGCTCCAGCTCAGAGGCCAACTCTGTTTTCCGCTCAACTTCTTTAGGAGAGAGGGTTCTATCCTCAAGTACTCTCTCAAACTGTTGGAGCTCCTCCACCAAGGTTTTCCTTTTCTCCCCTATGTCTCCAAAAGATAGAGAGTTCCAAAGCTTAAGGTCATGCTTCAAAGCTTTCAATTTGCTGGCTAGAATGTAGGAGGGGTTACCCTCAAATTGATACGACGACCACCATTGCCTACCCCTTTCCACAAAACCTTCACTTTTAAGCCACATATTCTCAAACTTAAAATAGCGACAACCACCTTGGATTCTACCACAATCCAACAAGATGGGAAAATGATCTGAACATAGGCGGGGCAACCTCTTTTGGCACACCTCTAGAAAATGCTATTCCCACTTTGGGGAAATTAAAAATCTATCTAGCCGAGACCATGTTTGATTATTAGACCAAGTAAAAGAACCTCCCATGAGAGGGATATCCAACAAATTTAAGTCAAAAATACAATCTGAAAAATCTTTCATTGCTGGCCACATCCTGCTATCTCCAGATCTTTCACTAGGGAATCTAATGATGTTAAAGTCCCCACCTATGCACCAGAGGAGATTTCACCAGCTATGTAACTTGGCAAGTTCCTCCCATAAAAGTCTTTGATCATTGTCTACGTTCGGCCTGTATAAACATGCAAACGCCGACAAAAAAAGTTATCTTCCACACTCTTAAAAGAGCAAGCCACTGAATACTCCCCCCCACAATCCTCCATTTTCTCCACAACTCGTTTATCCCACATCACTAAAATGCCACTCGAAGCCCCATTTGATGCACGGTAGACCCAATCTGTGTAAGTGCAATTGCAAACACTTCGCATTATTCTCCTCGAAACCATTTTCAGCCTGGTTTCTTGTAGACATACTATGTCCGCCCTCCATTCCCGAAGCAAATTTTTTATACGAAGTTGCTTATTTGCCTCGTTCAATCCTTGGACATTCCAAAACATAATTTTCGTCTTCATAAAGGAGAGACCAACCTCTTCCCTTTGGATCTAACCTGACTAGAGTTGCCCTCATAATTCAGCGACCTATTGAGACAGTTAATCTCCCGCTGTTTCTTAGTTCTAGATTTTTTGGACTGTGAGTGAGCCACTTCAATGGCAATAAGAAGGGCCATAAACTGTTCCTCAAAACCCACACACTCCATACCCACCCAAAATTGAAGTTACTTTACCTTGCGGAGGACCCAATTTGACCCATTGAATTCATCCAATAACATACAATTAAGTGGAGTGGGCTCCCCTTCACCAGGAACCCACTGCAAGGAAGCTGACATTCCCCTCTCCTCCTCCCCCAATAGGTTTCCGCTCTCCCCAACTAACCTTCCTTCTTCGTGAGGTATGAACTTCTGAGCTAGCCCATCAACCACAAACTCATCACTGCCAGAGAGGGAGAGAGCATCGGATTGAGCATACCCACAAAATTCCCTTTCCTCCCATGGCTCAATATACTGATCCAACTGTAGCAAAGCCTTTGCCGGAGACAGAGCAACCACAGGTGGATGTGGAGCACATGTTGGAGGAGAAAAGACCTCCTGGATGTTCATCGGCACTGTTTGGCTGGGAACCACCACAGATACGCCATGTTGTGGTGGTGAACAAGACAATGACCTATTTGTCGCCGCTGCAAGTATACCCACCGGTAGGGATGCTGCGGGTAGCGCCACCCCCCTTCAACAGAACCTCCCGTTGATCCTGCTTGTGAACATCCGGCCTGGGAACTGACTGCCGGCGGCGAGGAGTGGTGAGTTACCACTTTCGGTGTTGGGAATCTCCTCTCTGTGGACTCTTCCGCCGTCGGATCCACCCTCTCCTCCACTGTTGTTGGTTCTATAGCATGCGGCAAGGCCACTCCAGTCTACGTCGGCGACGGTGGCTGGAGCCCACTCGACGATGGGCACGAAGGGTCTGCAACACATGGATCCCCGTCTCTTCCAGATAGGGCCCTGGTTGGTCCTGACTTGTCTCATGGGCTGAGGCCAACTTGGGCCCGAGCCTAAGTTTGCCTTCGGGCTGAGTCCACTCATAATAGCCTTCCCACTTAAACTGCCCATTGAGTTTCCTTTGCACATACCGCCCAAGCCTAGGCCCATATCCTCCCATTTACATTCCTCAACGCACCGTATTAGCAAATCCAGTTTTATTTGCATTTCACCCATCTGTTTCCTCATGTCAGTCAGAGCACAAAGCACCGCTTCCTCTTGCAGACTGACAGCGTGCCTGCCACTACCATCAGAGCTCTGGGCACCTACTGAATCGACGACACTTCCTGCTCTATTTGTGCCTACACCTCCTCTCAGGTTGTCCGATGTGTCAACCTTTGCACCCATTCTGCCATGTTCACGGGTCTACACCAAGAGCGTTGTTGTTGGAGGACTTCCTTGTATGAACAAGAATGAGGTTGGTTCCAAACCACCGTCGTCACTGGCGGAGGCAGACGTGGTGGTCCTCCTCTCACAGCCTCCCACATAACCTCCACCAACTTCCTCCACCCCTTGTCGTCACCATCCTTTGGTATGAAAATAAAGTTCTGTCTACCTCCACCCCCATACTCTACCAATGCCATGTAATAGCCCCTGGAATTAGAACATCTCTGCACAATAAAACTCCTATCTCCTTCCTGATGTACAATATAGAACTCCTTTCCGTCAATGAAAGCTGGTAGCAGATATGGATGTTAGACTCTTTGTAGGACTTGGTTACCTTAGAGAAAATTTGGAAATAGCATCAAGAATTGCTAGGAAAAGCGGACCGCAAGTTTTTTTCGGAAGAGAAATGTTGTTTTTCATCCTAAATTTATTATCTTGTCACACTAGTTGACGTGTCACATTTTAAGTGGTTTTCTAATTATGTGGTTGACTTGTGAAGTTACTTAAAATGTGTCACATCAATCTGACTTGGGATGATAAGATTCACATGATGAAGTACACCATTGCTCTTTTAGGAAAATGACTTAAATTTTAGCATTTATCCCTAAAAAAGGGCTGTCAAATTAGTCTAAAGGAGAAATCCTTTTTTTAATAAAGAAATACAGGTTGGATTCCTTATGGGTGAGCCTATTAAAATAGAGCCTTGCTACTCCTTAATTTGAGGCCGTAAGTAATTGCCTAACACTTAAGATCATAAAATAGCCCTTATAAAAAAAAAAAGATCATAAAATAGCCCTACAAAATTAAAGAAAACAAAATTAAAACCAAAATTAACAAGCTCGAAATCATAATCCTTATGCTTTGGGAACATTATATTTATGTTTTTTGTGCCTTGTTTGCTGGTAGAATAAGAAGTGTGAAAAATACACACCAGAATGTCAGGAAAAGCACCTAGGAGTCTTTTATTAAGGGGTAGAGAAGTTACTTGCAGTGGTGCTAAGTGCCATCATGTTACGGTGTTGCTCTTCATGCTAGTTTTGGCGATTGTGGACCAAAAGATACATCACGACTTTTGAACTTGTTTTGATATATGTGGATGAATAGATCCCAACTCTTGAGTGGGTGGGTTGTCCTTTATGAGAACTCAACTCCTGTGTGTGGATGGATTTTGTCACTCGCCTTAATTCTCAATGTGGAGTTGTCATTGGGGATCTATTCTTGTACCGTGTAAAGTTTGGAGCAGAAACTCACTAGTTGGAAGTGGATGTACTTATCCAAAGGTGGCCGTCACACTCATCAAAAGTACCATTTCCAATTCTAACCTATTGACTTATTTCCTCTCTTTCTTTCTGCTTCCATCAAAGGTGGCTTATCGCATGTTGAAAATACATCAGGATTTCCAATGGGAGCCTTGGAGGGATTTCAAATTTCATCTGGTAAAATGGGTCAATGTTTGTTCCCCAATTTCTAAAGGTGGTTTGGGTATCCGAAATTTGCAACTTTTTAATAAGGCATTGTTGGGCAAATGTTTATGGAGATATCCCATAAAACATGGAGCTTTGTGGGGAACAATTTTAGACTCAACTCAAAGTATGGTAGAGTATGGGGAGGTTGGTGCTTGAATGAGGTGAGTGGATCCTATGGGGGTGGAGCTTTGGAAGCACATCAGACGTAGATGGACTAAGTTTTGTAGTTTTACCTGTCTTTGAGGTGGGTGGCGAGTCCCGAATCAAATTCTGGTATGACATACGGTGCGGTGACAGGGCATTTAAGGAAGCCTATCCGGACCTCTTTGGTATAGAAAGAATGAAGGAAGCCTCGATTGTGGACCTCCTTGACCAATCTAACGCTACTCCACAATGGAATGTCACATTCCTTAGAGCTGTCCATGATTGGGAAGTTGAAGCACTCTTTGAATTTTACAACCTAGTCTATTTTGTCCCTATTTGTTGTTTGGGGGGGGAGGGGGGTGAAGACAAGCTTTTTTGGCGCCCCTTAGCGAAAGGGAAGTTCACAGTATGCTCCTTCTACCAATCCATCTGTAAGCATAATGTAAATTCATTCCCGTGGAAGAGCATTTGGAAGACAAAGGCCCCCTTGAATGCATCCTTTTTTGTATGGATAGCTTCTTTGGAGAATATTCTCACCATCGACAACATAAGGAAATGCCGACTCAATCTTGGATTGGTGTTGTTTGTGTAAAAAGAGTGGAGAATTCGTCGATCATATACTAATACATAGTGAGATTTCCATGACTTTGTGGAATGACTTTTTTGCTAAGGTGGGTGTAGCTTGAGTGATGCCAAGAAGGGTGATCAACCTCTTAGCTTCATGGAGAGGTCTCCAAGGCACTTCTCAAATTGACACAATTTGGAAGATGATTCCAATCTGCATATGGCGGTGTCTTTGGATGGAGAGGAATGAGTGAAGCTTTGAAGATTATGAGTGGTCATTGGATGAACTCAAAACTTTCTTTTTTTAACACATTGTTCCAATGGTCGATTGTAATTGATTTTGATGGCATGATCATTCATGAATTTCTTGTATCACAAGAACATCACTCCTAGGCATTGCTCATGACCCGTATGCTTGGGCTTTTACCTATTCCTACGATCAGTAAAATCTTTTTTATTTTGGAAAATCAACAATATCTTTCACTTCATTTCACTACAAATATGTTATATGGTGACTGATTAAGACTGCTTGCTATTTCTCATGCAATAGGTGGAAACTGCTAATTCTATGCACACAAACCTTTCAAGAATGGAAAATTATGGTTGGGGTCATCTTGGAATGACTGCAGATATTTCGTGCAGTGATAGTATGCA
Source organism: Cyclocarya paliurus (assembly GCA_029856935.1). NCBI lineage: Eukaryota > Viridiplantae > Streptophyta > Magnoliopsida > Fagales > Juglandaceae > Cyclocarya > Cyclocarya paliurus. The sequence continues at coordinate 486,473 of JARVXP010000352.1, forward strand.
ATGTGACAATATCTTTGGCATCAATCCATTCTACATTGAAAAAGGTGACTATATGTGTTGTTTTTTGTGATATTTTAATGTTGCAATAGAACTTAAAAATGATATATTGTTTGTTCTTGAACATTAAACAATTTTTAATTGAGTTCAGATGCTTTCATTTCCACTGGTTTGGCGTTTCATATTGTATGTATAATGGTGTACTTGGGTTGTGCTTCTTTGCACTTTGAATAAGATTGCCCTATATAAAAAAAGATGCTTTCGACTGTGACTAAAGAAAAATTTCTTGTAATTATGGTTGCTTGACTCTTAGAAAGTAACAAAACCTCTAATTTGTTGTTAGTGACTTACATGTTGTGGCTATACATATTATGAATTACATGTTGTGCTTTCATGACTTTCTTGTATCATTTTCTAGTTTTTAGACTGTAATTAGGTGTTTTCTTTTGTATACTCCCCGTGTACTTGTGCAACACCGTTTTAGATGTTTCAATAAAATTTTATCTTACCTATCAAAAACAATGTTGTGCCTATAGGTTGTGAAAGGTGTGAGGTTGGGGGATTTGAGTTTTTAGCACCAACCACCTGCAGAAATGCCTATCGGGTGCTGAGGGCTATGCAGCTTCCAAAGCCTGGTATCTTCCTTCCTTTGTTTGTGGTCTATCTTCAATAATTTCCAAAATTTCCAAAATTCTACCCCATTGGTGTTCTTTTTTTTGATGTTCCAAATATATCTATCCTTTCCAGTTCTACTGGAAGGGAGTCCAGGTGTCGGGAAAACGAGTTTGATTGTTGCCTTGGGCAAATTTTCTGGACATAAGGTTGTGCGTATAAACTTGTCTGAGCAGGTGAGCAGCTCTCAGAATTTCTCCGTCATATGTTTCTTTTCTTTGTTCTTTTTCTATATATCTCTCATGATCTGGAATCTTTGCCACTGGGTCGTAGTATTATTAGTCATGCTTCTTGTGCAGACTGATATAATGGACTTGTTGGGATCAGACTTACCAATTGACAGAGAAGAAGGAATACAGTTTGCATGGTCTGATGGGATCCTATTGCAGGTTAAAATGTAGTATTTATCTTAAACGTTTATTGTCTCTAACTGGCTCTAGAATATATTGAATTTCTTTCTTCCTTTACAGGCTTTGAAGGAAGGATGTTGGGTTTTGCTTGATGAACTCAATCTTGCTCCCCAATCTGTGTTAGAGGTACTGTCTTGAACCTCTTTTATCATTTTATTATTTTGTTGATGCCTCTTCTGAAATTACTGCTTCAGAGTATTTTTCAATTATATATTATTTATTTAAATGAGAACATTCCTCATTGATGGAAATTCATTGGTGTGTAGGGTTTGAATGCTATTCTTGATCACCGTGCTGAGGTCTTTATCCCGGAATTGGGTCTCACCTTTAAGTGCCCCTCGTCATTTAGACTTTTTGCATGTCAAAATCCTTCCCATCAAGGTGGTGGCAGAAAAGGACTTCCAAAGTCCTTCCTCAACCGTTTTACTAAGGTATGTTTGTCTAGACGTCATTTCCACTGTGGATGTATTATCATGTGCAAAACTGATGCTCTGTTTAATATTCATGGGTTTCAGGTTTATGTGGATGAATTAGTTGAGGATGACCATCTTTTCATCTGTAGTTCACTTTATCCTTCAATCCCAAGGTCTATGCTATCAAAACTGATACTATTTAACAAACGATTGCATGAAGACACTATGCTGTATCACAAGTTTGCACAGGATGGCTCACCTTGGGAGTTTAATCTGCGTGATGTGATTCGATCTTGTCAGATAATACAAGGTTCTATGTCTTGTTTCTTCTAGTCTGATTGATTCTTTAGGAATCTATATTTGTTTTCGAAATAATTTGGGTTTTTTAAGAGTCGTTTTCTTTAATTTAGGTACACCAGAGAACTTAAGAGATTATTGCTTCCTCAACATTCTGTACATTCAAAGAATGCGTACAGCAGCTGACCGCAGAGAGATCCTACGGCTATATGAGGAGGTTTTTGAGGTCAAGCCATTTATAAATCCTTTCCCGCGGGTTCAGCTCAATTCTCGATACTTAATTGTGGGGAAAACTGCCATTAAAAGGAATTATGTTCAATCATCTAAAATGCCAAGTAGTCAGCTTAAAATTATTCCTGGAATTCGTCAATGCTTGGAAGCTGCAGCACATTGTGTGCAGCATCAATGGCTGTGCATCTTGATGGGTCCGCCCTCATCCGGTAAGACCTCATTGATAAGGTTACTTGCTCAGCTAACTGGCAGTGTACTGAATGAATTAAATCTTTCGGCTGCGACTGATATATCTGAATTACTTGGATGCTTTGAGCAATATGATGCCTTCCGAAATTTTCGCATTGTTACTGGTCAAGTTGAGTGCTATGTTAATGAGTATTATGGTTTGCAATTGGACTCCTCAAAGGAAACATTTATGGGCAAAAGAAAAGATCTGTTAATTACGAGATGGATTGCCTTTTTATCTAGCATGGATTATGATTTTGTATCAGGATCTACTTCTTTGTATGCGGAGAAGTGGAAGAGAATGGTTGATTCTGTTGGTATGTTAGTCGAGATCATCGAACAACTAAAGTTGGATCATAAGAAAAATGTTGTACCTGTGTCATGGTCAAGCATGGACCTTGATAGAGCCATGAAGATGGTTTTAAAGTTGCAAGACGGTAATCAGAAAAGGCCAATTTCTGCAAAGTTTGAATGGGTTATGGGACCGCTGATAAAATCTATAGAACATGGAGAATGGATTGTTCTGGAGAACGCAAATCTTTGTAACCCTACAGTATGTGACATGTTCTTGATTTGATGACATTTATTCTCCTGATATCTTGTTATTGTGTCTTCTTTTGAAGATGAATTTGATTATAACTAATGCATATTTATCTGGTCATCTAATTCTTCTTTATTTGTTTAGGTTCTTGACAGAATCAACTCTTTAGTGGAGCCATCCGGCTCAATTATGATTAATGAGTGTGGAATTGTTGATGGAAAACCAGTGGTTCTCCATCCACACCCTAATTTTCGAATGTTCCTTACTGTTAACCCGAACTATGGTGAAGTTTCGCGAGCAATGCGAAATAGAGGAGTTGAAATATTTATGATGCAGCCATATTGGTTACTGGATGAGGGAAGTGGGTACAGCTCTAAGCAGATTGAACTAAAAGATGTGGAGCGATTTCTCATTCTATCAGGTATTCCTGGTGGTAGATTGGTTGAGTCAATGGCCAAAGCACACATCTATGCTAGGGATGAAGGATCACGCCTCAATATTTACATTTCGTATCTTGAGCTGGCACGTTGGGTTCAGTTACTCCAGCAACTTCTAATGAATGGTAATCAGCCTCTGTGGAGTCTCCATGTCAGTTGGGAGCATACATATCTTTCTTCTTTATGTGAGGCAGGAGGGAATATTATTAGTCAGGCTAAACATGATTATTTACAAGTTATAGAATTGTCTGATTCATCATTGGCACATTCTTTGTGTTTGCCTGGAGGATGTCCGATGCCATTGAAACTAAGAGATATTATATGGTACTCAAAAGAAGCTTGTGTGAAACAAAACTGCATGTATCTGGAGTTCCTGGGGACTCGATGTGCATCATATGAAATTGCTAGGATAGGGTACCCTGTGGACAAGACATCAACTGCTTGTGGCCATGCAAGAACTCACTTTCTAAATGTAAAGAAGTTAGAACAGATGATATTTCCCAGGGCTTCAACGGGTGCAGTTTCAAACTTTGGTAGAACTGAACTTGATTTGGCATTGGCTAATAAGATGCTACTATTTGCTGCTAACTGGACCATTGAACAAGCCACTGAAAGTGATATTGAGCTTTATATTCTCTGGTTTAGCTGGTTTAGTTCTTGGTTGCAGCCATTCTGTCAGTGTTTTAGTTCTTTTTCGACTTTAATCAAGCAGGTCATGGAGCATCCAATTTGGAACTACGTTTCTCGCCGACGCCATGAGGTTGCATCACTTTACCAAGTAGATTTTGACATGCAGCCTATACCTATCTTGTCGTTTGAGTTGGTTGATTTAGCTGCATCAAGTGACATGAGCAAGCTGTGCAGTAAATATTTAAGTAATGCCATTAACTGCCTAGGTCCACTGCGGGTTAGTTATCAACATTGGAATGCCGAGAGCCGCCAAGACTATAGTGAAGCTCGGTGTTTCAAACCAGTTTTGAAATCTCCACAATTGATGGAGCAGGTTGAAGCTCGGTCCTTCATACCAATTTTGAAATCTCTGCGAGTAATGGAGGAGGATATCCTTCATAAATTTGTTGATCCACCATTTATGTTTGTGGAGTCTCCTTCTTTTGATGTGCTGATTCGGTTGTACACTGACCTTCTTGAAGATCACATACAGTTCTGGAATGGTATTATTTCATCAAATGTTGAGCAGCTCCTAATTTCTTGGCGGTCTTTGATGAAGGATGCTGCCAAATTGAAGGAAAAATTGAATGATATCTGTCCAGAAGCAATTGATATTGTGCTGGTAAGCAGACCATAATAATGCTGCATTTTGTCTTCTAGCCTGTTATCCACTTTCAAGCCAGTTCCTGTAATGTACATGACTTTGATTACTTTCACTTTACTTGGCATAGAGGGAAAGCAAGAAGCTGGAGAATATGGCCAAAGTCTCTTCTTGGAGTTTTCATTCTGAGAAGTCTCTGCTCTGGGTTCATGGTGGTCATCCATATTTGCCGCCTTCTTCTAATTTATATCATAAGCAGCATCAGCTTTCATTACTTTGTGAGTTGCTTTGGCCAACAAAGTCAAAATCTTGGGAACAAGGTATAACATTCTGATCTACTGTTTGTGTTTCCTTGGATATCGAAGTTTTGACATGTATTTATCTGAAAAGAAAGTAAATACTATTTTTGAGTTGATTTTTTTTCCCCTCTTATTGAAATGATTTATGTGACAGTGAATAGAAGTCTGATTGAGACTGTTGCATCATCAAATCCTGAACTTCGCTTTCTCGCGATGCAAGGTATGACCACGCTTCTTTTACGTTATACTAGGATATATTATTTGAATGCTAAGGTGTTGTAGCTTAAAGTTTAAAAGATTAACATACCATTTTAAAATCTCCCTTTACTTACCAGAAAACTTTGGGCGCATAGATTTTTTATTCTATCTTTTGTTGTTATTATTTTTTTATGCGGTTGGTTTTAGTCATTTGATGTGGAGGATGTCCAAGTATATGGGTGTGTTGGCAGAAAAATTTCAGACAACAAAACCCCATATTCTTGGTGAACTGATTGGCTAGAAGTTTTAGGGTTTGCCATTTATATTTGGTTTTAATTCCCGTCAGAGTTTTTTTAACACTTCAGCAGCTGCTCCACCTTCTTCGCTCCAAGGGTTGGTTACTTTATATCCTCAATGGAATATCATTTTCCTAAGAGCTGCCCAAGACTGGGAAATTGACACATTTATAGATTTCTTCAATCTTGTGTATAATTGTAGAGTGAATACTTATAAAAAAAAAAAAATTATAGAGTGAATGGAGGGGCTGATAAGATTTTACTGTACAATTGTACTATAAGTCCCTTATGACACACTCTACAAGTACATTCCCATGGAAGAACATATGGAAGACTAAGGTCTGGTTTGTTTTCGCAGATGAGATGAGATGAGTTGAGATAAAAGTTAAAAATTCAATGAAATATTGTTAGAATATATTTTTTTCATATTATTTTTGTTTTAGGATTTGAAAAACTTGAATTGTTTATTTTTTGTGTGAAAATTTGGGAAAGTTGTAATGAGATGAGATGAGATGAGTTGAGAAGAGTTGTGAAAACAAACGAGGCCTAAGACCTCATTTGGTCACACAAATGAAATGAGATGAGATGAGAAATATGTGAATAGAGTGAGATAGTTTGTGAATAGTAGTGAGATAGTTTGTGAATAGTAGTGCAATTGTTTGAGTTAAGATTTTTTATGTGGTTTTGGGAAAGGAGAAAAAAAATTGAATAAATAATTGTTAGAATATAATATTTTAATATTATTTTTGTTTTGAGATTTGAAAAAGATTATTATTTTTTTTGTATTTTGTTTGAAAATTTAGAAAAGTTATAATGATTGAATAATGATTAAATAAAAAAGTTGAAAGTTGAAAATTTGAATTGAAAAATGGGTGTGTTTGAATGGTGTTTAGATGTTGAGATGAGATGAGATGGGTTGAGACCATCTGTGAAATCAAATGGGCCTTAGGGCACCTTTAAAAGTTTTTTATTTTTTATGGACAACTTCATTAGGGAAGATACTCACGTTAGGTAATCTAAGGAAACGCCAAGTCATTGTATTGGATTGATGTTATATGTGTAAGAAAAGTGAGAAGTCTGCGGATCACTTATTATTACATTGTGATGTAGCCATGAGCTTGTGGAATGATATCTTTGCTAGAGTGGGGCTTCATTGGGTGATGCCACGAGGGGTCGTTGACTTTTTGTCCAGCTGGCAAGGCATTCGAGGTAACTCTCAAATTGCAGCTATGTGGAAGATGATACCAATCTGTTTATAGCGGTGCATATGGATGGAGAGGAATGGTCGGAGTTTTGAGGATCGTGAACAGACAATGGACGAGATTAGAATTTTTTTTTTCTTAATACTTTATTCCATTGATCGATTGTAATAGACTTTAATGGCATGAACATATATGATTGTATCTTTAGACAGTCATGCATAGGTGTTGCTCTTGTATACGTCCCGTGTACTTAACTTCGCCTATCTTAATAAAATTCTTATTTACTGATCCAGAAAAAAATAGTGTTAGAATATAAATAAATAACTTTAATTTATATTCTAATTTATTCCCATCAGCTTAAGATTATGGAACAATTAATGATTTAACAATACATTATAATATGCTTTACTCTTCTTTTACTTCATTATATATAAATTAAAAAATTGTTATACAATTTTTATTTTCAGTTCTATTGTATATCCTCCTGTTTGGTTTGGATACCAATACAATTTCTTTTTTGTTTCCGTATTTATACAGGTGTTTCCATGTCATTATATATCATGAACAAGTTTGATCATGATCAAGATGAGGTCCCTATTGTTCAGCAGTTGGAGGAGATGCGACAGGTTTGTCCTCTAGCTTCTCTACAGCCATTGTTAACAAACTCCTCTCTTGTGGGAAATAATATTGGTCCTTGCAGATGATCCAAAAAATATTTGAAAACAAAAGGCAAAAATTGGAGGAAAGCTCTACCAAGCATGCAAGTTCCGAGGCAGATTCATCTGCTTGTTGTTCCTTCTTGCCTGAAGTTTTGTGTGGGAAGTCTGGGTTTGAAAGCTGGCAGGAGACACTTCCTCTAACTGACAGGACAAGTTTTTTGCTTGATTTGGAGTTACTGCAGGAGCTTTCATCTATCCTTTTGGTTGATCCCAAAAAATTACAGCGGGTAAGATGTTAAAATTGATGTTTTAGCGGAAGTTCAGCTACAAGTTCCTGACTTTGAAAGGATCTAGTAGATACTAATCTTGTCTACTTTGTTTGCTTTTAGACTAGAGTTGACTCAGATTTTTAAAGCTAAAAGAATCATATGTCTTTTTTTTTTTTTTTATAGGTAAATGATTATATTATATTAATACAAATAGGCATAACCAAGTACACAAGGTATACAAGAGATAACATCTATTTTGGAGGAAGTAGTAGAAATAAGAAAATCATGAAAATCGAGGCCATTGAAATCTACAGCTTTGGCCCAAAGAAACAGAGTTGTAACAAATAGTAATCTAATCTCCTCCAATGAACGGGCCCTGTCTTTGAACGTCTGATCATTTAGTTCCTGCCAAATGCACTATAGAATGCAAATGAATCATCTTCCACATAGTTGAGAATTGTGGAATACCACCAAGGTTCGCCCAACATGCCAGAAGTTTGACCACTACAGCAAGCATAACCCATATGAATACATCGACCCATAATGCTCGAGCAATCTCGCAATGTAGTAGAAGATGGTCCACAGTCTCACCACTTTGTTTACACACAACACCATTCCACCACTATCACCTTATGTTTCCGTAAATTATCCATCGGCAAAATCTTTCCCAGAGACATTGTCCATGCAAAAAATGACGCCGCCTTATTTCACCAAATTCTTTTCCATGGAAAGTGATTATTCTGTGATTTTGTGAGGGCCTTATGGAAAGAAAGAACTGAAAATATACCTTTTCTGGCTGGTATCTACCACAAAGTATCAACTCCTTGAGTGCTCGGTCTCATGGAGCATAAGAGTTGGAAGAAATCTACAAAATTGCTAACTTCCCAATCTTGGGCCGCCCTTGTGAAGCTCACATTCCACTGGAGTAAATCACGATCCCTCTCCATGAGGTCCGCCATTGAAGCTTCTTTCTCACATGCTAGTATGATGAGCAAACACTCGCCACCCTCGTCTAATGTGCTTCCATATACCGCCATAAACCCCACTTACCTCCTTAGATCCCCCCCCCCACCCCAAAACCCAAAACCAAGACTCCATATTTGTAATCAATCACTAACTTCCATAAAGCTTCATATTCTGTATTAGAACGCTAGAACCATTTCTCAAGTAAAGCTTGGTTGAACATCCTTAGATTTTTAATTCCCAAAACACCAGAAGGGATTGGGGATTATATCTTGTCCCACTTGACCAGATGAAATTTGAATTCATCTCCAAGTTCACTCCAAAGGGAGTCGCGATGAAGTTACTCAATATGTGTCGCCACATTCGCAGGAATTGGGAACAAGGATAAAAAATAAGTAGGTAGATTGGAAAAAGTGCTTTTGCTTTTGATTAGAGTAATCCTACCACCTTTCAGTAGATACAATCTCTTATAACCTACCAATCTTCTTTCAATTTTCTCAATTACGGCATCCCAAATAGTTTTAGTCTTGGACGCGGCCCCTAGAGGAAGGCCAAGGTAATTCATAGGGAAAGAGGAGACCTTACAACCAACAGTGTTAGTCAACAACCGGATGTTACGAACGTTGCAACTGGAACCAACTCTGACTTGGATAAATTCACTTTCAACCTAGGAACAACCTCAAAGCAAAGTAGAAGTGCCCTTAGTGTCTGAATCTAGTTTAGATTTACCTTGCAAAAATTAAGGGTATCGTCTGCAAACAACAAATGGGGAATGTGGAGTACCTCGATGTATGTCACCAACTGAAAAACCAGCCAAAAACCCACTGTTAACCATCTTTGAAATCATTCTGCCACATGCCTCCATGACTATGACAAAGAGAAGCGGGGACAGGGGATCCCTTTACCTTAGACCTCTGAGCTATTAAAAAAATCAACTGAAAAATCAACTGGGCATCCATTCACCAAAACTGAGAATAGCAACTTCGATATGCACCGCCTAATCCATGTGCACCACCTTTCCCCAAAACCACACCTTGCAAGCAAATACAACAAAATCCCAGTTAACATGATTGTTGGCCTTCTCCATATCCAACTTGCACAAGAGACCCAAATTGCTGGGTTTTAATCTACTATCTAGGCATTCATTGGCGATGAGTACTGAGTCCAGAATCTGTCTTCAGCATACGAATGTGTTTCGGGGTTTCATAATGATCTGCCCCAAAAATCCTCCCAGGCGATTTGCTAGCACCTTGGAAATGATCTTATACACCCCATTTGCAAGGCTAATGGGCCAGTAATCCTTAACCTCTGATGCCCCCATCTTCTTGGGAATAAGTGCAATAAAATTAGGGTTTAAACTTTTCTCAAATTTGCCAACCGAGTAAAATTCATGAAATACCTTCATTAAGGCCCGTTTGGATACAGACACACTCTTAGCCCATCTCATCATTATAATTTTTCTAAATTTTCATACAAAATATAATAAACAATTCAACTTTTTCAAATCTCAAAACAATAATAATATTAAAAAATAATATTATAACAATATTTTATTCAACTCATCTAAAACCTTTTTATCTTATCTCATCTCATCTTACTATCCAAACGAGCCCTATGTCCTCCTTCACCACTACCCAACAAGATTGTAAGAAACCCATAGAAAATCCATATGGACCAGGTGCTTTGTCTTTAACTATCTTTCTCACCACTTCATGAACCTCGGTCTTTTCAAACGGCCTCTCCAACCAAATGACATTCTGCTGCTCAATGGACTCAAATGTTCGCCCATCAATCTCTGGCCTCCACCCTTCTGGCTTGGTAAGCGACTGCTTAAAATAACCAGCAACATGTTCTTGGATTACAGGGATCTCCGTGCAAACAACTCCGTCAATATTCATCATCTTAATGACACTAGTTGTCCTATGGGAATTTGCCACACTATGAAAAAACTTCGTGCTCTGATCACTCTCTTTCAACCACAAAGCCCGAGATTTCTGCTGCCAAGAAATCTCCTCCAATAGGGTAACCTTCTCTTGTTCTGAGACTGGTTTTGTCCTCCAAGCAAGTTCCTCCTATGCCCTCTCTATCTCATGAAGTTCCTCCAATAGTGACTTCTTGCGATTGCCTATATCACCAAAAGATTGCACATTCCAAAGCTTTAAATATTTTTTCAAAGCTTTCAATTTACCTACAAGAATGAAAATGGGGGTACCTTGGATTTGATGGGAGTACCACTATTGGCTAACCCATTCCACAAAGCCTTCTGTTTTTAACCACATATTTTCGAATCTAAAGTATTTCCTTCCTCGAATTCCACCACAATTCAACAAAATAGGGAAATGATCAGAACATAGGCGAGACAGTCTTTTTTGACATACCTCTGGGTAATGAATTTCCCACTCCGGGGAGACTAAAAATTTGTCTTTTTTTATTTTATTTGATAAGTAAACAAGTTTTATTAATCCAACAACTGTCAATTACAAACTAAGAATGCCCTATCTACGTAGGCACATTAGAAACTAAGAATTCATGTAGGTCCATGTCATTAAAGTCCACAGCTATGGCCCAAGTACAAAGAGTCCTATAAAATAAAACTTTTAGCTCCTCCATAGATCTCTCTGTCTTCAAACCTCTCTCATTGCGCTCCTGTCATAAGCACCACATAATGCAGATAGAGATCATCTTTCAAACCGCTTTGATCTGACGCACACCTCGAATAGAGGTCTAGCAAGCCAATGTATCCAACACGGTCTCTGGCATAACCCATGCTAGGTCCATTCTTTAAAACACCTCGTCCCAAAGAGTCCTGGCTGCCTCACAATGTAAAGTAAATGATTCACCGACTCACCCCCTCTTTTACCCAAACAACACCAATCTGCAATAATTATCCTCTTTCTCAGGTTATCCGTAGTGAGAATCCTGCCTAAGGTTGCTGTCTATACAAAGAATGAAGCTTTGGGAGGAGCCTTATGTCGCCACAGCCTTCTCCAAGGAAACTGTAACTCAAGACCTTGTGTGAGGACCTTATAAAAGGAACGAACAGAGAACACTCCTTTCTCTGCAGGGTTCCACCACAAATCATTTTCATGCTGAATGTTTGGGCGGCAAGAATACAAGAGGCTAAAAAAATATGCAAAACTCCCCATCTCCCAATCCTGTGCTGTCCGGTTGAAATTGATGTTCCAGTGAATACTCCTTCCCGAGATTCCCATAACCTCTGCCACTGTGGCGTCTTGGGCACTTGCGATCAAGAAAAGTATAGGAAACAATTCTTTTAAAGCACTGTTGGCACACCAAGCATCTTTCCAAAATCTGATCCTGGAGCTCATACCCAATTGAAATCTAGTGTGATGTTGGAAGACACCCACTCTCTTTTGATATGTTTCCATAGCCCCATTCCATAGGCCCCTCTAACTTCTCTAGTACACCATCCCTCCCCTAAACCTCCATATTTGTTTTGAATCACAATTTTCCATAAGGCTTCTGGTTCCTTGATATATCGCTACAACCATTTGCCAAGTAGCGCCCGATTAAACAACCTCAAATTTCTAATACCCAAACTGCCACTAGAGATAGGACGGCACACCATCTCCCACTTAACTAGATGAAATTTAAACTCTTCTCCTAATCCACCCCACAGAAAATCTCTCTGTAGCTTCTCAAGTTGACCCGCCACGCTTGCCGATATAAGGAATAAGGACAAGAAATAGGCGGGTAGGTTAGACAGTGTACTTTTGATTAATATAATCTGGCCCCCTTTCGATAAGTACATTCTTTTCCACCTTACCAGTCTCCTCTCTATTCTTTTAGTCACTGTATCCCAAATCGAACGCGCCCTCGAGGCTATACCCAATGGTAATCCCAGGTATGTCATAGGAAGAGATGCTATCTTGCAACCCAAAATGCTAGCCAACTCCCGTGTATTCTGAACTTCTCCAATCGGCACCAACTTGGATTTATCATAATTCACTTTAGACCTGAAACTGCTTCAAAACAAAGCAGCAAAACCTTCACAGCCCACAATTAGTCTTGATCAGCCTCGCACATAATAAGCGTATCATCTGCAAATAACAAATGAGAGATTGTGGTAGTACCCCTACTCGGAGATCCAATCTGGAAACCCCTAACAAACCCATTAGCCAACAAAGCCGATATCATCCTGCTTAGGGCCTTCATAACAATAACAAAAAGTAAAGGAGATAACGGATCCCTTTGTCTCAAACCACGGGAACTCGGGAAGAAACCCTCTGGTCTTCCATTAATCAACACAGAGAACCTTACCGTGGATATACACTAGCTGATCTAAGACTTCCACTTTTCTCCAAACCCACACCTACCCAGTAGATATAGAAGGAAATTCCAATTAACATGGTCATGCGCCTTCTCCATATCTAGCTTACACAAAATCCCTGAGCTGCCAGCCTTCAGTCTACTGTCCAAACATTCATTAGCAATTAGAACCACATCAAGGATCTGTCTACCCTTAACAAAAGCATTTTGAGGCTTAGTAACAATCTTCCCCAAAACCTCACTTAGCCGATTAGCAAGCACTTTTGAAATAATCTTGTAAACTCCATTCACTAAGCTAATAGGCCTGAAATCTAAAATCTCACTAGCCCCAACCTTTTTAGGGATTAATGCAAGGAAAGTGGTGTTGAGACTTTTCCAAATTTTCCAATTGAGAATAACTCCTGAAACACCTTCAAAAGATCTTCTTTAATCACCTCCCAACATTCTTGGAAAAAGCCCATAGAGAAACCATAGGGCCGGGAGCCTTATCTTTTACCATTTTTCATACTACAACATACACCTCTTCCTCCTCAAAAGCTTTTTCCATCCTAGCTACATCCTCTGGCTCAATTGTGTTAAAATTCAAACCATCGAGGGTAGGTCTCCACCCCACCTGTTCAGTAAGAAACTTTTCAAAGAAATTAACCAAATGATCTTGAATTACCTTTTCTTTTGTGCACTCCTCTCCCTTAATTTTCAGCACCTCAATGTTATTATTTATTCTATGAGAGTTTGCAATTCTATGGAAGAATTTCGTGTTCCGATCCCCTTACTTTAACCAAAGTTGTAAGATTATTCTCTCAAGCTCTGCGTCTAGTAAAGTTTTCTGTGCTTGCTCCTCCTCAGTAAGTGGCCTCCCTTCTTGCAGTCTTTCTAAATCCTGTATTTCCATCCACTTGGTATTTTTGTTCTCTTTGATATTTCCGAAAGATTGTTCATTCCACTCCTTTAGATCTCTTTTTAAGGCTTTTAGTTATTTCTAAAAATTAAGCTGGATGTACCCTCTTAATGATACGAAATCCACCATTGTTTAACCCTCTCCACAAAACCTTCTGCTTTCAACCACATATTCTCGAACTTAAAGTACCGTATGCCACTATGAATGCCTCCACAATCAAGCAAAATAGGTCAATGATCTAAAGTTAAGCGTGCTAAACGCTTTTGCCATACATCCGGAAAATGGCTTTCCCACTCAGGTGAGATAAGAAGCGATCCAAGCGAGACCAGGTCTGATTATTCGACCATGTGGCAGGGCCCCTTGTGAGTGGAAGGTCTATCAAGTTCAAGTTAAAGATACACTCTGAAAACTCCAAACTTGCTGGCCTCAATCTTCTACTTCCTAAGCTTTCATTTTGGAATCTAACCACATTAAAATCACCCCCAATACATCAAGGAAGCTCCCACCAACTAAGTACCCCTGCAAGTTCATCCCACAATAATCTTCTCTCGGCATCTAAATTAGGCCCATACACACTTGCAAAAGCCCACAAGAAACCATCGGACACACAATGAAAGGAGCACGCTACCATATATCTCCCTATATAATCCTCCACTTTCTCCACCACCCGCCTATCCCACATCACTACAATTCTTACCGATGCCCCTGTAGAATCCATGTATACCCAATCTACATATTTACAGCTCCATAAACTCCGCACAGTCTTCCTATTGATCATCTTTAGCTTCATCTCCTGTAAGCATACAATGTCCGCTTTCCACTCACGAAGCAAATGCCGAATCCAAAGACGCTTCTCTGCCTCGTTGAGACTCCAGACATTCCAAGATACAATCTTGGGTTTCATTGGGGAACAATCAGCCCCTTCCCTTTCACCCTATTCCTATTGGAGATACCCACCGATTTCATCGACCACCTTAATCTATTAAGCTCCCTATTTATCTTTGAGTCCCCTTCCTTTTTTGTTGATGTCCAGCTTCCATAGCAGTTAACAAAGCTATGAACTGCTTTTCATACCCCTCACACTCAATCCCCACAATAGGTTGTATCTCTTTCACTTTTTCTATTACCCAATCTGAAGCTTGGCCTGGAAAACAGTAGTTCAATGGGATCGGGTTCCCCATCCTGTTGTTCGGGAGGTTCTGAAACTCTTTCCCCAACGAAATCTCATCCAAATCGCAAGCCTTAGGGATGAAAAATTCGTCCTCCACTGAGTGCATAAGGTCATCCGAATCTTCCTCTTCCTCAGCCAACTCAAACTCCTCAAAAAGTTTGACAGACAAGTCCATCGGCGCCAAACCCACCCACCCCACCCCACCCCACCCCACCATCATTCGTTGGCGAGTTTTGAGCCTCCTTCGACGAAGAGAAACGAGACCCGAACTCCATTAGTGCCTGTTGCGCACAGTACCCCGATGGTACCTCATCGGCAGCCTCCCTTACCTCCGTTGGCAGGCTCTCCGGCACGAAGCCGAGACTGTGTAGCTCGGGTGGGAACAGTGGGCTAGGGCTCTCGACGTTGGGAACAAACACGCTGGGCTGAGTTTCCCCGAGCCCTTGCCCACATTGGGCCCTGGGCTGAGATGACCTAGCCCCATCAGAAAGATTCAGACCCAAATTTGGTTTGGGCCGAGAAGGCCCAACCACCTTCCGCCAACCAGCCCATCCCTTTCCCCTTTTATCTTTCATCTGGGCCTCTTTGTGGGCTTTACTAGGCCCATCACTCATCACCTTCTTCTTTCCTTTTAAATCACCCGATACATCACTTTCCTTAAATAACCCAACAAAAGCCATGATTTCAACCATATCTTTCTGCAACAACCATATCTGCCCCTGCACTTCCCTCAACAACCTTCTAACCTCCCATCTTTCCTAACACGGCACAGGGACCCTGCCATGGGAGTGGCTCGACACTGCTTTAGGCTTCGACGGAACTTCACGACGCCACTACCACTGTCCCTACCCCCTGTTAGATTCTCTCGCTCCACCATCATGTTTCCCTTTCGGCAACGACGAAGAGAGAGCCTCCTTATACGACCGCGACTAGTGCCTCATTGCCCCTTTTCCATACCTCGGTTGACCTCCACCAGGCAGAACGCCCGCTTTGGTATCCTCCTTCCCTTGCTCTAATAGCACCTCCCTCATTTTCCTCTAACCCCAACCTTTCTCTGCTTCAGGAAAACAGAGGACATTCCTCCTTCCCCCCTGGTTATATTCGGAAACTTCTAGATATCTCCCTCTGTGATTTGAGCAGCATTGAGCAATAATACTGGAATAGTTTTCTCTAGTTGCCGAATACACCTCCTTATTCCCCCCTCTTAAGCTCTCCTCTAACACCTTCCCAAGCCACTGCATTGAAGATGGTCCCAGTAACATCGCATGTTCTGTCTTCTGGCTCATCTTGGTGACTCGCACTCCACCACCATTTTTTGACAGAATAAAACATTTAGATTCGATCACATCCACAGGACGACCCATTTTAACCACCTCAACAACTTAAAACAGATAACGCATCACCAATAATGCAGAGAAACGTTACAGGAAGCAACGAGAAGCAACAAGAAGAAGAAAAGAGTTCATGTGTACGGAGAGAAAATTCTAGGAGAGAGAAAACTGTACTAGAATTAACAAGTATTTGTCTAATCTAGACCATGTCTGGTTATAGGACCATGTGAATGCACCACCCATAAGAGGAAAGTCCACCCACCCCTACTCAAAAATACAATCCGAGAAACTCGACATTGCTGGCCGCAACTTGCTATCTCTCGATCTTTCACTTGGGGATCTGAGAACATTAAAGTCTCCGCCTACACACCAAGGAAGGTCCCACTAGCTGTGTAATACAATCAACTCTTCCCATATAAAGTTTTTACTGCTGTCCAAGGTCGGCCCATAAATTCCAGTAAGAGCCCATCTAAAATTATACTCCATTTTTCCACCACCCTTATATCCCACATAACTAGTACTCCACCCGATGCCCCAATCGAAGCAAGATAGAACTAGTCAACATATGGACAACTCCACAAACTTCTAATAATACTTGAAATATTTTCCATCTTGGTTTCCTGCAAGCACACAATATCTGCCTTCCACTCAGGGGAAATTTTTTAACCGCAGGCACTTGTTTACCTCATTAAGCCCTCAGACATTCCATGATATAATCTTAGGCTTCATAGAGACGATGTCGAGCCCCTCCCTTTGGATCTTTCTCGACTTGAACTGCCTTCATAATTGATAGACCAAGTTAATCTCTTGAACTCCCTTTGTGTTTTTGAACCATATTTCTTGATCTGAATATTTCCAACTTCAATGGCAGATAGCAAAGCCATAAATTGTTCTTCAAAACCTTAATGCTCAATCTCCACACAATGTTGGATTGCCTGAACCTCATCCATAACCCAGTCCAAAACAGTATGTTGACACGGTGGTAGAGACTTCTGCGGTATAGGCTCCCCATCCATCTCAACCCCTTCCTTTGATGCCCACTGCAATGCCACCGACAGCCCTTTCTCCTCCTCGACAAGAGAAGACTTGCATTTCCAATCAAGAGTTTCACGCAAAGGGTCTATCAGCTATAAAGTTCCTTCGTTGACGTCCCCGACACCTCCAAACATCGCAAGCTCTAGTTCCCCTTCTTCTAAGCTACCCATTGGCCCTTTCTGTCCACAGTATCGAAACTACCATTTCC
The DNA here is from genome assembly GCA_029856935.1 of Cyclocarya paliurus. Classification (NCBI taxonomy): domain Eukaryota; kingdom Viridiplantae; phylum Streptophyta; class Magnoliopsida; order Fagales; family Juglandaceae; genus Cyclocarya; species Cyclocarya paliurus. The sequence continues at coordinate 503,788 of JARVXP010000352.1, forward strand.
GTCAACTCCACCACTACCGTATCCTCCCTCTCCACCGCTGCTAGTGGTTCCTCTGCCTGCAACTAGACCATTGGAACCATCTCCGGCACCATTGGTTGGTACCCTGCTGTCAATGGGCTTGCATGGCATGTTTCCTGTCTCCTCCATACAAGGCCCACCTGTCTCTTGTTATTTAATTGGCCCACGGGCTGAGGCCCAATGATATCAGTTTTTGGTCATGAAATAGATGTTTGTTCCTAGTTAAATTAAAATATAATTAGCTCTGCCCATGCATTTGTACTTCTATTTAGGAATATATCTTTTTTTTTTATAAGTAATAATATTATATATATATCAATAGGAGTAACCAAGTACACTAAACGTATACAAGAAAAACACCTAGCCTGTACAAGAAGTCCCATAATGACCCAAAAGCCCATGAAAACCCAAAAGCCCAAAAAACCCTGAATTGGAAAACTATCAATACACCTCCCCGACCCCATCCCCTAGATTCCTTAGGAATATATCTGATATGCTGCTTGTGGCCAACAATGTTTGGATTGAATGATTTTCAATTGAACAAGCTCAACTGTTATTCCTTTTTATTAAATTGGAATGCCCTTAATTTTTTTTCTTGGTCTTCCTTTTTTCCCTACTTTCTATTTACAACTTCTTTTAGTAATGAACTTTTACTTTATCATTATGTTTGGTCTGCAATTTATTTGCTTTTCCTTCATAACAGGCTTTGGGTACTGTATCGAACCTTCTGGAATCTGGCTTGAAATTTTCGTTGACCTTCTCATCAAGACCTCCCCAAATATTTTTACCACATCAAAAGATCTTGTGGATATTGGAGGCATGGACTTCAGTGGATGCAGGTTAGTGCAGTTTTGTGGTACATGTCTGTGTATATGTATGTGTTATGTATGTATTACCTTCTTTTGAATTAATAGATTATGCATAACCTTATCTTATGCCCTCCTTTTTTATGCAGTCAATGCAAAAATCACAAGTTTTGTTCTTGAGATGTGGTTTAGGTGGCATGAGTCTTTGTGGACCCATCGACCTGTTTTTATCAAGGTATATTACTTACAGCTTGGTTCTGATGCAAGAATTTTTTTGCCTTTTCTTTTTCTTTTTATTTTTGTTGAGGGGACTCTATGTTTTATGATCTGTTAATTGGCATGCAGAACTTCTCAAAGATTGATGGTTATGATATTCCACTGCCAGATATGCTTTTTCAGCCTGTGAATACAGCAACAGTGTTCCAGACTCTGTAAGATAATTAGTATCTATATATGGCCTAAAGCATTTGAATTTGGTCGTCATATTTTTAACCTCATCACTGACAAATAACCCTCAATGGGCATTTTGTCAATCTAGTGACTCGCTGAAGAAAAACTGCATTTTGTTGTGCACTATGTCAGTACCATCTTGCATGATAGAAGTTGTTTGGGGGGGGAGGGTTAATTGGGATAAAGTTAGAGCCTGGTTTGGTGCGATCCCTCTTTATGTAGACTATATGTTTAGTATATTTTTTATTTGGGTTTTTTATGTTGTGATGGTAGTGAAAACCTGTACTTTATTATGTGGCTCTCATTTTGTTCTTTGTTTTTCCTTTTATTTCAAATTTGTGCTCGATTCAGGCAAAGGACGTCCACTGTATGTGAATATTTTGTCCATGGTCTGAAGCTTAGAGTTGCTTCTTGTAATCTGTGGTGCAGCTCTCCAACAGAGGCAAATATACCTCGTTTTCTTTTATCTATGGCTCACTTTCTTTTCCAGCAGGTAGCTGTTTTTGTTTTGGATTTGATATGCCTTGTTATTTCTACTCATGTTTGTGGAAGTCATTCTTAGTGTCCGTCTTCTGCTTCTAGATTATATATGCACATGAAAAATCTTTTGATGCGAATGGATTTGTGACAATGAAGTCCAATCTTTGTGCATTCCAGAAGAATATGGTTAAGGTACGTGTTTTTACTCACTCCCCCCCCCCCCCACCCCTCTCTCTCAAAAAAAAAAAAAAAAAAAGAAGAGGAGAAAATCACTCATGAAAGTGGATCTTGCCCACTTTCATGAGAGGTTTGAACCTCTAGACATTGAGTTTTAAGCTTCTCGGTATTTAACGGTCGATCAGATAGTAATGAAATCATAAATAACATATTGTCGCCATTTTATAATATATAGAAAAACGAATGGGTTGCTTTTTAGATGATATGCCTTTTTGCTTCACTTTACTGAATGAGTAAAAGTTGCTTACTAACAGTAGTTGAAGGAAGAAGCCCTTCAAATCTAAATAATTTTAAAGATCTTGAAGGTTGTAAACTGAACCTCTATTCTTAGAGAAGGAACTGCTTTCAGTTATATATGTTTGCACTTTTTAAGTGTGATTAAGCTAGGAAAGGAGAAAAAAAGAAGTGTGTAAATGAATTGCCCATAACTCAAGCCAGAGCATGAAAAATTCATAAAAGCATTCATTTATGAGCCTTACCCTTCTCAGGTCTTCATGTTTCCCATTACACCTTGATGCCTTTTTTTCTAGAGCTCTCCTGGTGCTTAGTTTTGGAAATCTCAAACACCATCGAGGCATGCTACTGTCCAATTATCAAAGCTCATAATTTTCTCTCTTTGGTGACAGGAAGAAAACATCCAGCAAATGTGCTTTCTTATTCTCTCATCAAGCTATTGCAGATTGAAAGAGTCGGTGCGCATATTCATTGAGCCGTTGCTTAGAGAGCTCTATCTTCCTTGCTCATCTACAGGTGGTTTTGTCTATTGATCTTTTTTATTCATAAATACAAGATTTCATATGAGTGTCTACTTTTTTTTGCAAAACATATTAATATTAACGCTAGTAACTGTTTGGGGAAATTACAATTAACTACCTAAACTATAACCTCTTTTGCAATTTGACCTTTAACCGAATTCTGTCTCATTTTCTCTCCTCCATGTATTGGATGTCCTGTTTTCTTTCTAGTTTTTTTTCCTGAATCTTCATTGGTGCCCTAATAATGTTTTCTATGCAATGGTTTTACTAAAAGTTTGCATTTGCTAGAGAGAGAAAACCCTAAGGTACCCAATCCCTGTAGTCACCCTCCACCCAAAATCAAAGGCACCCTGCCACTGCCACAGACAAGATTAACGGGCTCCGGCAACACCGCTGAGGGCAGTCCAGTGTCGGCCCTCCCTCCTACAACCTGGAGTGTTTCTCTGGGGCTAAATTGACGAGATTCTCGGTGACAAGGAGATCTCTTGGAGGCGACATTGACCGTTCAAACTTATGCCTCTGCCACCGCCACAGACAAAACCAACGGGCTCCAGCATTGCTCCTCCCTCCGACGATCTGGATTTTCTACTCCTTTGGTCTGTCAGCGTAGATCTGGGGTAGTTCCATAACTATTTTCTCGTATAAAATCTCAAATCTGCATTTTATTCCCGTATGATGATCCTGGGGTAGTTCCATAACTCGTTTCTCTCCTTGAGATGACGACGAGCGAAGTGGATTCGTCTCAGATGGATGATGAGAGGTGGTTGAAGGTGGAATAAAAACTTCCTTTTATGAAAGAGGGAGGAAATAGTTTTCGCATCTCTAAACGGAGTAAAAGGATGGCTAAGTTCATGTGTCTAAGTGGGACGACAACTTCATGGGTAGCTAAGGGGATTGAGGGTTGTTTAGAACTCATTTTTCATGAGGGATTCTTCAGGGAGCCAAGGATGGGTAATGGAGTTCTCATATTTCAATATCATATTAACGCAAGGGGCAGTCTTCTGCAACTCTTAGATTTCCAAAATGGAATGAGGAAAGGTTTGTTGGTGATCCCAGAAGGTGCAAATGGCATCAGATGGAAAGGTTTTTTGCATTCCATTCGAAGCGTCACTAGGTCCAAAGCCGATGTTCTGGAGCAAGCAAACAGAGGGGAGTTTGTTGATGGAAAGATAGTGGAAAGGCCTCCCTCGGTCAAAGGTGCCCTCATATGCCTTGGTGTTGAGGTCGGTAGTCCGATAGAGAATAGCTCCGCAGCGGAAGGAAAGGGTAAGGCACTTGTAGGACACAAAAGCTATCAGGTGACCCTGGAAGAAGTGGAAGGTAAGCACCATGTGTTGCAGGGTGGAATGGCTGCCTTTGTCGGTGTTTGAGGGTGGGAGACGTGGAGGGGGTCTTGTGGGCTGTCAGAGCTCAATTGGCAGGATTTATGGAGTATGTGAGAGATTGTAATGAACCCAATTAAGTGGGTTGGGCTTGATGGGCCCTAGCTGCACTTTTACTTTATTTGAATTGCTAAGTTGTTGACCCATGGCTTTAGTTACGGTGTTTGTAGAAATTTGGCCCATGGCCTTCTTTTAGTGGCTGACGATTATAGGAGGGGTCTTCAAGTATATAGAGGGAAGGGGGTAGGGGAAAAGGATATTCTGGAACCTTTTGAAGAAATGATCCATGTATGGAGGTTGGAAACCCTCGAAGTTTTCCTTATCGATGCATATGAGTTTATGAGACTCTTTATCAACCACTTTCCCTGCGTTTATTAATTCTTCTGCAATCAAACCATTACATTCCGCAGCTATCATTATTACATCACAGCAGATTGAGTAGAATTTACAGAGGTTTACAAGGAGGTTCATTACAGAGATCTTATGATTAATGTTGATAAGGGGCTGGACTTGGTCACGGGTTTGGGTGGTGGATCGAAAATGGACGAGGGGGGCCGGGGGGTAGATCCTACGGGGGTTTGAAGGCCTCAAGTGCGTCAACACAGGCATCTCAGCACCATCATAGATAGGGTCATTGGACGCCGACATCACTGTTCACGCCGGTATCACTCAGGACATTGGTAACTTGCCATCCGACTGCCCTCAATCACCAGTTGCAAATAGTGTTGGTACATTTTTTTAGGGTTCACTTTTAGTTGTAGATGGGGGCCCTTCCAAGGTTTTGAGTACTTTGGAAGAAGTAGACAAGCCTCTTTCAGAAGATGAAAATAGGGTAACAAAAGGTAGTGCTTCCCTTACCTGTTTTATGCCTCCTGAAGGAGCAGTAGGTCGAATAAAGTGGCACATAAAGGATTGTTAGGGGGTGGAGCACCTACAAGCAATGTCTTTGTCGATGGAATGACGACACCTATGCCGAAGGTTAAGGAACCCCGAATGGTGACAACAACAATATAGCTATTGAGGAGGTTCAGGATTTGAATGCAGGACATGGCGGGGAGGAAATTATGGGTTTTTCATTGGTGCCTTGTGAGGAGGAATGTCTAGGGTCGGAAGTATAGTTGGGAACTATGTTTAGGGATAATGTTGTTCCCCTGGTTTCTCTTCCTCCGATAAACAATATAGCGGTTTCACCATCGAATTGGGTTCTGCATAAAGTTAACGAGATTCAGCATATTGTGGGGCTTTCATATGGAGGATGTGAAGACCAATATAAAGCACTACTCACTACGATGGAGGCGGGCCACTCGATTGAAACCAAATCAAGTTTTAAGAAAAGTAGGGAGTTAAAGCGTCTTTCTTGGGCAATCAACGACGATACTAAGGGAGGTAGCTCAAGTCGAAGGAAGACTAAAGGGAGGGCATTATGAAGACGTCCTCGTAAAGGGAGTTTAGGGTGGAGTCCTAGTCTTATGGGAAACAAGGGGTTGGGGTTGGGGAGGTGTGTTCTATTCCAATTCAGGCTTGGGGTCATTAGGAGCTCTCTAGTATGGGCTAGGTGTTTTCTTGTATATGTCTAGTGTACTTGGTTACTCCTATTGATATATATAATATTTTTACTTATAAAAAAATGTTTTCTAAAATCTATGTAAAACACTTTTCAAACATCGAAATTGTATTTTGACTATTTTGGTGTCTCTCTCTCTCTCTCTCTCTCTGATTGTTATTTTTGACGATTCTCGGAGATAACACTCTTTTTGCGTGCTTTCCACTCACAAATAGTCTACTATCACTGGTTTCTTTCTGTTTAAGATTTCTTTGGGTTTTAAAATGCATTTTTTCAATGGGATTGACAAGTCGTTTTTTCTTCAAAGTCTAGCTTTTTGTCTTTATAGCAGAGAATGGGGGATTTCAGTGATTCATTGTCCAAGGGAAGAGAAGTATAGGGTTGTAGAGCCTTTCATGATAAGCTTTGTAGGTTAGTTGTCTTCTCTTAGTCATCACCCTATGACGGGCCACAGGTTGAGCTTCATCAATGGGTTATGGATGGCGTATTAATGTTATGAATCTGAAAGGTTGTCCTTGATATTGGCGGGAGTAGATGAAGCTAGTCATATTGAGGTTAGGACTCCAATGTGTGCTGAGGTTGTGGCAAATCCGTGGCAAAGTCTGGCAGTCAAAAGGATATCCAAGGGCAATCTAGGGACGGCAACAAGAAATTTGTTTTCCATTTCATATGGCAAGTCATGGCCCATGGTTCCCCATGCTTCAATTCAATGATGATTCTACATGCCCCCCCCCTCCCCCAACCCATTCATTGTGGTATCTCCATAGCCATTTGCCAAGCAAGGCTTTGTTGAAAGACTGCAAGTTCAGAATACCCAATCCTCTTTCTTGAATAGGAGAGCATATTGTGGTCCATTTCACCAAGTGAAATTTAAACTCGTCGTTTATCCCCACATAAGAAGTCACGTTGGAGTTTCTCTATGCAATGAGCCACCTTGGTGGGGAGCGGAAATTATTATAGGAAGTAGGTTGGCAAGTTGGAAAGAGTACTTTTGATTAAGGAGCCGTTTGTATTCAGAGATGAGTTGAGATGGTTTGTGAATAATAAAAAATAATATTTTTAGAATAATATTTTTTAATATTGTTAGAGGACATGGTTGTAATTAGTGTAACCTATGAGGGTATAAATGTCAATTGTATGTAGTGTATATATATGATGTTATCATAATGAATAAACTAAGTTTGTGATTCCATGTACTTCTACATGGTATCAGAGCACTCCATGCTCTCGGATGATAGTAAATGGTGTACGGTGGTTCACGCCAAAATCGAGTTCACTGTTGTCTGAACTCGTCGGAGTGTTTTCTGAAGTAGGATCTGACTTTTGTGGTCGGATCCGAGTTCACTAAGCCCACCAGAGTTTGCAGCCGCCGGATCTGAGTCCACTGTCGTCTTCCGCGCATCACAGTGGTTTTCCTCGTCGTCGTCAGCGGCCCGTAGGTGTTTGAAGTGGTTTCCGGCGAGTTCTCGGTGTCGTTTCCGGTACTGAGCACAAGGGTTGAGCTCGCCGGCAATTTCTGTGAGTGCCGATAAGTTTTTCGTCGCCGTCAGCCGCCGGAAAGGGTCTCCGTCACCGGCAATCGTTGAAGCTCCGGAGTGTTTGGTTGCAGGTAGATGCTATCCTATCCACGAGTGTGAATAAGCAAAACCTGGAGTAAGGGTGTATTCCTATTCGGAATAACACATGTTTGGCAACAAGGATAAGGTAATACCCAGATCCTTTATTCTCGGTTAGGATAACCTAATCCGGTTTCTTAAGGATAGATACAGGCCGATACCGATACATACCCGATACGATCTATTTCGGCCGATACAGACTCGATTTCTGCCGATACAAACCCGATTTCGGCCGATACAGACCCGATTTCGGCCGATACAGGCCGGTTCCAAGCAGGTACGACCAATACAGAGACCTATTTGGTCCGATACAGAGCCGAAATTGGGTTATTCAGGTTGATTTTTCGCATACTTGAGTTGGATTTCTAGTTTTTCAGATCGTATTCTCCGGTTTTTTTTCCGTTTCCAAGTGGAATTGTGATAGTTTTGTGATATGGCAACCAAATCTGAGTCTCAGTTGCTGGCACCAAATTTTAATTTACCTATGACTTCTGTGAAATTGGATGGAAAGAACTATACGCTATGGTCAAAATCAGTAACAATATTTTTGAAAGGCAAGGGACTTTCTCGCCACTTGGTTGATCCAAAGCCTGACTCAGATAAACCTACATTTGCTAAATGGGAGCAAGATGATGCTCAAATCATGTCGTTGATGTTAACCAGTATTGAGCCTCATATTTGCTCTAGTTTGATTCATTTCGACACTGCCAAAGAGGTGTGGGATCACCTCAAGCATATGTATTCAGGTGTTGGGAACACAACTCGTGTTTATGAACTATGTAAGCAGTTCTTTGGGTTGGAACAAGGTACTTTGGGCCTAGAAGAATATTATTCTCAAGTAATGAGCATATGTGAAGAACTCAAGACGTATCAACCTATCACTTCTGATGTCTCACGTATGCTACAACAACGTGAAGAGTTTAATGTTGTTCGGTTCCTTGTTGGTTTAAAACCTGAGTACGAGTCGGTGCGTTCTCAAATTTTGGCGAGCCCACAACTTCCTTCATTTCCTGATGTGTTCTCTCGACTTCAGCGTGCCACGTTCTCTGGGCACGAATCTCGGTTGACCTCTGATCCGATTAGTGAGAGATCCACTTTGGTTGCCTCTTATGTCCCTCCTGGTGGGCGTGGAGGACGAGGTGGTCGAGGTGCACGCGGAGGACGTGATGCCACAGGTAATCGCACTCGAGGTCGAGGAACTCGTAAGTGCACACATTGTGGTCGCACTAACCATTCTGTGGACTATTGCTGGGATCTACATGGCAAACCATCTGGATCTGCTAACCAGGCCATTTGTCAAGGTACTGTATCACAGTCAGTGAGCTCCAACCCAGCTCCTAATATGATTAGTATATCGAAGGATGAGTATGAGCAGCTTTTGGGGCGCACACAGGCTTCATCTTCCACAGCTACTAGTACTCACGCAGGTATTGCATCCGCATGTCTTGTCTCATCCACTCAAGGTCCATGGATCATTGATTCTGGAGCTAATGAACATTTGACCGGTTTGTCTTCTGCACTATCTAAGTTAAATACTGTAACATCCCAAAAAAGTGTCACTCTTGCTAATGGTTCTCTTGCTAAAGTTACAGGCATTGGATCCACTAAGCTCACTGACTCTATATCATTGCCATCCGTTCTATATGCTCCTAGCTTTCCCTTTAGTTTGTTGTCTATTAGTAAGATTACTCAAAATCTTCAATGTTCAGTAACCTTTTATCCCTCTTCCTGTATTTTTCAGGATCTCAAGACTGGGAACAAGATTGGTTCGGGACATGAAGCTGGTGGCCTATATTATCTTGATGTTCAACCATCACCCACTCAAGCCCTCACATCCACCTCATCATCTGCTTATGAATGGCATTGTCGCCTTGGTCATCCCCCTCTTTCTCTTTTGAAGTGTCAAGTTAGAAATTTGGGAAATGTGTCTCCTTTCTCTTGTGAAACATGTCAACTTAGTAAACATCATCGTGTGTCTTTTGTACCTCGAATTGATAAACGAGCATCGAGTCCTTTTGAATTGGTTCACTCTGATATTTGGGGACCAATCAACATTGAATCAAACAAGTTTCAGTATTTTGTTACATTTGTTGATGACTACTCTCGTGTGACATGGTTGTTTTTTATGAAGGCAAGATCAGAACTTCTTTCCATCTTCAAAGTGTTCTGGAAAGAAATTAAAACTCAATTTAACAAAAAGGTTCAGGTTTTGCGTTCTGATAATGCTAGAGAATATCAATCTAGTGCCTTTGCTACTTACTTAAGTAATAAAGGAATTATTCATCAAACATCATGCTCATATACACCCCAACAGAATGGGGTGGCTGAACGAAAAAATCGTCATTTGTTAGATGTAACCCGAGCACTTCTGCTGCACATGCATGTTCCTAAACGTTTTTGGAGTGATGGTGTTCTTACTGCTTGTCATCTTATTAATCGTATGCCTTCATCAGTTCTTGACGGTTCCTCTCCCTTCTCCATCTTGTTTCCTTCATCTTTGCCATTTACTCTTCCACCAAAAATCTTTGGGTGTGTTTGCTATGTTCATAACCTTGGTCCAGGCTTTGATAAACTCGATCCCCGTTCTACCAAGTGTCTCTTCGTTGGTTATTCCTGAACTCAAAAAGGATATCGCTGCTATAGTCCTGTTCTTAGACGCTACTTCACGAGTGCTGATATTACCTTTTTTGAGTCCATATCCTATTTTTCAAACACATCCTCAAGTGTTGAGTGTGATCCTTTACCATTACCTACCCTGACACTATCTCCTTCACACTCACCCAACATCACCCAATCCTCCCCAGTCCCTTCCCCAGTTCCTTTACAGGTTTACTCGCGTCGCTTGCGGCCGCCGGCACCCATGCCCCCACCAATCGTGTCTCCGTCTTCAGAACCTGAGTTGTCTAGTACTTTAGACTCTCCACCTATTGCTCTTCGCAAAGGTAAGCGTTCTTGTGTTACTCAACACCCAATTAGCCAATTTGTTTCATATCATGCCTTATCTCCATCGTTCACATGTTTTACATCTCAACTTTCAAAACTTTCTGTTCCAAAGACACTTAAGGATGCATTATCTGATCCGGGATGGAGGACAGCTATGAAAAATGAAATGGATGCCCTACACCATAACGGGACATGGGATCTTGTTCCACTACCACCTGGTAAACAACCTGTGGGCTGTAAATGGGTATATACAATCAAATTTCATTCTGATGGTTCTGTGGAACGTCTGAAAGCCCGCTTGGTTGCAAAGGGCTACACTCAAACCTATGGCATTGATTACGAGGAGACCTTCTCCCCAGTTGCCAAAATCTCTTCTGTTCGCGTGTTAATCTCTCTTGCTGCTAATTTAGACTGGCCCTTGTTTCAACTGGATGTTAAAAATGCTTTTCTACATGGCGACCTGCATGAGGAAGTTTATATGGAGCAACCACCTGGGTTTGTTGCTCAGGGGGAGTATATAGGTACTGTATGCAAGTTAAAGAAAGCATTATATGGTTTGAAACAATCTCCTCGAGCATGGTTTGGGAGGTTCTCTGATGCTGTATTGGCATTTGGTCTTCATAGATGCCAAACAGACCACTCGGTATTTCACTTACATAGTGATACAGGTCACATTTTGTTGGTTGTATATGTGGATGACATTGTAATTACTGGGAGTGACTCTGCTGGAATTGCTAGACTAAAACAATTTTTACATGATCAGTTTCAGACAAAAGACTTGGGCAAACTTAGATATTTCCTTGGAATTGAAGTCAGCAGATCTAAAAAGGGTATCAACCTATCTCAGAGGAAATATGTACTTGACCTTTTGGAAGAAACTGGCATGTTAGGTGCACGACCTATTGACACTCCTATGGACCCAAATCGTACATTCTTGAAGGAGGAAGGAGAGTTTTTTGGAGATCCAGGTAGGTATCAAAGACTTGTTGGGAAATTAAATTATCTCACTATTACTAGACCGGACATCTCTTATGCAGTGAGTGTACTGAGTCAGTTCTTACAAATGCCACGGGTCTCACATTGGGATGCTATAATTCATATTCTTCGTTATCTTAAGCGAGCCCCTGGCCTTGGACTATTGTATCGACCAAATGGACATCATAGAGTTGAAGCATTTTCAGATGCTGATTGGGCAGGATCTCCTTCAGATAGAAGATCTACTACTGGATATTGTACCTTTGTGGGAGGTAACTTGGTTACATGGAAGAGTAAGAAACAAGCAGTAGTAGCTCGGTCTAGTGCAGAAGCCGAATACAGAGCAATGGCTCACACTACTAGTGAACTGACATGGCTGCAACACTTCCTCCAAGAGATTGGGTTTCCAGCTCCTATTCCTCTTCGACTATTTTGTGATAATCAAGCTGCAGTGCATATTGCCTCTAATCCTGTGTTTCATGAGAGGACTAAACACATAGAGATCGACTGTCACTTCATTCGCAATAAGATACTAAGTGGTGACATTTCTACACCTTTTGTAAAGTCTGCTGACCAACTCGCAGATATGTTCACTAAGTCATTGTGTTGTAGTCGTTTAAAACTTATTTGTTCCAAGTTGGGTCTATATGATATATATGCCCCAACTTGAGGGGGAGTGTTAGAGGACATGGTTGTAATTAGTGTAACCTATGAGGGTATAAATGTCAATTGTATGTAGTGTATATATATGATGTTATCATAATGAATAAACTAAGTTTGTGATTCCATGTACTTCTACAAATATTATTATTATTTTAAGATTTGAAAAAGTTGAATTGTTTATTATATTTTGTGTGAGAATTTGGGAAGATTCTTTTGGGATTTGAAAAAGTTGAATTGTTTATTATATTTTGGTGTGAGAATTTGGAAAGATTCTTTTGGGATTTGAAAAAAAAATTATTATTATATTTTGTATGAAAATTTAAAAAAGTTGTAATAATGAAGATAGGATGAGTTGAGAAGACTTGTGAATCCAAACGACCCCTAAGGTGACCCTACCACCTATGGATAAATACATCCTCTTCCAAGTAGCCAATTTTAACTCCATTTTTTTTTTCTAGAACATCATCCCAAATAGATTACCATTTGAATGACGCACTCAACGGGAGGCCAAGATATTTCATAGGCAGCTGAGATAAAATTGTCTTTCATAAAATGAAAAATAACAAGACCCAGCCACTAAGATTGTGACATGCCACTTATTTTTCAAATATCTTAACAGCTAGATATTAATGGTGAAATTTGAAACTTAGGGGTCGTATTGCAAAAGAGTATAGTTTTAGGATTTTCACTTATCTTTTGGTTCCAAGAAATTTCAGTTTTTCTATCATTGGGCTAGTGAATATGGTCCAATGTTTCTTTAGAAAAAAATAGTCAGTATGATTTCTTAATTTTGCCATCTTTTTTTGTCTTTTTCTTAGACTTCCTCTATGTTCTTGGCTGTGCATGGTTACGGATTGGGGGATTACGCTTTCATCTCTTGCTTAGCGGGGATGATTTGGATCCTGCCATGAAATACCAATGGAAGTATTCACATTTAGCTGAAAAGAAAGCATCGATTAAACTTGAAATGCAGGTATCTTTCTACTATATATAATGTTTGATTATCTGATCAGCTGTTATTATGATCTTTTGTACCTTACGCGTGCATAGTTTATTATATGCCTTTAACTGTTTATCTACAATGTATGCTATAATGTATATGCTTGTGTATACTACAATGTATAGTTTATTATAAGGCTTAACTGTGTATTTTATGCACTTCTACTGCAAGTCTGCAATGACAGAAAACATCATTTAAGTCAGTCGTCTCCATCTAAAGCTCTTCAAGCTGCCTCTGATAAAACTTATTTCTTCTTACCCGTTACTTCTCCCTGCATATTCACATTTTAAAAATATGGCTCTTCAATTATCAAGTACTTTGTCTTGTACCACATCTTGAGCGCAGACATTCAACTTTTTTTTTTTATAGGTAAACAATTATATTATATTAATACGAATAGGCATAGCCCAAGAACACAGGGTATACAAGAGCGCAGACATTCAACTTAGTTCAGCATCTAAACCTTCAAGCTCCCTTTCATAAAATTTATTTCTTCTTACATACTACTTCCTGCTTCATATTCACATTAAAAAAAGAAAAGAAAAAAGAAAAAGTGGCTCATAAGTTATAAAGTATTTTAACATGAACCACAAGTTGGCATAAGTTATGTCAATTTGACAATGTTGAGTTGTTATGGTCTGCATATATTAGCATTAACAGCAGCACATGAAATTTCTCTTTCCAAGATCATAAAGTTCAAGCTTTTACAATATGCAATTGAATGTGCCTGCCCTTGTGGAGGTGCAAGTGGATAGTTGAGCTTTTCCTATGCAGCCATGAGGTTTTTTTTTTTTTGTAAGATGATAAACTTGAAGCGTTTGCCGTATGGCTTCTTGTAGGTACGACAAGAATGTGACTATTTAGCAGGATGTTTTTCTTCAAGACAAGCTGATAATAGAAGAGTGCAGGCATTAGAAAATCTTGAAGTGGAGCTCAGACGGGTGCAAAGAAAGGTCTAAACAGCTTTCTTTCTCTTATCCCGTTACCATTTTCCTTAGCAGATGAAAAAACTTAATTCCTAATATATAAGTAGGAAGCAATGTGAGGTGGGGGTTTGTTTGTGTGTTTGTGGGTAATTCCAAAATCTACCTTGTTAACAATATTGTTCTTTGTACCACTGGATGATTTAGGACTGCCTTGTTGGAGGGTTAGTGCCATGGCATCATAGATTGTGAGTATAGTGTAGGGACGAGATGAAGGTAGACTGGCAGTGGCAGAAAATGCCCCCCCCCCCCCCAACCAAAAAAAAAATTATAATTCCCATTTGCTCTTCAAAACTTTCTAAAATTTCCTTTATACATATAAATGTCTCCAATTTTTTTCATATAGCCCCAAAATTTTGTATAATTTTGTATATATAATCTATTTTCTAATGCCTCCTATGTTTTTCCTGTAGCCCCAAAATTTTGTATATTCTTTTATATATTATCTATTTTCTATGATGCGACCCCTCCAAATTAAATTAAAAGGTTAAGTTTATGAGAAATAATAAACCTATTAAGATCTCAATTGTAGGATTATATGCTTCACGTGACATCAAAATATCAAGATTATATAATTCCATGAAACATTGTTGTCAGGAATCTGAAACAGATGTTAAGTTGTATGTTTAGAATTTAATCTTTGCATGTATATAGCAAATTATCGAGATCTGAGTTTTATATAAAGTTTTGTTTTTAAGAAACCTTAGAGGGGGACATAGGTCTAAAATTGAAAGTTTGGTAGAGGATACAGCTTGGGTTTTCAACACCAAAACAAATACCAGTTCCCTTCATCTGTTTTTATTGATAGAGTTTGTTGCCAATGTACTTATATTTCTTTGAATCAATCTCATTTCTCACTGATCAAATGTGTTCACCATCTGCCATCTGATGACAAAAGTTTCTTTTTGTGCTCAGATTGTGTTCCGCTCTGATCCTGGGAAATTTAAGAAGTTAAAAACTGAATGTGGTGACTTTCTTATACAATGCTTTGAGTTTCTGAAACTTGTTACATCTTTGGAGGTTATGGCGAGTAATATCAAAGCTATGGACTTGCCACAAATTGTCAGCCAAGTTTCCAACTGGCAGGTAGAATTAATTCTGCATGATTAGGTGTTTGAAAACTTGTTTTGGAGGATAATCATTCTTTGCTTACTGTTTCATGCTGCTGTAGCATGTCATTTTTCTCATTACCTGTTTCTATCTTCGTTTTCAGGACACAGCAATCTGTTTTATTGACCGGTTATCAGATGAATATGCTGCATACATCGATGTAGTTCAACCAGTTCAAGTTGCGGTGTATGAAATGAAATTAGGCTCATCACTGGTTCTGTCAAGTGTCTTCCAGAAATCATTTCTGAGTAGGGTTGAGCTGGATAATGTTGATCTTGTTATGGTATTTTCTGCTAGATTTTTTCATTTTAGATATTTATGCTTTTAGGTTTATCATATAGATATCATTGGCTGACTAGGAGAATTTGGCAGGGAACTATCTATTCATTAATGAGATTTCCCCGTGGATCTTCATCCAAGTCTGTTTCTGTTAACTTGAACGCCATGCAGCCTGAGCTTCCTTTCTATGATATAGATATTCCTAGAAACTTCTGTGCAGCTGATATGAGCTTGCTGGAAAAGTTGATTTCATTCTCAAGTGACATTGCTGTTGATAAGGTATCCCGACTTCAATAGATTCTATTCTACAATGGTCTCATTTCATTTGATGTCTATTGTATTGTATTTCTCAAGTACCACACCTTGGAACTGTTTACTCCTTTTTTATTATTTTGTGTGGCATGACATGTTTATGCAATTTATTTGCTTAACCATTGGAAACAGGTCTCTGTTATACAACTTCAAGCTGCTCTTCATCACAACATTCTTGTCCGTGTAGCTCATTTGGTTGCAAATTCACAATTGATGGATCACGAGTCCTTTAAGGTGAGAATTGATTTGAATATCAACTAACAGAAATAAAATTACTTATGATCAATAAAGTCTTGTTTGCCGGGAAAAAAAAAATTGGAAATTACTCTGTGGGTTGTGATCTGATAGTAAATTTCATGTCCTGAATCAGATCTTGGACAAGATATTTAGTGAATTTTCAAACCTCTGGATGAGAATGAAAGTTCAATCAAAAACCAAAAGGGACTATGGTTCTCAGCAGTACAAGTTTAGGCCTCGTGCATTTCATATTGATAGCATTATTGAAGTTGACATATCAACACTGGGAAAGTCCATGGCAAATGATAGTTTTTTGGAATGGAAGGAATTGCTGTCAGAAGAAGAATTTAATACAACGGTAGTACTTTTATAATGCTATATTTGCCAGTTTTTTCCCCAATGTTTCATATTTTATTATTTGGACCTCAAAAATACCTTCGTACTTTTAGAATGAAGTTCACAAGGAACCAGAAACTTCAGAGGAAGAATGGAATGTCGTAGAGGAGTCCTTCCTGAATAACATGGTCCATGTTCACAATCAATTATTTGGTTCAAATAATCTTGTCCTCGCTGTAAGTTACTTTGAATACTTGAGATTTACTTGAAGTTCCAAGATTTGTAACGCTGATATTTGATGCAAGCCTTATGCTTAATCTGCAATATTTCACCTCATACATGCCACATCTTTGTATGTTTCAATTTCATGATTTTAGTCCCATTTGTCAAAAATAATATTGCAAATTTAATCAACAATAAAGAGAAGTGCATAGGCAATATTCTGTGGTTAAAAATTAATTTGCACAAAATAAGGTTTTGTAAAACTAAGTCATTAAGTTAATTCTTTTTTTTCTGCTTAGTAGTTCATTCATCAATTTCTTCATACCAATGTCTCAAAAGACAGCTAAACTGGTCTTCAGTATTGTCAATATTGAAAGAGTGAAACTTATTTTCAAAATTCTATATATTTTAGTACTTCTACTGACATCTTGTGTATTTCTTTCATTGCTGTTGGATATGCCTTGGTGCACAAGGTTATGCCCTTCAGGCTTCACTGGAAAATTAATTAAAGGGGGGTGTTTTTTTTACTTATCAAAAAAAAAATTAAAGAGGGGTGTTTGAGGTTAAAGTGTCCTATGGTGCATTGATTCTCCTTGACAATATTACTGTTCTATGGAAGTCCATTTCGAGAGCAAGACCCCTTGAGAACAGTTCTTTGTAGGACAGCTAAACTTTAAAATCCTAACCTTGGGGTACTTAAGGAAAAGACATATTGTAATTAATAGATTTGTTTAGCACACACATTTTAGAAAGCTGTTTTTGGTCTATTTGGGTTAGATTGTATGATGCCAAGAAGGATGGTAGACCCAACAGCGTACTGGAAAGGATAATTTGATAGTCACCACAATGAGACCATGTGGAAAGTGATTCTGACCTGTTCAGCGTGTTGCATATGCAGAGAAAGAAATGAGCATAGTTTTGAAGACTGCTTAAGGAAAATGGCGGACCTGAAGGCTTTCTAAAAGTGTTCGGTTACCAAAAATGTTGGAAATATTGGAGAATTTTGAGAATTTATTTTTGTCACTTTTTCCTTTACCTGCAAGTGTGGCGGGTCGAATTGAGAAACTCCAACGTGACTTCCTGTGGGGTGGTTTGGGGGATGAGTTTAAATTTCACCTAGTCAAGTGGGAAACGGTTTGTCGCCCAATATCCAATGGTGGTTTGGGTGTCAGGAAAGTGAGGACCTTCAATCGGGCTTTACTTGGCAAATGGTTGTGGAGATATTATAATGAACCGGAAGCTATGTGGAGAGGGGTGATTGGGTGCAAATATGGTGATATATGGGGGGGATGGTGTACTAAAGAAGTTAGAGGAAGGGATGGAGTGGGGTTGTGGAAGCATATTAGAAAAGGATGGATGGTCTTTCTTCGCCACACTCGTCTTGTGTTGGGAAATGGAACCAGAATTAAATTTTGGAAAGATACTTGGTGTGGTGATAATGCTTTGCAAGTTGTATTTCCTTCATTATTCCAAATTGCCAGTGTCAAAGAGGCTTCTATAGCGGAGGTTATGGGCATAGTGGGTGAGCAACTTAACTGGAACATCAGTTTTAGTAGGGCTGCGCAAGACTGGGAATTGAACAATTTTACGGATTTCTATAGCCTTTTGTACTCAGTGAAGCCTAGTAACACTCAGGAAGATGGATTGTGGTGGGTACCTGCTGGGAAAGGTGTTTTTTCAGTTCGCTCTTTTTATAAGGCCCTTACACAAGAGCCTCATATTCGGTTCCCCTGGAGGAAGATATGGAGACACAAAGCGCCCCTTAAAGTAGCTTTCTTTGTGTGGACAACATCCTTAGGCAAGATTCTCACAACTGATAACTTGAGGAAGAGGCGGATTATTATAGCAGATTGGTGTTGTATGTGTAAGGGAGGGGGCGAGTCAGTGGATCATCTCTTATTACATTGTGACATAGCACGGGCTCTATGGGATGGGGTTTTGGGTAGAGTAGAGTTGGGCTGGGTCATGCCAGAAACTGTGGTGGCAGCTTTGGCCAGTTGGCCAAGTATTGGTGGGGTACATCAAATTTCAGCAGTTTGGAAGATGATTCCAATGTGCATCTTGTGGTGTCTATGGAAGGAACGTAATGAGCGCACGTTTGAGGAAAAGGAGAGATCGATAGAGGAACTTATTGCTTTATTTTATAGCACTTTATGTACTTGGTCCACTGCTGTTGATTTTAATGGCATGGCCTTTCATGATTTCCTTGTTTCTATCGCACCCTCCTAGTTAGGAATGTCTTTTTTTCTCTTTTTCTTCTGTATATACTGGGCTAGGCCTATTCTTTGGAGTAATATAATTTGTTTTACTTATCAAAAAAAAAAAAAAATTTGAGAATTTGTTTGAGATTAGGTTTTGGGAAAGGAAAGAGAAAATTTTGAGTAAAAATCTTTTTTAAAATAAGTATTGTATTGGAGTTTGTGAAAGTGGATGGGTAAAGCTGAAATGTTGTTTGAATATAATTTTTAAAGATTATTTTTTGTCTTGAAGTTTGTAAAAGTTGTATTGATTTTTGTGTTTGAGTAATGATTAGTTGAAATTTTGAAATACAAACGTTTTTGGAGATTTAAAGTTTGTTTGATTTGGGAAAAAAATTGAAATTTTTTGTAAATTTCTAATGAACCAAACATGGCTTAAAATCTCTTTATATTTTCTACTTAGGTGTATTTGATGTACACTCCTGTGTACTTGGATAGTGTCATTTTGCTAATTAATAAAGCTCATCTTACTTATCCAAAGTATTTGTGGTGTGTGTGTTTGAGAACTTCATGCACATGCCTCCACTAATATATTGTTTCTTCAATTTAGCCGGGAACTTTCGAAGTATCTGATGCAGATAGATTGCTTTCCTTCACTGACTCCTATAGATTGGGAGTGGGGATGATTAAAGGTATAGTGTTGAACATTCCAACTTCTTGGATGAATATCTTATTTTTTTATGCCCTTGAGAGAACATCATGACCTTTGTTTTTTCCTCAGGTTTGGGGAGTTTATTTTTGTCCAGTTTAGATGCTAAACTTGTGCCAGAGCACTTATTACGTCTTTGTTTGGAGCATGATGATAAAACATCTAGGACATCAGCATACAAATACAATTTTTACAAGGTCTTGCAAACTTTTTGGTGCCATAGAATAGCAATTTTTGTTCTCTATCTAATATATTCTGACCTTGTTTCATCCGTTTTATAGGATTCAAATGCTCCTCTTATGGCTAAAATGGTGAAATTGCTTTCTGGTCTTCAACATCAGATTCTTTCCCTTTTGAATGAATGGGAGGATCACCATGGCCTCGGTAAAATCTTGGATGTGATTGAGATGCTCTTGAATATTCCTCTGAGCACTCCTTTAGCTAAGGTAGCGCTCTTGCTACTTTTTAATGTTCTTCAGAGTGCCTCTTATAGATTTCATAAGATTTAGTACAGACTTCCGAGCAACTTGAGTGGTCCATATGATATTATTTTAAAGGGTGCACTAGCGTTATTGGACCTATTCCGTAAAATTATAACTCTTCTTGCATCATATAAAACCATTCAACCATGAGTGGTTCCCTTTACAATTCAATTCTCAAGTTTAAGCGCTTCTGTTCTTCTCTACAGACGATTGAAATGTAAGGGTTAGGTTTTCCGATGTGGTTTAGGGATCTCTTAACCTTGTCTGATAATCGCTCATATTTGGGATTTTCTTTCGTTTTTCTTTTCAAATCAAAGCCTCTGTTCGGTTTAACAGAAGAGGGGAGACAGCTCTGTGTCTCTTGCGTTCAGAAGAACATTGAGGTATAGCAAAAATCAATGGCCGAGATATCGTTTTGGTCGTCATCTTTTTTATTGGCAATTCGATTGTTGCTCATCCACATTTGTTACTTTCATTGTTTGTTTTTACTTATCAAAAAAAAAATCTCTAGTTTAATCTTGGGCTTTGAAACCAGCCTCTTGGAGTCTTATGGAATTACTCTGCCCATCCAGGCTTGTGTGTTTGTGTCTCTGTTTATATGTCCTTCAAAGACTTGACGCTCCTTTGCTAGTTCACTTATTCCCTTCCAAGTTTCTAATTATATGTGCTTTTTCTTCTGCTAAGGCACTTGCAGGATTGCAATTTCTACTTAACAGGGCCCAGGTGTTACAAGAAAATGGCTCAAAACTCTCTCTCTCTGGTAAGAACTTTCCTTTTCTTAGTTCTTGCTGCATTTATAATGATGTGCTTATGTTATTATATAAATGCATTTAGATCAATTGGAGCCCATCCATTTATTGGTGTCCTCATGGAAAAAGATGGAATTTGGCTCTTGGCCTGCCCTGCTTGACGAGGTTCAGGATCAGTATGAGATCAATGCTGGAAAGGTAAATTATATGTATTTATTTTTTTAAAGACTAATTATAATGCATTGCAATTGCTGAGGGAAAAAATTGAACTTATGAGCCACTTAATTGCTGAGGAAAATAATACCTATATAAACTGGTTTCTTCTGTTCCTACCTGTTTCCATAGTTTACCTGTTTGGAAATTGTTTTTCAGATTTAACTAGCTAGTTCTTTCAATTGACTCGAGTTTGTGTACAACTGTGGCATAATGAATTGTGCTTCAGTACTATCAAACAAGTGTCAACAATTTGTAACCTTTTTCATCATATATTTAAGACCAAGAATACATTCATCAAAATAGCTTGTAGGGCTATATTTATGACCTTTGTGGTATAATGCAAGCTACCATATTTGGCTTAATATCCTTTTCTTCTTAAATCGAGAACCTCAATGTCAACTTTTGTATGACTAATGACTAATTTGGTACTTCTGCCTCATTGTTGCAGTTATGGTTTCCTCTGTATTCAGTTATTCAGCACAGAGATTCCCCTGATATGGTTGGATATAATCTATCTACGATCCAAAGGCATGTTTAATTATTTTCCAGCGTGAATCATGTTTAAAAATGCTTCAATTTGGATTTTTTCAGAGTGATTGTTTCTGAGTCATTTAACTTGCAGTTTGGAGGAGTTCATTCACACATCCAGCATTGGTGAATTTAAGAAACGCCTTCAAATTCTTTTTGCTTTCCTTGGTCAGTTTAGTACCGGTAGATGCCTGAATATGTATTCAAGGTAAGACTAAACCTTGTGCCTTATCTATTTTTCGTCTTTTTAAAATTAAAGTAAAAAACGACAACCAAAATTATATGGAAGAAGTTATCTTTTACTCTTTCCATATTTTACATTTATTATGGAAGCCAATACATCATCTCTAAGTATAATGCTGCCCATATTATATCAATTATGTAGACCTTCTGTTTGTTTGAAGCATTCTAATTGTTAATTGATTGTGCCAGTCCTTCAGACATGGAAACTCTGAAGATCTTATACAACGTGGTTGGATTTTATGTGCAATTCTTGCCAAAGTGAGTTTTTTTCACTTGTTGCACCTTGAATAATCCTCCTTTCATGAAGATCTTTGAGGTTGTTTTGGTGGGTAATAATGTTTTCTTTCTTTCTTTCTTTCTTTTTCTTTTTTACTTCAGCGTTTTGGAACACATAAAAGCTAATAGAAGAAGTATTGAGGTAGAGCTGAAAGAGCTTCTAAAACTATGTGGATGGGAGCATTCTGAGAGTTTGGTGTCCATTGAAAACTCAAAAAGGACCCGTCTTAAGCTCAAGAAGCTTATACAGAAGTACACTGTGAGTAACGAGCAGACCGTTTCTTCCATGTATTAGTTTGTTCACTTAATTTCTGAGATTAGCATGTGTCAAATTTGTAAATGTCGACGGTAGACAGCATCCACAGGTCTTGAACCCTAATTTTACAAAATTTTGCTATTACTTCATTTCATTAGCCTTTCAACACATTTCTGTCAGATGTGATTTCTCGTTTAGTGATTAGTTTTTCCGCTGAAGGTTTCTTTCTGCTCATATAAAGATGTCTTTTACGTGGCTAAAGTCAGAGCCTTAGTTTTTCAAGTGTTGCCAAAGATGGAGGGTTGCCTCTAATGTCTATATTTTTCCTAGATAGTCTCTTTGCAAGTATATATTAGTAATGGCATCTCTGTTGTTTTTGTTCATATAGGATTTTCTGCAACAACCTGTAATGCTTTTCCTTAACCAAGATGCACTACAAAGCGGAGCAAAAGCTCAATTTCTGCATGGTCAATTGCTCCTTAATGAAATTTCAGTCAAAACTATAGGGACTCCGAATGCTTCTTTTGATATGACACTGTTCCATGATGAAGACAGGTTAATACTTACATCCGATCAAGGCATTTTTTTGTGCTCAAGCCTTTATTAAAAAATACGTGATTCTTTATTCTTTTACATGGTTTTTTCTAATATAGGTCCATATGGTTTGCTGATTGGAGGAAAAAAATAGATTATGCTTTGCAAAAGTTGCACCTTGAGAAAGCTGAATGTGATAATCAATTCTTACACTTCAGGGGTGCTGAAGGTTTTCCCCCCATTATTTCCTTGTTATCTTTCTTATTTGTTGTTTCTTCAGCTAGATTTCTGCTTTGGCGATTTCCCATCTTATGAACTTGTACTTTGTGCAGAGGTCACAAGTATTTTAAGACGGTGCTCGGTTTCCCAATCTGCACCCCTCTTGTACCAGGATCAATGGAAGGCTGTGTGGTGGACAATTGAGAAAATATATAGGACTGTAGTGCATTGTGGTGATCTATGGAAGGATACAAACAAGAGTCTGGGGAAGAGGAGGGCCTTTTCGGAGCTTCTAAAGCTCTTAGAGAGCAGTGGATTGTCTAGGCACAAGTCTATGTTTATGGAGGTAATATAAATTGTATGCTAGGGTATTAGTTGTTGTAGGATTTATGTTAGATGCTTTCATATTACTATACAAGCTAAATGTTGGTTGCCTTTAATGACGGGCACTTTATAGGACCAACATAAATCTTGGTGGTTCCTTGAGCCATCATATGATATACAGCACCTGCTGCTGACACAAAATAGACTGGCTTCTGAAGCTTCAGATGTTGCTGCTGCCAGCCAATCTCAAAGTTTTCCCTGTGAGTTTCTGATTACTGAATGGAAAACAGGCAATGAATACTACTTTAAGAGCATAGCATCAGTGCTGCTTGTGCAGCAGATTTGCCTGAACTCCCACAAAGATATTACCCGTGAGCAGGTAAATTTCTTTAGCTAAATATCAGTTAAAAACGACTTTTTTCTTGTTTGTTTGATTTGGTTTAATAATGAGCCAAGTTTCACTTATTGTTTAATAAATTACCATACTCGATTGTGTTGCCAAGTTGATACTATCCCCTTTTACTTTTTAATATATCCTGCTTGACAAGGAAATCTGATTGGTTTAGCTGCCGTGAGAATGCTAACTTTACAATTTGGTTTATGTTTCATTTAGTTTGTAATTGACCATTTAAAATCATCAGTGGACTGCACGCTTGCACCGATATTCTCTCTCTGGTTGGGCCGTGCTTGCTTGTCAAGGGTATACATAATAATTGTCTTGCTTTGTGTAGCTGTTTGTAATTTCTTGTTTCCTGTAGGTCGATAGGTCCAGTGCTTTTCTCAACCAGCTCATTGATATACAACAGAAGCAACAGGCTGCTGCCAATGATTTTGCGAAGCAATTGAAGCGCATTAGGGAATGCATTTCTAATTTGGAAAGTCTATATAAGAAGCCCCCATCAACTGATACGAAAATTTTTGGTGTGTGCTCTGTTCAAAATCAGCATGCCACCTTGAAATGTCTGTGGCAGCAGAAGGTAAGTTCTCATCCTGGAATCTGGCAGGGCAAATGCATTATTTAGCTTGTCATAGGACAAATTTTGAGCTTGAGATTATATTTTGAAAAAAATAATCCTTAGTATTTTCATCCCCTTTATCCTGAGCTTTTCGTTGATAAATTTTCGCTGCAGCAACTCTTTGATGATCTGTGTGCTGTGATGTATGAAGAATCTCTGTTGCTTAAAACATTTGTAAATACGCATCTGAACACTTGTCAAAGTGTCAAAGCTGCTGCAAATAGGGTTCTTGATTTCATCGGGAAATTTCTTCCAGATTTTCAGAAATCTAAGGTGCAAAATTTTTTTTCTTCGTGTTTTTCACTTTTACTAATACAGTATTTCCCTCATCATAGTCACGATAACTCTTACCAATGAAAAATCTGTGACAGGAATTGTTGGATTACTACCTCCTTGGCCGCAATGGAGCAATAACAACACTTGCTGGTTCCTCACACTGTTGGGTTATTACAAGACAGATGGAACAGCTGGTTTCTGAGAACTTCCAGGCCATAAAGGAGTTTGAGAAGCTTCTCTCAGTTTTCCGTGAGCAAGACGTGGATAGAAGCTCAGTTAAAGAGGCTTTACTGAGTCATTTTGAAGAATTATTTAAGAAGGTATCTGTGTGTGGTTTTTGTGTTTTTCTTTTTCTTCTACTGACGGTATGTGCTTTTTCTTCTCTGAAACTTATAGGTTGCTCCTTACTTGATCTTTGAGCATATTTGTTGATTGATGTTAAGTTTATTATGACAAATATAATGAGTAAATTCTTTGGGATCTTGTCTTAACACAAGTAGTAAATAACTTTGTTGTCTACGTTTCTATTTCGTTGTCCGAAACAGAACTTGAAAATTCTACTTAATTTTACAGGGAAGATTGATCGAAGAAGAGTATACTTCCATGCTGTCAGCAGATGCACATACTGAGGGAAATTGTTTCGAGTTTGGTGAAGCCCTTAACTCTACATTGGAACATATTACCGATGTGTTGCAGAAAATCAGTTCATCAAATTCTGATCGTAGCCTTCCAGAAGAGTCAGTTGGGAACATTACGGCGTGGAAATTTCTGTTTGATTTGTCTGTAGCTGATCTGAGATTGGATCTACTATGTGATAAGCTTCTCAAAACTATATTTTGTGAGGTAAGTTGTTTGCTGCATTCTTTGATTTATTGTCTTGCCTGTTCTGCTTTTAAATTTGTAATTTGGTGAATCATCTGATGTGCTGTGCTCAGGAAATACTAGTGAATCATTCGGGCAATAATATTAGTAGTACGTTCCATGTTGGAGTTCGAGTTCAGCATCTACATGTCCTTCTGAACCTAATATTAAACTTTGGCGATGCTCTCCTTCAAGACCTTTTAGCCATGTACAGAACAGTAAGTTGATTACCTTTTAGTCCTGCAAGATCTGGTAGTTGTCATTTCAGCCAATTTAACTATGCATACACGTAAGGAAAATTTTGTTTTGACAAATTTTACATATTTTAAAATCATGACATAAGCCATGGCAGCAAACTTCAAATTTGTAAACCACTGTGACTCAGAACGGTATTTTTCCATGCAGGTTTCTGTGGTGACCCATGTCCTTGCAAATGTTTTAGCTTCCTTATATTCCAAAGGGTTTGGCATCTCTGCCAAAGATGAGCTGGATGACACTACCCACAATATGTCTCAAGATGCAAGTGGAACAGGAATGGGGGAGGGTGCTGGAATGAATGATGTCAGTGATCAGATAACTGATGAAGATCAGCTGCTTGGGGCTTTGGAAAAGGTATATCGTTTAAGCATTTCCTTTTCCTTACATTGCAATATAATGCTCGAGTGTCTCAATTTTTTTTTTTCCCTCAAATAAATGTTTCTACAGCCAAGTGAAGAACAAGATGCCTCAAATGAAATCCCAAATAAGAATGAGAAGGGGATTGAGATGGAGCAGGATTTTGCAGCTGATACATATAGCATTAGTGGGGACTCTGCAGAAGAAAACAATGAAAATAGTGAAGATGAGCAGTTAGAGTCCACAATGGGGGAAACTGGAGCTAGCAGTGAAGTAGTTGACGAGAAACTTTGGAACAAGGATGAAGATGACAAACCCAGTGATACAAATGAAAAGTATGAATCCGGTTCTTCTGTTAAGGATCAGGATACAAGTTGTAGGGAGCTTAGGGCAAAGGAAGATTATGCTGCTACTTCTGATGAACCCGGTGAGCTTAATTCTGATGAACCCGGAGAGCTTAATTCTGATGAACTTGATAAACATGATGATGAGATTAGAAGTGAGGACGACCTTATTGACAGAGAGAACACAGAAGATGTGAACCTGGATAAAGAAGAGGCATTTGCTGATCCTACAGGGTTAAAGCTTGATGAATCGAATCAGTGTTCTGATGATAATATGGACACGGATGAAACAGACGGTGCAGATCCTTTAGGGAATGAGGAATTTGATGAGAAGGGAGACCCAGAGCAAGAAAATACATGTCCAGCAGATGAAACTAATGGGGAGACAGAGACAGAACAAGTGGGTGGAAGCCCCAGAAAGGATGATCTTGAAAGGGATCACAAAGAGAATGTTGAGATGAATTCAACTGAACCAAGTAACAATGTGTTTGAGCCAGGAATTTCTGACTTCCCTACTGATCGTATGCCCAATGCAGAATCTGCAAAACAACCAAAGGGTGACTCTCATGCGTCAGATTCAAGAAATATAGCACCAGAATCAAACTGGTCTAGTGGTGATGATGCTTATAATGACCTTGCTCCTTCGAGAGGCTTACCTTCCACGAATACCACTGAAATGGATTTTGCTATGGCTGACTCATCAAATACTGGGAGGTTCACTGATGATCCATCAAAAAGTCAATTGCCCCAAAATGAATCTTCATCTACACAGAAAACACAACCAAACCCTTATCGGAGTGTTGGGGATGCCCTTGAGGAGTGGAAAGAAAGGGTCAAAGTGTCTGTTGATCTTCAGGCAGATAATTTAGAGGCACAGGTTGAGATGGAGGATGATAATGCAGAGGAATATGGATATGTGTCTGAGTTTGAAAAAGGAACCGCTCAGGCCTTGGGACCTGCCATATCTGAGCAGGTTGACAGAAATGTCAATGGCAATAAGCCAGAAGGGGATTGTCCTACAGTGCATAGAGATGACATTACTGATATGGAGATTGAGAATCAAAATTCTGAAGCACGCCCTCTCAGGAGCCATGCCTCAATCCACACAAAAAAGATTGAAGAGCATATGCATTTATCAGGTTTGGAGAAGTTGCCTGATGAGGGATCTGAAGAACTTCCAAGCCATGATGATGGTAATACCAGCAGCCTGTCTGAGAGTTTAGTCTCTGTCAAGAAGGCTTTTTTGGAAGGCATACAACAATTCACTAAACTTTCTGTGATTGATGATGAGTTGGGAAAGGCCCAAGATCCCATGGAAGTCTCCAATGACAAGAAAGATAATGCTACTGCTCTCTGGAGAAGATATGAACTGCTGACAACAAGGTTGTCCCAGGAACTGGCTGAACAATTGCGTCTTGTTATGGAACCAACTCTTGCAAGCAAGCTCCAAGGGGATTATAAAACTGGGAAGCGAATAAACATGAAGAAGGTAATTCCATACATTGCAAGTCATTACCGAAAAGATAAAATATGGCTGAGGCGGACCCGACCTAACAAACGTGATTACCAAGTTGTTATTGCTGTGGATGATTCCCGTAGCATGTCTGAAAGTTGCTGTGGTGATGTCGCTATTGAAGCTTTGGTGACAGTGTGCCGTGCCATGTCTCATCTGGAAATGGGAAACTTGGCTGTTGCAAGCTTTGGGAAGAAAGGTAATATAAGGTTGCTGCATGATTTTGATCAGCCATTTTCTGGAGAGGCCGGGATCAAGATGATCTCCAGTTTAACATTCAAGCAGGAGAACACTATCGCAGATGAACCAGTGGTTGATCTGCTTCAGTATTTGAACAACATGCTGGATGTCGCTGTTGCTAATGCACGACTCCCTTCCGGACAGAACCCATTACAGCAGCTTGTTTTGATTATTGCAGATGGTCGGTTCCATGAGAAGGAAAACTTGAAGCGCTGTGTTAGAGATGCCTTGAGTAGGAAGCGTATGGTTGCATTTCTACTCCTTGATAGTCCGCAAGAATCAATCATGGACCTCATGGAAGCATCTTTTGAGGGTGGCGCCGTTAAGTTTTCAAAGTATATGGATTCTTTTCCCTTCCCATACTACATCGTTCTAAAGAACATCAAAGCACTTCCTAGGACCCTTTCTGACTTACTTAGACAGTGGTTTGAGCTTATGCCGTACTGGAGGGACTAAATTTGTTGAGCGCGCCAATGGCTGCACAACTTATTTGGACCTCAAATGATGTGGTTAGCCGAAGGATGGTTGAAGGTGGTGTTAGTTGCGGCCCTGGTGGCGGTAACCTGAATTCAAGTGTTGCTAACGCATCGGCGTGTAAATAACATAATGGGATCAATGCATTTAGTCAAAATGAATACAAAATGGATCAATGTACCAAGGGGATTGTATGGGGGGGGTGTTTGGGATATCCATTTTTGACGTATAAACCATCTCAATTGACGCTCAAATTCGGTGTAACCGTGTAACAATCTGAATGTGAGGTATGCTGACGTGGAAAGACACGCATGGATATCTGATTTCTTCCGGGCCAATGGTTGTGTGAACTGCATTGCAATCTCTCTCTTTTTGTTTTATTTTTCTTTTTATCAGCAAACAACATATATTGAAAATCATCTCAAAGGGTGGAGGCCTGACAATCATCTCAAAAAAGTCCAAACGCAAGGCAGGGTATACTGATCAGAGTAGTGGCTTACGGCATACACACATCCCCTTCCCTATAAATTTTCCTACATTTTGGCTAAAAAATACTATTCCTAAAATTTTCCTAAATTTTGATCATCTTTTAAAAACTTCCTTCATCTCATTCTCTATCATTTCTATCATTTCTTTATTCTATTAAAATAATCTCTCTATTCTTCCTTTATTAATTTTTTCTCACTTAATTTAGGAGTGGGCAGTGGGGCCAGTCTAGCCCCAGCGGAGCCCTGCCCCGCATAATTATTTATTTTATATATATTTATGCATATTTATAAATATTTGTTATTATTTTTACTATATATAAATTTCAGTTTTTACTTAATACTTTTGTGCAAGTTATAGCATAGCCTAATGGCCTCCTATATAAAAGTCATTAGACTAGACTATAACTTGCACAAAATATACACTAGCAAATTTAAAAACTATTATTAGTTTTTAAATTTTAGTCATGTTTATGAATTTAAATTTATGATCTAGGTCCAAAAATGTGTTTTTGATCATTTTTAGACTCATGAATAATTTTGAAGTCCAATGGACCATAGGCACTGTTGGAGTGGGCGGGGAGCTAGATGAAATGTCCGCCCCTGCCACCCGGCTTCGCCTCCAGGGGTGGGGTGCTGGGGCAAGGTGCGGAAAAGGGTCGGCCTCGCCCCCACATATACAGGTAGCACCCCTATTTCTATTTACAATCTAAACTATTCTTGCCTTTTTTTTAATGTTTTAAACTATCAACTTCTAGCTAATATTTTAAACACAAAGCTGATTATTTTCTTAAGAAGACTAGAATATTTTTGAAATTATTACCGTTTTAAAAACAATAAAACTTTTTATAAAAATTCACATTTTCCAAAGGATTGATTGCAAATCAAACGGCAAAAGGGGACTTGAAACAATGCATGTTCGTCTCCTCTCAAAATCAAATACCTTTGCATGTGTCGTAGTCATTATGGGCCCGTGTATTTGTCGGTATCTTTCCATATTTAATATATATATATATATATATATATATATATATATATATATGTATATATGAAAATTTTTGTTTACAACACATTCCATTTTGTTTTTTTTTTTCTTAAACATTGAGAAAATAAAAAAATAATAGTAATAATTCAATGCATTTCTAAATATTTGAGAAAAAAAAAATGCACCCATCTCGGTGCAAATGCTCCGTAGACCACCTAGCATTTCTGTGTAATAACATACGATTAGTTCCAATTACAGTAAGTCAGTAACGCATCTTCTTGGATTCTTTTTTTATATTTACAATTATGTGGCGTGGCAGAGGAAGCTTGAAGCCTGCCTCGTTTGTTTTCGCAAATGAAATAAGATAAATTAAGATAAAAATTAAAAGTTGAATAAAATATTATTAAATTTTAATATTATTTTTATTTTAAAATTTTAAAAAATTATAATAATTAAATGAGATGACAAACGAGACCTAAATATCTTGTCCCAAATTAATTAGACCTGCCTAGAAAAACATAGAAGGTCTTACATCTATGCATGTGCCAACAGGAATACAATGGGGGTGGGACATCCAAAAATATCCCACAACATCACTTGAAAAACACCAAACAACTAGGAAATTGGATATTGTGAAGACGGTTCTTGTTAGTACATTGTCTATAACAAATTGGGAAACTTTTATGGTCAATTCATAAGTGCACCCTTGTGGCATGCCACAAGAATACGATAGATTGATTCCCCTCTTTGGCCAAATATGACCTGAGAGTGGGGTAATGAATACGCATTACAATTTTATGCGTATGAGAAATCCTGAATGTCACGTTCATGGAAAGATAGTACAGCTGAGAATACATCGGATAAGTTAACATCAATCGTGAGAAGGAAGACACGTCTTACACCACTACAAATAGACGTATTTCTAAAAATTGTAAATATTACAAGACGTGTGAAGCTAAACAGGGGAGATCCAAACTACAAAACTAAACGTAACTGTCCAAAATTGAGATCCCTAAACCAAAGGACGCATTCACAAGTTGCACTAGTTTTTAAAACTAAAACTAAACAAAGAGACAGACAGACAGACAGAAAGAGATCGCACCACCTGGCAACGTCAAGGGCGAACTCTCTTGTTGCTGCAGGATGGACACTTGTACTGCTTAATATGCTCAGCCCTAGCAGGTGTAATCTTTACACACTTGCCATGGAACCACTTCTCGCAGATGTCACAACAAATCCAGAATTCATCTGACGCATAATTCTCCCCACATGCTCCACACAAGGTCTCTCCATGCTCATCCTCCTCATCTTCCTCATCCACGACCTCATCCTCATCCTTTACCTGTGAGGCCTTCGAATCTTTTCCCTGAGACTCTGATGCCCGCTGCTTTGTCACCAGGGAAAAAAAAAAAAAAAGATACAAATATGACCTAATTCTTTCGAGAAACAAGGGTGCTAGTTTCATTGCACATATAGAAAAACATGTTCTTCCAAGCCAAACTATGAACTTTACCCAGATGCATAATTTATAAAAATATCAGTGAACAAAACTTGATACAATGCTCGAGTATGACTATCAGGCAAATGTATAAGAATCGTCAAGAAATGCAGGAACAGTTAATGAGATCTCCCAGTGTGTGCAATTTCAGAACATGATACATACCATCCCAAGTATTCTCAGTCACTACAACACAAGCAGCAAGGTAAGTTTAGCACATGCCAACCAAAAAACAACCACAATCTTCTTATTAATACCCCCCTCTCTCTTCTGTTGGGTGCCAAATTGGCTACAATGTCACTTCATGAAGTTGAGGTTATGTTTCCATTGTCCTGACATGGAAAGTTCTGACTGTTGATCGCTGAACTCATTATAAAAGGAATGAGCTCATAATAACTGGGTCAAACCCAAATCATGTATTATAGTAATGAATAAGAAACTTCATCGAAATTCCCAATCCACAGAGGTAATTTTTACACTGATCACCTATTACAACCTAAAATTCCAGTTGTTTGGAAATCCAATTCAATACCACACACTAAAACTCAGCGTTTCACTACTGAATCATTAGACTTAACATTCCACTTGATGGAGTGCTTTACCAATGATCATAACCGTTAGCCAAAAAACCAAACAGACCAAACAAGCATCATCATATATAAGTAAAGGCCTGCAGTGAAGAATAAAGTTCCTAGTGCCACATATCCATCGTAATTTCTACTTGTGAAAATTTCCTCAAGCTAATAAACGAAATAGAGAAAATCCAAATACCATTTTGGTGTTCGTCTTGGATTTGTTGCTACCATGATTTGAGATAGATGGCTTTTCCTTCACTTGTTTTTTTGCAGCACCAGTCACCACTTCAAAAATTGATGGAAGATCATTTATCATGTTAAAGAGCCGCTTCCTGTGCCACAAGTAATAGAACAATGAAACAGTATCACATAGAAAATAAGTCACATGATCAATTAAAAATTACAAATAGCTGAAGAATCACCAAATTTGCAAATATAGAGTAGACATTTAACATCATTTTTCATGCGATAACCACCATAAGGATACAGCCAGGTCTACTCATTATGGAAACCACAACCAGACCCAGTAAAACTAAAATACTTTGTGCCTAACGTTGAAAACATGATTAAGATATTACATGTCCTTACATGGAGTACAGAGAATTTTACTAATGCAAACAGAGTCGCCTATTGAACATCAAGCATGTGACATGTCGCCCATGGTGATCAACTCTTGCCTTAGAAGTAGGAAATAACCGAGCACGAGCTCTTCCATCACAAAATACATGACCCAAATCTGGTTTTCAAGCCCAAAAATGACTTTTAAAGGGAATAAAAAACACTCACAGCAATGATGAACAAAGCAGGCAAAGGGGTTCATCATATAGATTGAGTTACAAAGGGTAAAAATATACAACTAACCAATTAATAGACAATTTTTTTTTTTATACAAAATTAATAAACTATAGCATCGCTCTATCCAATACCATGCATATAATTCCCAAACTAAGCTATATACTTGGTGCTTAGATGTAGAGTTTCTCTGCCTCAAATTTTACAACAATGCTGTCGTAAGGAAGGACCTATAATAACATCCCATCACTCAAAATAAAGCAACGTACATATGACAGAACTTATAATTAACAAGTTTTTTTTTATAAGAACTTATAATTAACAAGTTACTACAAAGCTCAAACAGAGCAAAGTAATAAACAAGATGCTAGAGAGAGTATAGCCAACTTTTCAAAGATTATGGGACAAACTGCAGCATCAGACAAGAAATTCAGGAGAAGGGAGTAGGGCTCTCCATTATCTTTGTTTCGGCTTAAAAACTCAACGTTTCTAAATTAACAAACCAAAGGGGTAACTTAGACATGCAGGTGAAAGTTACCTGTCAGCCTTATCAAATCCAAATCTAGCACCAAAATAGAAGGCAACAGCAAGCAGCCATGCATCACTATGGACAGCGACTAAAGATAGCCAGTCCTTTTCTTGCATGCCATCTCTCGCAAAGTTAATTCCCAGTGCAGGCTCTGGGAGCTCTGGGGGCACTTCTTCAGCAGGTAAATTGACTTCCCATTGCTCACTAGGAAAGCCATAAAGGCACAGATTCTCCTTCTCTGTAAATACAAATTAATACATAAGGACTAGCCAAACCAAAATTCAATAGAATAGGTATCAATCGAAAATAACAAGCATAATGGAAGCAAGTGGTACTTAGTAGACATAGTTATGCAAATACCTCCCCCCTCCAATAACCATTTGAACCTCTGAAACCATAACGAAAATCCTCATACTTTTGGGCAACATACCATTTTTACAAAATATTATATCAAGCTCATGCAACCATTAAAACAAATCAAGTACATTGGTACCAGCTTACTACCTATTTTCGCAGAATATATATGTTATGAGCCAGATTTTTGGAACACTCATGCAATTTCTCCCAAAATTGCATCTCAAATATGTAGATAAATTACCCACAATAACATCAACATTCGACGCAAGCAATAAACAATTACCACATGTATAGTGATTCATATGCTCCACACGTGCATGGCCAATAAAAAAGTATTTAACAGAGGAACATAAAACGTAACTACGGACAAGCAACGACACAAACAATCACAACAGGATCCCAGGCGGACAAAAGAGTGTATAGGAAGAGAGATGTCAGCATACCAATTCCTATGAGCATACAGCTCCAAATAGATATGAGAAGTCCATAAATGATCAACATCATAGGGCAAAATTCACAACAAGATATATTATTTTATTACAAAGGCGAGAGAATCTCAATACTCATAATCACAAAAAGAGAAGTGGCAAAATCACAACAAGATATATTATTTTATTACAAAGACGAGATCTCAATACTCATAATCACAAAAAGAGAAGTGGCTTAAGTTCCCTAAGCCAACTTTAAATCCTTAAACTGATTATATCATGTAACAATAAGTAGTTTTTACGAGTCATGATAAATACCAATTAAAAGACAAAATACTATCTACAAATTGATAAAACCTAACAGCAAATGGACTTCCTTAACTCTTAGTCAGTCAGGCACACATGGCAAGACTTGAGTTTGATACGAAATTTTTTATTATTCTTAGGATTGCTTTAGGTGTTGAAAATTTAGGTTGTTTTGGAGGTCTGGCTTGAGTGCCTTTCAGATTACTAGTCTCATTTTAATTAGATTCTCTTTTTCAGAGCTTGACCAATTAATCAAACCAGAAATTCTTCTCATCTCATATCACTCTTCAATATACAATTACTTCTAAAAAACCTTTCGATATATAATTGAATAGGGGTGCTGATTCATATACCAAGAGATATCTATCATATAAGACTTCGAGACCAAGAGTGAATTAAACCTGACCTGGATCACACTGCTGATAGAATTCTTCAACATCTGCAAAAAGAAAATGACCACATGAAAAAAATTCCAAAACTCACACCTCAAAAAAAAAAAAATGATTCAATTGACAATTCCAGGTCTTGGTTGCAGTGACATGTAGGGGAGGAGACATAAACCACACTTTTTCAACTAAAAATTTCATCATTGTTAACCCCCTCCAAGTCAAACAAGAAGAACACAGAACAATAGGTTTTGTTTTCCACAGCTTTCTGAGAAACTAATCATAAGTTAATGAATTGTCCTAAACAGTTTTAAAAACGCTAAAACAA
The DNA here is from genome assembly GCA_029856935.1 of Cyclocarya paliurus. NCBI lineage: Eukaryota > Viridiplantae > Streptophyta > Magnoliopsida > Fagales > Juglandaceae > Cyclocarya > Cyclocarya paliurus. The sequence continues at coordinate 538,898 of JARVXP010000352.1, forward strand.
CTAAACATTTCATCCCGTCGATTGTTCTTCGCTTTTTTTTTTTTTAATTTCCTGGGAACTGAACAAAAAACGCAAGCTTGTCTAAAAAACACAGAATTTCTATGGAAACAGACGGAGAACCAAGAATTGCTAAAAACTAAAGCATATCACGGGGAACAAAACTATTTCCTTTTTTCGCAATTCACATAACGTAAGCAAACTAAAACACTGCTCCAAACAACAATTAAAAAGAAAAAGAAAGAAAGAAGAAGGGAGAGAAGCTTAAAAAATAAATAAGCGTTTGTTCCTTGCACACGAAAAGACAACAAGAAACGCTCTAAACGACATAACACTACAATAACAAAAATCTTCTCCGTCTTATTTTCTCGGGAACCTAACACAGAAGAAAGGCAAGTGAGAGAGAGGGTGAGGGCGTACCAGTTGTCAGGGCTTTGATCATACCAGCTCGGCGGCCCTTGAAATCCCTAAAAACCTCCTCGACTGTACGCGGGTTGTAGAGCGCTGGCTGCGCTGCTGCTCCTTCCATTGCGCTGTCTCTCTTGAGTGTTTGAAAGAACCCAAACGTGAAAACCACACAAAGTCAACAAATTTAATTAATGAATAAACAAATTATATATTTATATATATGTATTTATGTATAGGACGACACTGACTCTCAGGACAAAGGGGGAATTTGCAGGGCTTGGGGGAAGAGGGAAGGAAGGGAATTGAATAATTTTATAGGGGTAGTTCTGGAATTTGAGGCCTGACGAGCGGATTTGAATCTGGGTTGATTGGACGGGTTAACTATATTTGAGATAATTAGGAATGAGTCCGACTGACCCGAATAAAAAAACAGTAACGATACCCTGACATTTATAAATTAAAAATTAAATAAATATTATTTTTTAATATTATTTTATTTTAAAATTTTAAAAAAATTAATTATTTATTACATTTTATATAAAAATTTAAAAAAATTATAATAACCAAATTAGACAAAAAGGCTGATTTAAATATAAAATGAGATGATTTTAAATGAAAGTTAATAGTTAAAAATTAAATAAAATATTGTTAAAATATTATTTTTTAATATTATTATTTTAAAATTTAAAAAAATTAAATTATTTATTATATTTTGAGTAAAAATTTAAAAAAATTATAATGATAAAATAAGATGAGATGAAATAAAACATTCTCTAAATCCAAACGAGTTCTAAAAATTAGGATATCTGTAAAAATAATTATACAAATAATTTTATCTATATAATCAAACCAAACTTTAACCTATAAGACTATCGTAAGTAATAATTTTGATCGTGTCACTTGATACAATTTTTTTTTTTTTTTAATATATTTAAATATTTTAAAATATAAAAAATATATCAATATATTAAAAATTATTTCTTTAATTATTAATTAAAAAATAATAATCACGCAAGAAATCAAATGAATAGACAAACTAACATTTTACTAATCCATAATCCATCTACAACTGTAACTCCCGCCCACGTGAATTATCTTTTTATTTTCTTTCTTCTACCTTTCAAAAGTAAGAAGATTCTTTCTGTCGACTTTTAATTCTTACCTTCAAAAACATCTCAGGGACTTCAGAAGCCCTCTCTCCTTACTCCTTAGCGTCGCACCAGGCCGAGCTCCTTTCCTTCGCATTGTGCCTCCCGGCAGGGCCACCGTCGAGCGTCCTCTTGGAATCAATTTTTGGATTGCTAATCTGGATTTTTGGTGTCGTAGATTACCTACTGCTTTGAATGGTCCTTCGCAGTTTTTCCTCACTCTGTTACAGACTTTTAACTATTTGTTGCTTTCCTTCCCAACTTTATCGTCTTCAGTTGGGCTGCCATGAAAGTTCCTTCAACCTGACCGTAGGTTACGAGAATTAAGCATTGCACAAGTCTTTTGAACTGTGGCATTTTGCCATCAGTAGATTGGATTGGCTTTGATATTCTTGTCGGTGGTGTAGTGATAAGAAGGTTTTGATGAATTGCCCCCTCTTTTTTCTGTTTTTGGTTTTTTTAATGTCAAAAGAGTAACAAAAACGCTATTTGCACTCGAGAGGGGTACACGCCGCGTACCCGGGCCCTCCACGTGGACGCTAGAAGAAACACTGCGTTTCAACTTGGATAACCCACTTCGTGCGAATGCTCCCCGTTTCAACTTGTGAAATCCCATCCTCCCCTTCGTGAGAACTTCCCTTTATCAAGCAAGCGACCTCTCTACACACTGAATGAGAAATATCCCTTGCTTGAGCATTCTTGCCACCTTATTCCTCCCCACTCCCGTAAACCTTGGGTTATTCCTCATTGTCTGCTCGAAAGAGGCCACGATGTCGAATTTCGGAAACTCCTCATGCCCTTTCAGGTCCAGGAAATCGACCACACGCGAAACCATTCTACCTAATTCAAAAATATTACAACTAATAATTGACGCCACCTCGGCAATCAGTAACAATTTGTTATCTTTCCGCATCACGACATAGGCGCAAGCGTCGATTAGAATAGGGAACTAATCGCCTTGGCCGAATTCGTTCTCAGTGATCGTGGCGATCATTGTTTTGATGTCGTTGGATTTGGAACTAGACAAACCTAAGCTAAACGTGATGCTTTCGATTAGGGTTTCGGCTGCGTAGACTTTCGTTTCCTTGTAATTATGAAGGGTGCTCGTACCTGACGTGCTGGTGCAAATGAAGGTGCCCTAGGGGCCATTGCGGCCACCGAGCTGGGCATCGAAGTTGTCAAACTCCTGGACGAGGCCTCAAGCGGAACATATCAGGCTCCCCGTGATGTCGTCACGGATGAGGGACTTGCTGTAGCAACTGGTGCAACTGCATGAGCCGCTGGACATTGTGCATCCATATTTGATTGCAGCGAAAACCTAGGATCTAACCAGAATTCTTTGATCAAGGGTTCCTCTCTCTGTTCGAAACCCTCATGTGGAGAAGAAGTGTAAAGCTTTAAAAACACTTTATTGTGAGTCAGCGAGAATAATTTTATGGAAGAAAATCTTGAGAGTAAGAACCAGACTTTGATCGAGAGTTCTTCTCTCTATTTGAAACCCTTTTATGGAGAAGTAGCGTAAAGCTTTAAAAACACTGCGTTCCGAGGTGAGAATAATTTACCCAAAAACCTGATATATTTCATTTCCCGCATTTTGTTTTTTTTTTTAATAGATCGGGTGACATGGCATAATGCCACATCAGCCGATTCCCCCACGTGTACCTATAGAAGAACTGAAAGAGTAATTCTACTTTTATGCCCTTGCTGGTGAGGTGGACTTATTTTAATTGTTTTTTTAAAACATGTGTTTTAATTCCCTATACTATCAACATCTCTGTATTTGTTTATGAAGTGAGAAATTAATTAAAAAAACAGAGGAGGAGGACATCAAAATTTGCTCCCGTTAGATCTCCTGATAGCGACTTCAACATATAGCTACTGAAAACTATTGAACTGCGAGCATGAAGCTGACCTTGTTCACGTTGCCAGAAACTTGGCTTTGGTTCCTTGAATTTATCCCGTTTGCCTAAAACTGAAAAAAAGATTCTAACTTGTTGTCGACATTCCATGAAAAGGTTACATTTTCTACCATGTTGTTCATCTGGAAACTCAAAGTAGGCCACTGGATCAAAGGCAGACTTGTAAATGAGAAGCTCTCTTAAAGCATCTGTTACTTTACCATCATAGTAATTCATCTCTTCAACTAAAAATGTTGGACCCTAAAAAGCCAAGGCTGTATTGTTGGAAATCCTTGAGACTCTGGTATGTGCAAAGATGCCATATCTGTACATTTTTTCTCATCTTTTGGTTCAATTTTGCTTAGTAGCTTGTGGGTAGTTGGGTCAATTCCTTGCTTCATCAGCTTCTTCTTCAAACATGAATTCCAGAAATTTTTAATCTCATTGTCTGTTCTACTCGATAACTGTGCAGTTTGAGCCCACTTGAGATTCAGACAAATAGGAAAAAGATCAAAACTCAAGCCCAATGTATATGTCTTAGAGTCATAGATCGGGGGTAGAGAGAGAGGGCTACGGGAGGGAACTAAGAGAGAAGTGTGGTTAAGAGGTACGGAAGTGAGGATAGGGAGGAGAGGAAGTGCGGCCTCGAGGGTGAGAGATGGGAGTGAGGGCGAAAAACAGAGGGAGAATAAAGGGATTTGAGGGAGAAGTTTAGAGTCTGCGTGATAAGAGAACGGGGAGGAAGGGATTTCACGGGCTACGGATAGACGGAAGTGAGGGAGACGGGGAGGAAGGATCTGAGGGAGAAAATTCCTCAGCTGCGATAATACATGCAAACAAGATCCTTCGTGATGGAAGTGAGGGAGATGGAGAGGAAGGGGTGTGAGGGAGAAAATTTCTCATCTTTGAGACTACATGCGAATCCCTGTCGAAGACGAGTGTAAAACTGTGATGTGGCGACCAAACTGGGTTCGCACGTCATGGTGTGTGGTGTTGGTAAAGTGAACCGGTCTAAGAGTAGAATTTCTCATATCAAAAATAGCACAACAGTTCAGAATGGGAGTAGTCCGATGCGACTGTGGTCCGATAAGACTGTGCGTACGTTCATGATAGTGAATAAAAATAAATACTGAGAATGTAAAAATGAGATGGATATATAAATTTACATGATTTGGTATATTATCTACGTTTATAGAGATTTTTTTAGAGGGGAGAGTCTATTATAATATGTTTATTTATAGTCTTTCATGTTTCTCTATACAATGTAGATTAAAGCTCTATTTTCTAATAGACCTCTTGTCGCTAGAGCCCTTGTCATGAAGTTGAAGAAGCTGAAGTAGTGATCGAAGTCAAAGAAGTCCCCAAAAGAAATCTTCTAGCCATTTCTTTTTATATGTCCCTCTTTTCACGTGCCCCTACGGAGTAATAAGAATTGGCCGTCTTTTCTTTGCATATCTGACATTCTTTTTTCTCTCCACTGTTTTCTTTTCCTTTCCGTGTCCATCTTCTATTCTTCTTGACATCTTCTCTTTTTTCTTGTCTCCATTTTCTCTCTCTTTTTAGCTGGGTCTAGTAGACTTATTTTGAGCCGTGTATATTGTATCCCCTACTGCTTACGATTTTGGTAATTTGTAGATTAACTTATTTCAACTTATGTGAATATTGTTTTGGAATATTGATTTGATGGAGATAAATTAATGAGACAAGAAACCCAAAAAGCCCACATAGCTTGGTGAAAATTAATGATCTTTTGAGAGAGTGTGTGCGTGTGATGATTCATAGGAGTGTAAATTAATCGAAAAATAGACTAGCCCAAAATCTATCCAATTTTGGATCAAAACGGTCTGATTCGGGACTGATTCCCTTAGTTCTAAAATTGGCTCGTACCAGTTTGACTCTAATTTTATACTTTTTCGACCCAGACCGGACCGGTTCACTATATTATATATTTTAAATTAATTTTTTAATATTATATATAATATTTGTTATATTATATAAAATTTATGTATAATATATATAATAATATAAATTATAATTATATAAAATAATATTATTATAATTTATAACATAAAATTGTAACCTTAAACATAAAAATTTTTGTTTTCAGCTTTTGTAGCAGTTATATTTATATGCTTATTGCAATTTTATTTTATTTTTTACAACAAATTTCTATTTTCAATTTTTGTTTTATTGTAGTTTTTTATAACAGATTTTTTTTATAAAATAGATTTTTGTAAATAGTAATAGATTTTTAATAAAACAGATTCTTTAAAGCAATTTTTTTTATTTTTAGGATCACTAAATCTTCAAATAAATTATACAAAAATAATCTCACAAACTAACGTGGTTTCATCTGATCTGTTAGATCTATTTTATAATAAAATTAACTTTACAATCTAACAAATCCCATCAAGTCACATCAGTTTATAGGAAAGTGTTTCTAGTCACGAGTCGGCGCTGTTGAACGGTGGGGAGAGGGTGCTCGTCCGTGCAAAAAGGAGAGAGAAGTTTCTGAGAACTTTGAGCACAAAGAGGAGAGAATTTTTTAGCACTGACATGCTTTTTGAAATTCAGAGGAAAAACAAATAAAAAATAACAAAAAAATTAAAAATTAAAAAAGAGTTACGTGGACTGAAGTGGTAGATGGATGGTAGATAATAGTAAAGTTATTGTTATCCAAGAAAACAAGAAAAACTTTGGCTGCAGTCGCCTAGTGCAAACTCGGGGCAAACGAGTTGGGCATTTTTATAAATAATATGGATATCAATGACCAAAGCTAAAGGTTATTTTGGGAATAGATATAAATATACTTGGGTTCTTTGGGAAAACTAAAATAAGCCATGAAAAATACACATTCAACCCAAACATCATCGGAGAAATGGCCATACTCACTAAAAGGGAAGGAGAGTAGCAACGGTAGTGAGGTGGGCGGAGGTTGAAGTTGGTCGGTGTGGAGGCACGGGGCTGAGAGAGAGATAAAGTGATGAGAAAGAGAGATGAGCGAGAGAGAGAGAGTGTGTGTGTGAGTGATCACGTCGTGAGGAAGGTGTTACCGAGAGGGAGGGTGGTGGTTTGAGGCAACGGTAGTGCAGCACATTGGTGTAGGGCATAGCAAGACCGAGTTGTGGCCGTTTTCGACAAGAAACGATGGTTCTACAGGGCTCCAAAAGTGCTTTGTTTTGAGTGAAAAAAATAGAAATTTATTTTTAGGTTGCTTTACAGTGGAGGCTTGTAGTGCTACGGGTCATGCAGAGGTGGTTCAGGGGGTTGGCAACGTAAAGGGCTAGGCTTCTAGGGTGGCGATGGCATGGAGGAAAGGTGGTTGTCCGTGGTGCAACTGCTCTGTCTTTAGTTTGTAAAACAGGGGCTTCGATTGGCAGTTGTGGTTGTTGTATGTTAATAGCTCTTAGTGCAAGGTTGCCAGTTGCTACTGGGGGATGGGCATTGGTTTGCAGGGAGAGTCTCAGGTGGCAACATGGTGGTGTGAGGCGGAGGTTTAAGCTATGGGCTCGGCAACTTTTGTCGTGCTAGGTGATCTCGACACGTTGGGTTTCCGTTCGGAGATGTTGTGCCATGAGGTGGAGGCTGAGTGTGGGCTAGTGGCTTGGTGCTGTGTGTTTGCGTGGCTCACTGTTTATGGACGTGGACTGTGTTGCACTGCGGTGTAGTGGGTGATCGGGTGCAATGGGTTTGGTTTCTGTGGTGGTTCACAACAATGGTAGCGGCTTAGTTTGTTGTCTAGGTGTTGCTGCTAATGTTTCTAGTCGTGGCCTCGGAGAGGAAATCTTCTATGGAGAGAGTTGGTGTATCATGCAGTGCGGCAACCCTAGGCTATAGGAAGGAAGACCAGTATGCGTCTTCGTGCCACGTCACTCAACTACCCACCGTTTGCAAGGGCCAATTGCCCCTAGAAGAATTGAAAACACAAAGGCCCAAACACTTATCAGACAAACGCTTACGCGGACTGGGTAGGCATTGTGTGTGGCGAGGTCTATAGTGGTACAATGCTGCAATGTGGGACGCCATGAGGTTAACACTTCACATATATTTGGTTATGATCATCAATCATCGTATGGTTCATGTTTGAGCTTAAAAAACAGGTCTCTTGGAAACCAAATTTTACAAATTATTTTACTCCATTTCTTCTTCTTCTTTTTTTTTTTTTTTTTTTGGGGGGTAAAGAATCCTCAAAGGGATGAAAACTGTCATGCTAAAAAGTCAACAACTATGGTATCTCCGCCTAAATTCAAGACGTTTTTTATATGTTTGGCATTTAAGAATCTCTGATTTTTCAAAATTCTTCAAAAATATAAACTTGATATTTTTTTATATTAAGTTGTGTGAAAATGAATAGGTGGGATGTAGAGTTATATATGGCTTGTTTTGCAACTGAGAGATGAAAAAATTTCATAATTTTTTATAATTTTCTTTTCAAACATTACTCAAACGTAAAATACTTTTTAATTACAACTTTCAACTTTTTTATCTAATTATTATAATTTCTACAACTTTAAAAACAAAATACAAAGATAATACAACTTTTTCAAATTTCAAAACAATAATAATATTCAAACGATATTTTTAACTTTATAATATTTTTATTCAACTTTTTACCTCCTTTCTCAAAACCAAATAAAACATTTTAACTCCAACTATTTTATTACTATTTCACAATATTATTATTGTGAAATATATATTTTTTATTTTGTAAAACTTACTTTAATTTTTGTATTTTTTAATGAAAACTTAAGGAAACAATTAGATAGAAATAATATTTTAAGAGATTGAAATCGTGTTGATATTTAAAATATGCCAACGTGAGCTTTTCTTTTGGTCTCAACGAGGGTCTGGACGGTGAGAAAGAGTTGAAAACTTAGGAATTTCCAACAACTAGCTTATTGGTGAGAGAATCTGTGCAAGTAGCATTCCTATAATAAAGAAAAAATGGGCATCCATATCAGATTCAGCATTTTCTAAAATATATTATATTATAGATGAGAGTTTTTTAACTTTTTATGCCCCTTTCAACAGAAATTTTTGCCATCAGAGACTAGAAAAGTCGGCAGAGAGTTACTACAGACAAAAGCATATCATGAACAAAAGGAGCAATTACGATATTGTCAATGATCACCGACTTGACATGAAGTAGTCTTGGGATGATGCTAGTTTATGCCCAAATGCCAAAAGAGTGTATAGCCAGTAACAGTCTAGACTTTGTTATTGACAAGCTACGGTGACAAAGCAGTGAAATTGTAAACAGCAAAAGAGCCAAGGATGACTTCCCTTCAGAACTCCAGCAGCTACCTTCTCCAAAAATGGAACACAAACTGCTGAATGAGTGTGGTTGGCAACATCTCTCATCGGAGGTGATGCTTACCATCACCGCTGCCGCCACCATCATGCATATCAACCAAGTGAACTTGCATAGTCCTGCCAAAAGTAGGGTAGCCAGAGAACCTGAATTCTGGCTGCTGGAAGATGTCGTCACTGTTGGAGGCACTAGTCACATCAGAGCAAGAGGTGGTGGGTGCTCTGTCTCTATAGTTCTCTGGCAGATGAACTTCAGATTCTGCTATATCTCTAGTCAAAAGTGGCTGAGCAGAGCCTGAGACATCTAGCCCATTGCTCATTGGAGTTTGCTTGGATTCTTGGAGCTTCTTTGTGTTAAGAAAGCGTCCACCAGATCCCCTAGCCCTCTTTAATGCATGAAGATGACGAGATTCATGAAGATATGGCTGCACATGTTTCATGATGGCATTGCACAGAGAAGATTCCTTGTCAGTTATCAATAAATTCCATGTAAAACATACTGTTCCGCACTGCAAGTAATGTTAAAAGGAGAGGGAAAACCCAAAATGTACATACCTTCCGATCTTTGATGACTTTGTTCTGAGCTTCAAGCCTGGCTCGATACTGTCTCCGCCTGAGAATTGCATGGTACTGTTTTGCATTGACATAAATGGGTTCATCATCTATAAGATCAAGAGGTAGGGGCACTCGTGTAGGTGCCACCCCTATCATTTGGGAAGGATGAATCTGCAGGCATTTCATTGATAATTATTTAATGCACTGGCAAACCAGAAATGATGCGGTTTATTAGATTTATCAGGACAAAGATTAATCAAAGGAAATCAGAGTATACTATATCGCACTCCATGGTAGAATCCGCACATTGAAAACAATACATGACCTCCCACCGTCTAGGAGGAACCATAGGTTTGAAACCACAAGAGATATTGGTATCCAGAAAATACCACAATTTCTTCCCGAATTATACTCCTAAAAAAATGCCTGTTGTTTAAATAACCTTATATTGTTGCAATCATTTTCCATCTATGGCTTCGAAGTTCAGACATTGTAAGTAAATAGTATTTGATAGATAGGGAAGGAGAAACTTTCCTACCATTACGAGTTTTTAAAATGAGGACAAGTAGAAAAGAACAAAAACAAAGGAGATAAACCAATCAAAAGAGTGGGAAAGCAAGGATACAAATGGAAAAATACATTAGATATCTACTTTAAAAAAGGCCAGAAATATGTCTACCCCCCCTGAAAACCCCCTAAAAAAAGGAAGAACAAGAAAAGGAGAACTAGCCATTACTGTAAAAAGAACACGATACCCTCAATGTGTGCAATAGTGAAGTGGAATGTGGTCCATAAGCAGGAAACATAAAACGTAGGGAAAAAACAACCCTGGGGGACCAGGGAACAGTTTCCCTTATTTAAGGTGCTTACAATAGACTGTGGTCCATAAGCAGCAGCCAGTAAACCACCAAAATACGGATCTGCAAAGTGGAATGGAATGCGAGCCTGAAACAGAAGACACAGAAATTTTAGAGATCTGCATCTCCCCTCACAACTATATATACACAGGCAGCATCAACTTACAATTGATTGGCTATAATCAAGCTGTGAAGGTGAGAAGACAAAATCCCGAGTACCAATTGGGGAGACAGATTTGATGATACCCTCAACAGGCTTCCCCTTAGTTTCAATAAATCCTGAGGAAGCACAAAAACCACTAAATGACATTTGCCCCAGGCCTAGCAAGAACAAGGTGCAGAAAACTAATTGATTTGGGGTGAACCCATATACTTTTTCAAGATAAGTCTTGTGATATCCATGGTGCTAAGTTAACTAAGACCACCTTTACGACATCTATAAATAGATTGGAAAAAATAGTATAATGGTAGCAGGATGTTATGGATGCTTAATATCTAATGATAATAGGTGATATACTGCACGATCTGCAAGTCCCTTTTAGATATTTCAACTCCCTCCCTCCCTCCCTCCCTCCCTCTCATTTCAGAACATCAAAATGGAAAGTTCAAAGGCACATGTTGAAGGATTAAGACATCCCGAGAAATATTGGGTACTTGCTAAGCACAAAGATATAAAATTCCAAATAACAGACAGAAAAAGTTGATATAAAGACCTGATTGTGGTGAAACTATGCCTTGTACACACGGGTTTCTTTCTTCCATACTAACCACTTCAGGATAAGATTCACCGGTTGATTGAGTTGAGGACGAATCCTGATCTTGGAATTGAAAATTCAATTGATTGGTGTTATGAAAATGTTGCGGTGGAACTCCCATCTTCATGCTTAGAATTCTGGACGTAGATGATTGCTCAACATGCGACTCAGCAGAATTCCCCCATGATGGGCAACCAAGAAAGTATGGGGATGCAGAATAGGGAAAACTTATAACAGATTCTTTCTTACACAAGTTCTGCATTGGCTCAAACTACTGCTCAGAGAATTTAAGAATTATGAGAAATAGACTAGGGTTTTTAATAATGTAAAAGAGGAAAACCTAAACTTGTTTTCAGCTGCAACCACTTGTGTGTGTGCGCGTGCATGCACATTTTCGAATTAGATATTCATATGCTAAGAATTGAGACATTAAAAAACTAAGGAAACTCAATTCCGATAGGAAATAAGAAGTGACAATAGAAACTTGACTTAACTACCGAAGTGAAACTATTTTGTTAATTGTATTATTACGAGTAAGCGTATAGTCTAGTACAGTACACGGGCATACCTAAAAAGGTTGACCAACAACAGTTATTGCAGAAGTGAATGACTGATTCCAAAATAGAGTAAATCATTTTATCCACCCCCCCCCCCCCCGGGCACGCGCTTTTTTCTCTTTCCACCAAAGGGCTAAAAGAAGCAGTTGGTATAGAAGCTTCAGCAAGAGTCTCTAATGGCCTTCAGAATATCATTAAAGAGAAATCACATAGGGGGTGGGCAAAATCATACATCTCTTACATGGATGGTATTTAGATACAGGCAATGCCCCCTACGACCACAAGTCCAATACACAATTTCTACTCATAGATCACCGTATTCTCACCATTGCATTTTCGAGCAGGAGGCCTCCATGCCATAAATTAGAAATAACTATAAGAAACATCTCGAATACCTTTGTTTTCTTGTAAGTATTATAAGATGAATTTCTAAACTATAATACCAATTCTAACATACATAAAATATAGATAATCAAATTACATGTCACTTTCAAGCAGCCCTGCTTTCCCTCGGTATTAATACTTACAATTTGAACATCCAGATTTGAGTACATTCAAAAAAAAAAAAAGCAAAAGTATTATGCATCATCGATTGTACAAACTAATTTCTTACAGCATTGATCATTCAAACTAACTTTTTATGGACTCAGTTTCTGCATCTAACAGGTGAACATAGATAAGGAGAATCTATGGGATGATGATGGTACTTCACTGCATAAATCGAAGCAATGCAACTGAAGAAAATAAAAAACGAGAAGTGGTAAAATGAAATTTAAAATTACCAAAACCAAAGCATGGTCTTAGTCGCAGAATAGAAAATTCTGAATCAACTTTATGGGAGTGCAAAAGAATATGTATCAATAGGGGAAAAAACATAATAGTTAGGAAACGAAAAACGACCAAATCGTAAAATTCTGAGTCAATTCCTCCTAAGTAGCAGTCTACATTTAAAGCCACGAAAATCACTGCGGAAATTGCAAACCATTTCTTGTATTCAAGACCCAGATATTAGAAATTTCAGAGCAGAAAGGAAAACAATGAAATCTCACAACCCATAAATTGACATCACGTGTAAGGTTTACCCAAAACAAGAAACCCGTCATTTCAACGCCATCTTAGCCTCCACATGCTTGCATAGCAAAGATTCACACCATCATGCAGAATATAAATTATAAAGAAAATCGAAAGCCAGATAAAATAAACCGACCCGCATAGGAAAAGAGAGACCTTTTGGGTTTGGTGAAGTGCGGGGAAACAAGAAATGATTGCTGCTGATGCTGTTGTTGTTAGCTTGGAACTATGCATGTCTCTCTTAATCCTTCATACCCCTCAAAACACACCGACATAACTCTCTCTCTCTATCTCTCTCTCTCTCTCTCTCTCTCTCTCCCCCCTGTGGTTTCGGCTTTGGCTTTGGCTTTGGAACCAAGTACGAGGCTACATCTCCTCCAAAACAACGAACTCTTGCATTAACAGACGCTGAAAAAATCTTATCTCACCTCACCACCACCACCACCACCACCACCCCCCATTCCCACTCCCCCATATTTCTTCTACATCTCTTTTCATATCACATTTAATAAAAACCAGACTTTCTCCCATCGCTTTTTTATTAAATTTTATAATATATACTTTAAACTAGTCTTTCTTCTTTTTTCCTCTTTTGTTTTGGTATAACGTTCTTTGTCGCGTTCCCATCAGAGTGTCTGTCTGAAACATAAATTTTGTATTAAATTCACACTAGGACTTGCTTAACCTCTTCCTGTTTCCTATCTTCCTATATTCACTCTTAAATAACCTCAGCCGCCCTTTGATTTTCATTTTGAGCTCTGCTACATCCACCGAGGATGTAGCACGAGTTGGTACCGGACTCCCGACAAAGAACAATTTTTTTTTTCATTTTTTTTATATTCTTAAATATTTTTAGAAAAAGAAAAAAATTTACAACATTATTAAAATATATTTTCTTAATCACTAAGTACAAAAACAATTTTTTTTTTTTTTTTTGCATTGGACAATTCTTCGAGACACTTTTTCGGATGATTTAGCACTTCTGTTTCATTTTTACTTCGCCCACAAGCCTTTACAAAGCGTGGTGTGTACTCTCAGAGTCTCAAGTCCCCCCGCCTCCTAAAAAACAGAAATATTACGTACAATAATAAAATGTACAAACATCGCATAGTTATCTTGAAAAGAATCAAATCTATTATTAAAATTTTAATTTTTTATATATTTTTTAAAAAGAAAAATATAAAAAATTATATCATCAGCACCTCTCTAATATCTCTTTATTAGTAAAAGCATTAATTTGGTCATCAAGGAGTTCAGGTGGTATTCCTTATTTTCCAAGTGTTTTAAGTTTTCCATATTTTATGCACGAGAGGTGATACTCACTGAGTCAATTAAAGTTTGTCTGATAGTAAAAATCAAACTGGTAAATTCAATCACCAAAAAAGACCAATCTTTAAGAAAAATCGTACTGAGTGACTCAATTCATTATATAATAATTAAAACACACAAAACATGCATATAGTCAGTGATCACCAATAATTATTTATATGGAACACATCCACATTCAAAATAAAAACCCTTGGTTGCAGGACACAAGTATGGGGTCCAAAATGGGTTAAGATTGAGAGACAACAAATAGAGTCCTTGCTGTTTTTAACACTCGCTCCTTAATAAACTGAAATGTTTTTCTACATCACCGTCTAAACAAAAAATTATACTCATCGTCTTCGTATCATACAGTATACATGATTTTTTTATTTTTTTCACTTACTAAATATATGATGTATGAATAATGAGTAGAACAAATTAATTAATTTTAAAAAAATAAAAATAAATATGATGTATAATATATAAAAATGATGAATAACAAAGCTTCGTTCTAAATACCAACACAGCAAGAAGCAGGGAAGCTAAGAAATGACACGTCAATCTCTTCCTTCCAAAGTGCCAAACATTAAAATAATTAGGATCTATAATCAAGGATTCCCTTCTTTTCCTTTTAGTTAGAACTTATAAGAGAACTACCCATTAAGCAATTCAAACTAATGGAGTGTTTTCTTAATTGAAACGGATAACAATCCAACAAAATATTAAATAAATGAAGAGAAAAAGGTACTTTTTGGAGTATGACTGTGTGATTGACCAAAATTCCAAACTTTAAAGAGGATAGAAATACTACTCCTCCATATGGGCTACCACCGACAGTGTTTTTTTAATTTTTTTTTTACTTAAAAGTATTTTTTAATAATATTATAATTTTTTTAATATTTAAAAAATACATTAAAAAAAAAATACACTATCAGGAACTTCTTGTATGGCTATAGAGCCACTCTCAAGGAGAAGCTCGTCGCAAGCGATGACACGAATTAATTGTATTAAAATTATGATAATATGATTCTGCTTAAATAGTAAAAATGTTTCATCTCAACTTATTTCAATTATTTTAAAATTAAAACGAGTCAGGAGATTATTAATCCGCACTAACCCCATCAAGGAGAGAAATGGCAAGTTGCGAAAATTTGGGGTACATGTCGGCTGCAGCACTGCCTCAACTTACATTAGAATTATAAAACTCAATTACCTAACAGATTCCAAATTGTTCTAACTGTAGACTATATATTTGTTTAATGTTAAAGAATCTTCAGCAAATAATAATAATAATAAACTGATATGTCGGAATTTTTTAATTACGAAAATTATACCTACGGTAATATTTTTAGTGTAATCAAGAAACTTGATATTAATATATGTAATGATTAAATAATGTTTCATGAATAACTGAAAAATAGCAAGAAAGCCAAATATGAAATGAGAAATTTTTGTGAACAATTTGGCCTTCTTCATTCTATTCCTCTGTCAAGACGAAAGCATAAACATTTTAATTATTCTAAATCTCGTGGGGAATCAAGGAGAAAATTCCATGATTTTTATAAAAAAATCTTCTAAAAAACTCTTTTTCTAAATCTTTTCCTAAGAAAAAGAATTTTACAAAAGAAACTTGTTTCAATTGTGGAAAATCCAGACATTTTGCCGATAAGTGCCCTGAGAAGCCCAATAAATTTAAAAAGAAGTTTAATCAATTGAATATTAATGACAATGATCAATAAGCACTATTTAGACTCCTAGAAATACAAACTTCATCATCATCTGACATTCATGGATTTAGTTCTAGTGATTCTGAATATCACTCAGAAGCTAAATCTATTGATTCACCTAATGTTAACCTTGGTTGCAATTGCAATGATTCTTGTTGTAAATTTTTGAGTAAAACAATTAATGTTTTAACCAAAACTTAAGAACAAGAAAATCTTTTATTAATTTTGATTTCTCAAATTACCAATTCTGAGCTTAAAGAAGAATACATTCTCAAGTTTAAGAAGATGATGGTTCGTTAAGAATCAGAAATTTCTAAACAAATGATTAATTTTCAAGATATTTTGGAGAGATTTCAAAAGAAAAAATCCAAAGATGTTTCTACCATTGATTTACAACATGAAAATAATTTTATTAAAAATGAGATAATTAAACTCAAATATGAGATTAATAATCTTAAATCTGAAAATGATGTTTTAAAATAAGAATTTTTAGTTTTAAAAATTGATAAACAATTTAATCATGACCTTCCTTCCGATAATGAGCAAACAAATGCTTCAGATAATTGTCAAAAAGAAGAGAAATCTTCTGATAACCAAATATGTTTAATCTATCATATTATTCCTCCAAAATGGTTTTCTCATGTTACTATTGTTGTTTGCCATGAGTTTGCAGTCTCTGTTGTTGCTATGATTGATTCCAGTTCTGATTTAAATTGTATTCAAGAAGGTTTAATACCTAATAAATATTTTGAAAAATCTACTGAAATGTTATTTTCGGCAAATGGATCCTAGATGAAGATCAATTATGAGGTAAATATTGTTCATGTTTGCCAAAATAATGTTTGTTTTACAACTCCCTCTGTTCTTGTCCGAAATATGTCTAATAAAGTCATATTAAGAATTCATTTTATTTCTTCTTTATATCATTTTTTGTCTGAAAAGATGTTATTACCATTGATCATTTTGGACAAAAAGTTAAGTTTAAATTTGTTTTAAAATTTAAAATTGATACTGACAAAAATTTGAAATCTTTACTTTCTGTAAAAAACAAACATCTAAATTTCCTCCAACAGGAAATTAGATACAAAAAGATTTCTTAACAATTGTCCAGTACCTTGCTTCAATAAAAAATCGAAGATTTTAACAAAAAATTGATTTTTGAAGTTTGTTTTGATTTTCCTAATACATTTTGGTATAGGAAGAAATATGTTATTTCTTTACCTTATATTAAAAATTTTGATGAAAAATATATTCCAACTAAAGCTCGTCCCATTCAAATGAATAGCGAGACTTTAGAATTTTGCAAAAAAGAAATTAATGATCTTCTTAATAAAAAGATTATTAGGCATAGTAAATCTCCATGATCTTGTACTGCTTTCTATGTCCAGAAAAATGCTGAAATTGAGAGAGGAACCCCTCGCCTAGTAATTAATTACAAACCTTTGAATAAAATATTAGAGTGGATTAGGTACCCTATTCCCAATAAAAATGACTTAATTCATAGACTTTATAATGTTATTGTGTTCTTCCTTCTCATCCTCTTCAATAATAATAATTATTATTATGTTTAATAACCAGATTCCAGAGATTAGGATATATGGCTGATAACCGATCAGCATGTCCTATTTTTTATTTTTTATTTGATGGAAACCCATCATTGATTAATTAGTTGATAGTGACTCATCCATCCTTGAACTCGACTCTTCATCTAATCAAGAAAAAACTGTCAAACTTTCTGGATTATTGCCGTTGTTCGTACTTATAAATTTCGAATTATTTGGCAAATATAATTAATTGTATAAGAGAGATTTAATAAAAGGACAAAATGAATAGATTCCAGTTGTCATAAAGTTGGAACATTATTTATAACACAATAAACCAATAATTATTTTGGGCATTGAATTGAAAGGAAAAAATGTCAACAGACAACCATTCTTCACTGACAAGCGCAGTCATGAATTAGAGGATCTTTAAAAATAAAAAATAAAAGTTAAAAAACCTTCAGTGTCGTCAAAACAACATAGTTGAGCCAGCCCCCACACCATCAGTTGTGACCACAATGAAGTATGAAGAAAAGGGAAAAGATTTGGAGGTTCATAAGTCAGCCAGAATTCAAGCACTGTGGAGCTATGAATGAATACAAAGAGTAATCAACTCCTCTCAAACCCTCCTGGCTATTTCTATGGTCAGCCAATCACCTAAAAATCTCGGCCTTTGTAAGGCATTTCCTGTAAAAGTGAAATACAAACTTCCATTAGTTGCCTAAGTCAAATCATATTCTGCGAGGCAGGGAAGTATACCAGATGTTTCAGAAAACACAACCCGCTCCGACCCTGTCGTATGGCAGGATGTGCCAACATATCATACACATATTTTTTTTTAACAATGATATACATCACACCACCATCCTACTTTCATCTCACTAGACAAAATGTGGCATATTTATTACCATTGGATGATAAAGAATCATCTAATAAAAGATCATTTAATAGTGATAAATATGTCACATCTTGTATAGTGGGATAATGGTTTAGTGTATAGAATTTTTTCTTTTTTTTTAGAAAAATTCTATACACCACACCATCATCTCACTTTCGTCCCACTATACAAGATGTGGCACATTTATTACCATTAGATGAGTATCATCTAATGGTAATAAATGTGCCACATCTTGTATAGTGGGACGAAAGTGAGATGATGGTGTGGTGTATAGCATTACTTTCTTTTTTCATGAATATCATATCACATATGCTTACAGGTTGGTAGTACACGACTTGCCTAGGGTGGCCAACAAGCATCTGTGGCCCATACTGCAAATAGAGAGAGATAAAGTAGTCAATACCAAGAACTTAACTTAAATACTAAGATTACACCTTCACAAGAATTTTTATTTAGCCTCCAAGTTCTGAATTATGTTGCACCTGAGGGCCATTAGCATGATAAAATGCTGGCGGTGATTGCATTGGAACCTGCGGATTAAATACAACAGGCTGGTGCCCAGGAAATGAGTGTCCAATCTGTTCACACAATGGAAGTTAGCAATAGGCACAAATATATGGAACCAAGAACAAGGAACAAATTTTCTATTAACACCCATCCTACATAGTTTCAAAAATAAATTCTTCTATCTTAAAAGGGGAAACGGACAGATGCTTAGATTGCTTAACGTGATTAAATATGAAATTTTTTTTCCTGCCTGGCTGGCCAGGGGGGGGGGGGCTTAGGTTTCCAATAAGTACGCTTACTCCAATGCCCATTTGCATGCCAGGCATATGTGGCACAGCAGAGACATTTGGTGGAAAATAGAATGAACCATCAGACACAGGGGACCGAGGCCTCACAGGCATCTGGGATGGGACGAAACTCTTTGCATTAGGATTGAGCTTAAATTCCTGGTAACAAATGTGAAAAGAGATAGTGAGAAACATACCTTAATTAGCAAAAGAAAAAAATGCACGTGCACACACAAAATATGCACTTAATTAATAATACAATTTCAATATTTTTATTAATAGCAATGTTCGTGTCTCCTGTGCCCTAATGTCAGCCAAGCAAGAGAAACATAGCCGATCCAATCAGTCAAACCTTAGCATGAGGATTGAGGGTTGACTTTTCAGAAGATAATGAGCCCATGGATGAACTTGGTGATAAACCAGGTCCACTAAAAACTGGGGCACCGCCTACACTATCTGAACTGGAGGATGTAGAAATACCAGGTTGTCCACGAGAGTTTAGAGACTCTGTTTCTCCATGCATTTTGACAGATCCAACACCCTCAGACTGTTCACCAGATGAATTCATCTTCTCATGACCCTTCAATGGAACACCAGATGATGAAGCATAAGATGCAACATGAGACAATCCTGCTAAATCAGAGCCATCTTTCTTCACATTCAGCAGTGACCGTGAATCTACATTGAACAATGTGCCATAGTTTACTATGTTTGAGATTGCAGAAGTAACCATTATGCAGTAACAGAAAATAATATAGCTGATAGAAGAAAAAAGTCCAGTAAGCACCGAGAGCTGATTAAGGGCAGCTCCCTAATTTTTTTTTTTTTTTTTTTTACTTATAAAAAATATATATCAGGGGCATTAGTTTCATGCTTCAACCATGAATCTATGTTAAAATATGTGACAGAGCTAACAGATAATGATTAGAACTATTGAAGAAACAGTATGAAGAAGATGATAAGGTAAAGAAGTTCAATAAGAGTAGGAACTTAGGTTAAAGGAAGATCCCCAGTGAAGAAAACTGATGTTAGAGTAAAAACAGAAGTTCAATGAAGTGAAAGGTAAATCAAGACAGCAAGTCATTTTGATAATAATTTTTTTTTTTTTTTTTGATAAGTAGTCATTTTGATAATAAATACTAGATCAAAATATAGCCTAGTCCTTCTTTTTCCATCAGAGTTAGTTCTTACCTCAATATCACTTCTAGACTGCCTTATACTCGAGTTTTTAATGACATGTTTTCCTTTACACATCCTTCAAATATAGGCATGGCGGTTAAATTATATACAATTCTTGCAAAAATTAAATATATGGAGACAGGTAGTAATAAACACGTTAAGGACCACAATTTTTATATTAATTTTTTTAATATTTATTTAAATACTAAATTCACGTTCCTCCAAATATTTTAGTTATGTGAAAATTGCATATAGACATGTACAAAAAAAATACCAAATTAGTAATTGCTGTTTTTAGATTGATTAATAATATAGATAAAGGTAGCATTCAGTAGTTCTTAAAATTACAAGGACTAAATTGAGAAAATCAATAATCCTGAAATGGAGTTAAAATCTAACATTGCTCAGAGACCAAAATCATCTTTTGACCTAAATATTGCTGTCCTATGAAAATTAGTTTCATGCTTAAAATATAAGTAGCCATATAAGAATAACTGCATATGGAATTACTACTTGGCAGGCATATAAGCAAAAAGTTCAACTCACCCTCAGGCTTTGAAAATTGAGCATCATCAGCTAGCTGCATTAGTATAAATAGAAATGCAAAACACCCATGTTAAAAGCTACTAAAGCAATCACAAGGCATGTCCAAGTTACCATGAGGAAATACACATTAGTTAAGGAGTTTCAGCTCACCGTCTTCTTCTCTGCCAACTCCTGGGCGTTATTATTGCCTCCATGTTGTTCACTGACTGGATTCTCCTGGATCCTGTAATTTTTAAATCAGAAAAAAATAGAAATTTATGCTTTGTATTTCGGAAACCTATTGTCATGAAGCTATGTGCAGCCAATCTCTCGAGAAAAGAAATGAAGTTTACAGCATATAACTGGCAAATATCAACAGAAACCTGTTTTCCCCATCTGAAGAGGTAAAGCTTTTAAAAGAAGGTTCAGAGGCCAATTGTTTAGCATGATCATAAGAACCAGAGCGGCATGAATCCAAGCTAGTACTTGATTGGGAAGACTGAGTTTGATCCTGCATGCCCAAAGCACATCTTCCTTAAAGACATTATGGATGGCTAAGCACTACAAATATCTTTGGTAACTCTATATGACAATTACAAAACAGGAAGGAAAACAAAGCAAGCTATTGTTGTATCGGATAATGATGCCCATGATGAACTTCAATTTATTCAAGATAGGATGGCTTCAGAATCTGAGGTTTCCTCTGCATCATACAAATCTCAAGAGGAAAATTTTCATAAGCTTTGTTTTCTTTCAAACTGAAAATGTTACTTTGATATTTATAGAAAACTAAACCTAAACCATTAGACGGGTTAGACTAGCGCAAACTACTTATTACCAAAACATGTAAAATAAAACTGCAATTCATACATAAGCTCATAATAAGACCGGTGGACCAAAATTAAAGCTTATGTCCAGAAATTTGAAAATCCATAGCATGTTTGCTGAGAGGATTGGCTCTTAGAGTTTACAAATAATATTGAATACTACTCCCGAGATTTAGATTTGTTTTAATTACAGTACTTGTGTTTTAAGATTCCGATGAGGTACTATTTTTGGTAACCCAAGTCATTAAGTGCTTACATTGGATATTTAGTCGTTCTAGAATAGAGTATTGGAGTCAAAATATTTAGATTTGGAGTTCCAAGTCATATTACAGATTTTATTTCTACATCATATTAGAGAATTTACAGGGTGCTCGTGTCTAATGGAGGTTGAGATATCGTGCAAGTGGAATATCATAACCTGCCCCAGAAAAGAAACACAGCACCCACAGATAAGCAGGAGGTCGATTGTAACATACAAAACAAACACCCATCTAATGATGGTTCCACCAATCATCAACTGATTACTATACCAAGTATAAATGATCAAAGCATAGTTATATTAAACAGCTAATCAAGAGGGCTTGTTTGACAGAAGATAGTGATAAGGAACTACCTTAAAGGAAGAGCTTGAAGATGTCTGAGCTCCATCACTGCTTTCCCCAAAAGTCAAATCAGTGGACCTCTTAATTTCAGAACCAGAACCACCAAAGGTCTCATTATTGCATGAATCTATCAACACAGCCTCATGTTCCTCATACCCACTATCATCAACCCCCTTACCCCTATAGACAGAAGAGAATCTAGTCTCCTCATCAATCTCAAAATCTCTGGGAAGGGAAATGCCTCTCTCCTGTTGGAACAAATGAAGAAATGCAAAGAATTTGGTGGGGCCGATAGAGAAAGAAAAAAGTTCTTAGAGGCAGCAAATGAAGCTAGAGTAACTCACCTCTGCTAAATGAAGATCTTGAGTTTCCTCGCCCTCAATTTCTCTTGCTATTCTTAAAGCTTTCTTTTCCAGCTCCTCCATCTTAGGACCTCTCTCAAGTTTTGTGGTATAAAGTTCTTCATCAAATGTGCTTTTTACTCCAAATAATGTTTCATTAGTTTCAAACTGATCCCAGCCCCTAAGAAGAAAACCATACAAAAACCATCAGTAACCACATAACAAAATTGTTAAAAAGACCACATGAAAAGTTAAAAAAATCCAGGAATGCTCTAAAATTTGAATATTCTTCATGATACCAACCACAGCTCAAGTATGCCTCATTCCAATTATTGAGTAAAGCGATGGTACTTTGGAACATTTTGTGCTATCTAAAGCCTGTTCTTTGCTAAGTCAGATACATAAAGTTTATTGTAACTCCTCTTAACTTTTATTGGCCGTTGTAGTGCCTATACCCAACAATCAAACCATATTGCTCCCTCTAACAAGGGCAATGACTAGCCAGATAGTTCTACTTTCTCTTATTAAGCAGTAATATTGTATGAATGAAGTATGGAAACATACAAAAGGAGGAAGATATATAAATCCATGCATTTAGATGTATGTGTACGTGTGTGTAAGCATATGGCGTGTATTCTTTAAACTGGTGCACTCAATAGAAATCTGATTTACTCTTATCTTTCCAATAGAAGGTCCTCTAATATATGTTCTACATTACCCCATGTGAATACACCAGTATGAAAAGTTCTTAACGCTAGTTGAGTGCCCAGTTCTCCAATAGATTGGCCCACAACAACACCTACAGCTTCTCCCATTCCCCAAAAAGGAAAATTTACAGAATAATTTCAAGTTGAACAATTCCTAATCAATCTAAACAGGGTCGTCATAAATGGAGAATAAAAAATGTAACAGGTTTGATGCCACAAATAAAAAGGAATAAAAAAATTATTGCTAATAAAAAAAAAAAATTTTAACATTTGA
Source organism: Cyclocarya paliurus (assembly GCA_029856935.1). NCBI lineage: Eukaryota > Viridiplantae > Streptophyta > Magnoliopsida > Fagales > Juglandaceae > Cyclocarya > Cyclocarya paliurus. Next base: position 562,177 of record JARVXP010000352.1, read on the forward strand.
TCCTACTAAGGTAGAGAAGTTATTAGAACTGTGGAACAATTACCAAGATATTTGGAGAAAGAAATATTTAACATAACAACCTATTCCAATGGCCATCAAATGTATTTTCCAGTTCAGGGTGTTGAGGGCAATCTTTATCAGGGACCCAGGGTTCAAGTTCTCTATCCGACTCCAAATATCGAGATTGTGATATAGAGGAGTCCAGCATAATCTCCTGCTGTTTTTCAACTTGGACTTCGTGCGATAACTCCTCCCTGGTTACAGACACCCCCTATAAACATCGAGATTCAACCAATTAGAAAGATAAATATAAGTTTAGCCACTTCATCTAACATGACAAAAATTTCCCCACTCTTACAACAATCTTGATCATCTCCTTGGTATAATTTATAACAAACTATTCGGAAATTTAACATTACAACTGCATAATCAACCAGTAGAATCACGAGCAGAAACAACATTTGAGATTACAGAGTTTCAAATAGCTATACAAGAATGCAGCAGAACCTTTGCAGAAACTTGTACAAGCTCCTTGGCAGGTATAATTAAAGTCTTTGAAGGAGCCTTGCTAACAGACTCTGCAGTAGCCTTCAGCCCTCGTGAAGAACAATCCTTTTTCATGCGTGCCATTTTCAAGATGACTCCTGAGAGTTACCAGCAAGTGAATGTTAAATACATTTGAAAGGAAATTGTATGTGTTTTATTTTATTAAAGATATCAAAGAAAACTAGGAACTGGATCCATTTACAACCCTAAAACTCAAAAGCATAAAAGTATCATACCAAAATCTTTTTCAGAGTTTGCGGCATGAAATATTCCAGTGTATATAGATCCATCTTTAACCTGGACTTCCACATGATGCCCAATAAGACATGTTGTTATATATACTATTCGGTCAAGTGAAGGACCTCCACTGCCAAGTTTGCCACCAGTCATTGCCCCTGTACCATCAACTCAGTAAGGAGAATGTTATCTGAACTGAACACAATACAGGTCATAGATGTTCACCCGTGTTTGTTGATCTGCTGGGATTTGATTTCCCAGACTGCAACTTATTCTCCAACCTAGTGCCTACTTCTCTATCACCTCTTCGACGGCCAAAACCATTAGCAGATAATTTATGTTGTACAGTTTGTTGCATATTCATCCTCAGCAACAGCCTTCACCAATGACAGAAATCTGAACCCAATACTAGTTATTCTACTACAATAAAAGGAGCATAATAATGGTGAAACGCGAAGCATGTGAACTAAAAGAACAAGGAAAGCCAGACCAACTTGATGCGATTTGAATACAGCAAGAAATGGAAGTAAATGCTCCAACTGTGGTTCCTGAACAACAATCAGATAAAATATCTCTCAACTTACTCCGTAGAGGAAACTGATAAGTACCGGAAGAAGGAGGATCTCCATTCAGATATAGCAAGTAAACACAGTTTCTAAGAGGTAGCACTACAAAACTACATTATTACCATACTCTTGGAAAGCTAAAAGAATCCCTTATATAGATAACATACTGCACTGTCAAAGCCCATTGGAACACAACACTCCTGTAGATCTTTTTACCACCTATTTCACATAAAAATTTCCCAGCGCTCATGAAATTTAAGCCCAAAAACTCATTACAAATCTTCAAATCATGATTGGAATATAAATTTATACATCCAGGACATCTGCAACTTACTCAAGCACGGACAACCTGATTCTCTCCAAGCTGACTACAGAAATCAGGTGTCTAATGCAAGGCCTTTGTCTTCAACTACCTCATGCTCCTTTATGAAAGTATAATGAAACCTAATACGGTCTTTTTGTAGTCCTAGAGTGTCTGTCGTGCAAGCCTTGGTGTTACTTCATTTCTTTCTGCCTATATAAAGTTTGATACCTTGATATTGCACCTAAAGAAAGAAAAATCAGCCTCAACCAAATATTCTTTCCCAAATAAAATGTAACAAATGGGTAAGATTCCACCCATTACCGTAAGTTTGGACTTCCTCCACAAAAAAAGTGTTTAATGAAGGCTTCTATCACCAGAAAACCCACAATCAGCTCATCTTAAGCGACTATATCTAAGTGATCACCTTCCACTTGCTCCTTAATTCTAAAAAAAATTACATAAAGCAACATCATTAATTTTATCTTACCAAATGATTGCTCTAATATGCCCACAACCATTGCTTTTGAAAGTCAGTACACTTGCCAATGATCATCTTCCTTCACAACAATTACTAATGCAATGGAATATCGTCATCAATACCAGGACTCCTCCCTCCATCACCCCTGCCAACCCCCAACCCCCAACCCCTTTTCTCTGCTCACATACTCATCCACATCAACTCAAGCTTTCTTTATAGGTACCGTCTGACACAACAAGAACGTTGCACCAAAGTCCAAAGCACAAACAAGGAAAAATAAATTTTAATTTTTCAAGATTAAAAAGAAAAAATTGATGAATTTGCATTTCAGTAAGTTAGTTTGATAATTAAAATTTTCAAAGTAGTCCCTCCACTGTTGATATAGACTCGAAGGCAGGCCCAAAATTTGCTTTCTTTATCTGGGCAGGAATTGCTTCTTCTGATTGAGTGACTTGATTACTTACAGGGTAAACTAGTTTTTCAACAAATTACAATTTATATACCAAACTTTTTTTTTTTTTTATAAGTACAATTTATATACCAAACTATAAAGAAGATTTAAGTAAACTTCTCTACCTCTGGATTTTAATCTCTTTTTCTTAAGAAACAAAAGAATACCACACGACAAAGTATAAACGAGGGTTGCTTTTGAGTCCCATTTCAGAAATTTCCATGTCCAACAACACAGGTTATTGGACACAATTCCCTTAAATGGACAAGGAGATATTGCCAAACACATCTTCTTAAATTCATAGGAGAGAGAACACATCTTAACCTATTATTAGGTCCATGCCGAGTGAAGAGAGCAAGGAGCGAAAAAAAGGCATAATGTAGTTCATTTGAAACAACTTCCTTCAAAAAGAACAGAGTAAAAAAATGATATTCTGTTTATCATTTGAAATTACTTCCTTAGTGAAAAAGGTGTCATACATTTGCACATATAGGCTCCTACAAGGTTCAACTGGAGTACACACGCATGCACATATATACATACATGTATAGGGGGAGAGTGTAAATGATGCCTGATCCAGGGTTTTTACTTTTTAAACAAGATTCTAAAGGCACAATAATATGATATACCCCACCCCGAAGACAATAAAAAAATCATCATTCCTGTAAAATACCTGCTCAACATCTGCTAGCGACAGTTAAATAGCTCATGAATGTGCAAAGGTATATTTCATTTATGGAAACAAGTGGATACCTTTTTACTGATGAGAGCTACCCACTAGGAGCCCCTTGATGTTGCAGTAACACCTCTATCGTAAAGAAAACAAATACAGCTTTATTAGTCAAAGAAAACCAAGCTATTACAGCACCCAACGCCTAAAATCATAGAACAAACCTACCTACAATAGAACACACCTCTCTCTCGTGTGTCTGTGTGAATGCATACATATATTTTATATTTTATTAAGTATATACAGTAATAAATTATCCTAAAATGATCGCATTTGAAGGCACGAAATGTAAACTGAAACCTGTAGTTAAGCAAGCCCACAAAATCTGTTTCACTTAATTGCCTAAGAAAAACGGGTGTATTACATTTTTTTTACTAGCCAAACAGGGGAGAAAGTTATAAATCAAATAAACTCTACCGTAAAAGGAAATTGACAAGAGAAAAATAAAAAACTTGAAAGAACGATCACTTCTTACCTGAAATAATAGTTAAAAGCCAATGTAATCTAAAGGTGCTTTGATGCCGCTGCTCCGATTTCGACTCGGAAAGTTAGGGTTAGGAAGAGGAAGAAAGTTTAAGGATCAGAAAGCCGAATCACAAGGTAATACAAGATCGAGTGGAAAGGGGAGGGGAAAGCGATGGAGGGGTGGGGAGCGAGAGGGAGAGAGAGAGAGGGTCTCGGTCTCGGTCTCGGTCTCGGCGTGATCGAGGGAAGAGCGAAGAGTTATTATGATTTGGAAGAGCTGTGAAAAGCAGGGAAAGCGCAGGGCGAGAGCGCAGTTAAATTTGTAAATGAATTGGGTGGAGCGATTTGCTGAGGCCGAGTGTATAATAAAATAATAAGTTGGAAGTTCTTTTCCGTATTAAATCTACAGTACAATCACTTTTATAATAATTTATATAATTATATTTCAAATTTGTAAAAATATAATATTTTTAAAAATTATTTTATAAAAATACTCATGACTTAAAATAAATTGTAAAAAAGTTGTACAAGTATATCATTTTCTAAATCTTGTTAGGTTACCTCGGTTGTTTTCGTGCATTTTAAATAATAAAATGCTTAACCTCTAAATTATATAAGTTTGAAATATACATTGATATGTCTTGACGTGAGAGATTGGATTGTAAAGTTTTAGTTTTTTTATATTTTCAATAATATTTAACGTCTCATATTAAATCGTATTAATTTATAAATTTATTTTTATAAAATCTTTATGTTTAGCGCATCTTATTTTATACACAATCATAACATAACGTGACTGAAGGCAACTAAATTTATAATGAAGAGTAAGATTATTTCAAATGGTGAGCTTTATCCATTTAAAAGTACTTCAAGACTTTTTATATATATGTAAACAGATAAACTAAAATTTCATCTGATAAATACTCAATTTGTAGACCAAAACAAAATTTGGTTTCCCAAGATCTTTCATTTTAAATTCATTTTTCAAATAAGTTATAGTTTTTATGAACTCTTGTGGAGTCCCAATGAGATTTAAATCGTATATATATGCTGCAATAATTGCAAATATAGACTCTGACTTCTTAAGAAAACATATGGACAACTGGATTATTCTCAAATCATTCATTCAATATATATTCACTAAGACGATTGTACCACATGCATACATATTGCTTTAGACTATAGAATGATTGTTGTAGCTTGATAAAATAAATATTACCAGATTTTAAACTATATGCTTCAGGTATTTTAATGTATATATTATTATCTAGTGATGTATATACATATGCGGTAACCACATCCATTAAATGAATATCTAAACTTTTTATGACTACCAAGCTAATAAAAAATCTGAATGTAATTGAATGACAATATGTTTCTTTATAATCAATACTAGGTTTTTGCGAGAAATCTTGTACAATAAATCGTGTTTTATATCTCACGATTTTATTTTTCTCATTACGATTACGTACAAATACTTACTTATATCTAATAGGCGTCACACATTTAGGTGTTTGGACTACAGGTCCAAATACTTCACGTTTTGCAAGTGAATTCCATTTTGCATGAATTACATTTTTCTATTTTAGCCAATCATTTCTATATCGACATTTTGTGACGGTTTTTTATTCAATTTCATCATTACTTCTTATAATGTCAATGACAACTTTAAGACCTCATTTAAATAGTGAAAGTGTTTTATCTCATCTCATATCACCATTACAAATTTTCCAAATTTCTAGACAAAATATAACAAATAATTCAACTTTTTAAAATCTTAAAATAATAATAATATTAAAAGATAATATTCTAACAATATTTTATTTAACTTTCATCTTATCTCAACTCATTATCCAAACTGCACCTAAATGAAAATATGTTGTCGACATCAATTTGATTTATATCACACAATTCTCATGTACTTACATAATGTATCGAGATCTCGTTATTTTCATATACATGATTCTCTTCAAGAGATAACTCTTTGGGATATTCTTTTTAAAATAATTTGGTATTAAAAGTTTGAATGAATCAATTTATTTTGTTGCTTATTTTGTAAGTATGACTTTTTCAAGAATACCATTTTTTTTTTTTTTTGCTCTTCTCTTTTGAAAAATTTTACAAGTTGTACCCATAGGTTTTCTACGCTTCAAGCATATATTAGATTCATATAAGATTTTGTTATTTTGTTATTATAATTAAATGTATCCGATAATTGATTTACAATACTTTGCAAATGAATAATCCTCTAAACTTCACATTTATTTATATGAGGATTAAGATGAGATAATGTTAAAGCATTCCATGTTTTTTTTCTTTGTGCTCTAGGCACATTTTATTCTCCTAATAGTGAAAAGATTGTTTCATCGAAATGACTATATTTGAAATGTGCTTTAAAAATATCACCAATTAAAGATTCAATGTATCTAATAATATAAGGAGAATCAAAACCAATATAAATTCTAAGTATTCGTTGAGGGCCCATCTTAGTGTGTTTGGGAGGTACAATCGAAACATAAATAGCACAACAAAAAATACGAAAATGAAAAATATTTGGTAATTGACCAAAAACAAGTTGCAATGGAAAGTATTTTTTATAGACAGTTGGTCTAATTCGAACTAATGATGCAACATGTAACATTGCATATCCCCAAGTAAAAACTAGTAGTTTTGTTCTCATAAGTAAATGTCTAGCAATTAATTGTAGTCGTTTAATAAATTATTCGGCCAAACCATTCTAAGTAGGTACATGAGAAACTGAATGTTCAATAAGAATTTTCATTAATATGCAATAATCATCAAAGTCTTGAGATGTAAATTCTCCTGCATTATACAATTAGATGGACTTGATTAGATAATCAGAAAATTGAGATCATAATTTAATTATTTGTAAAAGAAGTATATCAAATGCAACAATATGAGTAGAGAGTAGACAAATATGCGACCACCTAGTTGATGCATCTATTAAGATCATAAAATATCTAAATGGTCCATATGGTGTATGTATTAACCCACATATGTCTCCATAAATTCTTTCTAAAAACGATGGGATTAAATTATTAGTTTAGAAATGGATGGTCAGATAACTAGTTTACATTGAGAATATGATACACATGGATAATCACTTGGTAAAAAAATCGTATGATTTTTTAGAGGATGTCCACATGAGTTTTCAGTTATTTGATCCATCATAATTATAAAAGTAACATAAAGATATTCATTACTGTCTTCATTGATAGTTCAACATGATAACTATTACGAATAATATCTTTAAAACTTAGTAAATTTCTTCTGAATTTTGAGAAATATAAAGCATAATCAATACAAAATTTTATTCATTCTAGTAACATCATATTTGCACTTATGGGGCCTTCAATTAGGTTCGAATAACTGTATATAGTATTGACATTAGCTCTATTCTGTGAGATCCCTAATCCTTAGTGTTTCTAATTATTTTATTTATTAGTATTGGCTCTTGTATTTCAAGTTATTATTATTATTTTTAGTTTTAATTATTTTATTTGAAGTATATTTTAATTTATTTTAGTATGTTTTTGATTTGGGCTTTAGATTTTGTAGTGTTTTATTTTTGGTGGGTTATATATAGTGGGTTGTGTGTGTGTGATTTTTGGTGTAAAATAAGGCCCAACCCATGTGCTTAATTGGACCCAGCTTATGTGTGAAGTGTATTGTCCAGCCCATGAGTGAAGTGAAATCGGGCCCAGCCCGCGTGAAGTAAAGAATTGGCCCGTGCGGATGCAAAGCCTAGCCCCCTCCTCTAAGTGAAACGGTGAGTTTTGATTAGGCTTAGGGTTTCCATCATCTTCCTCTCTTGCGCCACACAGCAGCCCCTTTTCTTCTTCTTTTCTTCTTCTTTCACCTCCTGCTGCCGACTTCGATTCCTCCTCCAATCGACCATAGCGACACACAGTTATGCTTTGTATTATCATCAAGCCACCACCTCTTTCTTGCTTAATTTAATGCATGTCACTCGGTAATGGAGTCCGAAAATCTACTATCAAGCCGCCGCCCCTCACGGTGCCACCACCATCTTCCACCTCCAGCTTTCGCATCGTGTCCGTGTCGTTCAAATATGCCTCAATCACTTGCTGTCAATCCGCCTCTGCACCACGTAATCTACACTGCCACATGCCTCTTCTGCGGCATTTCATCACAGTAGGACCTTCAATGGTTGAACCGCCATACTCGGCCTATAAATAGGCTGAGTTTCTCCAGTTAATTGGATCTCCTAAATTAGTTCATCATTCTCACGTAAATCCGAAAGTTGGAAGTAGTGTATTTGTGCTTTGTTTTGTCCATAGAAGCCGTGAGCTTCACTCGGTTCTTGGAAAATTTATTGGTGTTTGCCGAGAGTGCATCTTCACCCTCGTGATCTTCCAGAATTTTTTCCGTTTTCGATTATGAGTAATTTTCCAAAGTGCGATCTATGTGATTTAAATAGCGTTATTAGAATTAAATTGTATTTGTTGAAGTGTTGAAAATTTAATTGTATTTGTTAAAGTGTTGGAGAATTTGATTGTATTTGTTGAAGTGTTGGGAATAAATTGTAGTTGATGTTGGATTTGGGCCTTGGGTCGGATTGGAGGATGAGATTACGTATCTAATTGGTTGTGAAACTGTGAATTTGTAATTATTGTAATTTTATGTAAATGAATAATTTGCTATGTCATCCAATATTTGTTGTCATTCATATTTATCGTCTTTAATTTAATTGTGCTATGAAGTCAAGCTGTCTGTTTAGAAATTTGGATTGATGGTATTATGGTGTGGGTGCGTGTGTATCACGACCCCAAGCCGAGATGAGGCATTATCTCAGTGGAACTCATCTGGTCACTCGGGAGCGTAACAGATTGATGTGACGTCCTCTGAGTTGTCACAAGACGACGACGGGAAAGGACGAGATAGTAATGCTCTGGTACCGATTCCGTGGCCTTTTCCTGACGAGGTTAGAGGATGCTTGACCATGTACGCGCTGGGCGCGGAACTGTGCATCACTCATTACGAAATCTCATGCACAGACGTTACTCTTGGTGTGACGATAAGAGCCTGGGTGTGCATATAGTCCATAGAGGAGGCCGTAGTGTATGCATAATATAATAATGAATATATATATATATATATATATGGGCCAAATGTGATTTTGGTGTGAGTGGTTAAATGTGTATTTTTTAAAAAATATGTGAAAATTGATCCTTTGACCGTACGTGGTCGTGTTGGTTATATTAATATAATTTAAATTTCTTGAATGTTATTTTGGTTCAGTACTTGCTGAGATGTCATAATCTCATGTGGTGTTTTTACCCTACGGTTCCGTCTTATGGGGTCATAGATTTTGACGCAGAGACTGGATTTGAGCCTGAAGGACTGGCTCCGCCGGAGACATAATTTTGTTGAAATGTTATTCAGCGATATGAGATTTGTTTCCCTTATGTTATTTGTTTTCTTTAAATTACCTGTCGGATGACTGTAAATCCCTGTAAAGAATACTTTATTATCTTTCTGGTACTTAATAAAGAATGACCTTTTTTATTCCGTTGCGAGTATTATATTGTACACTTATTGCATACTGTACACACTCTGAGCACTTGTCGTTGGGGTGCGTGATCTGTGTGGTCAACATCTCGGTGTCACGAACTCTACTAAAATAATACGTAGGGGTCGAGGGTGCCACATATTCAATTTTAAACATTGAAAATATTTATTATCTTTAAGAATTGTATGTGTGGTACAAATATCTACGAGACATACGTCTGCACCAATTTTCTTTAAATTAATCAATTCATCAGTAAAATCTATACTTCCTTATAAAAGTAAAACATTTATAAAACTTTATTAATTTAAAGGAAAATTACAAAATGTATTTGAAGATAATAGTTGAAATATTTTTTTTATAGGTAAATAACTGAAATATAATGTGATTACAAAGTAAAGAAAGAAAATGAATTGTTGTAACAATAATCATTAGCAATCAAAAAGTCTGTATTTTCATTAGGGTTCACAAAAAAATCAAAAATATTCAGGTGGGTGAGATCCATTCAATTTGGGGTATAAGTTGGATCTACTGGATTATTGTGATTATTAAAATTCATTTCAACCCATTTTTTTTTCTTTAATGGAGGCCTGACATAGGTCTATCAAATGTTTTGGTGTATGATAGGTACGTGACCAACGTTCATTCATACCACATCTATCACATTTATCCTCATAGGTCTTCACAAACTTATTCTGTAAGCCTTTATTTTCATCATTTTGTCTCATTGTTGTTTTACTTCCTATGGTATACCGAGTTCCTCTTTGAGTAATTTTGAATGTGGTCACCTTGATTTTTATAGTTTTTTCAACCAAATCCACATCTACGATTTCCTTTATGATTATAAAATGAGGTTCCAGTCGCTTCAGGGAATGAAGTAGAACTAGTTGGACGAGATCAATGATTTTTCATTAAAAGCTCATTATTCTGTTCAGCCACTGACAAACAAGATATTAGTTCAAAATATTTTTATGAATTTGCACTCTCGATATTGCTGTTGTAGAAGCACATTCGAGGCATGAATGTGGTATATGTCTTTTCTAACATATAATGTGAGTGTGTGTATGGGTATAAGTCCATAATTGGATCAACCACCAAAGACACATGATCAGTTATTTCACCAGCTTTTTGACTTAGTCACCATGTTTTTTAGATTCCTTTTTTTTTTTTTTCTAAATAAGAATGTTATCGATGAGAACTAGGCAAAACCCAGGTATGCCTGTGTATTTAGGATTTCTATAAACACACCCATGTGCATGCAACCAACAACCAATAAACTCATTAAACTACTTGTCCATCCTACTTTAGTATTAACTTGTAGCTTAAAATCCCATTAGGTATGATCCATTTTTGGGAAACTCGAAAGATTATTTGAGATATCAACCTCTAAATTTCAAAACCTGGAGTATTTCTATGTCATAAAAAATGAATTTGAGGAATTACTAGATTTGAATATAACTTATAGCCTTACTTGAAAGGTAGTCCTCTCGATCTTAGATGAGCGTGCCATTGCCACATTTTTACCAAACAAATATAATCCTTCCATAAAAATAATTTTTTATTGTGAACCCAGACTTCTTGTTTTATTTTGTCTTGCCAACTGAGCACCATTACTTCTTTGCCTTTTCTTGTTAGGAAACACAAGCTTCATCTTGTGACCAATCATGATCACCTCATATGGTGGCCCCATCTTTCAGTATCACTGACATAATTGAATCCCATTTGTGGAACATCCTCATTACATGTTGCAATGTTTGGAGCTAAAACATATTGTTATCCAAGAAACCTAGCTCTGCTTTTTAAAATATAAAGAAATTTTTTCTTATTTTTTAAGAAAGATAAAAAGAAAGGAAAGGAAAAAAAACCAAACAATCACTTGGGAAAGCAATCCAAGTAGATCTACCACCATATATAACTAATCAAACAAATTGGTTGTAGTCAGACAAATAAATTTCACAACATCCAAATAATATAACAGTTTCAGTCTAAACTTGAATCAACAAGCAATTTCTTTCGATTGCATATTTAATGCAAAGGATATAAAGTAGTAATAATAAATAAATAAATAAAACCTAGCAACTGTAATATCCTTAGCTTTAGCAGAGAAAAGTCCCTTGGAATAGCCAAAAAGGGTCCACCAATGTTCATCACTGCCTTTATATGCTCAGAACACCAATTTTCATGGCTTTGAAAGACTATTCAAATGTCTGAGAGTTTAGCTAACTTTTATTTCTAAATGCTAAGAGCTAATTGTATAACATTGTGAAATTGACTAAAAAATATATAATGTCAACATAGGAAGTGATATGAATCCACAAAATGCTTTTGGTTTTAATCATCACCAAGTACACACGTTGACTCAAAGTTTATCTAACATAATTTACTTGAGAAAACAAGTTATCAACCAAAGTCGATGGGAAAAATTTCTTCTTTTTGCCCATTTGATGGTCAATTGAAGTAAAAGCATCTTAACTACTTTTGAACATTTCGTATGCATGGCAACACCAATTGAACATTTTCTCCCATCTTCAGCACCAACCAATGATCCTAGACACCCAGAGAGAGGTTGGCAATCAATCATTTGTTTTTCCTTAACTAGTTGTCAAAAAGAGAGAACAAACAGAATTGACAATCTACAAATAGAAGAAAAGAAAAAAGAAGTAAAAAAAAAAAATTATAACCAAGGCTTAGGCCCACTTACCATATTAAAGCAATTATGCACACATTATCCAAGAGGGAAACTTGCTTAACATCAACAACTTGTAACAGGGAGTCACTCACTCACTGCCAAAAAAATAAACCAATTGACTCCCTTATAAATTCTATATAAATACATCAATCAGTACCATTATCTACAGGCTAAAACACAAAAAGTTTAGAAGGAAGTATTGCACAAGAATATTGAAATACAGAAGCGCTGCTAAGCGGTCCGTCCGTTGTTCAAAGAAAAACAACCCTCCAATAGGAGGGCATCACGTCACTAATTTCACTATATTGTAACTGCACTCATGCGCACGGGATTTATTTGCCAAAACACTGCTTTCAGCCCAGCCCGCGTCCATCTACACATTACGCACGAATTGATTTCCAGCCATCCTAAGCCAGCGTTCGTCGCCACTATAACCAGCATCCTCCGCCAGCAGGCCATCGTTTTCCGCCCAGCCCGATTTTACAAACACTGATTTCACCTCTTGCAGAAAGCCCACTTCCAGTTATTCATGGCTAACTCCAATGACTTCGTTGGTGTTGCTGAGGTACTTCCTCTTTTACATTATAAGTACGGTTTGGTTGGTTTGAAGAAACAAAATAAACTGATTTCTGGTATAAACAAAAGAGTTCATTTTACATTAATTTTGCTGAATACCGAATTTGTTGATGATTTGTTGGAAGGAAAAAAAATCTGATGGACTGTTGGTGTATGACAAAATGTTTGAAAGAGTTCACTTTATATTAATTTTGCTGAATATCGAATTTGTTAATGATTTGTTTGAACAAAAAAAAAAAACTTAGTTCTAGTGTTATTCTTATAAATCAAATGGCCATTTTTTTTACTTACTTTACATTACCTTTTTATAAATCAGATGGCCATTTTTTTTTTTTAAATGGCATGCCATTACCTCAAGACTTATGGATTTTTATAATTTCTAGTGTTATTTTTATATGGAACTTATGGATTTTTATATGTTCTAGTGTTATTTTTATATGAAACTTATGTATTTTTATATGTTTTAGTGTTATTTTTATATGGAACTTATGGATTTTTATATGTTCTAGTGTTATTTTTATATGGAACTTATGGATTTTTATATGTTTTAGTGTTTTTTAATGGCATGCCTGTAATCCATTTATTTTTATATGGATTTATAATTATGTGGTTTTATATTGAATGAGTCAATACAAAATATTGATAGTGATGAACTTGAGGCTGAAAGTGAATAAATTCAATGTGATGTGAATGTTGAAGATACTGTCAATGTCGAAAATGGAGTGAATGTGATTCCCTCTTCAAGTAGTGGTCCGTTAGAGCCATTCATTGGTATGGTATTTGAGGAGGTTGAAGATGCCCAAGCATTTTACAAGGCATATGCAAGGCGACAAGGATTCGCAATCCGAACGAATCATACTCGATTATCGAAAGATGATAAAACTCTTTGTGCAGTAGACTATGTTTGCACAAGAGAAGGATTTCGACGAGCAAGTCGGAAAGACACAGACTGAATAATCCCTGAATCTGCTGAAACAAAAATTGGATGCAAGGCAATAATAGGAATAAAGAAAGATGGTGAAAAGTGGATAGTCAACAAGTTTGTGGTTGGACATAATCATATTCTACTGACACCAAGAAGTACTAGTTTCCTTCGTGGACATAGGGGAGTTACTAAAGTCTAAAAAAAACTTATTATGACTTTGAACGAGTCTAGTGTACCAACAAGGAAGATAATGTCGGTATTGAGTAAAGATTCAGGTGGTGAATTTAATGTCGGTTGTATTGGTAAAGATGTAGAAAATTACTTGGGAAGCAAAATGAGAAAATTTTTTGAAGAGAGGGATGTACAAAGGTTATATTCATACTTTCTTGATCGACAACTCAAAGAACCTGAGTTTGTGTTCTCCATGCAACTTGACAAAGATGGGTGTATGGGAAGTTGTTTTTGGGCTGATGCAAGATCAAGAGCTACATACCAATATTTTGGAGATGTTGTTACATTTGATGCCACTTACCTGATCAATAATTATAAGATGTCATTTATGCCATTTTCTGGAGTTAATCATCATCATCAGACCATAATGTTTGGTTGTGTTTTGTTGGTTAATGAAACGACGGAATCATATACATGGTTATTGAGAACATGGCAAGAGGCAATGTTTGGGCGTGCCCCTTTAACGATAATTACCGATAATGACAAAGCAATGGCTAATGAAATTGTAGAAGTACTCCCGAATACAACTCATTGATTGTGCTTGTGGCATATTTTACAAAAGTTTCCCGAACACTTGGCCTATGTATACAACAAATTTCTAGACTTTCAGAAAGATTTTCGTCGTTGCATACACGAGACAATTACTATTGATGAGTTTGAGCAAGAATGAGCCTTGATTGTGGTAAAGTATGATCTAGGAGAAAATACTTGGCTGCAAAATCTTTATAGTTGACGGGATAAGTGGGTACCGGCCTACTTGCGTTCGACATTTTGTACCGGTATGTCAACAACTTAAAGGAGTGAAAGTATGAACACATTTTTCAAAGATTATGTTCGTTCAAGTACTATGGTTAGTGACTTTGTGCATCAGTTTGAGAAAGTCATAGATGCACGTTACTTTAAAGAGAAAGAGAAGGATGTGCGGACAAAATCTACGCGGGCGATAATGAAGACACCTTTTAAAATTGAAGAAGAGACGGCAAATGTTTACACAAGAAAGTCTTTCATGATCTTCCAAGATGAGTTGTTTAATAGTTTATGGTACCAAACAAAAAAATTGTATGTGACTGGTGAGGCTAAGCCATATGGAGTGACAGCCCATGGTAAAGAAACACCTCTTTACCATGTGACATTATCGAGTGATGAAGGACTGCTACATGTACATGCCATATGTGGGAGTTTATGAGAATTCTTTGTAGGCACATCTTGTGTGTTTTTGGCAAGAAGGCGAAGTTAAATGATTTGCCATAGCATTATGTTCTAGACAGATGGACTATTAATGCTAAGAGTCGACCCATTCCTGACATACCATGTTTTGATGACCAAGTGCGGCAAGGACAAGATGAGCCTACGATAAGAAAAAGTAAGTCAATGATACAACTTTATGATATTGTCAAACTTGCATCACAATCAGCCGAAAACACAAGCACTTCACACTTGCTTTGGAGAAAGCTCATAACGAGTTGCTTGCAATGGAAGATAATGCAGAATGTTCACAAACGGTGCCCACCAATGATGATCAAATATTTAGAAGTCAAGTTATATCGAAATTTTCACAAACGGTTCAAGATCCTCTACAAGTGCCCACAAAATGGCGCCTAAAGTTTTTGAGATTGAAGAACCCAAAGGAAACATAACTAACAAAGAAAAGACGTTGTAGCATTTGCAAGACTGAGGGACATGCTAAAAATAATTGTCCTTCAGTGAGGTATAATAACTTCGTAGTTATTTGTATTTTGTTAGTTTTTAATTAAAAAACTAATAAAGTTTGTTGAACTTTTTGTAGGAATTTTGGGCCAACAACTGACAACATAGCGGAACACTTGGATTCGTAATGCAAGATTGAATTTATCTTGTATGTTATTTATTCCCTCCTCTTTAGCTATATCTTGATTGCTTTAGAAATATAAAAAATCTAAATCCCTTGTGCGTGCATCAATATTCAGGAAGGTTTTTGAGAACAGCAAGGAGAAGCTAAAGGTTTTAAGTTAGGCGAGGAGAAGCTGAATTATGTATTGGAGGCAGCTGAAAATAGCTTTTGGATCCATATTGTTAATTGTAACCAGTCATTACATTGAACTATATTGTATTTTTTTCATCTTGTATTTCTATTGGAACCATCTTGTATTTCTTTTTAATTGAATATATCAGTTTGAGCAAAGTATTGTCATTTGCAATATTCAACTATTATTACATATTAATGCCAAAGCAACTTCACACTGCCATAAGTAAACATTAATTGGTGTATTACATTGATAAAAGTAGTCATTACATTAATAAAAGTCGTCATTACATTAAGTACCCTGTCGTTCCTCCGTTTAGCTAACTCCAAGGCCATCTTACAACAGTTGTTTTGCTCTTTTTGAAAATCAATCCACTCAAAAAATCCACATTGTTTACCTATCTTATAGTTTTGGCAATTGTAAAATTTTCTACCAAAACTATTAGGTTTTCAGAAATACGTTACTTCGCTTGACAGCCACAATAGCAAAGTGGTCTCTCCAAGCTACATTTGTCTTCTCCTCTTGCAGTCCAAGAACTTGAACCAGAATGAGAGCCCGAACTTCTCCTCAACTGTCATCATATTGAAAAGTCATAAATAAGAAAAGAAACTAGCATGTTGGTGCCAAAAGAAATACAGTCCAAAATGCTTACAAAAGAAACTAGCATGTTGGTGCAAAAAAAAAAAAAAAAAAGAGCCCAAATAAGAACCCAAAAAAAAAACCGAGTTTAATATATACATATATGGTGTAACTTTCCAAATCTGGTCCAAAAGAAATACAGCCAAAAATGCTTACTAGCATGTTGGTGCAAACAAAAAAAAAAAAAAACAGCCCAAATAAGAATCCAAAAAAAAAACCGAGTTCAATATATACATATATGGTGTAACTTTCCAAATCTGGTCCAAAAGAAATACTGTTGGGCAGTTACTTATTGGTGCCAAAAGAAATACAACCCAAAATGCTCACAAAAGAAACTTATCTCATAATAATGTTGTTTAGGGCCTCAATTAACAAATGAATACAGACTTGAGAATTTGATATTGACTGCCTACAAATCTTACTTATTGGCAGTTACTTATTTGGGCAGTTACTTATTGGTGCCAAAAGAAATACAGCCCAACGCTTACCTCATATGCTTACTTATTGGCAGTTACATTCAACCAAAACGACCCAAATAGGATTCATTCAACCAAACTAATATGCACAACTAGATGTTAATGTATATGTGCATTTCATCCGAATAGACCCATTGCAAACGCTAATACAACTTAAAATCGAAAATTAAAGCATAATTTTCTTCTTAGAACTTTTACCAAACACCTTATGTGCATCTCGTTTTCTAAGGCTTCCAATCCGTTTTTCCAATTTCTTCTTCACCAGTTTACACTTTACATTAACACTTACAATGAAGAAGTTAACTAACACAACATCGCCCAACTATTGAGAATTTACAGAGAATTTTGTATCGAGAATTTTCTATTTAAACTGTCAAATACTGAGTACCAGAAATTAGCTTCTATTGAGGAAGCTGTATGACAAAATCAATGGCCAAAAATTTAGTGGTAAATTTGAAATATTTCGAAAATCATTTTGGTATAGGGGAAAAAATCTCACAGTTTTGTTTGGGTGTCGATTTTCCTCCATGCCTGTCTAGGTCGAGCTCCATCGTGGGTTTCGAGTTGGGGTCAATCCATGAGTGTGAGGTCGCGTTCCGTCGTGGGGTCGAGGATGAGTGTGGGGCCCGTCTGGGTCGAGCTCCGTCGCGGGTTTCGAGTTGGGGTCAATCCATGAGTGTGGGGTCACGTTCGGTCGAGTGTGGGGGTCGAGTCTGATTTCGAGTGTGGGGGTTGGGGTTGGGAATGGGATAGAGTGGAATGGAAAATAAAGAAGACGAAGAAGTGAGGGTTAGTTTCAGGTGTAGGTGAACTCAAACTAAGTTAAGCTAAAATGTATACGTGGTGCCTAGCTATTGGAGGGCTGTTTTTAAAGGAAGAACGGTTTGACCGGTTATTAGGTTTTCTCATTGAAATAATAGTTCACCTCCAAAACTAACAACATGACACCAAAAATCTACATTTGCATCAAACACGATTTAGAATGACAAAAATGATAAATAAGAGAATTACCTTTTATACACTTTACACCGAAAGCATTGCCCTAGAGGCGCTTCCGGAGCAGCCAGTCAGTAGAGGGATGCCCCTCCCACAATTCAAGTACGCCCATGATGATATTGACCCACGCCTCTTTCATCAACTTCACACCCAGCGAGTCCGGAAGCGGCCCCGGGATCTCCTCCATCACGCATTGGGGGAAATACGTCGACATGACATTGTACAGAAACAACAAAACCCATCAAATCATGCAAATGTGCTCGATAAACCAATAACAGATGTCCACGCACGGCCACTTGCCCTTCTTCTCAATCTTATAGGCCTTTGATGTTTCCTTCTTCTTAAGATTGCCCTTCTTATTACCCATCTCTTCTTCTTCGGATTTCGCTTCGATTAGCGACATCGAAACCGAAGTTCTTTTTAGTTTTGGCAGATTTTTTTCGTCGAATAAGACGCATAGTAGTGATTAAAGATACCTTTACGAATCTGACTTTAGTTCGAAACTCTCAATTTTATAGGCGGATTACAATATAAAGAGATGAAACTTCTTTACCGGAGTTATTAATTAAGGAAAGTAGTCCATTGATTATTCCAAACGTGAAGTTTTTTTTCTTAGGCAAATGAAAAGACCAAAAAGTGCCACCCTCTGGCGTTAGTTAGAGAGAGACATTACCCTTTGTTGAGACATACAAGTCATTTTAAAATAGAAAGATAATAGCTTTTGCTTTTGGAGGAGTTTTCCTTTTAGACCTTGTTTGAGATCTCGATTTATCTAGGCTTATTTGCTTTAATAATTATAATTTTTTCAAACTTCAATATAAAATTTAATTTTTTCAAATTACCAAAAATAGTATTTAAAAATAATATTTTATTTAATTTTTAACTTTCATCTCATCTCATCTTGTTTTAATTTAAGTTAGTCTATATACAATCTATATTTTGAAACTGTTTATGCAAACTTATACAGTTATGTTTACAAAAAATTTAAAATCACAATAATATCCTTTTGAAATGATATTTTTCTTCTTTTACCATCATTCATCAATGGAACTATACACGCAATCTCCCGCTCATGATTAAATAGAATTTCTCTTTAATTTACTATCCAACCCGCCCTATACTTTTCCAAAGGAAACAAACACGGGACTGCTGGAGGTTTCAGACCATTTGATAGCCGTTGATTTGTGGGGCCACTCAATCTGGGTTGGGCTGGTCGGCCCATTTTGGGAATCGGGCCAACAAATATTGACTTGCGACTATTGATTGGTTCTGGGTGATGCAGTTGGTGGGTCCCAATTTGAAATAATGCATGTTTGAGGTGATTGGATTGGTGGGTCCATTTTGTTTGGGAATGGGCTAATAAATGGGTAAGTTATGAGTGGGCCTTGAAATCCTATGTTTTGTATGAGATTTTTCAAATCTGACACGTATCCCATTCCGATGTCTCCTTGTTTTTTTCTCCTTGAACAACTGGCTTACAACAAGCTGTTTACAACTAATATACACACGGTCGTATCAAATCAATGGTAAAAAAATGTAGCCATCATCGAAAATATAAGATTTTGAATTTATTTAGGTCTCGTTTGTTTTTACAATTTTTCTTAATTTATTTATTTAATTATTATAAATTTTTTAAATTTCATATAAAATAAAATAAACAATTCAATTTTTTCAAATCTCAAAACAAAAATAATATTAAAAATATATATTTTACTAATATTTTATTCAACTTTTAATTTTAATCTTAACTCATCTTATCTTATATGCGAAAACAAACGAGACTACTGTATTTCTCATACTTTTATCATGATATTTATTGTTTATTTGCTCATGTATCATGGGAAATCCTAATATAAACATCTTTCATATTATGGGTGAATTCAACTCATACATTAGTTTGGATGACTAATGTATGAGTTTGGATGCCAAACTCTGCTCAATTCATTTGAGTTCGGTTCACATTTGAACCTATTTTAACGTCCAAACACGTGGTTTACCTCCCAACTCACCTCAGTTGTTTTTTTTTTTTTTTATAACATGTGAAATAATCTTGAGAGATTCTTGACATAGCAAAATAAATTTTGCTTTTTACTCCATCCCTTTTTCTCTCTTCGTCAATCATGCCCGTCCTTCTTCTTCTTCCACAAGCAAATCCTTCCCACTGTGAACCATCCATAGATTCACTGCTTGGAATCGCAAAAGCTAGCAACTGCAGTGTGCTTCGGCGTTTAAGGTCGCTCGAGCGGCGAAAAGTGAAGAACTGATTGAACGATGCCTTGTTTCAGCCCGAAATGGCATTTCCCATTCAACTAGTACTGTTGAAAATGGAAATCAACACATACCATAGACCTCTCCCTGCGCCGGCTTTAGAAAAAAAAATCAACTCAAATGAGGATCCACCTTTGTCAGGAATGAAGTCCATAAATTACTTGACGCGTCCTTCTAATTATCGTTACATGAATAACGCTGGTTTTTAGCTAGCGCAACTGTGCAAGCTTGTAATTCTCGTTGGCCATGCGGGAGACAATTCTGACATGTGAACAGTATATTAAAATTCATCTTAACATCTAAATACACATAAACTCATTTTAAGTGGACCCCACAAAATCTACTCAATCATCTTAACTCACTACTATTCATAAAAAACTGAACTCAGCTGAATTCAGTTCAACATCCAAACGCAGCCTAAGTATAAGGTGTTCAATTTAAATTGTAATGCAAATGATTTGTTATAGGTCATTGAAATGCACACCAAGAAAAATATGCTCCATATATTATTATAAAAAAAATTTAATTATTGGAAAAAAGGGTATTATGCATATAATTTTAGGATGTATAAGTTTTGCATAATCTCCTTATAACAAATTAAAGCTACTATTAAAAAGTAAACATTGTTGTGTGGATCTCAAATCTAGTCATTATATTAAGGTTAGGTTTGGATAATGAGTTGATATGAGGTGAGTTGAGATGAAAAATAAAAATTAAATAAAATTTTCTTAACAAATTATTTTTTAATATTATTATTATTTTGTAATTTGAAAAAGTTGAATTTTTTATTATATTTTATTTAAAAATTTGTAAAAAATTTTAATGATGAAATGAGATGAGATTGATTGAAAGTAACCTTCAATCCAAACTGAGCGGTAAAAAAAGTGCATAAAATGTACCCATTCTAAAACTATACATCTCATTTAAAAAAACAAAAACCTTGCACTTTCGGTCCCCTACTTGAAATGCAATCCTAATCTGAGATAGCAGTGATGTGATGTGATTGTGATCCACCATGTTCACAAATTGGAAAATGCATTTCTAGATAAGAGGAGTGGCCTACACATCAAAGTTGCAAGAATAACAGTACTTGATCCTTGTGAACCTTATTAATATTACTTCTGCTGCTGATCTGGTCTCATCGATGTTTTGGTTAAATGCTTTTGCTTTTAGATAATTGGTTCTTGCTGGGGACAATGCATGACAGACATGACTTCAGTTCATAGATTGCCCCCCAAAAGCTAATTGAATGAATTATAAACAAACATTTGTCAAGGGCATACCCAATGGGGAGAAAGATATGGCGGCACAGATGAATTTCAAATGTCAACTTGACCACCCTTTTTTCCTTTTGCCATCCAAAGATCTTGAGAGAATTGGCATTCTTTAATTTAGCATAAACTTATGCATTCTTGCCTCTACAAGTATATGGCGGAAGAAAAAATGAAAGTTCTGTTGAATTTTGGGCCTCATGCAATATGCACGTTCGCAATTGGCAACCCAAGGCAATAATGAATAGATAAAGTTTCCTTAGATTTTCACGGTCGATGGTACCAATATGGGAGAAAAAAAGCCCTGTTTGATGCATCCATGCATGGATGGATGGACATTTTGGCATCAATGCAATTAATCGACAAATACGTGCAATTAGAGACAGAGAACTCCAGTTAAATTTTCACCAGCCACCCACTTTTTTTAAACCCTTTTGGTACAACAGCGCCATTAATTACTACTGTAGCTCTAGGGAGGGCCATGCTGAATAATTGAAAGCACTACTGGCCTCCTGCACGCACTGCACTGCACTGCACTTCATTTCCCAGTTTCTCTCGACTCCCCTGTGTGCCTGCCAAAATTCCTGTGCTGTTGATGCCTTAAAAAATCAAACACCAAGTCTCTTTTGCACATGTTGGCGTATGGCGGTGTGGTCCACAACCACAGGCATCATCAATACCTTCCTCTTCCTCGTTAGGGAACACCTATTATTTTAAGGGCCTCGGTTTCCTGCAGTGGCAAGCCACCCTGGTCCAGTTTCTTTTCATCTTTCTTGATATCACACATCCTTTTCAAAGTGTACGGACATGCACTGTAGTTTCGACCATGCATTCTCTTCACTTCGGGATCGATCTATGACTTAAGAAGGGAATTAAACAAAAATTCTTCACAACCTCCACTATTCATACCACACTCCACCCTCCATACTCTATTTTTTTTTTAATTTTTTTTTATGAAATATATTTTTATATGAATAGTGAATAAAAAATTAAAAATAGTTTAAAAAAAATAAATTCAAAAAAAATATTAAAAAATATTAAAAAATATTAAAAAATATGGAGTGTGGAGTGTGGATGAATAATAAGAGGTTGTGTAGCAAAATTCGAAATTAAATAGGACTGAATTCCCTTTTTTGAGGGAAAAAAAAAAAATTTGGCATGTAGTTTATGGACAGAAGTATTGTTGCTAGGGGACCGTGCTGATCTTTTGGGTGTGGAAGATTTGGCTTTTCACACAGTCAAATAGGGTCATAAACAAGCTTTGGCCTTGCCATTACAAAGTGACAAATTAAGCACTGTTGTTGAGAGATAAAGACCAAGACTTTTTTTCCCCCCACTTTCTTTCACTTCAGTACAAAAATATAGTGGATTGTCTTGGGTTAAGTAAATATTTAGAGATGCTGAGTATAATGGGTCCAAAAAGAATATGATATTTTCCATCTTTTTAGTGAGCAGGCATACAATAATAACTGGAAAGAAGCTGAATTGGGGAGCAGGGAAACAGGCAATTTGTGGTAGGGTCCTACCTAGATCGTGATTTCCCAGCACTTCCGCCTACTTCATGTGGCCAATAATCAAGTCTAAGACCTTCATTTTCTTGGCATGATAATGGATTTTCTTCAAGAATAATGCTATATATATTCTTGAAGTGGGCAAATATCGTATAATTGTTTTTAAAATAGTAGATTTTATTATTAAAAATTAATTTTTTTTATGTAAATTTCGTATTTATTTAATATTTTTTAAAATAACTGCACGACGTTTGCACACACACGATTACAACTATCATTTTTCTTTCTTGAACACATTCTATTTGTCTCTCTCTTACTATAAGCTTTTAGAGAATCTAAATCCAACCTAAACAAATAACTTGTATACGCATCTCATGTAGAGTTGTCAATGCTAAACAGCCTATATTTTCTTAATCCTCTGCATATTTATTATCATAAACATTATATTATGATTAAAGGTTTAACTAAATTAGTTTTAACAACCTTAAAACTTTTAAATCAATAGTTAAATTTTTAACACATGGTTTACGAACCTGTGAACACCAAAGGGCTAGAAAATTTGAAAAGAACGAATAATTTGAAAAGACAGGGTAGAGCAAGGCCAGGACTTAAATGTTGTGGAGAAACCACGTGACGGCAAAATCTTCATTGATACTGTATCTTGGTTAATAATGTAGATGATTCTCTCTCTGCTTTTCTGTGAGCAAACGGCCCAGTTTGTTTTTATAGATAAAATGAATTTAGATTAAAATTAAAAAATTAAATAAAAAATTTTTAGAATATATATTTTTAGTATTATTTTTATTTAAAAATTTAAAAAAATTAAATTATTTATTTTTTTGTATAAAAATTTTAAAAAATTATAATAATTAAATACGATGTGATGAGATGAGTTGAGATAAACTATTAAAACAAACTAGGCAAGCTCAACATTAATTGTCGTGCCTTTGAAAAAGATCCGTTGTGGGTTGTTTTTGCACGCTTCCTCACCAAACCATCTTTCCCCATCTGCAAAAGACTCAAAGGTTAAGCATCACTGTGATATCTTTTAAGTTAATTTGTCACCGCCAACAAACCAACAAGAGAAAAATAGATGCATTATAAATTTGAAGAAGACTTCTTAGACAGACCAAAATGCAAGATTTGGATCACTTTTGAAAGGTCTCTGGCTTTATGTGTTTTCGTGCTGAGAACAAGGTAGGTCCAACTCAACATCAGGTGAGAATTTTGAAGCAACGAAGAAGGGTTGAAGAAATTATGCTATTTTGCAACGAACAGAGAGACGTAGCTGTAATCACTTGCCGCAAATCTATAAGCTGAAAATATGGCGAAAAGAGTATTGGAATACAATAAATCTTTCCAATCTCTCAACACTCCACACTCTATCTTTTTAAATTTTTTTTTTATTAAATAATTTTTATATAAATAGTGAATAAAAAATTTGAAATAGTTTAAAAAAAAAAAATTCAAAAAAAAAATTTTTAAAAATATTAAAAAAATTAAAAAATATAGAGTGTAGAGTTTAGATGAATAGTAAGAGATTGTGTAGCAAAACCCTTAATTAAATAAATATGTGTAGTGTAAGATTTTGACATAGAATTCCTTATTGTCGAATTTGTACTACTACTGCTGCCATAACACATGAGAGCAGGATACTATTACTGTCGAGAAGGAGGAGGAGGTGGTATAAGATTGTATTTGAATGTTGAGCCGAGTTCAGTTTTTTAAAAATAGCAATCAGTTAAGTAGTGTAAGGAGTTATGTGAGGCTATCTAAATTGAATTTAAAATGTATTTAGATGTTAATATGAGTTTAGTACTTTTTTATGAAAAGTTGAAAAAGATTGTAGGTTCTATGTGTAAGGAAATTTTGAATTGAAATGAGTTTAATAATTTAAGAGTCGAGTATTTAGATATAAAATTTAGTCTAAAATTAGATTGAGAATAAATCTTCCAATCAAAGAGCCTAAATTAATTGATTAGTACAAATATAGAAATTAGATTTTTTTTATTGTTTTAATAAGGAAGAGAGAAAAGGACGGAGGAGACGCCAATTAACCATTTCAAACATCACGCAATCTCACTTTTTGGGAATATTTTTACAATATTTATAACTCTCGGCGTAAAAGTTTCAAATATTCTTAGTCTCGTTTGTTTTTAGAGATAAAGATGAAATGAATTGAGATTAAAATTAAAAATTAAATAAAGTATTATTAGAATATATTTTTTAATATTATTTTTATTTTGAGATTTGAAAAAATTAAATTATTTATTTTATTTTGTATTAAAATTTGAGAAAATTATAATAATTAGATTAGATAAGATGAGATGAATTTGTTGAATTATTATTTTATTTTGTATTGAAATTTAAAATTTGAATTATTATTTTATTTTATATTAAAATTAAAAAAAATATAATTATAAAATTGAGATAAGATAAGATATTTTCTTAAAACAAACTAAACATATTATCAAATCATCTCATATATTTACCTATTTATAATATTAATTTGAATAAAAAAATTTAAAGAATCTCGATCCATCCAACTTGAACCCCAAGTGTATCGGGTGGGGGGCCTTGGGACCAACTCATTAAAGATTATTTCCCTCACCAAAAGTGGAATTTTTATAAATAGTTTTGGACCCAACATTTCAGAAAATTCTGAAAAGCAACCTAAAAAGTTGAAAGAGCATGCCAATTCCCAAGAAATACACAAGCCTCTTGCATTCACCTTTTTAAACTTCATTAATTGTGCATTCCGCCATGGGCGGATAGATAGGGTGGCGCGGGTGGCGTTCGACCCGAAAAACACGAAAAGCGTCCCACGCGCGCACACGCTCAGCGCTCTCAACCTCTGGCTCTAACCCCACGAGATCGCACCCAAAAATTAATTGTCCTACACGCCAGTCACAGCCACGGCCAACTTGTTCAGAAAAAAATTGCCCAAACCTCGATACCTTGCCTTTGGTTATAAGCAGAGAGAGAGAGAGAGAGAGGCGTAGAGGAAGTGAGAAAGTGCCCATTTCTCATTCTAATCGCCACTCTCACACTCAAAAGATATTTTATCGATCATTTATGGCATTGAAAAGAACGGAAAAAAACTGGATGTGATTTGAAGCATTTCGAACCAAAACAGCCTTGCAAATCGCCCGAAACCATGCCCTCATAATTATGATTCGTCCATTAATGGTCACCTTTGCTACCCCGCCTTCATATTACGAGCGTAAGAGACTCCTCATTAACAAGTTAAGCTTCGTTTCTCAACGTAAGTATCAGAGCCTAAAGCTGCCTTTTTTCTTGCAGTAATTCTTTCCGCAACCCAAATTTTTTTTTTTGTTAATCTTCTCGTTTTTCAGGGTGTGAGGAATTATCACAAGCTGAAGCTCTCTGAGACAGTGATTCAAGCATATCTGAGACTTTAGCTCTGACCCAGAAAGAGATCGTTCAAGTTGAACGAGGCCTTCTGATCTGGAGGTTGGGTGCGAATTCCGATGATGCTGACGTGTATAGCGTGCTCGAAGCAGCTCAACAGCAATGGATCTCTGCACCAACAGGACGAGGACGACGCCGTTGGGACCCCGAGGACCAAGCAAGCAGTTAAAACGATCACGGCACAGGTACACTCGAAAGTACTAGTATCTGTTTGATTCTATGAAAAATGTGGCAAAGTTATAGGAAACCCGACTTCTGAATCGTATGGTTTTTCTTGCTTAGAGGCTATAAATCGAAAGAATATTACCGTTCTAACCCAATACTTACTGTTTGGCTTATCTGAGTCTGTCAGTATTTTGTAAAATGAGAAAATAGATGGGAAACAAGAAGACCCAGAGTGGATTTTCTTTCATATCACTTTGATTGTCGGCAAACAAACAGAGGAGACGAGACCCAGAGTTCGTTTTCTCTTCATTTTCTCTAGAACCGTCAGTAACCAAAGAGAGGGCATGGCTTCTGTTCCGTTCCTAGTTTTTGGGAAGTGACGGTGGAGAAAGAATATAATTACGCTAAATCTGCAACGACTGTATAATCTGGCTAGGATTTTGAAGATTGCAAACCATAATATAGTTTTAAAAAAAACCCCGATTTTTTTTCCTTCCATCCCTCATTCCTCCTCCATTCTATTGGGGAAAAAAGAATCTTGGGGATTAAAGTATTGGTTCCCCTTTCAGATCAAGGACATCGCATTGAGGGCGTCAGGTGCTTACAAGAATTGCAAGCCGTGTGCGGGATCACCGAAGGATAGCGGGAACAGGAACTATGCTGACTCTGATGCAGGCTCAGTCTCGGCGAGGTTCCACTGTGCGTATCGCAGAACTGGGAGCTCAAACTCCACGCAGAGGATGTGGGGGAAAGAAATGGAGGCAAGGTTAAAAGGGCTTTCAAGTGGAGAAGGGACACCTGCCTCGGTGAGTGGACGCACCGAGTCAATTGTGTTCATGGAGGAAGACGAGCCTAAGGAATGGGTGGCGCAAGTGGAGCCTGGTGTGCTTATCACTTTTGTTTCCCTGCCTCAGGGAGGGAATGATCTCAAGCGGATTCGTTTCAGGTACTTTCTATTGTTTAGAATTGATGTGATGTTCTTAAAATTTCGGATTGTTTTTCTGAGCATGATCAGAAGTTTGTGGTGTGGTAGTGAGAATTATGGTTGAGCTATTGCCATATTGTCCTTTGTGGTTGGATTTTAGCATTTTGGTTGAACTTTTGGTCTTGGGAATTACTTCATCAGAGTCTTTTGTATGGTAACTCGCTTTGTTGCATTTGTCTCTTTACCATCTCACGTCAGCATACAAGGATAAAATAATGTTTCTTTATTTCCAATCTACGTAATATAACCAACAAAACTCTGACTGGATTTGAATTAATCCTTTTTTAATTAACTTTTTTTTTTCTTGTAAAAAAAGGATTTGAACTAGTTTTATCGATATTTTGGAATTAGTATTACTACTTTGTTTCGTTATATGTAAGGATGATGACAACAAAACTACTGTTTAATATATGCATTTTAACGGTATGGTAAATGCACATACAGTTAAAATTGATATGAGATGAAAGTTAAATAAAATATTATTTTTTAATATTATTATTATTTTGAAATTTGAAAAAAGTTGAATTGTTTATTATAATTTGTGTGAAAATTTGAAAAAATTGTAATAATTAGATGAGATGAGTTGGGGGAGCTTTTGTATCCATTCTAGGGCCCCAACTTATGCTCTCTCTAGACTTCAAGTCGAAACCCTTTAATTAAATAAATTTTGAGAGTCAAACCACAGCCGGCCGTGTAATTTTCCAGGCTAGAATCAGTTTGGTAAATAGCTCTTGACTGGATAAACTATTCAAGGAATGAATACTTCCATTCCTACCTCATGATGATCTTCAGTGGGTTCTGGCTAATTTCAAGCTAGCTTTCCTCAAACAATGGACAAGTCGGTTGAACTAGCAGCCATGTGTACTTGTTCCCTGCTCTTTCATCGTTTCAAATAACTTGAACTTTTGTAGTCGAAATCTGCTCATTTGATTTTCAAGCATTCTTCTTAGGATGATTTGTAGTAGATGGTTGCGGTTTCTAATTATCATTTGTGTAATTTGATTAGCCGTGAAATGTTTAATAAATGGCAAGCTCAAAGATGGTGGGCAGAGAACTATGACAAGGTCATGGAGTTATACAATGTACAGAGGTTCAATCACCAGGCTGTCCCACTTCCAACCCCGCCTAGATCTGAAGACGAGGTTAGCTTTAACCCAATGTAATATGCAAAATTTTTACCATTAGCAACGCAAGGAAAACAATGTTCAAGTAGTTTTTCTTTCACTTCTACTTCTTGTTTTTACTATTGCCTGAATGCTTGTTTCCTGAATATGCCGGTCCTGGAATTAATTGATTTTTAATCTCCTATCCCTTTAAAATCATTCTATTTTAATTGTTTATTGAAGTCATTATTGCTCTCTCTCTCTCTTTCCAAAGTCTTAACCTATGTTTGGATGCTGATGTGATATATGATAATCTGTGAATGTAGTAAAAAAGTAATGAATAGTAATGAAAAAGTAGTAAATAGCTTGTGAAGTGTTAGTGAGACTACTTCTCTTACCAAACACAGTCTAAAAATGTTTTTTGATTTCATGCACAACTTCACACCCATCAACTGTGGTGATGAGTCATGGCAGAATGGATTGTTGCCTTCACATTATGTAAAAACATCAGAGAGAGCCGTTTTATATCCTTTCTTTCTCCTTTTTCTTTAGGTGAAATCTTTTCATTTCAGTGAAAGCCAGGATGATTTGTATTGATTGGCGTTTAAAGAACTTTCTCTCTCTTTCAGAGCTCAAAGATTGAATCTTCCAGGGACAGCCCTGCGACTCCACCACTGAGCAAAGAACGCCTGCCCCGCCACTTCCAGCGTCCACTCGGAATGGGCTATTCTTCATCGGATTCACTTGACCACCACCCTATGCAATCCCGTCATTTCTTTGATGCAGCTGGTCTAGCTTCAACACCTAAACTTTCCAGCATCAGTGGAGCAAAGACTGAGACCTCGTCTGTAGACGGATCTGTCAGGACCAGTTCATCAAGAGAGGCAGAACGCTCTGGAGAGCTTTCCGTGAGCAATGCCAGTGATTTGGAATCTGAATGGGTTGAACAGGATGAGCCGGGAGTCTACATCACAATTAGAGCACTGCCAGATGGCACCAGGGAGCTTCGACGCGTCCGATTTAGGTAAGCAAGTTTCTGTACATGGGCTGGTATTTCGTTTAAGAATAGCAGGGACCATCAAAATCTAATTGTTTGCACCTGATTCATAAGTTAATTCCAAGACCTTGCGAATGATGGAAAAAACTAAAGCCACTTGTAAAACTGGTCTGCATATATTCCATCATGACCTGGATTTTAAAATTTCAATAATCCGTTTGGTTAGCAGAGTAGAGTCAGAATACAAAGTTCATTGCACTAATTAGTTTCACACGCCTTTTAATCAAATATTTATTTGGATTTCCTTGTTATGCAGCCGAGAAAGGTTCGGAGAAATGCACGCAAGATTGTGGTGGGAAGGAAACCGGGGTCGGATACAAGAACAGTACTTGTAACTCAGCGAAACTTTGAGGTGGTTGTGTCTTCCCCCTTGAGCAAATCTGGTGACCTGCACAGCTTCAATACCAAATCTTTTAAATGGCAACTATGCCTTAGATGCCTCTTTTGTGTTTGTTAACCTGTAATCTTTATTATTATTATGAGTTCTAGTTTCTCCTCTCTTCTCTTCTTGGGTAGATACTGTTTAACTGCTGGTAGCTTTGTAATTTGGTTAGCGGGGGGCACAAATGAAGGTTAGGGGAAATGTTAAATTACCACAGTATACCTATCCAAAAAAATCATGATTGTAAAATTCGATCATCTGCACTGTTTCCTTTAGTCTATTGATACAGATCAAAATCAAGCATGTACTAGAGAAGAACAAAAATCCCATATAACACTTTTGGAAATGCCTTTTCAAATCTAGTACCTGATTGTCATCAACGACAAAACAAAAGTCGCTTTTTAGGTGTAGATTAGTTGAGATGAAAGTTGAATAAAATATTGTTAAAATATTATTTTTTAATATTATTATTTTGAGATTTTAAAAAGTTGAATTGTTTATTATATTTTGTGTGCAAATTTAAAAAAATTGTAATATTGATATAATATGAAATAAGATGAGATGAAATATTTTCAATATCTAAATGGGATCTTACTTGAGGTTAATGAGGTCATTGTCGAAATAAAGCCATGAATCCATATGTGATTTATTAGTATGATAATTTTTAACCTTTGTAGAGACTATTATTTGCCGACTGGACATTGTGGTTTATTTAGATCGGATACAATAAATATTTCGTTTAATTATTATAATTTTTTTAAATTTTACATAAAATATAATAAATAATTTAATTTTTTTAAATTTTAAATTAATAATATTTTATTTAACTTTAAATTTTTATCTCAATTTATCTCATAGAAGGAAACTTAACAAACAAGTTAAAGTGATGTGATGGCCAACACCATTGACATTGTTATCATATGCCTTGTGAGTAGCACTTGCATGGATAACACTTTGAGCATCATTTGCGTAACCTATAAATTTGAGCACGAAGATCTCGAGTTCATGTGGGTATCTTTTGCATGAGATAAAATTTGATGGATAACATTGTATTTAATACATGTTGCAGTAGCCAGGCGCAAGCGTGTCTTTACATATTTGGAATATCAAAGTGCTGTATCCGTTAACAAGCAATTTGCATGGCTTCATCGTTAAGCTGGTAGAGATTGACAAGAGCAGAAACATTTAGATTCTTGAGAAGGATGTCATCCATGAAAGTTAGGACCAAAACTGCACCATGTTACAACGAGCAGTCTGTCAATAATCAATATATAGTGAACAGATCAAAGGTAAGAGCACTAGTAGTAGACTAAATAAAGTTATATTTTAGCTAAAGTTTAACTAGATTGCATAAAAACTTACTGTAATGAACTCAACGAAGTTATATTTTGGTCAAAATTTAATTAGATTACATAAAAATTTACTGTAGTGGACTCAACGAAGCTGCAATACTTTTAATTTTAATAATTTTCACTAGTCAAATCTGTTGAGTCTAAGTTGCTAGCCAAATATTATGTTGGCATAAAAAATTCACTCTCCCACATGCTATTCGTTTCGCGTGAGCTCACAACTCTAGAAAATTCTTCTTCGTCTCAAAAGCACGAAGCGCCCAAATTTCAAACTCAACCACAGAAGACGACTAGTCTCTATCAATCATCATTTCAATAATGTGGCATCATCTTGGTGAAGTGCTTCAAGTTTTAGTTCTGCAATATTATTATTAATTGATGTCAATTTTTTTTTAAAATCTAATATCAATTTTAGAAACTTAATGTATACTTTTTTAATAACAAATAAATATTCACATTACAATTATAATTAAAATAAATGAAAATGTCAAAATTAATATATTAATAAAATAATGATACATTTGAAAAGTCTGTTATTTGATATTATTGAAAAATGACTAGTTAAATTTATAAAAATAAATTCTGTAACTAAATTTTGACTAAACTTTGTTGAATTCACTATTAATGCTCCAAGGAAAAAACACCTTTTTCTATGGGTTTCTGTGTGGAAAGTGCAAGTCATGCATCTAATTATCTGTAGTAGAAAGATGGTGCTAGAATAGGTTACCTGCAGATAGATAAAAAACTATCTGTATGGGTGAGTATGCTACAATTTGTAGTGAGTCTTGGCCCTTTTATAAATTTAATATTTCAAAAAATTAACAGCCAAAAAAAAAAAAAAGAGGTCACAAGAGGTGTTTGGTGAATTCTTTATTGGCTTCTATAACGATTGAGATTTTCATTATCTCAAAAAGAGAAAAATAAATGGATTAGCTTAAGAGATATACAAATGAAATTATGAAACCCTTAATGACCTTCTTCAAGTGTTGATATACAAAATCTCAAGAGATTGTTGAATAAGGGTCATTAGCAATTATACCTTTTTGTCATATTTAATAAATATTATACAATTATTGAGAAATTTTTTATAAATGAAACATATTTTTTTTTAGAAAATGGATGATACTTCAAAT
This sequence comes from Cyclocarya paliurus, assembly GCA_029856935.1. Classification (NCBI taxonomy): domain Eukaryota; kingdom Viridiplantae; phylum Streptophyta; class Magnoliopsida; order Fagales; family Juglandaceae; genus Cyclocarya; species Cyclocarya paliurus. Next base: position 594,696 of record JARVXP010000352.1, read on the forward strand.
TTTATTAATAATATTCACTGATGGCGGATGAATACATTTTACAAATTGGGAAAGTGGTTTGGAAGTTACATAAATATTATATCCGGAAACTAAATCCCTTGCAAAAATCATAAAAAAACTAATCCAAAAATGAAACAGAGTATGTAAATTATATATATATATATATATATATATATATATATATATATATTTATATAGACGATAGAGAACAAAAAAAAAAACACTTGGGAAAAAGGCGCGTATGGAGTAAGAAGGCTACACGTGCATGCGGAGGAACAAACGTGCATGATGAAGCTGTGTATGCAGTGATAGACGGACATGAAACGCAATATAAATCGTGCGTGAAGAGAAGTCTACCATGGTTAGGAGTCTGGGTGGTGACAGTTGCAGTTGTGGTTGGGGAAGGAGGCAGTCCGTTGTTGGGGCTAGTGTATATATATATATATCTATTGTTTAGTTTGGACTTCGGAGTGCAATTTGAGTGGTGCCTTTCATGATTTCATCCAAATTTGGGGTGCTTCAGAATAAATGTATTATTAATTTATTATAATAATAAACAAAGATTTTGGAGGCTTTAAAAATCCAAATGGATTGGACCAGCCCATTGCTTACTTAGTTCTCACATTACTAGGGGGCCCAAAACCACAATCACAGTATCCCTTTTTCTACTCAAATCAGCAATGCTCGCACTCGGGAAGAGAGAGATGGAGGGGTATTAACGCAAATTTTCGAAAATCAAGGGTTAATGCCCAACTATCATTTTCCCCCACTTCTCCATGTAAAACGTTTACAAAACCCTCGCTCCTTTCACCCCCCTCCCCCCGCCCTCTCCTTTAGCCGTTCTGTCATATTCCCACCAAAACTCTCACCCAACAGCATTGGGGTTTTGATTGCTATCTATGCGTATATATTTTACGTAAATACCGTAATATTTTGTTGATTTTTTTTTTTTTTTTGGCGTCGGGGGTTTTTAGGGTTTCACTCCGACAGAGTTTGAGATGGTCTCTGGCGGCTCGGTAGTCGAGGGCGGTGAAACTCAGTTACTTTCTGCGCGTGTGCGCAAGACCATTCAATCAATCAAGGAAATTGTGGGCAATCACTCTGAATTGGATATCTATGCGGTCCTGAAGGAAACTAACATGGATCCTAATGAAACCGCACAGAAATTGCTCAACCAAGGTACGACTCATACTGGCTTTCGCTGTGTCTGTCTTGGTTTGTGTTTTTCTTTTGCTTAATGGGTTTTTGTTCTTTCGCTGATTTTTTGATCTTGGAAGTTGGTTAAGGTTGTGTATATTGACTTTGGGGAGTTTAAAGGTGTTATTGGTTCACATTTGTCTTGATTTTGTTTGTTTTGGATCGTTAGCGTTTTTTCTTTGCTTTTTGATGGGTTTCAATCAATGGAGATTGTTATTTCATTGATAACCAAGCTTGGAATTTGGGTTTTGGACTGACGACAGGCTATTTTCTTTGTAAAGTTTGGCTCTTTAGTACCGATATAATTTTTTTTTTTTGGCTCATATACTACCTACTGCCACTTTCAGTATGTGAATGATACTCTGCTTCAGGTATGTTTGATGGGCATTGCTAGTTATGCCCTCATTGTTAGTATTGTTTAATCATTTTTGTTTTAAATTCATTCACAAGTCCTATTATCATTACTCTTCTTGCTTAATAATTGTAGAAAAATAAATAATACTTTGGATAGATTGTCTTTCCCTCCTTGATATCCGAGAGAGACCTTACATAGACCTAGCCTTGCCCATGTCACATGATGTGCTGCTAACTGAGGAGTGTGTAACGTAGGGTAGGATGCTTTACAGCTAATACTAAAAGCTCGTAGAGGAAAGAGACGGAAGGAAATTTCTTGATTTCCCAAGTGTGTTGGAATTAATATTGTAAAATACTTTGTTCTCCAACACGATGCGTTACATTGTTCCTGAATTACAATTCATTAGAAAGTTTGCAAATTTTTGGAACTCTGGTCCTGACCAACTGTCATGGGTGCAATCTCTCTACTTTATAATCTTGCTTTGGAGGTTACGTGGTGTTATAATTTCCAATTGAAAAAAAATCCATTTATTTATAATGACCGACTTTTTTGGGCAAGTTTTGATGTGACAAGTTACCATTGCAGATGACCTCTTGGAGGTGTGAACTTTACAAATTTTTATGGCGTTTCCTCTCTTTTATAGAGCTGTAGTTTATTGGCCGTGTACTGTGAACTTTTTAGCATGCTTTGATATAATTTTATTCATGTTTTAATGCAATGTACTTATGTTCTAATTTTTACTCAGATCCATTTCATGAGGTGAGGAGGAAAAGAGAGAAGAAAAAGGAGGTATGAACTTTTTTATAGCTAATTCCTGTTCCACTTTCTTCCATCACTTTCTATTTGTTCGAGGATGTGGAGGCGTTATTTCACCTTTTTGATCGTGTAGATGTGATTGCCCTGAAAATATTTTTTCAAAAAAAGATCTGATTTATTTTTCGTCTTCTATGATCCAAGCATGATTATTTTTTTCTTTATTTTCATTTTTGGTTGTTAAGTTTGGGGAAAATGCCATGGGTCTCTATGAGGAGACTGAAGGCATGTGCAAACTATCAATAATAGGATTAGACATTTATCCTTGAGGCACCGTTTTTTTTTTTTTTTTTTATGATTTTACCTATAAAAGTGTGTATATTTTTGGGGCACTATTTTATGCTTTAATGTTTTTTTTATTCATCATGACATTTTTCTTATGATTATTTTCGTCTATCGTCTTCCAAATAAGCTCCTCCCCCTGTGGGCAGTTTTTCTTTGATGAAAAACTTCTATATGGGCTTAGGAAAGAAAAACTTGTATATGAGTTAAGGATGCTTTAGATATCATTTTGTTATCTTCATTTTTCCCCATGAAATTTTTTAGGATAGTTATTATTGTTTGTGCCTCACCTAGTTTTGTTCTATTTTCCTTTTTAGTTGAAATTATTAATTGTTTAGGAGAAATCTTGTGCCAAGTAACATCTTATCAACAACTGTTTGTTTATGTAGAGCATGGGGTACAAGGACTCAAAGGATCCACGTAGGCATTCTGAGAATGTTGGTCAAGAGAAACTTTCTACACATTCTCATCGTAATGTTCGAAGAGGAGGCTACACAAGGAATGTTTTACCTGGTAATTTAAGACAAGGTACTCCTCTTTTTCTGTTTTAGTGTTAATATTTTTATTTTATTTTATTTTAATAATCAATGCAGACAAGGTACTGCTTTGTTCAGTTGTAGTGCTGATGACAATTCTTTAGACTGGTTACTACTTTCAGTTTAGTGTCGGCAAATGTGCTTCCTACCTATCCCTTCTCTTTGGTTTTTTTTATTCTTTCATTTCTAATTAACAGTCCGGTGAGATGCTGACTTTACAATTTTACATGGTATATAAGTGTAAAACACATTACGTTGCCAATTTCTGATTTTACACTTCCTGGTTTTGCTATACACATGTATACATCTTTTGAATTAAGTGAACTCATCGAATATAAAGGTTGATTACCCATAAACATACTGTTAGATTGATAATTTTGAAAGGTTAAGTTCACTGTTAGGTGAATGGTGAACGTGCTTCCAGCATGAGTGGAGTACTAACAACCGAAGTGATAAGTATTAATTAGTTTAGAGTGGCTCCAATAAAAAAAGTTGGAGTGAGCTTTGATGGATCCCTTTCCAAGTCTCATTTTTATGTTCTTGCGCTAATATTTCCTGTCATACTTATGGTACTTTATACTTGCTACATCCAGCATTGCTCTTCTTGTTATGCTTCTCGTGAAGCATTATGGTTTCATTGTACATTTTTTTACATATTTATGTATGAGGTTTCATGCATCCCCCAGACTATTTATGGAAATGGATCACTGCTTTTGTTGCTTCTGTTTAGCGTGCCATGGACTACTTGTTGATCGGTGGATTCTTGCTGAGTGCAGGCATCAAGTTCTGTGTTGTGAGAGATAACAGAGTTAATCAAAACGCGGAGAAAGAGGTGAAGCCTACTTCACCACAACGTACAAGATCTACCAATGAGAAAGCTATATCAAATGTTCCTACAAAGGGGTAATATTCTATACTTCAAATTATTTTTATTCTGTTCTCCCCATAAGTACTCGTAGTTCTGTATTTGTGCCCCACCCACCATTAAATATAGCAGTATGTTGATCAAAGAATTTATTGGCCGCATGCCCAGATTATCTGTGACAGTCAGTTTCCTTGCTATGTTCCTTGTTTTTTTAAGAGAGAAAACACCAATATCACTTGATCTTTATGGTTCCTTTTTAAATATGCTAAATTTGATAAAATGCAATAGAAGCACAAAGGGAGATCATGGTTTTAGGTGTTTTGCCAAAAAGTAGAGGGATGAGAAAAATGTTCAATAACATTTTTTTTGTAAGTAATCAATAACAAAAAAAATGAGGGTCCTTTTTGAGGCAGAAATAGATTTTGAGGACAGTAAATTTGAAAAATGTTATGAAGGAGATGGAGTGAAGCATTACGTGACTTAAGCACATCCGCTGCACTGCAAAATCATGATGTTGATATATGGTCCTTGTAATGCTCTTTAAGCAGCTTTACAGAAACCTCAGGTAGTCAGAAGCCTTCTGGTGGACGGAGTTCATCCCAGACTTTGAATGGGCCGGTTGATTCACACCATAGACATGCTCGAGATGCCAGTTCAAGGGACAGTGATGGGAAGGTACTAGAGGAAAAGCGGGCGTCAGTTCCCAACACAAATTTGCGGGTGCAAGCAGCAAAGTCAAACAACTCCCAACCAAGTCCTGCAACTCTGGCATCAGGCAGTTCTGCTGTTGGGGTGTATTCCTCTTCCACAGATCCAGTTCATGTGCCATCTCCAGATTCCAGGTCTTCAGGCACTGTTGGAGCTATTAAACGGGAAGTTGGTGTTGTTGGTGTTCGCAGACAGCATTCTGACAACTCTGTCAAAATGTCCACTGTGCTTAGTAGTTCTTTCTCAAAGTCACTTTTGGGAAAGGATGGTTCTACAGAAGCATCACGACCTCTCAATGCCATTTCTAGAACTGACCACCTCAACCAAACAACTGCAACTGATTCTGTTATTGCCAGCATGTCAGTAAGCAGATCATTCTTAAGCAACCAGTATAATGGCAAGCCACATCAACAACCTGTGGGTCATCAAAAAGGTAGAATTGTAATAATTGAGCCTTTTTTTACACTAAATGCTCCTGGAAAGTGAAGTTGTCTTGGTTTCCTTGATTTTGATAACTGGAAGTTGGTGAAAATTATAGAGGGTTTTAATGGTGTGCTAGTCAAAGTGTCATGAAAAATTGGGGTAATCTAAGGCCCAGGTTAAAACTTGTTCTAATGCTTATGGTTTAGTAGAGCCTGTTTAAGAAAGTTAGCTTTACAGTGTGGACAGAGAACTTAAGTAGCTTATTTTTTGGTTTTATTTGTTTGGAGTATGGGAAGCTTAAGTTCTATATGTAGCAAAGCCCAATTGGGTAAGCTGCTTACAGCTAATATTGTCAATGATATGGCATTGGATGGGATGTTCATTTTTTGTTATTTTTTCTCCTGAAGAAAAATTTTCTTTTATCTGGCATTTTTCTCCAAAAGAAAATGTTTTATATTATTCCTTTTTTATGATGCATTATCTATGCACCATTAAGCTCTCAGGTATTGCAGGGTGTCGTGACATTTTGATTAATGATTAACGTATAGAAGTAGCTGCTTAACTTCTCTTGTGGTGCATTGCCTTGATTGTTTCCATTTGATGGTTTGTTTACTTCAAGAAGTGCTTTTGAATTTATTGGCAATAGTTGTCCATTTTACTAGCTGTCAATGAATGATCTGAACTTTAGCAGGTAAAGAAAAAGCAGGGGGAAGGTTGGGGGGGATCTATCTTATTCTTACTTTTGGAAGAGAATTGACCCTAACTTTTGTTGCAGGTGCCCATCATAAAATAGAGTGGAAACCTAAATCAAGCCAAAAGGCGACTGTTAGTAGCCCCGGGGTGATTGGAACACCTACAAAATCTGCTTCACCTTCTGCTGAGAATTCCAAGGATTTGGATTCTGAAACCGCTAAGTTGCAAGATAAGCTTTCTAGTGTAAACATAAATGAGCATCAGAATGTGATCATAGCACAGCATATTCGAGTCCCTGAGACTGATCGCTGTCGGCTCACTTTTGGAAGCATTGGGACAGAGTTTGATTCTTCAAGGAATCTTATTGCTGGACTGCAGGCTGTAGGAACTACAGAAGAATCAAATGTAGAACCTGCTACGAGGTTGGTGTTACTTTTATAATTCACTAATTGTCGTTTGGATGCATGGATTTGGGGAGAAGGATTTGGATTTGGGTCTTAAAATTCAAATTTCTTGTTTGGATTGTATTTAGAATTTGGATATTTGGATTTTAAATCAACCATGACTTCAAATCCAGTATTTTGAAAAGCTTAGAAGGTTGTTTTGACTTTGGTTCAAATCCAAATCCAAATTCTTATATCCAAACACAACCTAAATTATTTACATAAGGGACAGTGAAAACCTTAGGGCTTCTGAAATAGATTTTTTTTGTCTTGAAACTCTTATTCAAAATTTATTTCAACATTCTAAATATTTAGGGATCATCTCAGCTCAATATTTACTTTAGCAAATATTAATATGTTAAATTGTTAATTCGTGATAGCAGTTTGTCGGTGTCAGCTCCAGAGTCTTCTGGCGATGATGCTTCTGGCAGCAGGCTGGCAGAGGCATATGATAGCCAAGTCAGAAATTCTGGATCTGATTCTCCAGCTTCTGTAGTGGATTCTGAGCATCAATTGCCTGATGAGAAAGAGTCCTCAAGCCCTCAGAATTTGGACAATTATGCAGATATTGGATTGGTTCGAGAGAACAGTCCATCTTATGCTCCTTCAGAGTCGCAACAGCATCAAGATCCTCCCGAACTACCAGGGTTTTCAGTGAGTTCATGATTTAGATTTCTGGCTTTATCTACCAAACTTGATTCTGACTGGAGGGGTGAAATTGCTACTTTACATTTAATGTTAGCTAATTTGGTGGGCTTTATTTTAGATGTTATTGATGCTGTGACATTTATGTCCTTTAACTTCTTATCATCCTCCATTATAATGTGTATTGGTTTTCTAGCAGGCATATGATCCTCAGACTGGTTATGATATACCCTATTTTAGACCCACAATGGATGAAACTATGCGGGGCCAGGGTTTACAATCTCCTCAGGAGGTAAATTTAATTGATTTATTGTTAGACATGCATGGATTAATGCTCATTACTCTGTACACTTGTATGAAAAACAGAACCCTATTTGGTTGAGATGTTTATTTTGGTGGATGAACAAGAGTGGCTCGGATACTCTCCTCTTTCAGGGGCTTTTGGCTGTAATGTTCTGTTCATTTTTGTAGGGCATGTATGGAATTAAAAAGGAGAATATTTTACAAAACATAAATGACTGATTGCCCACTGGCCCTAGTAGTAATGATTAAAGAACTTTATTAAGTTACCCAAATTTTGATTATTACTTAAAAAGTATAATCTTTAATGTTCTATGCGCATAAAAGTGTAGTTTTCATGTGATAGGCTTCTCTCTTTTGCCATAAACAATGAAAGTGAAATGTAGAACTGTTTTGGATATGACCTGTACTGTACACACCTACCAAACATCTTTATATTCGACACCAGTTTAATTGATGTTTTTTTCTCTTATGAATACAGGCTTTAAGTTCACATACAGCCAACAGCATCCCTGCATCAACAATTGCCATGGTACAGCAGCAGCAGCAACCATCTGTAGCACAGATGTACCCGCAAGTTCATTTTCCCCATTTCGCCAATCTTTTGCCATACCGTCAATTCGTGCCCCCACTTTATGTTTCCCCTATGGCCATGCCTGGCTATTCTAGCAACCCTGCCTATACCCACCCATCAAATGGTAGCAGTTACTTGCTGATGTCAGGAGGTAGCTCACATCTAAATGCAAGCAGCATGAAGTATGGAGTTCAACAGTTCAAGCCTGTTCTGGCTGGCAATCCCACAGGGTTTGGGAATTTTACCAATCCAACTGGGTATATTAATGCTCCTGGTGTGGTTGGTGGTGCAACTGGGCTCGAAGATTCATCTCGAATCAAATACAAAGATAGCAACATTTATGTCTCAAATCCACAGGTAAAATTACATTTCTTGCTTAATTTATCTATGGATTTGTATGATGTATCAAAGAGTTCATCTAGAGATTTACACCAGATAAGCTTCTTGTAATTTATGGACACTCCCTATTATGTCGTAGTGAATCCTATTGGTGCCTAATGTCTCCATTTAAAAAGGAAGCAGGTTGGTTCTGAAACTTGCACTCGTAATGTAATTTGAGGGGATGGCTCAAGTGGTAAGAGCCTTGGTCTTGATTGTATGCTTCATTCAGGTCTAAGATTGAATCCTTGGGCACAAACAATTTCTAGGAGCCATCAGACTAAGGGAGTTTTTATCTTGAATTGCTTGGCGTGCAATTGTGGGAAACTCATTATCGAGAGCCTGTGCATTCTCAGCATTAGTCTGGACTTTGTTCCGGATACCCGGTGCCAATAAAAAAAAAAGAAAAGGAAGGAAAGTAATTTAAATTTCTGAGGTTGATTGTCATCATTTAGCTATCATATATAGGTACTAACTACTTGTGAGGATTCTGACTTGTTCAATTATAAAACTGGTCATAATAGCTTGTTTGAATTTTGTAAAAAATGTTCAGTGGATATGATTTTTTTATTTATTTTGTATTTATTGATCTGCAATCTCACATGTGCTTGGATTAGAGACGGCCACTTAGGGTCGACCTTGACTTTGGGCGTGTGTAGCTTTCTCCTTTCGTCTTTTGGTGTGGATTTTTAATCAAATAAATTTGGGCTGTCGTACATTTGGTAGTTGTTTTAATGCATCTCTTTTTTTTTTTTTTTCAATTGTATTTGAACGGGTCTTCAGTGTAATTAATCTGGCAGGTCGGATTATTTATCTTTTGGTTTACTAAAAATTAATATAATTTCCTTTTATTCAATATTTGGCATGGCAGGCCGAGGCATCTGAAATTTGGATTCAGAACCCAAGGGAGCTTCCAGGTATGCATTGGATTCAGAACCCAAGGGAGCTTCCGGGTATGCAATCCACTCCATACTACAACATGCCAGCGCAATCACCCCATGGTACATATATGCCATCCCACACAGGTCATGCTTCCTTTAATGCAGCTGCTGCACAATCTTCTCACATGCAATTTCCGGGGATGTACCATCCTCCTCCGCAGGCGGCTGCAATTGCTAATCCACACCACTTAGCACCTGCTATGGGTGGTAATGTCGGGGTTGGTGTGGCTGCGGCGGCCCCTGGTTCACAGGTGGGTGCCTATCAACAGGCCGAACTGGGTCATCTCAATTGGACAACCAACTTCTGAAAGAAAATGTGAATTTAACCCCATTGCCTGTTAGGGTTTGCAGTAGCTAAAGAAAATTTTCAGTTTTTGTGAAATGAATGATTGATTTCGTTTCTATAAAATGTGGCCAGTGGTGCTTATAAGTTTCATTATTTTTTACCTTTTTTTTTTTCACTAATTTCAATAATATATATATCCTACCTTTCACTCAGTCTTACAAACTAAAATTGCAGGAAATAGTTAATAGTTACATCATATCTTTTCCACTATGGAATTTTAATATCCACGGAGGAATTGAGATAAGGGTTATGTTTCCATAGAAACTATTGGAAGCATTCCATTGCGCATTGATTAAAATCTCGATATATTTTCCTGATTTCTCAGCTTCTGAAGGACGGCAATGTGTTTCTAATATCTTGAATGATCAGTTGTATGGTCCAATCTTCTGTAGTGTCTGGATCATTCACAGCTTGTAGTGTCACTAATGAGTCTCCAGCTTGTAGTGTCACATATGGCTGCTGCTGTGCTGCTTGTTCGTCCGCCACGTCAAATGTTAAGGTGTGATGGTCTCGGGGTGTGGCTCTCTCCTGGTGACTTTCGTTGACCTGTTTATTGCCCCATGCATTACAGTGTTTTTTATAAATCTTTAGTGTGCTAGAGACAAAGACCTCAATGTTGGGAGTAAAAGCCTCATGAAGGATCTTATTTCTAAGGAACCAAATACTGTCCATAGCTATAATGGAAAATATTTGAAAATGGTGCTCATCCCTGCAATGGATGTTGAGGTTCCTAGAGGGGCCGAAGATGCATTCATAATTTTTTACTTGTTTGCATTGGATTTGGTCTGGCTTCTTTTCCGATAGCAGAATATTAAATTCTCCTCACAGTGCGCTCCATAATAGATGGGTTTTAACCTTCCTAATTTAAGTAGACTGATCCTATTGTTGCTTGAAATCTTACACATTGGCTAATATTATTGCATTTTTCATTTGGATATCATAATGATCTTTTTCTCCTAGAACTCCAAAGATTTGTTGGTAATACATTTATGTGATAAAAATGGAGCTTGAAATGCTTCCTTGGTGACATTGAAATGTTCACTAGATGGGTAGATGCCAAAACTTAAAGGGCAAGAGCACCTCTTTTTATCCCGTCATTCGAATTTAGAAAACTTAATCATGCGATTGTGTTCAAATAACAAGCAAAAGGCAGAGCTCACAGCCTCCCTTTTTTTTAAATCGGAAGAATTGAAAGAAGATGGTGAAAGGGAGGAGGGTTTTTATTCCTTATTCTCGTCGTTGCTCTCTTCTTTTAGAGGATGAGCGGCTTTTATTCTGTCGTCTGTGTAATTGTTTCTCACTTTAGACCTGGATGCTCCCATGCCTCGGGATCACCACCCACACTTTTCCCCTCTCTCTCTCTCTCACACACACACACATTTGCAGCAGCTCTACCCCCACAAGGATAGGTACAACCCAACCTTCAACTTGTTTCAGAGAGAGAGAGAGAGAATCTGCCAAAGGGTCAAGCAATGTGCAGAATGTTGGTAGTTTTGAGCTCAAGCTTAATTGGTGATCAAGGAATAATAAGCAAAAATAGGATCCCAATTCCCAAGCAAGTTAACTCTCGTTTGTTTTCACAGATGAGATGAGATGAGATGAGATGAAATTTTTTGAGATTTGTGTAAATAGTATTGAGATATGTTGAGTATAGATGAGATAAGATATGTGTTTGTTTATAGAGATAAGATGAGATTAGTTTGATTTTTTTTTAAATATTTATGGTGGGACCCATAACTATTTATATTATTTTCTTCGGCTGAAATGACGTGAAGCCCGTCCTTCTGCTAGTGCAGGAATAACATGAGATGATTTCATAAAACTATTCATGATTGAAGGCCGTGCATGCATGGTAACAACAAATGCAAAAATTTTGACCCAGCGTTTCAATGGGTGTTTATGGGCTCTAACCGTACAGATTAGTCACAACAAGGACCCTTGGGCAGATCAACTTTTTTCAAATTGTACAAAACAATGCTGGATCAGATATACTTTTTTTTCCGGTGTAGTACATTTCATAAATAGTAATAAATTAAAGAGAAATGAAATGAGATGAAATAAAAACTTGTATTTATTTTCAGAGATAGTTCGAACCGTACAATACTTAGAAAAGTTTTCAAAGTTTTTAGTTTCATTCCTGAAAACAAATGAGCCCAGCTGAAAACCATGTGCTTGGGATGATTAAGGCCTCATTTAAATGTTGAGCTGAGTTGAATTATTTATGAATAGTAGTAAGTTGAAATAGTTGGGTGAGTTTTCTGGAGTCCACGTAAGATGAGTTTAGATGTGTTTGGATGTTAAGATGTATTTATGGGAAGTTGAAAAAATGTTGTTGGTCTTATGTGTAAAGAAATTTTGAGTTGAGATGAATTTAGTCATGATTTGAGAGTTGGTGTAGTCTAAGTGAAATATTGGAAGGAAACAAATCAAAGATATAATGAAGGTTTTTCTAGCGATCAAGTGAGTGGATAGTTTTGTTTCCAAATTTGATAAGGAAATTAAGGCTTTGATAATTTCTTATTACTTTGTGGCTGAATCCTAAAATTAGTTGCTTGTGCTTCATGCCTACTCATTATAATCCAGCTCAAAGATGCTTAATTAATTCAGTGATGATGCACATGAGAGAATTAATGCAACTGATCACGGTGGAAATTAACTCCATGCATGCCTTTGGCTTTGTGAGCGTGCATAAAGTGTCAAACGTCACTACTCACTAGTGATAACGAGACTCAACTCAAAATTTACGAGGAAACACATAAAAAATTACATAACACTCCAACTATCTTTGTTTTGGTGAAATATGGTACTTCTTTCTTCACATCTGATCAGTAGACGTACGTAGTAGCTGTACATTTTATGGTTGGGTCGTTGGAGATAAAACAATTTTAACGATAACTATTAGTTGTTCCAATGATGTCTGTATGGGGGTTGGGGGGCAGGGGATTGTGAAACTGTTTTAGTTTCCAAGACTCGACTCTTAATTATATATAATCATCCTTACCATTAATATTTTTTCGACTACTGTTTACATTTCACTTTTGTGCAATAATTAGTCTTTTGTGTCTCTCTTGAGTCTTGATCCAATATTTTCAATAATTCCCAAAATTAATAATGTATGAAAGATTTTCGATATTTCTTTTTTGTCTCCGGATCTGTTCATGATTATAGTCTATATTAATTTATTCCATCAATCTTCTACCAACCCACCTTTCGATATTTTTACTAAACTTAAAATAAATAAATAAAAAATCATCAGGATGAGATTAATTAAGGGGACTTATAGTTTCTGATTAAGGCAAGGGTTGCTGTTCGTTTACCCTATTGCATGCTGAGCCATTGAGAGAGTTGTGTTCTTTCTTGCTATATTATGATGATTCATTTTCTTTGATGGAACTTACAGATATCATTTGACCGCATCTTTAATTATTTAAGCGCATTAGATCAAGTCATTTATAATGTAAGCATGATGCAATAAATGGTAAGATTTTTGCACTTTTCACAACTTATATATAATTCCCAAAGGCTTCTCCTTATCTAATACTTTGACACCTAATAAGGCTTACCTTTTATTATTATAACGTAAATAATAAATTAAATTATTTATTATATTTTATATAAAAATTTAAAAAAATTATAATAATAAAATAGAATGAGATGAAATACTTTTTTGTATTCTGATTAACTTAAATCTTGGTAACAGATCCATGCATGTGATCACACCTTCGTATCTAGCTACCACGAGGACCGATCAGATTCGTTGGTATCCTCGAAAAACAAAGATGAGTAGGACGTAGACAGTGGCAGGACTGGGAAATGGAGCCAGCCAGGTTTGAGGCATCAGATCACGTGTTTGGTTCTGGGGATAAGGTTAGAAGTACTGGGCTTACTTTTCGTGCGAATCGTACACTGTAGGTGTTCATTGGGAATGAAATACAGGCTAGTAAACAAGTTTCAATTTTAAGGTTGTGCCGTTGTTTGTTTCTACTATGTGCATCCTCGGAAGCCAACACTGCAATGTCTTTCTTCTGTTCCACCATCGATAATTCACATCCATCCCAAAGTTAAAGTTCTGCTCTGGAGAATATCAAGAGAGCTTGCAGAGCAAAGCAAAACAGAAAAAAGAACACATTAATCCTTCTCTACGCCATGTATCCTTTATTCTCGACATGCATGACAGTTAATTTATATATATATATATATCTTTTTCCTTTCTATGTATTGATAATTTGATAGAGCGTTACTTCTAACTCATTTTCTAACATAATCAGAACTCGCAGCCTATTAATCCATCTTTCACCTCAATAACTTTTTTTTTTCTTTTTTATTTTTAAAATCATTCTTTCCCTTTGCCGAACAGCTAATTTAATTTCTTTCCTTAATTATCTATCGTTCACTTTCTCTGTGCTATTTGATAATTTTATCTCCATTTTCCTCATAAGAGCAAACACATGTTACTGTTGAAGGTTCTGATTTTTAGCCATTATCGCACGCTTTAGCCAGTAATCAGCAGTTAAAAGTTAAAAACACAACTAATGTGGAGAGGGGAATTTGGGAAAGCAGAATGAATGGCATGCGGAGATCCCTTACCGCTTTATATACATACATACACATATATATTTATATTTATATTTATATATATATGGCAGACCAATTTCATAGGTCTTGGTGAAAAAGAAAGGTGTTTACGTAACAATACGTGTGGGTAAATTAATTTATTCTACACGACACCCATATCAAAGTACAAGTTCCAGTAAAGTTAATTTGGACCCACCAACGTGCATGCTCTCTAATCTAGTTGATGATCTGTTAATGTAACTCAAGCGATGAAATTCATAAGACGATGTCCTTAATTATAAGATCCATAAAGAAAAAAGAAAAGTAACTGAGAAAATCTTGATGAAAGGTCTCAGCACCCCAAACCCTGGAGAGTTTCTAGAGAGAGAGAGAGAGAGAGAGAAGTAAGCTATCTAGGCGGTGCAACTTCATCATGGCCATTGATGGGGAAGATTTTATATATAGTATTTAGCTGTATAAGTTGGACTCTAGCATCTTTTTAATTGGTTCTCAAATATATAGGGGCTAAAGGTACTTAATTGGAGAGCAACCCATAGTAAGTACGTAGTTGAAGCAAGGATTTAGAAGAATGATGGAAGCATGGTCCTGTGTAAGCCACTAACATCTGATCCAAGTATTCAGTCATGACATGAAGAGGTGGAAGCATCTTTTAGACAGAAATTGCTGGATTATGGCCCAGAAAAAAAACAAAAGAGAGAAGAAAATAAGCTAGAATAGATCGATGATCCATCAATGGGTGGAAGCCACCCAATGTCCATTTTAGAATAGACTAGTTAGCTAGTGTCATGTGTACACCACAACGATAATTAGATGATTGAATCAGGAAATGTCACAGTCCAAATGAACAAGATCAGGGTCATGCAGACATTCACTTTTTATAGTGAACCACAGTATATATGTTTCCATTCTCGTTAATGCGCACGTCTTGATGATTATGTTTCATATAATTTGGACTGCATTTATGTGCTACGTACCACTCAAAATAAAGGAAAAGAAGTATACTGATCAATTAAGAAGGCATCAATGGAACTTTTTTAAGGGCTTTCAAACAGCTAGATTTAGGTAAAGATCCATATAATCTATCTTTGATAAGCAAGCTGCATTAATAAGACAAGTTGAATTATGTGCTAGCAAACAAAAGAAAAGTGCGTGGAAACAAATTGTTTCTGAAACGACGTACTGGTATAAGCTAGCTGCTCATTTTAGGGAAGAATATATACAGCCATGACGCGCGTACGTACGATTCTTCTTGATCTTCATGATCAATTTTACATCATGCATGTCTCCATTTGTCTAATCTAATGGGTAGTGGTGGCGGAGACCAGAGTCGATCTAGTCTTCGATCATCCCCACAAAGAATTAGATTATCGTCTCTGGATTCGTCGTTCTTGAGTGGGATGATGCATATAGGTAGGGTATGTGATCAATCGGTATATATTGAGAAATACTCTAGCCATAAAAAAATTATACAAAAACAATACTATAAACTGACGTAGTTTGATGTAGTTCGTTAGATTTTAAAATTACTTTTATTATAAAGTAGATCTAATAAATCGGATGAGACGACATCAGTTTATAAGATTATTTTGTATAATTTTTTTTTTATAGACGTAGCACTACTCATATATATTTAATTAGATAGAGAACTGATATGCATCCGCCACTGTAGCGATGTGCGTTTTCACACACCCTACGTGACAGTTTTTTTTTTCACTCATCTCTCTCGTCTCTCTCAACAGCACCCTCTCTCTCATCTCTCTCTCTCATCCTCACTCTCTCTCACTCATCTCGGTCTCTCTCTCTCATCCTCGCTCTCTCACACTCATCTCGGTCTCTCTCTCTCATTGCTGCTCTCTCTCGTTGTCTCTCTCTCTCTCTCATCGCCGCTCCCTCTCATCTCGGTCTCTCTCTCTCATCTTTGCTCTCTCTCTCATCCCCGCTCTCTCTGTCTTTCTCTCTCATCAACTCAGATCTCTCTCTCTCATCGTCTCAGCTCTCTCTCTCATCGCGTCTCTCTCTCTCATCAAACTTAGATCTCTCTCTCTCATCATCCTAGATCTCTCTCTCATCGTCTCAGCTCTCTCTCATCATCCTAGATCTCTCTCTCATCGTTTCTCTCTCATCATCTCAGATCTTCCTCTCTCATCTCCGAGCTCTCTTCTCTCTCAACATTTTCGGTTTGAAATGTGTAAAATGAAAGGAAAGTGGGTTTTATTATGAGGATATTTTAGTAATTTTACACTGGTATGGGTCGGCTGATTTTAATCAGTGGCGGATGCCAATATTTATTCAATTGGATATTGGGTCCCTGCTCGTTCCTTGATCTGACTGGAATCTTCTCTCTTTCGTCTCTCTCTCATTAAACCCGTTGAAAGGAATCTTTATGATCTACTCGATGGATCTCAAACTTTTCATAGCTAGCTTGGCATATATGCAGCTTAATTTCTGATCGTCCATCTCTGGTGCTATATACGACGTACGTTAGCAATATTATTGCACGACTGATCGAGCAACGTACGTAAAGTGGATTTTTGGAGATTAATGATGGATCCGTTTGAATATTTAAGACCGACCCTTAACGTTAATTTTGATCATCAATAATGATAACCCTTGTTCATGCGGAACTAATAATCAATATTGGAACTTTCATGCCTCTACAAAATTTTGTTTCACAAACGTCATATATATATATATGAGATCAGACCGACGTGCAGTACGTATGGTTTAGGAATTTAAAAGGGTAATTATCTAATAATTAGTTGCTTATAAGTGTGAATGATATATATATATATATATAAGACACATGGGTTAGTTAATTGGTACCATATATATATATAGTTGTAAGGAATATATATATAATATAATAATGGAGGCCGGATTTTCTTAAGTTTGAAGGGAATTAGATGCAGGAGGGAATTAAAGAGAGAGGAGTACTAGCTGTGCCGCTGCTGCATGTGAGGAAAAGGGAAGCCAAGAATTTAGAGCATTAATATTATTGCAAACGCACGTTGCTTTTAACATGATCTCCTTTATTAATTGATCTAATTAGCTTTATATATACACACACACACACATATATATATAGAGAGAGAGAGAGAGATCAACTTAAAATAATCTGATGATCACTTTATCCGGTCTGCAGCTTCCTACAAACATTCTATATATATAATGATCCTACACTGCAGCATGCAACTTTATGTTAAATAAATCACTCGAGTTTTGTTGATCATTTGTTTCACATAGTTTCGTACGTAGATGATCTGATCTCTCTCTCTCTCTCTCTCTCTCTCTCTCTATCTCCAATATCTCTTTCTCGCTGAAAAAGGATTGGGAGCCACGAGTGCAATCATTACGCAAATAAGCATCCCCTCCCCCCCCACTAGATCTCTCTCTATCACTCTCGATGTACACATGATGCAATTAAACGATTAATTTGCCAACTAATGGAAGTCATGTAAGCTGGGGCTCATTTAATTACATTAATACGGTCATAAGTTTTAGTTCAGGATTACTACGTACGTACGTACGTACTTAAGCTCATGTGCACAAATCATCATATACCTTAATTAACGGCTGATCACCTAGCTAGCAGATCATAGTATATATGCCACGTACGTTCTAATTAAACATCACACCTTGCTATATATCCGAAGATCACTCAAGAGTTATAATAATTTGCTTCACTAGTTCCAACGGCCATATGGATAAATCCAATCTTGTTAATTTCCGATACAATATTGTTATGCATACAACTATGTGTATATATATATATACACACACACGCACACACATGCATGACGCATGTTACATGATCATAATTATTAGTATTCTATATATAGTACAAAGAATGAAATCAATTAGGATAAAGTTTTTTTTGAGTACTTGGTCTATTAATTATTTTTAATATCATTAAAAAAATTATATGTGAGAATTAACTATTTTTTTTTTAGTAATGCTAGATACAATTTTAAGGTGTGCAAGTTCTGCCGCCTATTTTCTTTGAAAAAAGTCATGAGGTTCACCATTGAAAAATAATTTTTTCATGTGAGTTTCAGATTTATCTTTTTTTTTTTTTTTTAGCAAAAGGGGAGGTGGGGGCGACCAGCGTAGCTACCCTCCTTGGGCGTGACCATAAGAGCCCCTCCCCGCTGTGGAGTTTCAGATTTATCTACTTTTAAAGTGTGTGGGACTTGCACAATCTAAATTTGTAAATATCATTTTTCTATTTTCTTTAAATGCAATTCTTATATTAAAACAGAAAATGCTTCTTACATGCTCAAGAAACTCACGATATATAGAATCATACCGATAATCGCAGCTTCTAAGAACAATGATAAATGTCGAATTAGCAACCTTGTACGTAATGCATGGTTTTAAATTAGTAATATAAAAAATCAGCAAAATCTCTACATTAATGTCAATGAAAAACAAAATTAATGCGAATAAACTTGATCTAGTCTAGCTAGCTAGCTAGGACCAGTATCAATCCGTACAATAGAGAAAGGGATAGCAGCTGGTAAAAGTAACTATGGAATCTAATTAAGATTATGATGATCACTAGAGCGAGCAACCCATAATAATTAATTGGACTCGAGATCATGGCAATCAGATTTATATGAAGCAGTGATAGCTCACCATTAAAGGTTAAAACAATGGCGGTAATAATTTAAAGTCAAGGTAAAACCGAATATAAAAACAATGTTTTCCAGATAATTTCATTATTATGTCCAGGTTATAAATTATTATATATTATTGAATGGACTATTGTTCTCAACGTATATAAAATATTAGAAATGATTTGTATATATAAATTTTAAATAAATAAATCTCATATAAATTCTTGTAAAAAAATAAAATCCACCTAAAGAAAGTAAAAAAAGTTATTTTTTATTAATGAAACCCACTATTTTATAAATAATTTATATAAAACTTATCATTTTAAAATATATAGCAAAATCAAGGCTATGTTTGCCAAATCAGTTGCATCATTATATTCCCTATTTGCCGTTGAATATATAGCTAGCTAGCCTAGCTAGCTCCATGCCTAAAATTAAGGGTTTGCCGACTATATATATATATATATATATATATATAATGAGTAATGTTGCATATATTTATAGAATGTGTAAGTTTCGTATAGTCGCTTTGAAAAATAATGAGGTACATTATTAAAAATTATTATTTTTTATGTGGATCTCGTATTTATTCATTTTTTTAAAAACGAATGTAGAGTCTGATTGTGTTTGTGACAATTTGATTTAATGATCGGACCAGACAATGATCCGTTGCAGTCTTTTGATAGATTTTCAATGAAACTTGGTCCATGAAGCGAAGGTTGGGTCGATATTTGTTGACCTTTTTTGACTCTTGATCCAATTTGACCCGTTGATTAGAATTTACTATATATTGTATTATTCTCTTGTATGACCACCGCAGTATTGTATTTATTTATCATCGTGATAGAATTATTTATAGTTCTGTAAACGTAAACATGTTGTCGAAATACATAAAACTTGTGTTGTATGTAGTTGATTCTATTTTTTATTTTACTTTTTCTCTTATGTCTCTCATAGATATGGCTGGCTTAATTATGTTACTATAACTTATCATTATCTTGTTAGCTAGGAATTTCAATCCCCAACAGCTTCTATTTCTAAATTAAAGTATTTCTGAAATTAATAATCAATTTTTATACTATATAGATATTAGATACACCAAAAGAAAAGTTCTTTGGCAGTGCAAAATTTAAGAATAATAGCCGCATTAGTTGACTGTATAAGCAGGCTCATGAACATGAGCAGCTTGGACTTAGCAACAATAATGCCTCATAATACAGTCCATACCAAACTTTCTGCCTTTTAATATTTCCCACTTCTGATCTTCTTATACATAAGTTAGAAATGCTCTATTTTTCTAAGGAAACCCTACTCGAGGGGGTAAAAAAAAAAATGATCTCCATGCACTTTAATGGTATTAATTACGGGTTATTCACGTGGTGATCATCACAACAATACATATAGTACAGCTGACACTTATATTAATAACATCTGCTAGTATTAAAAGTCAAAGAAACCATGTAATATTATACACATGTTCCAACATCTTTTGTTCATTTTATATCATCGTACTCCGATCAATGCAAATTGGCAAACTTGGACTTATGTATCATTACCTTAGTTTTTTTTTTTTTTTTTCCATTTAACAATAAATATCGAGGCTATAGGAACTTGATACCAAATATCTTTCGTGAGAAAATGAGACAATTGTCAGTAGATGATCACAAGATTATCATGATCGATTATATCTCATTATGCATCTTCTATTTGTGCGTGACCAGTAATAATTAATTGTGGGAAATGTAAGAAATTATTTTGGGTAAGGAAAAAATGCATATTTTTCTAAAAAAAAAAAAGAAGAGAGAGAAAAAAAGAAAGAAAGAAGGAAGGAAGGTATGAAATTACCATCTGGACCCAGATAAATAGAGGTTGTGAATCGTGATGTTGTAGGATAACCATCTTGATCTCTCCGTGTATATGATCCCACACCTTACTAACTTTGCTTGCTTTTCTTTTTGGAGGAAAAGCAAACTAAGGATCTAATGTCACTTCATGTGGAGGAGGCAAAGCGTAGAAGTAATTTCACTAAATAATGGGGGAAGGGAAAAAAAAGAAGAAAAAAAAGAAGCAAACAACTTAATAATTGGTTGAGCATGATCATCATTGCCAACCTGGCATTAGTTCGGGCTTGGATTTATATGCAGCCCGCTCTTAGTTTGTAATTCATTCAGCAGAAGAGAAGTAATTATCTTAATAATGTAGAGGGGGTGATCATCGATCCAACGGCCTGTGTTAGCTTTAGCATAGATTCCAAGGTGTGTGTGAAATACACGATATACCTTCCTGACTTATAAAGAGGGAGTAATAGGAACATCTAAAAGGAACACACACTCTCTCTCTCTCTCTCTCTCGCTCTCTCTCCACAGGCGTGGCTTTTGGCTTTCATTGCTCTCTCGCTCTCTAAGCCATCAAGCACCCATCAATGCCCATGCTTGCTTTCTCTCCTCTTCATTTGCTCTTTCGCACTGTGACAGAGCAAACAGAACACGAAGAGTACTACTTGTCTTGCAAATGTCTTACTTCTTTCTCATACAATCATGCTTGTCTCCAGTGACCTCTCTCTCTTTCTCTCTCTGAAGCAGACAACAAAGAGAAATAATTGATATCGTTAAGAACCCACTGTTCTGCCATTCTTGTTTCCCTTCAATCTCTATCTACTTCTCCTTGTTGTACTTCTATATAAAAGGACATGGAGAGGTGGGATAAATCGCTGCGAGAAGATCGCCACCGACACCGGAGAGAGAATCCATCTTTTTCTTCCACTCTTCTCGACTCGATTTATCGGTCCATCGACGAAGGCCCCGGCGAAAAACGAGAAGAGAAACTCATTCTATACGGAGAAACCATGAGAAAGAAACAGAGCCATGGCCTAAAAAAACAAGAAGAGGAAATGGCGAGCTTTCGACAAGCATGCATGATCGAGAAGTGGATGGACAAGAAAGTGAACGAAAAGGTCTCAGTACGCCGAAACTCCACGGCGGATTTCGAAAGGAAATCGCGAGAAGACCGCCGTTTTGTCCTGCAGAATTCGAGTTCGAGCTCTTCGGAGTCGAGCTCCGGAGGCGGCTTCTCGTCGTCGGAGTCGGAGTCCGTTTATGCGTCGAAATCAACGTCTTCATGTTATTCTATGCAGAGGCCGAAGCCTATTCGGACCAGCGTTTCCCAGAAGCCTCAACTGGAGAAGTTTGGTGGTGGTTATGGCGAACGAAGTCATTCTGCCTCAACACAAAAGCCAAAACACGAGAACGGTTTCGTGAAGACCAAATCCAAGGCCTTGAAAATCTACGGAGACTTGAAGAAGGTTAAGCAGCCGATATCTCCGGGTGGACGCCTCGCTAGCTTTCTTAACTCTCTTTTCACTGCAGGTAATGCAAAGAAGGCAAAGATGTCGTCCTCAGTTGGAGGCAGGAACGATGAAACCAATTTGGAGAGAAATTCCAAGTACTCCACCACCACAACATCAACATGTTCTTCCGCGTCTTCGTTTTCGCGGTCTTGTCTGAGCAAAACGCCTTCTTCGATGGGGAAATTCAGCAATGGTACCGGAGCCGGGGTGAAAAGGTCGGTGAGGTTTGGCCCGATCAGCGTGATCGTGGACCAGGACTGTAGGCCGTGCGGGCAAAAAATTCTGTCAGAGGACAAGCCGGGGCTCATGACTGTGTCCACCATAAGAACTGCGGGTGATGCAGAGATCAAATGTTATGTAATGGGTGGCAATTATCGTGTTGAAGAAGTTGCCAAAGATTTGTTCAAGAATTATAAAAAAGACAAGGAAGACTTGAATATGAGAGATGTTCTTCAACATGACATTGAAGATTCTGAAGTGGACGACGACGACAATGATGATGATGCAGCCAGTTATTCAAGCTCTGATCTGTTCGAACTGGATAGTCTTTCGGCTATTGGGATCGAGAGGTACCGGGAAGAATTGCCCGTTTATGAAACTACACACTTCGATACGAATCGAGCCATTGCTAGTGGCTTAATTATGTAATTTTCCAAAGAACTTGGGGAATTTTTCCTTTTTTTTTTTTTTTTTAGGCTTTTGAATCAATGGTTTGGGGGTTTACTTGAGAAAATAATATTTATGATGTTATTGTGTCATGACTTCTTTAATTACCTCTATAATTTCCTTCTTGTCTGTCTGTATATAAAATGAATATTAATCATGTTTTTTTTCTTCCTAGCTATTTTTGTCATTTCTGGGTATATATAACGTAAAGAGAGAATATCGAACATAAAGATATATAGATAGATCATAGACATGTACATCTTAAAAGAGAAGAAGTAGGAGATCTAAGCATAAATGGGAGCTAGACCCTCATCATTTTGTAAAGATAAAGAAAGTAAGGAAGAAGTTATTGAAGATTCGCAGATCGTGTTCACACGCGAAAATGGAAAAAAAAGGTAAAGAGTGTGAAGAAGATGAGGTTAAAAGCAAAGGCAGATTTTCTACTCTTCCAACCATGCAAGAAAGAGAGAGTGAGAGTGGGGCCTCCCTTTGCTTGAAGATGACACCATCTCCATTTATTTACACAGTAGTACTGCTACATGTATACGAGGCAGTGTTAGTCAAAAAAGTAGCTCTGTTTAACCCGTTGGGCTTTAATTTCTCTCTCTTTTTTTTTTTTTTTTGCCCCCAAAACTCTCTCTTTATTAAATTAGATTTTCATTAAAGTTACTGGCCGGAGAATGATTTTTGATCACACTCCGGTCGTGACAGTGTTTTACAGGCAGTAAAAGGAGGTGAATTGATGGAGTTTAGGGATAAAGAAAGGAGAGGGGTAGATGTATGGTCTCAAAAGCTGTGGACAGAAGGATCTAATCTTTGATTCTCTCAAAGCCCTTGATGTCAAACATGGTTGGCTAGCTTCTTCTTGATAAAAGGAAAATATTATAGATTAAAAACTTGGTTGGCTGATTAGCCAAGGTGCAAGGAAATTAATTGTTTAAAGGTGTTTGTAAGATTTCTCGAATTTGCAAAAACATTGCGCGCCACCTCCTCGACTTCTAATTTTCAAACCAAAAGGTATTGATCGAGTTTTAAGACTCATTATATTATTTTAGAAGTCTTGACATATTAGAAGACTTAATATGTTAATTAGAAATATAAAAGGAATATGTTAATTAGAAGACTTAATATGTTAATTAGAAATATGTTAATATGTTAATTTAAAGGAATCAAAGGCTGTGTTAATTAGAAATATAATTGTTCTAAAACTTTTTCAGACTATTTAATTATTCTTCATAAATAAGTCGTTATTATTTACAAAAAATTCGTTATAATTGATAAATTATTTATTATTATTTACAAATAATTTGAGATATACTCTTAACGTATAACAGATACTCTTGTTTGGATTCGAAACTTACCTTAACTCATTTCATCTTATTTTATCATTACAATTTTTCAAATTCCTACATAAAATATAATAAATAATTCAACTTTTTCAAATCTCAAAATAATAATAATATTAAAAATAATATTTAAATAATATTTTATTCAATTGATCTAAAACCATCTCAATTTATCTCTAAATCTAAATGTATACAAACGTCACGAGATTTACGTCCATCGCCTGCAAGCTAAGTGATCAATATAAACAGTATATATTCAGTGATAAATCTTACCTACTAGACTTTGATCCTTTAGGCTAAAATCCATCCCATAGAGATTAATAGCAGTCAAATATCTGGTCAATTCCAACTTCACACACACACATGATGCATTTGCATCAAGTGGTGGGCATGAATTCTCTCCTCTCTTTTTTTTTTTTCCTTTTCTCTTCCAAAGATGTACATGAGTACTCATTAACATATATGCATTGTCGTCGATTGCAAGGACTAATTAAGGAGTTCGAGTCTTATCATCGCAACCCATTTGAAAAGTAAAAGGGTTCGGAGCCGGGGGTGCATATATATATAGTGGAGCAAGTAACTCATCATGTGAAATGCCCAGACTCGATCGGTGACGATACTTTCGCGCGCAGTTGCCTTTTCAAGCCATTATAAAGATTCAATATTAATCATCTATTAAAATTGTGAAGATCTCGCAATGCAGTGAATTAGAGATATAGTATAAAAATTATAATGAAGAAAAAAGGAAAAAGTAAAATAAAATAAAATAACGACAAATATATATTAAACAGATAAATAACTTAAAAAAAAAAAACTTAAGATATATCAAATTAATATACACACGATCACATTCGTCAATAAGTATTAGACATCAATAACGTACGTTTCCAAAATCTTAATAATATTGTTTTATAGAACTTTATATATATATATACAGCGCCAAGAAAAAATAATAGTTAGAAAAACATGACAAAACGTACTTACGGCCAATTCAAGCAAGTATGAGGCAGTTCTAAGCACAATGATCAGTGTTCAAATCCAGATATAGCTTTGTTATGCAATTTTTTGGTTTCCAAGAACAAAATGCGAATAAAAATGGAAAAACGTAAATTTTAAAAACCTGATATTACTCTGATCATTAATTAGGGGGGTGGGGAGTTGGGGGGTTATTAACTTATTAGTTAATTATTAGTACTTTCTTAATCAACAAAATATCACTTATATATAATATTTTACAAATTATATAAATTAATTAAGTCTGAAAAACCACCATGCATGCATCGCATCACATCATAGTACTACTAGTACTTTAGCTAGCTGCATATATATATATATATACTTGCATAATATTATCAAATATATATTATTACAATGCAAAAATATAGCTTCTCATAATATTAATTATAATAATATTATATATATATATATCCTGCATGCATGCCCGATTTGATTTAATGTTGTTACGACCAATATGATCACTAATTAATATATACATGATGTGCATGCCGCAGGTCCTGATCCTGATCCGAATAATATTCTCGACCTACAGCATAATTCTCATTAGTACTAATGACGAGTTGCATTATTATATGATCTCTCCCTTCTCCCGAGAAGGATTTTGGAAGAAGTTGTGCAAGACTGGGGAGGACCACTGAATCTTAACAGTTAGATATTCTAATTAAGTTATCATAACATATACTTAATTAAGCTAAAACAATGAAGTAGTTAGCTTCAACAGTCGGAAAAGGAAAAGGCTATTCTACGGTCAAAAGTGCATAGGCTTGAAATGGCTATAGATTCGAACACGATCGAGTTGGAAGATCGATCAAGACCTGGGATATATATAAGATGCCTTCATGACGACGAGAAATCATGATATATATATAAATGATCATGAAGATCAAGTGGTTTAGACTTTATAAGTTAATGCAATCTTCCATGCAAACAAGGAGTATGGTTGGATTAAATACATTTTTCAAAAAAAATTAAGATCATCCTCCACGATAATTAAATAAGCAAATAATCAAGATTTTGCAAACTAATATATATTTGCTGATCTGTTAAATTAACGATATATATAGATTAGTATTATACGTTACATGGTTGGTGAAACATTAATGATGGGGTTGTAGTAATAGATCGAGATCATAGTGGGGGTGAGACCAACAACCCATGATCTTAGCGTTGACTATTCTAATATTTACGCGTAGACATTGCATGCCCTAATCATTAATATAATCTTCCACTTAATCATGATCTTCAGTTTTATATATATATATATATATATATATATCGAGCTAGAAAATAATTGATAGGATTTTAGTGACCTGTTGTGGCGGGTGCCATCTCTATCACAGAAAAGATCAGTTGTTGCTATCCCTCTATAACACGTAATGTTGGTGGGAGGTGAGCTAGCCTTTGGCTGTGCATGTCACTTAACAACCATGCAATAGTCACTAAAAAAATGAACAAATTAATTAGCAAAAGATCATTGCAACCATTTTATGTGGCTAAGTAATACGCGCGTACGAGTACTCGATCGGCCTAGGTCCAACTGCAGTCAGCTAGGGTCGTCCGACCTCGTGCTGTTCTAAACCACAAATTTGGCTGATCGGTGACTCGGCCTCTGCGTGTCCATGCAAAAGGGTGCATGATGGGTCACGTACATCGGTACATAGCAACAGTCTATGTTTATGTTTGGCCATGTTCTCCCAAAAGGTTGTCAGTCTATAACTAGAGAGCCTCAAATTTGGTTGTATCCATCCATTTGTCCTTGATAATTCATGTTCTTACGTACTATTATAATTGATGATCAATAATTTTGCCAACTCTATTATTTGATATTCATGGAAACACGAATAACAGCATAGAAAGTTTTTGGGTTTCTCTCTAGGTTGTCCAATTTGTTCTTTTCTCTGCAACATTTTAAATTCAACTTGTCGATACGTGCAGCATCATGCATGCAGATAAACTTACTTATACAGATGGCCGGCCTAACTTCATTCGACCATAAACAACAGCAGCGAGAAAAAAAAAATACAATTTTTGTGAGCTTGATAAACTTAAGATTTTTCTCAAGACTTGTTCAAATTTGAAAATTCAAAGCTTGGGTCTCCTTTCATGTGCATGAAAAGGGAAAAGGAAATTAAAGAATATTCATGGTTGAACGAAAAAGGAGAATAAAAAAAGGGTGGGCGATGGGATATACAAAACATATATAGATGGATGAAGTGGAGGATTTTAAGGCCCGGTTAGAGGATGGACCACGCATGCACCATCACCCCAAGCGTGCCACTGCGAGCTGACGACACACGTTAGATTTGCAAGCCAGCCCAGAGTCCCTGCTTTTTCTCCTTTTTTTTAACCGCACGTGATGGGCTGGGCCAGCATGTCGAAACCTGTCGCGCATGCACACGTGTGCTACTCACACAGATCCCCGTGAGATCCGCTGTGTCACACAGTGACAGGGCCACTGAGAAAAATATCACCAACGGGGTTTTGGGGGAGGGGGGGAGGGACCACCCTCGTTCATTAGCTTTGCCCCCCTATTGCCTAGCAACAAAATCACCACCACTCATGCTCTGACACCTGTACTGCCCGGCCACGTGTGTGTGGTCAAGATTGTTGCTCCTACATTACCATAATGCCCATTGAGTTTTGATAGGGCTTGTCTTTTGGGATGGGTAGTGTTGAGAACAGGATTATAGGAGAGAATAGGGAGAAGAGAAAGAGAGAGACAGGGCAGCTTTAGTAAAAGAAAAGAAGGTTTGCTTGTGTGTTTGTATGTGTGTGTGTGTTGGAGGAGTGAAAAGAGAAAGCGAGGAGAATTTTGGTGATCCCAAGAAGATCGCTTATTTGTGAAACTGATCTCAGTAACAGCAGCTCTTCTTTTCTCCTGGAAAGAAAGAGAGAGGAGAATCGAGTTGCATGATGAGATGGTGACATTTGATCCTCTTTGCCAATTGTTTAGTGTTTGAGATAAAGAATCTTAAGAATTTTTATTTTATTTATTTATTTGCTGGAGATGAAATGGTTCCAACTCTCAAGTAATTAGGCACTAATTGTTTCATAAAAGTTTATTTGGATTCAAAGATTAGATGAAATGGTTTTAGATAAAATATAAAAGTTGAAAGAATATTTTTAGAATATTAGTTTTTAATATTATTATTATTTTGAAATTTGAAAAAATTAAATTAAATTTTTAAAAAATTAAATTTTTTATTATATTTTATATGAAATTTTAACAAAAATTATAATGAGATTAAATGAAACAGTTTTTAAATCCAAATAAAAACTAAGTTTAGGGAGTTTATAAGATTTCATCTGGTTTTTACTTCCCAAATGATTTTTTATTTGATATATTGACTCTAATTTTTTCTTAGTTATCTGGTGCAGTGAGTCTGTCCAACTCCTTTAATGTTATATAATTATATATATATTTATATATTGGCACAAAAGCTTCTTTTTTTTTTTCTAATTTTTATAATTAATGATCTTGTTCTTATCATGTGCCCTTTAGCATTTATAGTACTTTTAACTTTGATTTGATTTATTTTAAGATCCTTTATTTGTTCATCATGTGGACACACAAACTAGCTTTGAAGAATCTTACAACCTATTTGTGCAGGGTAAACACAACTAAGCATGAACTTTGAATATAGCTGATTTTGGAAGCTGGTTGATAATTAATGGCTGCTGCCACTGCTGCCAGAAGCAAGATTTTCTTGATCTGAATCCCCTTTTTCTTTCTGCTTTAAATTGAAATAATCATTCACTTTTGTCCTTTATTTCATAACAAGCTGCGTGGGATATTTCCCATATAGAGTCGGCCGTTTTATTCCTTGAGAACAAATTAACGTGTGCACCTTGAAAACGTTTATTAATATACCTATAAATTGCACAACAAAAAGTACTACTCTTTGCATGATCTTTCTATGTCTTTCTATTAGGAATACTAGATTAAAGTACACAATAAAATCGATATTATCTCATAAAAAGTTTCTTGAATCTTTTAGTATAGTTGATTCATAGATTCTTCATCGTCATCATCGTTCATCCAAAATCTTCTGTATCAATGGTGGAATGTGCTACGTACTAATATACCAGAGCAACACTCACATATTCCACAACCTAGATGTCGGGACTAGAGATAATTCTTTGAGAGAGAGAGATTTACAACTTTTGTATCTCAAGCTATAAAGCTGTCATCCAAAGGGGGAGAGACTATATAAATAACACCTCTAAGTGTAACCCTCGATTGGTCATTAAGGACCAAACATCAAGTCTCATGAAGTAACTCTCAAGCCATAACCCCGAAAAGAAGGGACGGGGAACCCATTATGGGTGCCCTTTTTTACATCTCTCACTCGCATATGGGGGGCAAAACCCCATATCTGTATCTCTCAATATGTTCTCAATCTTGTTCATACTTGACAAATAGGCAATGCGACCATCGAACACAACTGTAAAAAAAAAATGGAAGCACTATATCAAAT
Source organism: Cyclocarya paliurus (assembly GCA_029856935.1). NCBI lineage: Eukaryota > Viridiplantae > Streptophyta > Magnoliopsida > Fagales > Juglandaceae > Cyclocarya > Cyclocarya paliurus. Next base: position 624,239 of record JARVXP010000352.1, read on the forward strand.
CTCTCTAAGAGAAAACCAGCATAGCAACATCTCTAAAAATGTCTCATTATGCTCTGACTCATTTGGTCACATTAGACTAAGCATCCCGAATCCCTCTCGAGTCTAAATGACTTGGAGTAATGCTCAATCTCCATAAAATATAATGTAATCACAACTATGTCGCAACTTTCAAGAAGCAACATAACTTGCCGGTAGTGAGTACACATCAATATTGATTTGTTCCTAAATAGTCTTCTTTTTGCCCTCATATCATTTAGTTTTAGTCCAGTTACTTTTCCAGCAATGTCTCTTTAGACTATATCATTCATTGTCATAGATAACATGTTAAAGTAGCAGATACTAAAACATCAATCTCGTAACATAGTCAAAAGTCTCATAAGAGTATAAATAAATTAAGGTCACCAATTATGACTTACAAGACTCACACGGTGAGGAAGTAGGAACTATTCACTCACCTCTATTGTTGGTTGCAAAAGTACATGTAATATGAAATACATGTTACAGTGGAGTTCTCTTTCCAAAGAAAGAGCGTATATCTAATATTAATTCGCTGTACAGATCTCAGTCAAGTCATTATCTCGGCGCCTAACCTTAATCCCTTCATTTGCTCGCTATCTAAACCGCCAAAGAGGATATCGTATTTGGCTAAACCACAGGCTATATAGATTGTGGATAATCATGCACGGTTCATTTAAATATAATGTTCCTCATCTTAACTCCCACTAATGTGACTTAACTTTTGTATTTTACAACTTATCTCTTTGTGGACAAGTACCGAGTGACATATTGTCTCATCTTTGCTCACTATCTTTTTATAGCGCCAAAAGCGATCACTCGTGTGAGTGAGTCGATCTAAGCATGTCAATATACTCTTTTCATTATAACTCCTAAATTTATGGTGAATGTCTGTACTTACCAAAAATGCTTCTAATCACGCCACATGATCATAGAACATATTAGTATGATGTGCATGACGAGCAATACCATGAGGTAGAGAGAAATCACATAGTCAACGATAAATTATTAAACCACAACTCTAAAGTGGTGTTTACTAATCATTTCTCTCCATGCGCGTTTTAATGTGTAGTAACTTTTCAAAACATTCTCCTACCAAGAGATTCTGCTTTTATATATAAAAGTTTTTTGCACAACCATGAAGTTAACGACTCATTGCGAATTTCATTTGAGATCAAATTCACAATATAAACATTATATTCTAGTCAGCAAGTCCTATTACGACTTTTAAGAATATACAAGGTGACCTTAAATGTCATTCAACAAATTCTATTTGCAACTTCAAGATTTCATATAAATATCTTGTACACAACAAAAGCATGAGAGATAACCATCATTTGTTTTTTTATTAAGGATAAAGTGATTAAGGTCTTTGCCCCCAAAAACAATCACAATAGCCTAGTCATTACTTTTAAAGACAATCGCATCACAAACTTACTTAATCAAGTAAGTTATATTTACCATCTAACAAAAATCTCAACATATGACACCCATGAGCAAACCATAATGAAAGCACAAAATAATATAGACAAAATTAGATTTTTTGATATTTTCCATCTTATTATGTCTATGGATTTTGAACAAGAGCTCTTCAAAACTGTTTTCTTATACAATGGCTCACAAGACGTGGAGTTTTAGCTAGTTTTCACAAACTTATGTTCATCATCTCGTAGTATGGAAAATGTCTCATTAGGAGACAATTAATAATCTAAGACAACCAGATCGTCATATCTCTTATGAAGACATTTTTCTAAGATTGTCAACAGCGTTTAAAGAATCTCATTTTATTCAATAGATCATTAATAAAAATGACTAGGTACATTGGTTATCTTTGAATAAATGGTTCGTTTAGGCAGCATATAAATAGTACCAACAGTATTCATTTTTTTTTGTACCTAAATTATACAATCAACAATTATGCGCTCCAGTACTTTGTGCCTAAACATCACATAAAACTAGCTATCTAATTCTCCCGAGAGAATCAACTATTTCAAGAAAAATTTCAATAAATGTACGATCAATAGTTATCTAAATGCAACTCAATTAGTGCCAAGAGATGGATCTATATCTCTATCAACTCCACTTTTCCTTTGTCAATTAGATAAACAACACCAGGTTGTATCATACGAGTAAAGTGAATCTAAAATTTTATGTTGAGATTCCTACTATTTGAACTTAATACCTTTAGCAGAATTATATTACAAATATTCTCTTCTAGTTGCTAAATAATGATAGAATACTGATATAAAGCTATCACATTATTTATGAAGATTTTTATATTTTATGAATTTTGAAAATCACTATCGCTAATGATACATCATTACTTAAATATATACTCACACCAGTTGAATTACTTTCACTATTTTCAACGATTTCTTATAAAAAAATATTTAAAAATATTAATGTTAAAGTAACGTGAAATGAAACATAATAAAACTTTCTTTCCAAGAAACAAGTGTTTACACTTTACTTTCAATAACCAAGAATTAAATATAGATCTACTTGTAAAATGTCGGATACTTTTTTAATATCTTCTTGTCGAAATTTGAGGATTTCATGCATGTGAGAAATAGATAGACAAATAAAGTAGGTTAGACAACACTTAAAATTGTTGTATGAATTTTTTCATGAACAATATTAAATGCTTAATAATTATTAAAGAGTTTAATTCACGTGTGTATTTCTCACGCTCGAAACGTCGAAACTCTCAAATTCTAACAATAATTTAGAGAAAATTTATTTTCTATCTTTTTATATGGTTTAAATGAGCTAGCATCACCGTCCTGCATCCATGAATAATGATTGCCCGGATTAATGTAGTGAAACTCTATGCATGCCTTTCGACTAGGGGTATGATGATATCTCATACTCGTGCTATATATATATGCATCTCAACAAATTGAGCTTCCAAGTTCGTACACACTCACTTTAACTTTGAAATAGAAAAAAGAAAAACAAACAAACAAAGAGAAAGCATGCCATGGGCTTTCAAGAATAAGAAAAAGAGTCGCACTTTTTAGGTAAAACCTGTTAACATACCCATAAAGTGAGTAGCCTAGTTAGCTTCCCTAGCTAGCTAGCTTCTTTCCTAGCTAAAAGAAACAAATACTAGTAGCTAGTGGCAATGACCAAATTAAGCATCATGAACAGGGTTCAGGCTAGAAAACAAAGGCTGGCTCAGCTGGCCGCAGCAGCACTTCCATTCCATGAATTTAACGCATTAGATTTTCTTTAATTAACTGTGCATTATTATCTCAAGCTTGCCAAATCTTGAGGATAATTATACATAGGTACCTCCCAAATCTGCCGAGTGGAGGCTGCTTTCAAATGAGTTCACTCGAGTTAACACAAGTCCTACAGCGACCTTTCAATATCATGGGAGGATGGGGCTAGCTATTAAAGCATGCAGGCTAATCTTTGACCACCATAATTATAGAGAAAGCGATTGCATTTGCATGCAGTACTGTGTAGTACTTATATTTTCCTAGCTTTCAGTGATGGATTTGGTAGAAATCTTTCGTTTCATGTGGCTTCAATTTTACGCATGCACTTTGTATAATTAGCTAGTGATATTTAGGAAAAAGCCAGGCACCAACTGCTACCAATATCCCAGCGGCCACTTGCTCTCCACCTCGCTTACCACCACAGATCCATAGATCGAGCAGTACATGTCAAATTATATCATGTCTTTTCCAGCTTTGAAAATATATATCTCTTTGAATGATCGTAAGCTTCATTAAATAATTAGTTGACTAGCTAGCTAGGGGGAAGTCCCTAGTGGCAAAGGCATATTAATTCCTCCAACCTGAAAACTTGTTCGGTGGGTAGCGAAATTGAATGTGAGCACTCATGATGAGCAGTGCCCTGTGCCTCCCGGCCACTACGCACGCATCCCTTCAGACGCCTTGTGCCTAACGTGGAAAATTTGGCAACAACTGGTTTTTAACAGTAAAACCCTCTACCTTATGCATGGTTCAGTTTCGTATACGTCAAGGCATTGCATGCAGTCTAATCGGCCGGTGATGAGGAGTAAAAACAGCTTGAAAGTGGGGCTCAAATTAAGTGAGTAATGTCACGCAAACGTCGTGTATTTTTTTAAAAGAAAAATGAGATGTGTTATTAAAAATTAATTTTATTAAATTATTTTAGAAAAATTGTGCGGTATGTCATTTCTCAAATTAATGTACCCATCAGATGATGAGCTTGCAAGATATGACTGCCACAAACTTAATGACGTTGGAATAAAAGCGAAGGATTTGTCCTAGCTAGCGATCATAGATGTGACTGATTTGAATTAAGATCGTTTCAAGTGCCTAAATTCTTAGACCAATTTCTACTTACGACAAAATGGAGATTATGCAGAAATATGATTCCATGGGGAAAGTTTTGCGGCTTTCAATATCATGGTCCTGTAATGTGTGGTGGAGTTGAAATATGGTGGACAAGGAATTCGGCAGAATCTTGTGTGTGGCGATCGAAATGACATGATATCTTTCGGCTTTATTAGAAGGTTGTAGGCTTAATGGTCGGAAAGTAATGTTAAGTACAAATTTTAAATATACAAGTCTTTTATAAAAATACAGATTCTATCGATAAAAAAGAATGAACTTTTTATACTTTTTAATAATGAAATCTACTTTTTTATAAAATATTTGTGTAAAATTTGTACATTCGGAACTCGTATATATATCATTTCTCAATGGTCGGTGTTTGTACCTTAATGGGCTTCTGTTGCAGTTGTAGGCTAATTAAGTTTAGTTGCGAGTAAAAACTTCACCTTAATGGGCTAATGGCAATTGAATTGACAACACGCGAAGAAAGGGTTGCGAACTTGCGGACAGCTCAGTTCACAAGTTACAACTTTACGGTCATAAGGTGATGCTGGGGCTAAAAGCTAAGCCCATGAATATGAACCTTTTGGGCTAGCAGGAGTTATTTTATGGTGTTAGCCCAATTCAAAATAATATTTGGGACTCGTGGACAGTTCGAAAATATTATTCGTTGTCCTGAATTTTATTGGGCCTTAGTTGCATTCTACGCTACACGGCCTTATTACCCAACTAATGAAGTGAACCCCCCCCCCCCCCCCAACAAGAAAGAAGACCATAGACGACGACGACGCTGAAGCGAGAGCCGAATAAAGACTCAAGAGAGGGGGATCGGGTACAGTACAACCCCGGCGCATTTTAGCTTGCATCAGCGACATGAGCTTTCTCTTCGGCCACAGAAAAACTCCCGCAGGTACATATGATCCATCAATTATTATCTGTTACAACATGTTAATTTCATCTCAGTTGAAAATTTCTTGCTTCGGGATTGTTTTAAACTTCAGATTTATTGGTGCAATCTTAGTTCTGAATTCGAGAATTAAGGACTTGTTTTACTTTATTTGAATGAAACTGCATAAATTTCGGAACTGGATCCCTAAATTTTGACCAAATGCTGACTTTAGAAGTGATTTCAAGCAGTTTATTGTGCAGTAGACTAGTCCTGGTAGCATTTAATTTACGATTGTGATTTCAATAGCATTCGGTCCAGTTAGAGTTGTGAAGTAAACCACCAAAAAAATGTTTGATTTTGTGTGCAGAGCTTCTGCGGGAGAATAAGAGGATGTTAGACAAATCCATTAGAGAAATAGAAAGGGAAAGACAAGGTCTACAAGCCCAAGAAAAGAAGCTGATTGTGGAGATAAAGAAGAATGCTAAACAAGGACAGATGGTAAATGGTATCCTGTTTGTTTTCGCAATTTATTTGTTACTTTGTTTATACGTACTGTACGATATTGATGAAGAAACAACCTGAACCCAAACTTTAACCCATGAAATTTGGCTGCGTTAAGAGCTTTACATTTTTAATTTCCATGGAACCCATGTGCACTCGATGCCTTGTGGGAATTATTTTTTTTATGTCCAATCGTGTGATCTGTAAGGAGTGGCAATGATGCTGATCTTATAGGGTTCTATGAATAGATTGGGTGGTTGGGATGAGATCTGTAACTCGGCATCCTGAGATTGATTGTCTTTGTTTCAGGGGGCAGTTAGAGTGATGGCTAAAGATCTTATTAGAACTCGGCATCAGGTTGAAAAGTTTTATAAGCTTAAATCACAACTCCAGGGTGTATCTTTGAGAATCCAGGTATATCTTAAATTTTTACCTTCTTTGTGCATCTTCTGCATTACTGTAAAGTTTCTTATCTATTTTCTGACATGATTTAATTTCATTTCATATGGGAAGTACATTTTCTAAGTATGTTTGTCGTGCTTGTCTGTGTATAGCACGTGCTTTTCAATCCATCTTTCTCTAACGGAAGATGTTTAGGAAAAGGAATGCATCAGTTGTTGGATGATTCATATCTCTTCTATTGTAAAGTCTGCATTACTGTATTGTTCCTGCATTTGGATATTTTTGGTTTGATGAGATGTATCTATATTGAATAGATACAAAATAAAAAAGCAGCATTGTTTCAAGCATAGTATATACTCTGTCATGGCTTTAATTATATAGTTGAGTTATCTCAGGATACAAAAAATAAAACTAGCATTTTGGTCGGTGAACTTTGTTTAAAGAATTGATGAATGCCTTTTTTTGTTCCCTTCAACTTGATGGGGGAACTAAAATAGATTTGGGGGTTAGGGATTTGTTTTGATATCTTTGATTTGCTTTATAGTTTCTGGTATATAATCTTCTAATATTGGGGCTAAAATTGGTTATTTTGGCCCTCGCAGTAGGCTATTCTTTATAATGGAGCTTTTGCAATAATGGTAATGTTTTTTTTGAGTTTCCTTGCAGACTCTTAAATCAACTCAAGCAATGGGAGAGGCCATGAAAGGTGTTACCAAGGCGATGGGTCAGATGAATAGGCAGATGAACCTGCCGTCCTTGCAGAAGATTATGCAAGAGTTTGAGAGGCAGAATGAAAAGATGGAAATGACGACTGAGGTAATGGGAGATGCCATTGATGATGCTCTGGAAGGGGATGAAGAAGAGCAAGAAACCGATGAGCTTGTGAATCAGGTGCTTGATGAGATTGGAATCAATATCAATTCTGAGGTACATCCATCACTCTGTATCTTTCTGTGTGAATCAAAATTTTGGTATTCAAAATGAAGATGAGGATTTTCCCAGGTTTAATTACGTTTTCAGCCAGGGAGTCGAATTAAGTTGATAACAATAATAATGCATTTTATTTCATTTATCTGCAGCTTGTGAACGCACCCTCAGCTTCTGTCAGTGCACCAGCTGCAACAAACAGGGTAGCCCAAGCAGAGAATGAAGATAGTGGAATAGATAATGATCTACAGGCAAGGTTGGATAATTTAAGAAAGATGTAAATTTGTGAAGATGAGAGAAGCATCACAGTCGAAAGATGATAATAATCAGCTTTATAATATTTGATTGTGCGTTTAAAGCACATAGTCACTTCATGTTGTTGGCTTTTGAACGTACGCTCATCCTTTTTTTTTTTTTTTTTTGGTGTAAATATATGTTTGGTGCTTGTAATAAATCTTAGGTGTTGAAGTGCCTTGGAAGAATGATTAGTATCTATACATTGTTAAGCCTCTGTGAATGGGTTCACACCCTTTCGGCTTATCAAAGAGTGTGACATTCTGAACCTCTTCTTACGTTTAATCCATCAGTGCGTGGGAATCACGGGGAAATTTCCTTCTCTCCTAATTTATAGAGAAAAAACAATTGAAAATGAGAAGAGAAGAAACACGGAGGACTAAGTACAGAATTAAGTGCCAATGCTAACTAGGACTTCCCGGGAGGAGTTCTCCTCCGGTTGTTTACTTTTGGAACCTTAACTGCGCTGAGAGCAGTTCAAATTTGAACTGCCTTTAATGTCCAAACACACAATTCATACCAAGTGCAGTTCAGTTAATTGAATTCAAATCAGTGGGGCCCATAACTCAACTTGACATTAATGGCTCTCTCTCGATTTTACTTCTCCATCGGGGCCCACATGGCTGGCACATTATGGAGACCACTTGCAAACTTTCTATTGGTTCATGTTCTACTTTATTATTTTTTATAATGGCGCCAAGGCTACAAGTGAGTTGGTATAAAAAAAATTTTATCTTTTTGCGCCGGCAGAGAAGAAATGCAGGTGAATAGTAGATTTTAATGATGAAATTTATTTATTTTTATAATTTTATATATATATCTAAACTCATCTTAACATCTAAATACACTTAAACTCATTTCAAGTGGACCCCACAAAACTCACTCAATCATCTCAACTCACTACTATTCATAAAAAATTCAACTCAACTCAACTTAATTTAACATCTAAATGCAACCTTAGTCTGTCGATGGGAGTGCGGTAGAGTGGGCAGTCGGAGTGAGAATAGAGCCACATGTCAATACACGGTGCATGGAAGGAGTGCTTGCATCTTGGAAGCTGCCGAACATGTTCATCATCTTCGAAGTTAGTCAAGCACACATCACAGTCAGTTTCAGAAGTATTTCCAGTCCCTTTCTTGTACTAGAGCATGGAGGCCAAAAAGGGGTTCAGTCTCTTGGAGCCAAAGCCTTTCTCCTTGTCATGCCCGCTCGTTGTTGCTTGATGTAGTAAGCGATTGTAAGCACACCATCTATAAAGCGCAAGACCGTAAATTACAAGCGCAACGACTATAGATACCATGGGAATAATTGCGTAGTAGATCGAGTTCATGATTTGTATTGTTGATACCAAGTTGGAAGAGCTGAAAGAACTTGGAGAACTCTTGACATGCAAGGCTAGGTAGTGGTCGAGGTTCACAGCCATAAATACGAGTTCAATGGCCCTTGATACGATTACCACGATGCTGTAATTGGGAGAAGACCAGGGTTTGATGCCGGTTCAGACGGAGTTTTGAAAGTGAAAGAGCTTAGGAAATTGCAATTTCAAGCTAGAAAAGGGTTAACAGTCAACAATGATTGTTCCGTGGAAGTCATGCGCTATTTTTTGGAGTTGCTCTATCTAAATTTAGCTAAAATGAATCTCCAGACTCCAAGCCGCATAGACAAGTTCTAACAGGGCAAAACGACATAAAAGCGCGTATTTAGGTGTCTTTTCACTTTGTCCTCGTTGATGTGGTACAATAACATTGTTTTTTCTTGGATAAGAAACTGGGTATTATTCAAACAACTACTAAGAAAGAGTGGTCCGATTGAATTTGAAGTATTTACTAAGTATCAACAACAACAACAAACCACATCACAAGTAGGCTAAGATCTGTCCCTACCCCCACCATCTCCATCCAAGCATCCCACCACCGTTTTTCCTTTAGCTTCTGGCGCTTTGCCTCTTCCGCTTGTCAATCATCTCTCATGCCGCCGACTCGAGCGGCAAATCCCCCCCCCCCACCTCTGCCTTATTCTTAATTGTCTGTCTATAGTTGGTGCCACCTATTGACACCTCTCTTGAGTCTCGTCCACTCCTCTTTTCTTTTTTCTTTTTTTTTTTTAGTGCGCTTGAGAGATCTTTTGACTTGTGAGAACCGAGCTTCTTTGTTACTTCCATGGCTTTTCTGGGTGCCCTTTTCTTAAGAAGCCATAATTATTTTGTTTTTCAAAATTTTATTGACCCTCCATTCGACTGTAGCTGGGTATTGTTGGGCCTTCCCTTACCCCTGGCCTCCGGTGCTATCCTAGTTTAGGAGAAAATAATCATATTTATCATCCCCACACTACATATTATATTTATTTATTTATTTTCTATAACAAATACGTAATGTATAGATGATAAGTAGAACAACTCAATTAGTTTAATAAGAATAAAATTTAAAAAATTAAAAAATAATTTTAAAATATATAAAATGGGTAGCGTAGAATGATGAGTAGCATTCCTCTTAAGAGAATAGGGGCTCATTGGTTTGGACTATCGTTACTACCTTTCTGATATGACTTACCTTGATTAGGATATGTATCGAAAATAGAGCACCCATGAGCTTGTGGGTTGGTATTGGTTAGAAATACTTTCGATGTTTAGGCCTTTGTTTTTACAACTCCTTTAATTTATCTCACCTCATCATTAAATTTTTTTAAAATTTTTACATAAAATAAAATAAACAATTTAATTTTTTCAAATCTTAAAATAAAAATAATATTAAAAAATGATATAAACAAAAAACTAATAAAACGTTTTACACAATAATAGTAAGAAGTAGAGGATATAGAGAAAGCAAAGGATAAACTTCCTGCTTTTCATTGATAAACAAACAACCTATAAATAGGCTAATACATAACTGAAAGCAACATGAAAATAGGCATTATCCCACGTTAAAAACAAACTCCTATGACTAGCTAAACAAACTTACTAAAGACTAGGACGACCCATGTGCAAATTATTAAGTTTCCTCAACAATCCCTCCCTTAAACTGATATTCCAGACATAACATCCAGTTTAATAAGAGTTAAACTTTGAAGCACCATTCTTCAAGTTGAAACATTTGAAGTACAAACACCAAGTAGCTTCCTAAGCTTGTAAAATGCAAGAAACTTGAGAGGCTTGGTTAGAATATTAGCGATTTGTTCTTCACTTTTGCAGTAAATAAGATTAATGACTCCATCATTCATGAGATCCCTCAAGAAATGATACTTCACGTCTATATGTTTGCTTTAACTACATAAAACTGGATTTTTTGAAAGCTTTATTACTGAACTGTTGTCACAATAAATCTGAATAGGTCCATCCTCCTTGAATGCAGCTTTTTAAGGATTTTCTTTAGCCAAATAGTTTGACAAGCACAAGCTATTGTAGCAACAAATTCAGCTTCAGTAGACGATAATTTGACAATAGATTACTTCTTTGATGACCATGAAACAGGTCATGTCCCCATCATAAAAACATACCTAGATGTGCTTTTTCGATCATCTGAATCTTCTGCATAATCACTATATGTAAAACCAAACAGATATGACTTTCTCCATTCTTGTAGAACAGCCCAAACTCCTTAGTACCTTGTAAGTACCGAAAAATTCTTTTTACAGCCAAGAGATGAATCTCTGTAGGACATTCCATGTACCTGCTAATTACACTTACAACATGCATTATATCAGGTCTTGTTGCCGTCAAATACATTAAACTCCCCACTATTTTTTTGTAAAAAGTGTTGTCAACCTTCTTTCCTCTATTATCTCTGTTTAGCTTCATACCAAACTCAGATGGAGTATTTACAGGATTACAATCTTTTATCTGAAACCTGTCCAAGATTTATCGCACATACTTCTTTTGAGAAATAAAAATTTCAGTAGAAGACTACACCACTTCAATGCCAAGAAAATAATGCATCATGCTAAGATCAGACATCTCAAATTTAGTCATCATGGATTTCTTAAAACTTCCAAACATGGTTGTATTATTTCCAGTGTAGATTAAATCATCTACATATAAGCAAACAATGAGTATTTTTCCTCCATCTTCAATCTTTATAAAATGTGTATGTTCATAAGGACATTTTTGAAATCCTTCATTCAAAAAATAAATTTCTATACGATTATACCAAACCCGTGGAGCTTGTTTTAATCCTATAGTGCTTTCTTTAACTTATATACTTTATGCTCATTGCCAAGTTTTACATAATCAGAAGGTTGATCAATAAATACCTCTTCTTTGAAATCTCCATGGAGGAATGCTGATTTCACATCCAACTGGAAGATAGGCCATGAGTTTTGAGCTACCATCGGAATCACCAATCTAATTGTATCATGCCTTGCAATCGGAGCAAAGACTTCTTTATAATCAACACCAAACTCTTGCATGTAGCCCTTATCTACCAAGTAGGGGTGTAAATTTAAACCGAAAAATCGGTAAACCGGTCCGGACCGGACCGGACCGGTTTTATCGGTTTTGAATCGGTCCGGTCCGGAACCGGTTCTTATATTTCATAAACCGGTTGGAACCGGTCCGGTTACGGTTTTAGGATTTTTTGGACCGGACCGAACCGGTTGATAAAAAAATATAAAAAATAATATTTTATATATAAGTTTTATACAAAATTAAAATTATACAAAATATTTTATATATATTAAATATATAAGTTTTATATATAATGTATAATTATATGTGAAATTTTTGTATATAATTATATATCATATATGAAATAATTTCATATTATAATTTATAAAATATAACATTAAATGTTAATTTTAAATATGAACACTTGTAATTTGTTTGATCATATACTATTAATATAATTATATATAAGATAATGTTATTATAAAATAAAAGTTTAATCTTAAAAATGAAAATGTAATTGATCATGTATTATATAGATATACTAATATATAGTTTATCACTAATACTAATATATACTAATATATAGCTATACTAATATATAAATTTATAACTTGTACTAATAGTCTAATATAGACTCCCTAAAAAAAAAAAGTAGTCTAATATAGACTATAGTTATAGTTATATTAATAGTCTAATATAGATTAATAAAAGTATAACATATTTTTTTAAAATATATTTTTAATGACAAAATGTCAAACTTACATTTTAAAAAAACGAGAAAACCGGACCGGACCGGAAACCGGTAAAATCGAAAATACTGGTTTAGGAGTATAACCGATGCGTAATCGGTTTTGAAAAATACAAAACCGGTCATACCAGTTCGGTCCAAGATTTTGTCCAAAACCAGACCGAACCGGACCGGTTACACCCCTACTACCAAGCATGCATTGTGCTTGTCAACCTCACAATTCTCTTTCAGCTTTGTCTTGTAAACCCACTTAACACCAATTGTCTTCTGCCCTTTTGGAGGACCACATATCTCTCATGTATAATTTCTTTCAATGGCTATAATTTCAGCATCCATAGCCTTTCTCCATTTTGGTTTTTGACAACCACTTAAAAAATGGTAGGATCACAATCTGAAAACAAAGCAAAATGTGTAAGTGGGTCATCACCTTGGTCAACTCCAGTTACCTTATAATTAGTCATCTATGCTAGTATTCTTCGAACACATTGAGGCCTTTGTGATTCATCTGCAAGTGGGCTTTGATCAGTTATTGGAACATTTTGAGTGACTTCCTCTTCTTCCTCATTCTCCATAGGTTGCTCCCATTTCTCATCATCATCAAAATCTGCTGGAATATTTTCTTTAACACCATTTTGATTCTATGACCAGGTGCCTTTTTCATCAAATACCAAATCACGACTGATGACAATTTTCATGTTGCTAGGATTGTAAAGTTTATAAGCTTTTGATTTATCAGTAACACCAAGAAAAATGCATTTTCTCCCTTGTTATCTAGCTTCCTCCTCTTCTCATCTGGAATATGGGCATAGACAAAACACCCAAAAATTCAAAAATAATCTACAGCAGGTTTCCTTCAGCTCCATACTTCCTCCGGTGTCATATTTTGAACAACAAGTGTGGGACTTCTATTCAATATATGAATGCTCCAATTAACTGCTTCAGGCAAGAAACGTTTTGGAATGCCACTTGTTGTCAAAAGGCTTCGCACCATATTCATAATAGTGTGGTTCTTCCTCTCGCATACACCATTCTGTTGGTTGTATAAGTTGTTGTAAGTTGTCTCTTGATTTCATGGTTCTCACAAAAAATTACAAATTCATGTGAGTTATATTCTCCATCGCGTTCCGTGCGAAAAACTTTAATTTGGTTGTCAACTTGTTTCTCAACAAATGCTTTATAGCTTTTAAAAGCTATAAAGACTTTAGATTTTTCTTGCAAAAAATAAACCCATATCTTACGACTATAATGATCAATGAAGGTAATTATATATCTTTTACCTCTATTAGAATATGGTGTTATTGGCCCACAAATGTCGGAATGAACAAGCTTCAATGCTTTCTTCGCTCTCCAAGATTTTCCTTGTGGGAATTGATTACGGTGTTTTTTGCTAACAACACATTCTTCACAAACTTGAGAATAAGCTATAATTTGAGGAAGCCCAATCACCATGTTCTTCTGTTGTAGTGTTTTCAATCAGCCAAAATTCAGATGCCCATAACGAAAGTGTCATGCCCATGCCTCATCTTTTGATTTTGCTGAGAAGCACGAATAAGCGGTGTTGTGGAGATAAAGTGGGAACATATGATTTGCCGTCATGTTAACTTAAGCAATTAAGTCCAACTTTGCGTCTTGAATCTAACATACTTCATTTTTTATAAAAATCTCGTATCATTTTTCTTGTAACTAACCCTCACTAAGCAAGTTGGTCTTTAAATTTGGCACAAAAAGAACATTAGCGATAGTGTGTGTGGAATTTCCTTTAGTTTGGATTGTTGCCTTTCCTTTTCCCATAACAGAAATTGTGGAGTTGTCACCAAACTTAACAAAGCTACGAAATGATTTATCCAAGTAAGAGAATGCCTCATTCTCTCCACACACTTGGTTACTACAGTCGGTGTCTAAATACCACATGTTTTGTTGAGTTTCTTCCTTCACGTGACACACCATCAAAAGAGACACCTCTTATTCCTTTTCTACAAAGTTAGTTTGATCTCCACTTTATTTATTCATATCAGTTTGACATTCTAATTTATAATGGCCATACCTATGATATCTGTAACATTCAATATTGGACTTGTCTGCTAACTTTGATCTATAAGTTGTTGAGTGGTGGTCTCCACATCCTCTGCCTCTTCCTTGAAATTGACTCTCTTGATGATGATGATTTTTTTATTGGTTTCCATGATCATTGTTGTTTCTGTCTCCTTTACCTCAACCTCTGCCTCTTCCTCGTCCTTTATCAACTCTACTGGGTGTAGAGTGATTTTTTGATAAGGCCTTTAATGCTTGTTCTTCTTTTTTCTACTGGTTAATTTTTTGCTCATGAACCAACAAAGAACTTTGTAATTCATCAATTGACAGTAAACCAACACCATTAGCTTCTTCTATAGAAACAACAAAATTAAATTTTGGTGTCGAGGATCGAAGAATCTTCTCAACAATGAGAACATTAACTGATTCTCCTGACTTCATTCAAAGCATTTCGAACTCCAAACGAAGTGCTTTAAGCTGCTACCTCTTAGCCCTTGTTGTACCTTGGTACTTCTCTTTCATGGAATCCCAAATATGCTTGGCGGTATCCATGCAAAGAATGTTTTTCAAGATTGAGCGATCAATAGCTTGAAATAGACAATTCTTTGCTTTAAGATCCTTTAACTTCAACCTTTTAAGCTCTGTCTTTTGCGCATTTGTCATCACAACACCTTCTGCTGGTTTTGCTACTCCAGAAACAACAACCATCCAATATTCTTTGGACCTCAAGAAGTTCTCCATGAGTATGCTCCAATGGTCATAGTGACCATCAAAGCATGGAATGGCTAGCTGTACAAAACTTTCGGAAGCCATCAATTTCACTTTTACTCTCCCTGGAACCTATTTTGGTACCCTTTATATAAACAAAAAACTAATAAAATATTTTACACGATAACAATAAGAAGCAGAGGATATAGAGAAAGCAGAGGATAAATTTCCTGCTTTTCATTGATAAACAAATAGCCTATAAATAGGCTAATACATAACTGAAAGTAACATGAAAATAGGCACTATCCCACGTTAAAAACAAACTCCTATGACTAGGTAAAGAAACTCACTAAAGACTAGGTAAACAAACTCACTAAAGACTAGGACAACCCACGTGCAAATTATTAAATTTCCTCGACAATAAAATATATTCTAACAATAATTTATTTAATTTTTAATTTTAATCTCAACTCATCTCATTTTATCTCATTTGTGAAAACAAGAGGCTAGTTTTTTCTTTGAGTTCCTCTTTGGACAGGATGTGGTGGCTACGTGAGTTTTACACTCTTCATGAAATGGTGACACACAAACCTCCATAATTTTTAAGAATAGACTTGATGCATAAAAGTCCATTATCAACCTATCATGTTTAATTTCTTTCTTCCTTTCCAGTTCCTTTACTTGAGAGGAAAACCACATTTCTCTACTCGTCAACTCTATTCTCACTCCACCGCAACAATCGTCGACCTTGGATTTCACGACCATCACGAGCTCATCCTTGTTTATATTCTCTACAAGCTTTTTCTTTCATTATGTTCTATTGGTTTTTATTTTCTAATAATTTTTTGTAAGGTTTCATTCGATATATTCCTATTCAATATTCTTCTTGTCATGTGTACATTTGTCTTCTTGGGTTTCAATATTTCTCATGAATTCTTTGCTAGGTGGTTTTCAGTGCAAACTTTTCCATGGTTTATGATGAAGGCAGCAACGGCTTGGGGCTAGTTTTCGGTTGGACCTAGATGTTAAATATTTTAACATTGAAACATTAAATATTGAATCTTCGATTTTCTATGATCCACGATAATAAAGTAATAACAGTTAAAACACGTATCTCTCTCCATCTCAGTTTGATAAAGAATCCGATCTGACTATGAGAGAATGATTACCTTAATAACTTTACCTTCGAGTGTTTCCTGGTGGCAGAGGCACAATAATGTTGTATCTGAGAACTCTTAACCCCTTAGTGCTATTTAAAACTTCTGGCTATCATGAAATCTAGAGACATTCGTGTCCCACTATGACTAGATCTATAGGTATTCTTGTCCTACTGTTACTCATTAATTAAGTGATAATATTTGTATTAGTCTAAACCTATTAAGATATGGGTATGTAGGACATAGAGTTTTAATAAAATTCTTACAGTGGAGACTTCCTTGACCGTGTACGGTGGAGAGAGAGATTGTGTGTGTCGTTATTTGCTCGGGTTACACACGACAAGGGCTTTGGAAGTGGTTTGGATTGGCTTACTTAGGTGGCAATGCAACGAGGCTGGGCTTTCATGGTGGAGAAGACATTCAGCTGGCAGACAACGGCTTGGTGTTTCACGGTGCACATGGCCGAGTTTTGGAGGTGGTTGCCGTGTGTGGAGATGACCTTAATGGTTGGTTCCCTCTGTGAGGTGGTCTTGGTTTCGTTGACTTGGGTCTATTATAGAGTTGACATAAAGTGGTTTTATTATTGGGGCTTACTCTTGCACACAGGGTTGATTGAATGGTAAGACCATTTAGGCCATTGCCTCATGCACCCACCTCCTGTAAAGCTCATAAAAATAAAAGTGAGGTATATTTTAATTTTTTTTAAAATAAAAACTATTTCATTAAATAAAACTTTAAATAATTTTTTTTATTTTTCAACATATGCAAACCCCATAATATTAAATTTAATGTTTAATACAATGAATTATTTATAATTTTAAATAAATTTTTAAAAATCTTAAGTAAATTGAGGTATAAAATTTGTATTGATGACTCATTTTAAATTGTATTAAATATAAATTTAAAAAAAATTAAAAATTTTAAGTAAAATCTCATTTTATTAAGAATTTTAAAAATATTTTATATAATAATTTATATTTTATTTTATTATAATTATGAATAACTCACTTAAATTTTATTTTAAACCTTTAAGCCGGCCTGTTTGCACAACGAGAGAAAACCGACGCCGGTGGTCTTCTTTTCTTTTCTTTTCGGTGGCTCACTATAACTTTGTTGTCGTGGGCTGCTACATTGGTACGGCCATGGCTGAGGAAACGTGAGGGAGAGAGACGGGCGACAGGCTTGAGAGAAAGGAAAAGGGTTCTTTGTAACTTGTACCTAGATGAACGGTAAGATAAATAATAAAGTTACTGCCAATTTATACCATCCACATCCGGATGATTAATTTTAAAAATAAAAAATTAAAATCAAAATGAAAATTTAATTAAAAATCATCTTTTTTTATTTTAATTACTCAATGCTCATCTCTTCAAACTTTATTTCTTATTTTAGACAGCAGGATGTGAGACGATTTTTCACAAAAGTTACTCACTTTTCCTCCTATTTTGGCGACTTGACGTTTCTACATATCCGGTCTAACAAATTGTATTCAACTATATAATAAATAATATTATTTTAATTTTAATTTTTTATTTGATGTATTTAAATATAATAAAAAATATTATTATATTTAAAGTTATCGATGTAATGACGTATCACCCTCTTATTAGAGTACTAGTATTGGCTTGACTAAATACATCTCCAAACTTTAGTCAATATCACATATTTTTACATTTACCTATTTTATTTACATTCAATCCCCACATTGGATTAACCATTTACTCTCTATATCATAATAAAATATTATTAAATTAATAATTTTTTTATTTAATTTATTTGTATCACATTTTATAATTTTACCAATTAAATATTAATAATAATTATATTTTAATTAAATTAATATTAAAAAATTTATATTATTAAAAGTCATTTAATGTTAATAATAAAAAATATTAATTAAACTCATCTAAATTTATTAATTACAAATCAAATAATATTTTTATTGGAGTGAGAAATTAATATTTTTTTGAAGTGAAAAATTAATATTTTAATATTTAGTGAATCAATAGTGATTCTCTATCTTTAACCAATCACTGTAGCAAAAGTCAATTTTATTTTAGACTTGACCAATCCAATGTGGAGTATTTATAATACACATTATCTAAATTTTAGCTAATTTTTAATTTTGACCAAACCAATACTAGTGCCCTTAAGATGTAAAATTCACATAGTCACCGCATCCAGTTTAATGTCCTTTCTTTTTCTTTTAAGAGTCGTGCTGCTCCTATCGAAGATATAGCTTGATGATGGGTTTTGATAAGATCATTTTTTATTTTTTTAGATTATATTTTTGATTATTTTTTTATATCTTTAAACATTTAAAAAAAAAGTCAAAATATTATTAAAAAAATACTAAGTAAAAAATACAAATAAAGTATCGGCACTCGGTGACTTTAGGTTTTTTTTCCTTTCTTTTAAGCTTGTCACCCATTACTCTTTTTTTTTTTTAAGAGGTTGTCAGCCGTTACCTAGCAATAGACATGAAACACAAGTGATTTTTTACCTTCTCTTTGCATTTTATCAATTCAATATTTTGTATAACTATTTAAAATTATATTTTAAATGGATAATTTTGTGAAATTATGATTATTTTTAGAGAAATCTTTGATTTACTTACAAATCTTATCAAAAAACTTCATGTAGTGACGTAGTCCATTAGATTGCAATTTTTTTTATCATAAAATAAATTTGACGCATTATATTAAATCACGTCAATTGTAAATTTGTATGTATACTTAACACTTCTTTTATTTTTAATGAAGTGACATAATTATATTTATTATTAGTAAAATAAGTTGTAAAAGAATTAAAGGCGTATCGTTCCCTTATTGGACTTTGTCACATTGGTTGGATGGGATAATAGTATATATTTGGGCCGATCGGAAGGCTCCTTTGTATCCATAATGGCTACTAGCTTGGGCCTAGGCCTGCTCTTTCCAAAACCTCGTTCTCTGATAAATGACTTGGGCTTGGGCTTGGATCTATTTTGCCCAACACATCATGAGAAGTTCATTGAGGAGAGAGAGAGAGTATCGAGATAGTAAGGGGGGCTTCGGGTTTCATCGTCTGGGTGAGGTAGAAGGGGAGAGGCCTGTGCAGAGAAGAGAGAGTGAGGGCTTTGATCTTCGTCTGCTTGAGGGAGAAGGGATTCTTCACAGAGAAGGGAGAGAGATGATTCAGGAGTGAGGGAGAAAGATAAACAGGAGGTGGCGACGAACCGGATTGAGTAGATAGGAATGTGGTGTGTGGTAGTCAGACTTGAGGATAAGTAAAATTATTCTACAAAATATGTATGCATAATATATATTTTATAGAAAGCAAGTTAAACTGAAAATGAAAATAAAAAACAAACTTTGAAAAAAAAACCTTCTATTCAATATTTTCATTTTATTTATATAACTCTGTTTTTAAAGTCTTCAATTTGGTAAAATAAAAGGGAAAAATATCAATCCCATATCTTTTATACAGCTTAATAATCATGTTCTTAAGTATATTATTCAAGTTACTATAAATATTTTTTTTTTTTTTAAAATGATATTAAATTATTGAAAGATAAATAAAAAATAAAAATAATGTTTCAATAATTTGATATTATATCAAAAAAGTGAAATGATTATATCTGACGCCGCACGCGGACCAGTTCAAGAAAAGCCCATAGTTCTACTTCACTGGTCGGAACGCCTCTCGGGTTACAAAACGATCCGGTTCAAAGAATCAAAACCGACCTTTTCAGCACCACTATATAAACTCACCGACGCCGTATTGCAAGCGGCGACTTTTCTCTATTAATTCTTCTTCTTGGTGGACTTGGAGGACGACCTGCCTACCAAGTTGCCACTACCGGCGGCCACACCACTCCGGCGATCCTATCGGGATTGTCTCGCTCTCTCAGGTTTGTTTCTTCCTCGAGTTTGTTTTAGCTGTTAGACCTTTTAGCCGTCGTCTTCAACAAGCTATTGTCGCACCGAGTGTGGTATGACCATGATGGTGATTGAATCCAAGATAATTGGTTGTTGCTGGGGGTGGATTTCTAGGGCTTATCTTTTCGGTTCAATTTCGACATATGTGCTGGGTTGGCCGATGGATCGGCGATTAGGTTCTAGAATTTCGCGTATATGTGATCAGGGATTTGAGGATCGGATTTTTGTGGGGCTGTCACCACCGTTATTCTTGAAGCTTTCACTGATCGCGATTATCCAAATCCGATCATAATTGGATGCTCGGCCATTAATAGAATTCCAGATTCCTGGGGTGTTCTTTTTCAATTTTTCAAGGACATATCTAGGATTTACTCAAGAATTAGTGGATTATTTGGATTTATAAATTCATGGGATCGATGGTTAATCTTTGTTAAGAATTATCCGATTTTATGTGCTTTTGCTCAAGCATCGGTGGGATTGTAAAGTCAGGGAATCAGTGATCAAGGTTTTTAATCTTAGTCATGGGTTTTTTTGGCTTTATTTGTGATTTTGGTCGATGCTCGTGTTCATGCTATTCAAGAAATTCCGGTTTTTATGGAATTGCTAGAACAGAGTATGCGCTTATCTGGGATTTTAAAGATTTGGGTTTCTGATTTGGATCTTGGTTCAAGGTAGAGTCATTTGATTTTGGCTGCTCCCCATGGATTGCTTGTTTCATTTTTTTCCTATTTTTGTTTATAGTATGGTGATTAAGATTGCTAGGAGAGATTCAGAGACAATGGAAAGATCCGGTTTTTTCAAACTCCACGGAGATCCTTCAAACAGCAACAGTGTGTGCATCTTTTGGCTTAAAGGTAGATGCCACAGAAACCCATGTCGGTTTGCTCATGGTAAAATGCCGCACGAAACCACCAGTCCCAGTTTTGCAAAGCAATCCCATGCATTACCTGCAGATCATCCCAGGAAGAGGTCTTACTACCAGACATCCAAGTATACCATGGTTTTGAGGAATGGAGGAAAGGTCTTAGGCAGTAATGCTGCTGAGATGTTACCAGAAAATCTTCATAAGAAATCACTTAAAAGTGTTCCTAGGAAATCCCCGGAGAAGGTTATTAAAAAGTCTTCAGAAAATGTTCATAAAGAGTCTCCCAAAGATGATTCTGAGAAGTCCTTGGGAAATGTTGTTGAGAAGTCCTTATCAAAAACGGTTGTTGAAAAGTCTTCGCAAAATGATCCAAAGAAGTCCTTGGAAAGGGTCTGTCAGTTTTGGGTACAGGGTAACTGTATATATGGCGATCAGTGCCATAACCTGCACGCTTGGTTTCGTGGCGATGGATTTATGATATTGGCAAAGCTCCAAGGGCATGAGAAGGTATGTGTTAGGTGACTTTGACTCGTCCTTTGTGGTAGGATAAATTTTCGTAATCTGGAATTTGATTGAATGTGAACTAGGCTTGGCTTTGTTTAATTGTTTCATTGTTTGGATAAAATAAACTAGACATGTTGCAAGGTCTTTCCCCACTAGAAAGTTGAGGGTTATATATTCATTGTGTGATATATTCTGTGAAATTTTCAGTATAGAGAATGATGGTTTATGGAAAACACATCTTTGGAAAAACAAGTTTTTTGCACTGTGAAACTCTTTCCCTGTCCCAATCTAAACTCTTGAAGGTTTGCGTCTTCCTTTGATATTGACCAACTCAGACAACAAATCAGGAGAGATTCTGTCAGGAGTACGAAAGTCAAGTCATGCAAGTTTTACTTTATTTTACAATAAGTTGTGTGATACGCGTATATTTTGTTTTATATATATTTATGATCTTACGAATCCTTTTATATGGGTTTTTTTTACAGGCTGTCACTGGGATTGTGCTTCCTGAAAGAAGCAACAAGCTTTATTCAGGTAGTAGTGATGGAACTGTTCGGCTTTGGGACTGCCATTCTGGTCAATGTGCTAGTGTGATTAACCTTGGTGGCGAAGTTCGGTCTATTATTTGTGAGGGTCCATGGGTCTTTGTCGGCATGTTAAATGTTGTAAAGGTAAGTGTTATTCTGAATTATGTTCTATTTTCTCATTTTCTTATTGCTGTCATTTAATATTGGTTTGCTTGGTTTGAGATGTGAGCTAGATTTGGCATTTTGGGGTGTTGCAGGTCTGGAATACTGATTCAGGTGCTGGATGCTGTCTCAATGAACCTACTGGACAAGTCAATGCCTTGGAAGTTGTTAAGGATTTGCTTTTTGCGGGAGCAGAGGTAAACTACTTTGCTAACAGTTTAAAACTCTTGGATTCCATAACTAGCTTTGTTCTTTCAAGTGGTCTAACGTGGGCAATGCTGTTTAGGGTTTTTCTAATAAATTTTTTTTTAGCTGTTTGAGAATGAACTTATCTCTTGTGAAATTGAAAATAATTTGATGTTTTAAGTGAGATCCATGTGCTATTTCATCAATGTTTATGTCTACTTGCTTTTTGCATTATTGTTCTGCATGATGCTCATAGTCCTACAATGCTTATCTGAAGGATGGTGTTATTTACGCATGGAAAGGTAGTTATGAAGCTAATCTTACTCTTCAATTGGCTGCTACCCTTAAAGGCCACACACTTGGCGTAACATCTTTAGTTGTTGGAGGCAAGAGCCTGTACTCTGGTTCTCTGGACCATACAATAAGGGTAAGTGTGTGGCTTACAACCTATTCTATCTGTTAAATCTTCTTTGTTGTAAGTAGTAATTTGAGAAGACAAGCCATTATTGGTTAAGATCATTGATATTTTCTGTTATATTCACTTCTATTGCGTGGATTGCAAACTGTACAAGTTTGAGCCTATGTGTTGGAAACACTCGGTTGGATCCTTATCTGGTGGTGTAAACTGTTTTTTATTAAAAACAAAAGTCTTGCATAGAACCAATATGTTATGTTCTCCCCCATTTTCTTTTGCAAGCAGCCCTACCATTTTGTTTTTTAGACATGATTGACTGCATGATTGTGTAACTTTTTTTTAAGGTTATTTGATCAATTAAGTTTTAGTATTTAAAAGAGTCCTTTGCAAGCCAGAATGTATTGCCGTGATGCTGATACAGTTATAATTGCTTGACTATGCGTTCTATTTATTTTTTATCTTCTGTGTGCGCAAGGGTCATATATGATGTTTTTTTATGAAGATAAAAAATTAAAAAAAAAATCATTAGTTCTTTTCTTTATTCTTTTTTATTGCAGGTTTGGGATCATGAGACTTTACAGTGTATCATGACACTGAACGGCCATAATGATGTTATAACGTCGTTTCTTTGCTGGGACCAATATTTGTTTTCTTCTTCATTGGACTGCACAGTAAAGGTTTGGGCTGCTACTGAAGAAGGCAGCTTGGAAGTTGTCTACACACACAATGAAGAACATGTATGCTCTATAATCACTATTATTTTAGTTCTTTGCGTGCCTCACTTTTTCGGCTCTGCTGCTCTATGATATGGATAAATATTCGGCTCTCTCATTCATTAATCTAAAAACACATGCTCTCTCATATGCACCTTCATTGAGTAACTGCCAGCTTTTCTATTATGAAGGATTATATTGGTGGCCTAAATTCTGTTTCTCATAATCGGGCAGGCCATGGAATCTTTATTGGGGGCCTCAGTTTTTCACCTTCAATAACTCTGCTCCATTGGGCAGCTTCTATAGATTTTAATGGGCTGAGTTGCATGATTCGTTTCTCTTTTTATATTTCTAGTTAGGTGCTCCTCGTCTTCTCATTTATTTAGGCATTACTTCGATTACTTGAAAAAAAGGTTTTTCACCTTCAATGCCTTATCTAGCTGTTACTTTAGAAGTCAATTTTATTTATTTATTTATGTAGAGAGTAAACCTTTGTTGGCTCTGATTAATTTTTCCAGAATTTTGCTTTTAATATGTCACATCCTTTGAATAACTTTATTACTCTTAGGTATTGCTCTTGTATATCTCCTGTGTACTTGGGCTATGCCTACTTATTTCATCATTAAAATTCTTCGGTTCAAAAAAGACTTTATTACTCCCCTGTTCTCTGATGGCATTATGGAAAGTGGAGGAAATTTAACTTTTAGTATCCTATGAGATTCCCACCTTAGTCCTTAACCTCTTTTATACTCTAAGGATAAGGTTTGAGACCATTTTGTGCCTCCAAATTTTCCAGAAAGAAAATACAGAGAAGAAAACTCTATGCGCCTCATTGCCTCCAATAAGTATATCTGAATTAACATTGTTATTAGCAAAACATAGTATGTAGTTGAATATTTGAGATTCCATTAATGGATCCAGTAATAATGATTTTTTTATTATGTCAAAAGTTCAATAAAATATCGAGTTTGAAGCCTTATGTTGCAGTACCTGTATGGATACACTGTTTTTAGGGTAACTTCATAGACCAAATTGGTTGACATGATTTTGTGTATTACAGGGCGTTCTTACACTTAATGGGATGACTGATACAGATGACAAACCGATCATGTATTGCTCTTGTGCTGACAATTCTGTGCACCTATATGAATTGCCATCGTGAGTACGCTTTTCCCTTGCAACAATGTCCTCCCTACCCTCCTGGCTTCAACTAATATCCGTTGTTTTAGATTCGTTGACAGGGGCAGACTCTTCGCAAAAGAAGAAGTTGGAACAGTTCAAATAGGTCCTGGGGGCCTCTTTTTCACCGGGGATCGGACGGGTTTGTTGACAGTGTGGAAATGGTCATTGGGGCCCAGAGTTGCAGTGACTGGAAGTTGAGACATGTTGAAGAATTTTTATTAGAATTTTCATCTTCTGTAAATTGATAGAGGATCCATTCACGAGTTGAAACTGACACAGTTAGAGAATGATATAATATGTATGTATGGTTTAAGTATGAGATTCTCTCTACTTAGTCTCATCGTTTTGAATTTGAATGCCCAAATCTTCCCATTTAAGTCAAATGCCTCACTTCTGAGTGACAATTTATGCAACTTGCTATAAACTTCTTCAAGATATGATATCGATTTGATTCCTTAATGGGCTTCTAAATCCTTTCATGAATTTTAGAGACCAGATAATAATAAATTAGGTTTGTTACACAACCTTCACCAACACTTCACATTTCACATTATTTTAAAATTTTAAAATTTTTAATATTTTTAAATTTTTTGAGTTTATTCTTTTTAAACTATTTCAAATTTTCTATTCATTATTTATATAATAAATATTTGATAAAAATTAAAAATTAAAAAAAATATAGAATGTTGAGTGAATAGTAAGTGGTTCGGTAGATTTTTTTATAATAAATATTATAAAATCTATAATTCCAAGCCCAGTTCTGAACCAAAAAGAATTCAGATACGACAGAGGACACGTGTAAAACGAAAGGGGATAACTCTAGACTTACGGCACACGTTCTTGGGTACCGGTGGGAAATTCCATATATAGGCTCGTTGACAATTGTGACAAACAAAAAACTTTGAGAATCGTGGGCTTTAATTTTGCTTGCACCAAGCTTAGTAGTGTGAGATGGCTTCTGCATCAAAACTCCCAGAGCACACCATGCTTTCTGCTTCAGAACAATTGGAGCTACCCAGAAGTGCAAAGGTTTGGTTCCCCATATTTTTCAACGTCAAAGCTTGCCCTATATTTTGTTGTCCCAGCTCTTTGGTTGGTTTTTCTTTGTAAGTTCGTTTCAAGAGTTCATATGCTAACTCTATGGCGTTGAGATTTGTCACATGGAGATAGGTGTGGATAATCTAATATTTCTTCATGGATGTAGGGTCGTTTTGTTTTCCATTTTTAGTTTCAGAGTGAAGTAAATTAGAGTTACTATGCTGTGAACAGATTAAGATCGCCCTTTGCCAGTTATCTGTTAGATCAAAGAAGAACCAGAATCTGGTTCGTGCTCGCAATATGATTAAAATTGCTGCAGAAAGTGGCGCAAGGATTGTTGTTTTACCTGTGAGTTGACTGAATATTCATGTGGTTGTGCCAATAGAAATGTAGTTTAAAAAATATTCTTGGAAGCATGATTAATATAATATTGATTTGCTGCTTCGCAATAAAGGAAATGTGGAATTGTCCGTACTCCAAAGATTTCTTTGCCAAATTCGCTGAGGACTTTGACAATGATGATGCATCCCCAACATTTTCTTTGTTATCCGAAGCTGCGTCTTGCCATGGAATCACGATTGTTGGTGGGTCTGTGCCTGAATGGAGTAATGGTCGCTTGTATAATACTAGTTTTGTGTTTGGACCTGATGGAAAGCTGAGGGCAAAGCATAGAAAAGTGAGCACTTTAGACATCTAATTGAATTGAGATAATAAAGAGGAGCACGTGTTTCCTACATTGAAATTCTTCAATCACATTCAGAATTATTGACGGAGAAAGTATATGCTCTTTGCAGATACATCTGTTTGATGTTGACATTCCGGGAGATATAACATTCAAGGAATCTGACATATTCACAGCAGGAGATAGGCCTACCATCGTGGACACAGGTAGACATCTGGACTCAAACCTCAAATAACAATTCATACACCACAGATGCATGTGGCTCGGTAAGTAGATATTAGGTGCCACACCAAGAGTTCTTCAAGTTGTACATGGTGTGAGAGTTTGTGATGTAACAAACAAGATTTGACAAGAATACTAAAAGCTTACCTATCTATCATTAAGTTAAGCCAGATGATGATCAATGCAGATGCTGGTTGTGTTGGAGTAGGAATTTGTCATGATATACGCTTCCCCGAACTTGCTATGC
Organism: Cyclocarya paliurus; assembly: GCA_029856935.1. Taxonomy (NCBI): domain Eukaryota; kingdom Viridiplantae; phylum Streptophyta; class Magnoliopsida; order Fagales; family Juglandaceae; genus Cyclocarya; species Cyclocarya paliurus. The sequence continues at coordinate 651,283 of JARVXP010000352.1, forward strand.
TATACGCAGCAAAAGGTAATCCTTCTGTTGAATTATATGCAGCATGTGATTTATACAATAAAGTCGTGGTTGGTCTAAACGGCATGCAGGTGCTCATATTATATGCTATCCTGGGGCGTTTAACATTAGCACTGGTGAATTGTTGTGGGAACTGATGCAAAGAAGCAGGTAAGAATATATAGCCGCATTCTGCTCAAGTTTAGTTTTTGTTTTGCTCTCTGAATTGGGTATCTAACAACCAGCATTACTTATCTCACTTTACAATCAAATTATATCCAAATCTCAGGGCAGCAGATAACCAGGTAGGTACTAAAAAATTCCTATCTCATCAAAATTCTCTTTATAGATTGCTTGCGTGCAATTTCCCCTCAAATCGTGAGCTCTCTTTTTTCTTTTGTTGTAGTTATTTGTAGCTACTTGCTCACCGTCCAGAGATTCTTGTAGTGGCCATGCAATATGGGGCCACTCTACCCTTGTTGGACCGGTATCAAAGTTTTTAGACTCAAATTACGTACTTTTTATGAATAATGAGGATGGTAAGGTAAATCAATCACATGCATGAAAGGTTTACTGTGTAGAAATTGTTTTTGTTTTCCTGTTCAAACACAGTCTGGTGAGATAATTGCTACCTCGGGGCATGAAGAGAATGTGATAGTTGCTGAGATTGATTATTCCAAGATTGAACTCCAAAGGTGGTATATTTCATTTGCTATATATTCTGAAACTTTAAACTCAGATTCATTTTTCTTTTTTTTTAACAAGGTTATGGATATATGCAGGAAAAGCCTTCCACTTGACAAGCAAAAGCGGGGAGATATTTACCAGTTTGTTGATGAATATGAAGAACAAAAGCATCAGAAGAATGAGCTTATGAAGAGGAGATCCACTCGCAATAATAGCATTCCTTTGTAAAACCTCCTACTTGGATCTTGGATCTAACGCTCACGATAATTACTCTGTAATGTTTCTGAAACGTTGGTCCTCTTCCACGTTCTTTTGTACTTGCCTTGAAGCATTCGTGCAAGCAGTCGCCATCTCATTCCGGGTATTATTTGAATCGACTTAATTCGTATGAAATAAGTTATTTTGTAAGAAAAAATTAAAACTTTATATATTGTAAATAAAATTTTGTTAAATCAGTGTGGATGATGTCTCGCTAGAAAATATACTCGTATATAACATTTTAAAGTGACTCTAGCCGTCTTCGTTTGGATACTGAATTGAAATAAAAGTTAAAAATTAAATAAAATATTATTTTTTAATATTATTATTATTTTTTATATAAAAATTATAATAATAAAATGAGACATTTTTACTATTTAAAAAGAGAGGTGTCATTGTCTATGAATTTAAACTAATTGTTTTTGTTTTTTAAACTAATTAGTTTAAAATTTTAAAAAGGCATGAGTTGAGAAAATTAGAAGACATGCGTCAACCTAAACACATGTACGTTCATGAGAGAAGACGACGACCGGCGGGAAGAAACAGAAACAAAACCCCCTGAATATGTTGTCATGTCCGGTCGGATTTGTGAGACATTGATTGAAGTTCATGTTACCCACTCGAACTGCAAACCTCCGCTCATATTACGACAGTCCAGGATTCATCACCCACTTCATCCGCGCGAGCAAAACCGTTAGCCAACTGAAACAAACCCACACCGTCTTACTCAAAACCCTAATTAAGACCCACCATTACAACCACCTCTTAACTAGGTTTCTCATCCAACTCCTCCAGTTTCCCGGTGACAACCTCAGCTACGCATGCCTCCTGTTCGACCAAATACCCCACTGTAAAAGCCAGTTCCTTTGGACCTCCCTAATTCGCTCCCATGTCTTCCACGATCATTTTAGCCGATCCCTCTCTATTTACGCTAGAATGCACCGGGTGGGTATCTCGCCAACTGGGTTCACCTTCTCTTCGGTGCTCAATGCTTCCGCTCGCATCCCGGCAATCTCTGCAGGAAAACAGATCCATGCTAGAGTTTTGCGATCGGGTTTCTTGGGAAACAAGTTCGTACAAACTGCGCTTCTTGATGTGTATGCGAAAAGTGGGTTCATATCGTGCGCGCGGGATTTGTTCGATAGAATGGATGATAAAGATGTTGTGACTTGGACGGCCATGATATGTGGGTATGCGAAGGTGGGTATGATGGATGAGGCTCAGTTATTATTTGATAATATGGGGCAACGCAATGAGGTTTCTTGGACCACAATGGTGGCTGGGTACGCAAATTATGGTGACATGAAACCAGCCAGGAAACTGTATGATAGCATGCAAGAGAAAAATCCGGTAGCATCGGTTGCAATGATAGCTGGCTATGGGAAATGCGGCAATGTAGTCGAGTCCCAAAAAATGTTTGATGAGATAACGGTGCCAGGTGTGTCATGTTGGGCAGCAATGGTGGCTTGTTATGCACAGAATGGATATGCTACAGAAGCCATTGAAATGTATAAGAAAATGAAGGAAGAGAATGTAAAAATCAATGAGGTGGCGATGGTGGGGGCTATCTCAGCATGTACGCAATTAAGCGACATTGAAATGGCGAACATATTAGCCAAGCATATGGAGGAAGGGTGCTGCGGTAAGTTATTGTGATGATTCTGCTGTCGTTATGAGTTTCAATTTCACATACTGTTATTTGTTTGTGAACGATTTTTTTTTTTTTTTCTCATCTGTTGAATAATCGCAGATCGGACACTCTTTGTATCCAATGCATTCATCCACATGTATTCAAAATTTGGAAGGATAGACAAAGCAAGGGGTGAATTTAACAGAATGAGCGACAGAGATGTGATATCTTACAGTGCATTGCTCACAGCCCTTGCTGACCATGGGAAGGCCCAAGAAGCTTTGGATGTTTTCTCAGAGATGCAGAAAGAAGGAATAAAGCCAAATCAGGTCACATTTATTATTGTCCTCAATATATGTAGCCATGCAGGACTAATTGAAGAAGGGTGCAAGTATTTTAAGCTGATGACTGAAGTGTATTCCATTGAGCCATTAAATGAGCACTATGCTTGCATGGTTGACCTCCTTGGAAGGGCCGGGCAGCTTGAAAAGGCATATAACCTTATAGTGGACAATGTGGGTAATGCGGATGCGACGATTTGGGGTGCATTATTATCAGCTTGTAAGGTTCATGGTAATGCTGAATTGGGTGAGATTGCAGCCAGGCATCTGTTTGAAATAGAGTGCGACAATACAGGAAATTATGTGCTTTTGGCAAATACTTATGCATCAATGAATAAATGGGATGATGCAGAGAGACTGAGGCAGATGATGAGGGAAAAAGAAATGAGAAAAATTCCTGGGTGTAGCTGGATTTAGAAACTTCCTGCAAACTTATGGTATCAATATAATGGAACATGTGAAGTGTTTTTACCAAGCGATTTGCCTCTTTGATTTCCTTTTGCATAAATCATAGAAGTTACTAGGGCAGACTGTAGCGATAGCTTGTCTTTAAACTGAAAACATGTCATTAAGATAACGAAATTATATGGGAGCCCATCAGAATTTGTCTAGCACACTGCACATTCTATCATTCATGAAAAAAACGGCAAGGTCATTTTCAAAACTCGTTTCCCTTTGTTGCCAATATGTTGGACCTCCTTATAATCGATGCTGTGACGAGGGGCGTGGGGATTAGAAAAACTCAAAACGGCAAAACCCCAACAGATGATAAAAGAATATAGTTTGGAGCTCTTACAAATTACACTGACCTCAACAATTCGAAACAACTAAATCGTGTTCTAATGTAACACATGTATTTTAGTTGAGATCAGCTCCTCAATGACGAAAGATAATTAAATGGAATTATATATCCATTTTCATTACAATTAACTGATAAAAAGAACGATGGAGATAATCAATAGATAGTGCCGGGATTGAATCCGTCCAAAGCACGACTTTAACAGCCAGTTTTGAGTTACGATGTTTTGTATTGTGGTGCAAAATATACTTCCAAACAATATAAAAATAAAAACTTTTTATACACAATACGTGGCATTGGCAACAATTAGGAATTATGACTCCAAAAAAGGGAAAAAAAATACTGGGAATTTCGATAGGCATATTAATGTAGCATAGATGAGAAAGGTGCCATTTAACTCGACTGTAGTCGAACAGTTATACATCTCACCCAACACAATAATTTCGTCGGAGGGGGCTAGCAGCCGGTTTTTCACACACAGGATCTGAAAAAAACAAATTCTAAAATAAATTGAATTGTTTTTTTTCAACCCAAGATTCTCGTTTCCTTTCCCTCGTTTTGAAGATCCAATAAAAACCTTAAGAATACAAAATCTGCTAGACTAAGCTTGTCATTATAACCAGCTGAGAATGGTCTGACGTACAGATTTGAGAACTTATCATAAACACCTCAAAAATATATCTTCCATGCCGTCAATGTAATTATGTCTTCAATGGAGCTTTTTTCTCCCTATCAGATATCCGAGCAGGCGCTGTAGAATGTGACTTAAACCGACCTCTTCCTCCCTCATCCGTTTCCTGATTAATGCAAATCACAAATGGTTAGTTTCTTTATTTAAACCACACGAGTAATGCTATATACTAAACTTGTATCCCACTTTCATCCCTCCTTGTAATGTGACAATTTCTATCACTCTTGGATCATCTCTTAATTTTTTTTTTAAAATAATTCATTGATCCACAATGTCACCTCATCATAGTGGGATAATGGTGTAAATAAGAAAAATCATGAAAACTGTGGGAGCAGTATTTATTAAAGAATCTCGGGTCCAAGTTCAATGATAAAGCAGCCATGAAGAGTTTGCAAGTAAATATACCTCCCCATCAGACTGCTAACGAAAAGAAATAGCTTTACATATACCTTTTTCTTAACAATCTGAACTACGTCCTCATCTTGAAGAACATGACTAAGGCCACAATGCTGTGGGTAGTGCCTCGCACTTGTACCCCAAGCTAGCACATACTTCACATCCTTAACCAAACTTCTGTGTATGTGGTTACAAAAGTCTTCAACAGTGCAGCCACCTCGATCCTGAAATCACATACCAAGAGTGATGAATTAAAAAAAAGGATGAAAAACAAGAAACTCCAATACATAGATAAATCCACCTATTAAGAGAGATCTGAACAGAGGAGCGTGCAACATACAGCAGAAAGAACAACAGGATCTGCAAAATCAGGTTGCTGGCCTTGTGGCTTCGTGTAAACTCTTACAAGCCCCATTTCATCCCACATTTTTGCAAGTAGTCTGTCGAAGTTGAGCTGCATAAGCAATTAGATGAGCCGTATTGGTTATTAAACCATTCACATAAAATGAAAACCAAAACCAATATGTAATATAATGCAAAAACTAACTAGGGCCTTACATCATTTGTTTGGGCGTGCATTAGATGAGGGGTAACATGTGTTTTGCAGGTATTGAACAACATGGGAACAAAAACACATTTTGCAAGGAGAAAATCCACTAATCCACTCAATATCATCGCTGCTGGTATTAGGAATTGATATGGTTGCTCCAAAGTTCCATACTTAAACCACTCGAAACTTAGCATATATTAGAAGCGTAAAACCTACCTTCAGATTGCAACTAATGACAACAGAATTAGGTTGCCGGGCTAATTTGTCAACATCATCGATTCCAATAACGTCTATCTTGTTGTAAACATATATACACTTCATGTATTTACGGTTTCCCTCAATGATATCTATAAGATCATCCACTGTGGCATCCTCACGAAATAGCAGCTGCAACAAAATCAGTGAAGAACTTACAACTTTAAGGTGTGAGACTTGGTGGATAAAAAGTAACATGCAAGAGAAACAATCATTCTAAACACAAGAAGATCGGACTAAGCTAGACATGTAAACAACTTTGTATCTGGTAACCCCCACCTGCTAACTAGTTCACAATCCAGTCTTCCTTTTTTTTTTTTTTTTTTTGATTAGTACAATCCAGTCTTCCTCTGTGAGGTTTAGAACCACAACCCTTATCTTCTTTCTACATTTTTTCAATTTTTCCTTCTTTGTTTACTTATTTCTACTTACATATTTGCATATGAGTTATGTGGGATCCAAGGATGGATAGTTCAAAACCGGTCTTTAGACAAAACCTGACAAGTGTGAATCAGACAATATTTTAGAAGGGTAAATTAAACATGCTGAGATAAAAATAAAAGATGCAAGCAGAAAATCAGAAAAGGAAGTTATATGCGAAGTATCAATTGCTACTTCCTTGTTTGAAGTAATTCTCATAAAAAATGCAAACAAAGAACTCCGAGTCATTCTAAGAAAATATTGGGGGGGGGGGGGTTAAAAAATAGAGTTGAACATCTAATGAGCATTGAAAAACATATTAATTTCTCTTTTTTCCCAAGATTAGAAATAAATGACGAGTTTTCATACAAGGGGAAAGACACTTGCAGTTGAATTGAAGACAAAGTAAATGGCAAGGTGAAATTAGAAGTTGCCATCAACGATAACTTTTTCTCAAGTCATGAAGATGCTATAAGAGATACTCCACACTAAAGCAGTTACTCAATTAAGCAATAAAATTCTCCAAAAAATCATTTTTAACACCACTGATGGTGCAAAAGCATGAACATAATTGATCCAAGTTCAAAATGAGTACCTCTGCATTGTGGATTTTGTATTCGTGCAAAATTTGATAACAAAGCTTTTCATCCACATGAGTTAAAGGAAGAGTGCTGTTGAATGAAATGCCTCCAGTTTTTTTCTTTTTGAAGTATATCTGCCAATAAAACAAAATTATAGAGCAGCCAAGGTTCCAGTAGATGGACAAACAAATCGAAGAGAAGAATCAATGCAGGTGAAAAGCTTCAAACAAAAACTCTTGAGAATGTTGATATTCCATAAGCATCATTTTTTTATCGGTAAGAGAGAGATATTCCATAAACATTCTTGAAAATAACGTACTTGAGGAGGTCTCTTGTTAAGACGCAAGCCCACAGCTTCCAGTTCCTTTGTCAATATCTGCCGATGTCCCTCACTCTGAAACATTTGTTTTTGCAGAAAATCAAAATAACATAATCCAAAATTCAAAAGTGCAAAATAGTATAACTAATAGCAGCTCACAAGGTAGAGAAAAGAAACGAATTTAAATGGAGAAAATTAATGGGAAAAGGTTGAATTTAGACAGTAAAACTAAAGGCTGGGAAAGTGCAACAGTACAGGAAGAAGTACCAAATAGCTGAGTCATAAATGTGAACAGGTAACACACACAAAAAAAAAGTATATTGGACCCAGTAGAATACCCATGGGTAACCAGTAGATCCCCAAATTCTGGCAGTATATCTATGGATTCCTTCCACATTTATAATAGATGGTTTTGAATATCCCAACTTGGGACAAACTTTCACGACTGAACCATATAGGTCGGTCTGCTAGGTGACCTAATCACTAGCGCTAGAAAGATACTCACCTTCGAGGCATCAAGAACCATCAACACAATGTCTGAAGACTTGGAAACAGCAATAACCTGAGAGAAACAGTCATCAAATTATTTAGGCCTGGTTTGTTTTCAGAAAACTCTCATCTCATCTCATCTCATCTCAATTTCATCATTACACTTTTCTCAATTCCAATACAAAATAAAATAAACAATTCAACTTTTTCAAATTCATCTCATCTTCTCTCATCTAATCATTACAACTTTTTCAAATTTCAATACAAAATAAAATAAACAATTCATCTCATCTCAAAAGTTTTCATCTCATCTCATCTCATCTCCGAAAACAAACGAGGCCTTAATCTTCATGACACCAAGATATATTAAGAAGATTTTTTTTTTTTTATCAGTAAATAGATAGCTTTATTGAATAGAATGAAACTAGGCAATGCCCAAGTACACAGGAAGTATACAAACTGAGACACCTAATTACATTCTAGTGGGCTGAAAAGAAGATAGAAACTCATGGGCACTCCCACTCTTCAATACAATAGCAGAAAACCACTGTAAAAGAGAGAATACGAAAAAATTCAAATATTGAGAAGATTGTAAATGAAAGAATCAAGTGCCTATTAAAAATGTCATCTATATTTGATTTAAGACAAAAAGACAATCACACAAAGCTTATCAAACATCCTTTTCTAGTAGCTTATAAGATTACTTGCATATACAAATGATTCATAATTATCCAAGATAAAAAGCAGTTGAAGGATTTTACCTGCCTCCCACGTCCCTTGCCTTCAGATGCACCTTCAATAATACCAGGAAGATCGAGCAACTGAATTTTAGTGTCATTGTAGTGTATAATCCCAGGAATGCAAGTAAGTGTTGTGAACTCATAAGAAGCAGCTTCTGAATGAGTGCCCGTTAACATGGTTAAAAGTGTCGACTTCCCCACACTGCAAACATATTAGGAACAGAAAGTTCTTCAGACATACATATTGTTTTTTGATAAGTTCAGAAAGAAATGTCTGTTGCATGTTGTCAGATCCACTAGAAGCATTTGGTGACAAAAACATAGCTAAAAGTTCGCTATCTTCTGCATACACGCATTTGGTGACTTATAGAAAGTTCTGCATACATGTACGTGAGAGAAAGGGGGAGGGGGGCGACTTAGCTTTTGGCCAAAAATCACAAGGAAAAAAGTTGGTCCTACATTACTTTTACGACATTTATTAAAAGATTATATGCATGCCCAGTTCATGAGATGGCAAACCTTGGAAATCCTATTAGCGCAACACGTCCATGTCCAAACTTGGTAACTTCAAAACCCTCTCCACCACCACTAGAACCCTGTTTCATAGTTCAAACTAACAATAAAAACTGCACCTTGAACTTGTTAACAAGCCTACACTGATGGGAAGGCCGGAAAAAGTACATGAAATTTAAAATATAAAAGTAACAAAAGAATTAAGGGTAGCAAACACTAAATCTTAAAATTACAAGTTGTCACACATGCTAGCATTTCTTCCTCGAACAAGCACAAAAATATAGAATTATGTGATAATTAATCTGGATTCAACAGTTAACATAGGAAACTATGGGCTTGTTTGAGTGTATTTAAAAAAATATATTAAAAGCTGTTTTAAAAGGGAAAAAAAAAACTTACAATTATTATGTTTTCACTGGTTTTGTTAAATAAAAAACAAATTTTTCTTCAAAAGCGTTTTGTTTTCAAGAATTATTCTCATAAACAGTTTCTGAAAAGCACACGTATACCGCATTTTGGAAATATTTCTGTTTCCTTTTCTTTTCTTTCTTTTTTTGAGAATTTAGAAACAGGAACCAACCACTAGCATACCTTTGGAGGCTCCAACAATTGCGTCCTTAGCTTTGCTATCTTCGCTTTGAGCTGACCAAGATGATACTCTGCATATTGAATTGACCAAAATACATTTTACCCACTAAGTAAAAACATCTTACTAAGAATCTCAATAAGGATAGGCATAATTAAAGAAAAAAATTATATCAAAGACAGATTTGGACAATAGTAATTAAACAAAACGAAACTGGGAAAGACAGAATAACATAACATTAAAGCATGCCCGAATAAAAATCTCAGACTCATTAGTCACTAAGCATTCAATTAATAGTACCCGTTGCTTTGTTTTTTTGGGTCCGAGCCATCTCGGCTTCGATTTCTCGGATCTTTTCAATGATACCCATTTTTCCTGATCACTTCAGCTGTAACCACAAAAATCAATATATAAAAAAAAATGGTTTAACTTTTAGGGGTACAAAATTACAAATATTCTAGTAGTACTTTCGATAACCAGTCAAGTATAAGTTCACATAAAGTAGTGCTGAGAAATCAACGGAAGGAACAAAAAAAGAAAAAGAAAAAGGCAGCGTTAGAAACAATAGAAGAAGCCAGTTCAATTCGATCCTCTTGTTCTTTTCTTGCGATTTCTCAGCAACCAAAGGAACCGTAAATCCTATGGATAAAAAGGGGGCTGATTGGTTTTTCTAAGCAGCTTATATTAGTTGCATCATCTGGAGCACAAATGAATCGCAGATAGAGAGTGAATAAATTATCACGTTTGGTGGATGACTCACCGTGACTCAGTCGCCGGCAATCTCAGGAGTGGATCGGAGAGGAGATATTTGCAAAATTGCAGTGACACGGGCGGAGAAGTGGAAGAGTAGGTCTTGGATTATATGGAAGGGAGAGGAATTGCGTGTGGCTATATTAGAGGCCCAATCTTTGGGGCTCAATAACCAATTTCAACTTGGAACATTTTTTAAACCTTCCGAATTAATTAAAATAAAAATCCACTCACAGAATTCACACTAAATAAGTTATTAACAACAAGATAAATGTTTTAATTATAAAGAAATTTAATAAACATAAATTTAGTATCTTGATATAATATATTGTAAAACTAATTTTATTATAAAGTACAATTAACATATCATATAGGGGGGAAAAAAGACAATAATCTAGGGGGGAACCAGACCCCTCTCTCTCTCTAAACCAGACCCTCTCTCTCTAAACAGCCTCTCGTCCGAATCCAGTTGGGGGGAAGGGGAGCCTCGGTTCCTCCTTCCTCGCCGGCCCTTCGTCTCCGGCGTTTATATTCTGTTTCGTCGTAGTGTTTTTTCTTCGTTTTTCTGTTTTCTCAGGTTGCATAAGGGAGGACGCCGTTTCCGGTCATTCTAGCCGCCATCTCATCACACGCGCCACACCGGAAGGACGTTCAGGCGCCGATCTTCAACACCTCCAAATCCGGCGTCCAACGGAGAGGCGCGTAGCCCGCACGCGCGGGACGAAACTTCCATATCTCGTCGGCGCGTGACCACCACGCGCCACCAGGGAGCCCTCTGCCGCCACCACTCTCAGTTTCTCTGGGTTCTCTGACTCCGGGGTTTCCAAGATCGACCGTCGGCTTTCCTCCCCGAGAAACAGTGCCCTGCACGAACCAATGCCGAAATTCCGTGCACTGTTCATCCGTATTTTTTGTTGTTTATTTTTCTGTTTGGTTGTTTTCAGCACTTTGTAGTTAATTTTTCTGTTCTATTGTTATTTTGTTGACTCGAGTGTTGTATTGGACCTTTGGATTGGACGTACTCTGTGGCAAGAGCTGTTCGAGAGTGTTGGATGATGCTACGCTGGTGGTCGTACGGCCGGGCTTTGTGGTCCGTGCGTGAGTTGGGTGCCCGTCCAGGCCGATTCGAGATGCCGATGCTTGCAGTAGGCGTAACATCCGGGTTCGCACTAGTGCTTGGGGTCTTTTTTTTTGTGTTGTTTGGTTTGTATTTAGGTGTAGGTTTTGGTTTTAGTTAGTAATAATTTAGAAATGGGCTTTGGATTTGATGTCCATAGCAGTGCCCCGTCTCATTCCTCTAGGGAGGTTGGGGGGTCGTTTAGTTCTGTTTTCACAGAACGCTTTCTCTGTTTATGGGAGAGTTTTTTAGAAGTTAAGACAATGTCCGTCACTGATTTGTGGCGGGGATGCCCCTGAGCTGATGCATAGTTGACTTATAGTCTAGTTTTTCCATGTATTATTAAGTTACAGTTGTAACTTCGGTTCATTAATGAAATGAGTCTGATTTCTTCAAAAAAAAAAAAATTAACATATCATATAAAGTCATGTCAGCTTGTAGATTTATTTTTATATAATTTTTTTTATAAATGTAACACTTATTTAATATTAAAACTTTATCCTATCAATTTATAAATAAAACTTATATTTTAATTTATTTTTATAATTATTCGGATCTTACCACAATTGACGAGTTTATATATTAGCTTACAAGTAATAGTTATTGTTGGGATGTGTTTTGTACTCCTATCGTCTTTGAAAACCTACAACCAAAAGATAAAGGTCGCTTGGGTGGTAAGACTCATTTCCGATGTCAAAGTTAATGATATTGAAATATGCAAATTACTCTTCAAGATTTTTGGCCAAGTCGAATAGTGCATACCTCGACCTTTATTTACACAAGATAATTACTGAAAGACCCCACCTCAAAATCCAAGGAACCCACCTTATGATTGGTTTTAAACATGGGGAGGTGAACTCCAGGACACTCACTTGGAATTTATGAGCATTTTGGGTTGGGATATGGTGGTGGTGGATTTGGTCATGCATCAAAGTACTGTTGACACAATACGCATAGCTTCATAACTTAAATTTTTTATGAAGACTAGAGGTAATCTTTATGTACGGACGTTATGAATTTTTCTCTCCATACAACCAAGAAAGTTGATAATTTTTTTCAATGAAGGACAAGGTTCTGTAACGGTAGGATTATAGGTAAACATTGAGTGGTTTGCTATGAGTGGGATGGGGTTTTTAAAAGATCTAGTGATAGAATCGAAAGTTTTTTCACTAGTGAAGGTGAGGAGTTCCTTGCATATTATAGAGAGAAGATGGCTCTTCATGGTGCAATGGTTTGGTAGAGCACTGGAGGGTGTAAAGGGACACAAGAAGGATTTTCACACAATGGTGAGGGAAAGCCATCGTAGCTTCATAGCACAACGGTGTTCGAATGGCGCTGTAGATACATGGCGTTAGTGGCATACAGTGATGGTGGCAGGTATAACTTCATTTTTCTATCTGGAGAGACGAAGGGGAGGGGATGAAGGAGGATGGGGGAGGCACTGTGGGAGTTTACACAAGAAGGAAAAAAACTAAATTTTTATCGAGGTGGAATACATATGAGGCAAGTAGCGGGAGAATTGCAGACGAGGAATCACTCCTACAAGGAGGTTCTGTTGCCGATGAATGACAATGAATTTCAAAGTGGGGACGACGAAGGAATGTCTGACAAGAGAGGAGACTTGGCTCGACAGGAGTATGGGTACGACTTTGGAAATATACACAGAGCTCCTCAGACGGCTTAGTGGACATGGGGCGTTGGCAGGACTATTGTTGGCCAGGAAGAAGATTTCGTGCTCTGTGGTGGACCTTTTTTCCTCCACTCCCAAGCCCGCCACCAACTTCAAGTGCATGTGGAAAAGTTGATACAGTGCATTAAGGGCCAACAGGGACCAAGGATGGGCCTGGAAAGAAGGGAGTTGGTGGCGGGCTTGGGAGTGGAGGAAAAAAGGTCCACCACTTGAACAATATCTATTTTGGCTACAAATGGGTAGAACAAAATAGAGGTGGGCTCGAATGTAGTTGGGCCCAGCAAGATAGGATAAGCTCAAACTAATGGAAGCCCACGTAAACTAGGCCATTTGTTTGGGCCTCAGTTCATGGGGTAGAAAGGAACTGAGAAGCCAGCAACCCAGTCTGTGTGGAGAATGCACAAGGGGAGAGACCCGCGGCCCCCTAATGGTAGGAGCACCGTACCTCCGCTGGCAAATAGTGTGCCACCCTTGCGGATAACAAAGGAACCATCGATGGTGGCACAGAAGTCGACAGCGATGGTAAATGAGCAGGCCATAGGGGCTCATGTAAGATTTTCATGCATCAGATCTCCAGCGCATGATGGTCAGACACAGTCGATAAGCCACAAGGAAGGTGGGCCTCCTTCTATGGTGGCACAAGTCGATGGCGATGGTGGATGTGCATATACAAAGGACTCCCATAACGGATGTGGATGTTTCTCGACCATTGTGTGCTGGATCCCTGGTGTATGGTGGTCAACCGTTGCCGACAAGCCACAGGGAAGGTGTTGCTCCTCCGTCGAAGGTGCAAAAGCAACCATATAAGGATTCCGAGAAGGATGAGCACTCGGATACCCACTCTGAAGATTCCCTCCTATCTAGAAGTGATGAACTTTTGCTCTCTGGTCATCACAGAGGCTCGTTCTGGTGCACAATGAGTCTGTTTGGAAGGGCAAGAATCTTTTTAAGGAGGAGGCCAGGGAGCCTATACCCCTGAATTACATGTTACAAAACAAGTATAATGTTTTGGACTGGGTTCTACACAAGGTGAAGGAAATTCAACACCGTGTGAGAATGGAATGTGAAGGCTTTGAGGGACAATTTATGGCTTTGCTTACAGCCATAAAAGTGGGGCATATTTAGCTCAAGAAAGCCGAATAAAAAAAAAAAAGGGAGTTGAAGAGGCTAACATGATCGCTGAATTATGAAGGAAGTTCTAACCGGGATAGATCCAAAGGGAAGAGGCAGTTATTCCCCTAATGAAGCCTAAAGTTGTGTCGTGGAATGTCTACTGGCTTAACGAGGCCAATAAGCGTCTCCAAATAAAAACCTTGCTTCATGAGTAGAAGGCAGACATAGTATGCTTGCAGGAGACAAATTTAAGATTTACTTCTAGAAGAATTGTGCGAAGTATTTGGAGCTGCAAGCATATGGATTGGGTGTAATTGGCTTCGAATGGGGCGTCAGGAGGTGTATTGGTGAGCTTTTGCAGTGGCATGTTCCTTTATGGGCCAAATTCATATAGTACCCAAAGAGCATTGTGGCAAGAATTAGTTGGAATACACAGTTGGTGAGACCTTCCATGGTGCATAGGTAACGACTTTAATGTCGTAAGATTTCCAAATGAATGTTCAGGAGATAGTAGACTGCAACAAGCAACGACGAACTTCTCTGAGTGTATATTTGACTTGAACCTAGTGGACCTTCCTCTCATGGGGGGTACTTTCACGTGGTCAAATAATTAAGCATGGTCTCGACTGTATAGATTTTTTATCTCATCATAATGGACAAATTATTATTCAGATGTAGGTCAAAAGAGACTACCCCATCTTTGTTCAGATCATTTTCCTGTTTTGCTAGATTGTGGAGGTATTCAACGAGGGCATTGATACTTTAAGTTTGAACATATGTGGCTGAAAACTGAAGGCTTCATGGATAGGGTCAGGCAATGGTGGTCTTCACATCAGATACATAGTAAGCCTAGCTTCATTTTTACAGGCAAGTTGAAAGCTCTAAAAATAGACTTAAAGCTTTAGAATACTCAATCTTTCGGTGACATAAGGGAACGTACAAAGATCAAGTTGGAGGAGATTTAGGAGTTAGAGAGGAAACAAAAGGATTAGATCCTCTCCTCGAAAGATTTATCTCAGAAGATAGAGTTGGTTGCATATTTAGAGAGGGTTATCCTATTAGAGGAGATTTTATGGCGTCAAAATTAAGAGCATTGTAGTTGAAAGAAGGGGATCAAAGCACAAAATTCTTCCATAGAATTGCTAACTCTCATAGGCAAACCAATGCCATTGAGATGCTGAAAATTGATGAAGTGGAATGTAGGAAGGGTGAGGTGATTTGAGAGCATGTCTACCCCTTGCATTAATACCTAAGAAGGTTGGGGCTTCGAAGATAAAGGAGTTTCGGTCTATTAGCCTTGTAGATGGGATATATAAGATAATTTTCAAGATACTTGCAAATTTCCTTGGAGAGGTTTTGGGGAAGATTATTACAAAACCCCAAAATCCATTTGTAAGGGGTAGACAAATCTTAGATGCGGTGCTAATTGCCAATGAATGCCTAGACAACAGACTAAAAGATGACACTACAAGGATCATTTGCAAGTTAGATATGGAAAAGGCCCACGACCACATTAACTGGGACTTCTTGCTGTACCTACTTGGGAGGTATGGATTTGGAGAGAGATGGAGATCGTGGATCGTATGGTGTATATCAACAACAAAATTTTCAATGTTGATCAATGGAAACCCAGTTGGCTTTTTCAAAAGCATCCAAGGTTTAAAGCAAGGGGATCTATTGTCCCCACTTCTATTTGTCATTGTAATTGAGGCACTTAGCAGAATGATCTCGACACTAGTTAATAATGTTTTTATGGCCAACTTCTCGATTGGTGACCCCAATAAGGGTACTATTAATATTTCTCATTTGTTGTTTGCAGATGATAAGTTAATCTTTTGTGAGGCAAACCAAAATCAAGTTCGGGCATTGAAGACTCTTCTACCCTGTTTTGAAATAACGTCTGGTTTGAAAGTGAACTTTGACAAATCAGAGATGGTATCAGTTGGAAAGGTCAACAACATAAGCCAATTGGCAAGCACACTAGGATGTAAGATTGCTTCTCTTCCCATGAATGACCATGGCTTTCTATTGGGGGCTGCCTCAAGAGCTATTTTAATATGGGACACGGTGATTGAGAGGATAGAAAGGAGATTGGTAGGCTGAAAGAGACTATATTTATCAAAAAGTGGCAGGATCACTTTAATTAAGAGTATGTTGTCTAATTTGCCAACTTATTTCTTGTCTCTATTCCCTACTCCAACAGGTGAAGCATACCGGATTGAGAAATTTCAGCGTGATTTCTTGTGGAGTGGTGTGAAAGATGAATTCAAATTCCATCTAGTTGGTTGGGACAAGGTATGCTCCCCAATCTCCTCTGGTGGGTTGGGTATTAGAAATCTGAAAATTTTTAATCGGGCGTTATTTGAAAAATGGATGTGGAGATATAATTTGAAACCGGATGCCCTATGGAAGTCGGTGATTGAATGCAAATATGGAGGTTGTTGGGGGGTGTTGGTGCACTAGAGAGGTGAATGGGAAGCATATCAGGCGAGGATGGGGGGTTTTTACTCGAAACACAAGATTCGTTCTGGGTGAGAGCTTTAGGATTAAATTCTGAAGTGACTTATGATGTGGAAACGATGCTCTAAAGGACCTATTCCCCTCTATTTACCTAGTTGCATACAAACAAGAAGCTTCAGTTGCTGATCTCATGGTGATATTGGGGGAGCAAGTTCAATGGAACATCAATTTTAATAGGGCGGCACAAGATTGGGAAGTGGACAGCCTTGAGATTTTTGTAGTCTATTGTATTCCACAAAACCGAGCAACCAACGAGCTAATATGTTGTGGTGGATACCCTCAGACAAAGGTACATTCTCAATTTGCTCCTTCTATAAGGCTCTCACACACTTGCTGAATAATCCGTTTCCATGGAGAAGGATTTGGCGACATAAGGCGTCTCTCAAAGCAGCATTTTTCACGTGGACAGCTTTCTTGGGTAAGATCTTGATAACATATAACTTCAGGAAAGGTAGGGTGATTATAGCGGATTGGTGTTACATGTGTAAGAACTCTAGTGAGACTGTGGATCATCTCTTACTACACTATGAGATTGCTAGAGTATTATGGAATGAAGTGTTTAGTAGATTATACTTAGCTTGGGTTATGCCCGCTATGATGGATGCACTTTTGGCCAGCTAGACAAATTTAAAAGGCATTAGACAAATCAAAGCGGTGTGAAAAATTATCCCCATCCGTATTATGTGGTGTCTCTGGCGGTAGCACAATATATGAACATTCGAAGACAATGAGCACTCAATAGAGGAACTAAGAGCTTTTTTTATTAGAATCTTATGTACATGGGTCATAGCTATAGACTTTATTGGCCTCGATTTGTATGACTTCCCTATCTCTATTGATTCCACATAATAGAGTATACATTTATATATCTTCTTGTGTAATTGAGTCATGCCTATCATTATTTAATAAAATCGTTTACTTATATATATATATATATATATATATATATATATATATAACATTATACAAGATAAATGTCTCCGTTTTGTGGGATTAGATTTCCTGCACGGTTCCTTGCTATCTTTCCTGGGATGTAGTTTATTAGGATTTTGATTATGCTTACGGGAGATCAATGCATTGGAGACATTAATATAGGGGGCGGTTACTATGGGCTAGCATTATGCTGAAGATCACTGACCTCCTTGTTCGTTACGTCGTTAAATTTTCATTAACACGGCTATTTATGGGTTTCTTACCCTTGCGAATGGAATTCCATGATCTTTAGCTTTCGTTCGTCGGGCTCATGATTCTCAGGTCCACAGGACTCTGGTTCTTGCAGTCCGGCCCAATTCTTTCATAGCTCTTCAATTGAACTTCATTAATGCCTACAACCAACTATCCATGCAAAGCATCATGAAAATATGTATCAAGGAACCAATTTTAGAATGCCTAGAGATAAAAAGTATCTTTGTTTTCATTTTGGAATACTAAAACGGTATATTATTTACAAATGTTACAAGTATCCAGACGTATCCTGCGAATTTCTACTACCCACAGTCGGTTTGCTTGTGCCAAGATTTGGAGGAACCCGTGCATTCGTCTCAGCAAGCTCTCTCACCCGTTCCAAAATCGGCTCAGGAATGGGCATTGAAGTGGGCTTCCGCGAGTTCATCTATTATCGACCACACAAACTACATCAGCTAAACTAACCACAGAGAAACAAGAATAACAACTGCAATGATTCGAGAACTTCAACCCAGACATCCGAATTATATGTCGAAATAATTTTGGTATCACGTTTTCCTTCAATGAAGTAATTTCAGATCGTTAATTGCAGTGCATAGTATAATGGTCAAGCGCATTCTATCATACGAGACAGTAAAGTGATATATATATTTATTGACGAGTAAAGTGCATTGTTAACCATGACCCTCTAAATTTGCAGTCCTTGGAAGAGGACATCAGGTTCAACACCCACCCACCCACAGCCACAAGCCACTTGGATGAAAGAAAGCATGCGAGAAAAATATGTGTGAATGCTTACCACATCATCTGGAGGTGCCTGTGCGAAGCTAGCTTTTAGCAGGTTCCTCCACTTGTCCTACACGTTAAAATCTGTAGTAAGCCTTGAAAGTATTTGTAAAGGGTACCATTAATTGCCGATCATATCCAGAATAAGTGTTAATTGGGTAGAACAAAATTAAAAGACAAATTGTACTTTAAGATCAACGGATGTGCGGTATGAATAGGACGCAAAAGCAAGTCGTTTGATGTCAGACCACCTTCCGGCTCCACACTTAGATACACCCTCAACCAATTTCATAACCTCAACAAGAGTCCAAGCTCGATGATGCTTCCTTCTCATTCCACCTTTTGCAGTGGGAACAGTTACTACATTATCATCTGAATTATCTCCGGAAGAATCTGCCTGTTTTCTCCTCAAATTCTCTCCTAGTTCACTTCTGCTCATTACAGAATGCTGCCCATCTTTCTCTAGTTCAGCAAAGAACTACATGGGAAAAATAATTATTGTTAACCATAAAAATAAAATGCAACTGCTTGCAAGAACAAAAGATAACATAGCACTCAATTGCTCAAAAGAAATGTCATACCAGGAGATCATAGCAAAATAATCATTTTAAAAAATGCTGCACCAAACTTAATAGATATAGTTAGACCATCTCAATTCATCTCACCTACCTATCAAATCCTTTTAGCAGATACAAGATATATATACATATATATATATATCCCCCTTAATGCAGCTGATAGTTGGGGGAGGTTAAAGAAACCATATCAGATGCTTTATCTCATTATCCATAGAGACTGCTGCCATTACTACAGACTATTTTAACTTGCATGGAAACATGATTCATGAAATAGGCCTGTACCATCATCCAGAGTCACAGACACCAGAGCACTATACCGTACTTCTATCTCAACATGAGAAGCAGAAGACCACGGACATGAGACTTTCTTCTAGACAGAAATTCTCACAACTCCATCGGTAAGTACTTATTATCCAATCAAATTGACAACAAAGATGAAAACATCACGATGTGATAAACTCAAATGTGATCTTACTGGCTGCCGAATCTGATCCACAAAAGATTTCCTTTTCAAAACTTTGCTCCCAATATTCTCTCCTGTTTGAGAACTGTGTACACTAAGGGCTTTCTTTACCAGTTTAGTTGCCATGCCCATGCCACTTGGATTGAACTTCTACCAATTGAAATTTAAATTGAATTAGTTTTGTAGTAAGAATATTTTAGTGTGAAAAAATAAAATCCAAATATACCAACAAATTGGATTAAACATAGTTGCATGCCGTTAGTTCTACAGTCAGCTTAGCCAAATCTAACCCATGTTTCGGTTTAGTATCGGAATCTAAATGTTTAAATTTCCTTATGCAAGTAAACAAACTACAACACACACCCCAAGGTTTGTGCAGTTCTATCACATCCCATTTATATGATATTCAATTGTTATTGAAATGTTTCTTGTTCCTACACAAGGAAGCACCAGTCACAGATACTGATAAGTTTCCAAATCGATTCTGTTACATCATTTACAATTATTCCTAGGCTAATTAAGGAAAGCACTGTGTTGTTTAATCATCGCTTGTTTGTTATCAAGGCAAAAGTATGACTTCATATTAGCTAGAAGGTTTGCATGTAGCTCAATTCCTCAAAAAGTTCATGGTTAAGCAAGCACAGAATTTAAATATCAGCAAAAAAATTTAAGACCCAATAGCCAAAAAATAAAGAAAACCCATAGTAAATAAAAATAAAATTAATATAGCACCAAGATTGCCAAACGAAGTAAAACTTGAGCACATCAGTAGTTAATGCGACACGCTATGTTCTGATTGCTTTCCTCACAATGCTACAAAATATTTCATATTCTTTTATGATAATTTAAATACAAGGTCACCTGCTCGTTATATACTTCAAATATAATTGCACCTGCTAGTTGAAAACAAATAAAGTTGACATCCAACAAATCCATTAGGGAACTCATCCATTGGGTTGTCTTAAATGGAATTTTGGTGAGTAATCTATGAGCAATCTATGCCTGAGCATGAAAGTAATCTTGTTTCAAGTATGCTAATGTGCTGGCCATGAAACTGAAATGAGATCCTTCTAGTTGGCGTCCAATTACCAGCAAATTTATTCAATGTTATTCATTGTATGGGAATTTACGAATATGATCATTGGTACTGACATGTCTTGAAGGTTATGTCCGTGTTAAGCATATTTAGATGGAATTAGTGACTCCAATCTCGGGGTGTGCTGTGGATACATGAATTGGCTCAGACCTACTAGTTCGCCTCCAAACTAGTTTCTATTTCCAATTTGCATTGGTTGCTCTTGTTATTATTTAGATTTTTGCTTTCCCTGTTCTGTAAGTCAGTCCAATCATTCTTGTAGTCCTATTTCTTGTACAAAAGCTCCCATAGTATTTCTTTGTTCATGGTAATGGCATCATACAGCACAATGCCCTAGTGGAATTATACAACTTAAAAGTTATTCAAGAGAAAGAAAAAAGCCCTTTGTCGTCAACCTAGCTCCAAAATGAATAAAAATATTGATCATTGAAGTATAGGGAAACTATTGAATGACTACCATTTTTACAGAATTAAGTGCAGTACATTTTTTTTTTTTGGTTAAAAAAACATCTATAAGCAAAAAATGCACGAAAGTGTGATAGACATGCCAACAGTGCCATAGCATAAATCTTCTAATCAGAATATACAACACGCTCCTTCAAAGAGAAAACACTAAAGTTGATACGGGCAAAGAGTCAGAAACTACAGAATGGAATCCACGATCATTAGTCCATGTTACATGCAGATGCTTTAAGTTCCCTCAATAATCAAGTGGGAGGCATTATAGATCAGGTAATGGAACAAACCAACATAAAAATTGCAGTTTTTCAAAGGAATAGATCATGAGAACAATAATGAAAATAAAACAGAAAAAATAAAAAAAGTGTCAGTGGGGAGGGAGAGAGAGAGAGAGACCAAAGTAAGCATACAATATTGCACCTGGAATTTTAAATTACAACTGCACTGTGCACACAGTGAAGTAATACCTGACTCATTTGACATCTAGCAGGGAAGGAGTGCTATGAAAGGACTACAATATGCTTAATAAACAAAAACCCAAAAATATAAAATCCAGATAAACAAAGCCACATATGTATAGCTCTGGTGTAAAAGGTACCACATACCATAAGAGCCATGACATTTTTCCTTGGACGGCTTCTTCGAACCCGAGAAACATATGGAACATGAACACCGAGTCCCCCAAGAGAGTCCAACCGAGTAACAACACTTCTCCCATCTGACATTACATTTCTAACGGGCCTAGCAAAAGATCTTGGGGCGATCTGGCCAAGTCCAGCATTCTTAGGTGAACTCATCAACCTTTGACTATAATCTCTGGAATCTACTTCTGATAGTTCTTCTATATATCGTTTGGTGGGCTTCCGCATTCTTTTCGCTGTTCTCTGTTCTGTATGAAGCTTCTCACTTCCACTATCAAGTTCCACACTATGATTTCTTAATTTCTTGCCAGAACCAATTTGATGGTCTTCAGATTGGCTGCTATGGCTACTTGGTGAACCTTTACAGTTTACATCAATTGTTCCAACTGATGGATCATGGGTGAATGAACCATCCACATCCTTGCTGCCTTCATCGTCACCTTTCTTCACCAAGTTGTTATCTTTAATCGTGAAAGTTGTGGTTGATATGTCACAAGAGTTGGTCAATCCCATGGATATCCTCCTCTTAAGCCAAAGCTTGTCTTTGACCGTAGTTTCTCGCCCAAATGTTGCTTTAAACACTTCATGAAGTTCTCTAATTGATAGTTTATCCAAGCAAATCTCCCCCTTTAACTTGGAAAAATCAAAGTTCAAACCAGCACAGACAGCAGCAGCTGATGATCCACTTTCCATCATTTTATCAGGAGGCTTTGGGCACCCCCCTGTGTCTCCAAATTGATTGATATGGTTGTCCTTCAAACTTAAAGTTGATGAAGGAAAGCATTCCTGCAAGGAAATTCCAAATTGAAGCTTCTCATCAGTACCAAGCAAATCAAAACGCTGATTGGGACATAACGTTGGGAACATGCACATTGTGTGTGTCAGTGTGTGTGCGTGGGTGAGGGGATCAGAACATGCACATGGTGTGTGTGCATGTGCAGGTGTGGAGGTGTAAATAACAACAAGAGGAAGTAACTTACAAAGCAGAGTTAATTTCTTCAACAACCTTTGGTGCTAAAAAAATGAACAAAATGCGCATAGTTCCTAGTCCAAGCATGTCCATCTACTACACTCCAAAATGTTAGATATTTTCCTATGCATTCACTATAACATTATTTTTCATCTCATCAAATCCCATTGAAAACACGTGGTATGTTCTTACTCAAAACAAGCACTCCAATATGTTGATTTTTTACCTCAAGGGTAACATGTGAGTTGGTGCCATGAATGCAATAACACACATGAAGATAAGAATTGACAAAGCAGAATGCTTAAGCATATCCTTGTAGCATAATTTGTATTTTATATGTCATTGTTGCATAATAACACAAGCTTGCACATAAATTACTTCAATCATCGCTATTTTACTACATTAAAATATTAAAAATAAAATTCAAACAAGAAAAAAGATATGTGTGACATAGCAGCATTAATGCAGGAATATTCAACAAGTGGTTATGCAAAAAATCATGTAAGTAATGACAGCTAATCAATAACCCAATCAGTTCTCAAACAGAGGAAGCTATATTTAAAAAAAAGGCAACCAATACCTCAAGCCGTGCATTTAGCTTACAAGCATCAGCTTCTGAGTTCTTCGACTTCAATGAACCTGGCATATATGGATTATTCAGATATGAAAGTTACATGGAACTAGAAACATGATGTCAAAAACACGTGTCCAATGACTTATCAAACCAAGTTGCTAATCAGGCAATCCAGTACTGAGCTTCCAGTAAGTTGGAAAAATCCATTTGATGATGTAATTAATTAACAGAACATCTAAGAACTCAAATTCCTATTTTAATTCCTATTTTTGTTATATGTAGGGAGAATAATACTCTAATCAACTTAAAATATTTATAAGGAAAAAAAAAGATAGATGAACTTCCAAAAATTTAGCCCCTATATACCCAACCCCCTTGTGCCCACCTAAACATTATCTAAAAACTCAAATTATTATTTTCTTAAATGTGGTGAGCATGGCATTCTAAAACCAAAAAACTTAAATCAGCGAAATTAAATCCAGAATGTTGTAACATTAAGACACAATTGATCCAAACAGTTTACAAAGTGCACATAATCTGTATCTATCTGCTTTAAGTTGTCTTTACAAATGAGGGGTATTAATAAAGTCAAATTGGAAGTATTAGTAAAATGATAACATGAGCAGACCTTCTGAGCTTTCTATCAGAGTCTTCTCAGAGGACAAGCCTTTGTTGCACATGCAGCCCAATGTCTGCACAGTGTCAGCAACATCATGCATTTCACTCTTGTCATCTTCAAGAAAATCCCCAACCTCCATTAATTCATCATCGGTTGCAGGCACTAATCTCCCATCTCCTTCAACCTGGATATCAATTAAGACATCAGGTCTTTTTTTTTTTTTTTTTTTAGCCCGTAAGCTGCGTCTAGTTGCATTCATCAGAACACCACATAAATACAAGCCTTTAATATCCGACAAAAGTTTGTCATATAAAACAATAAACAAAGTGCTCCTGTATCTACATCTCAACCAAAAGCAGTTCAACATTTTTCATGCCAGAAAAGAGAAACCGGTTTCTCATTATAATTTATATCTAAACAAAAGCAACAGCATCGACAAGATGATTATAAATATATTTACACGTGGAATACAACTTATACAAGGAAAAAAATGTACCCGGACAAGCTTGTAGATAACCGGATCGGCAATCTGCTTTGGTGAAGACAGAGCAGAGCTACTTTTCTCAACCCCGTTCTCTTCATCCTTTCCTTCATCATTCCACTCAACTCCAACCACTGTTTCCATGGAAAATCCACCACATGCAACTCAAATACACAAACTGAAGATACAAAACAAATGAACAGTAAAAATAAACAAATGATTCGAAGTGAATTTTTTTCTTTATTAAAACTTTATCCACGTGCAACTCAAGCATACAAGAATATATGACAATAAAAAACATAATAATACTATCAATTTCAATTTTCTATATCCACACACAAAATATATATATAAATATATATATATCCAACGTTACTGAAAACTACTAAGCTTTGCTTTAGATGCTACTGAATCTCAGTGCATAAGTCCACAAAAAACGCTTTATATTATAAAAAATTTGAACAAAAAATTCAATGAAATAGTACCAAAAAAAAGAAGCTGAGAATTACTCGAAAATGTTGCATTTCGAAGCATAATTTGGATTGAGAATTTAAATAAACAAGAGGAACATGGTGGTTTGGGCTTACCATAGGACTAAGTGGTGACTCTGTCAGTTTAACTGAAACGCCCCGCTGAAACGTACCGATTACGAGTTGAGAAAACGAGTTGTCGAATAGAGCGAGAGAGAAACTTCTTAAATAACGTCCAGTTGAGAAAACGAGTTGTCGAATAGAGCGAGAGAGAAACTTCTTAAATACGAAAAGGAACTCGAGAATGAATGGATGAGCCAGATAATCAGAGAGAGAGAGAGAGAAGAACCTCTGTAGACCTCGCTTTTCCAGTACGCTGTGTTTCCTCCCCCAAACGGATACGGGTTCGGAATCAAATAAAAAAAATATCCTGATCTGAAATTCAGGGGTGGGTTTGGAGTCCGGACAGTGATTGCTGAGGCTCGCGAGTTCTGACTACGACTGCCACGTCATGTTAATTTTTATGTAATAAGATGATTTACAATTATATTTAAGTTCATCCTCTTTAATTTTGGTAAGTTCATCCAATTTTCTACTTTTTTGTTAAGAAATGTTATGTATGATTGATGTAAGAGACCGCAAGATACGTCTAGTTAAAAATGATGTACCCCATGATTTTACGCAAGAGCCAGGCAAGTTAATTGCTATTGATATTTTGGATTGTCGTTTTTTAAGTGCTCAAAAGATTCGGACCTCCAAAAAAAAAAAAAAAAGAAGCTAAATAAAAAACTAGTACAAAAAGCTCTGCCCAGTCACCAGGCAAACTGGGTGACTAGCGCACAGGCTGGGCACCTATCTCCTCTCCTGCACTCGTTACACGTGTCTCGACACAACAAATGCCCCCATGTCTAATGCTTTCACATTTGCTAAGTTTCTGTTCTCCAAATGCTTGTTCAGATTCTCCCTGAAGGTGAGCTTTTCATTTTTGAATGATGCTTCTTAGCATATTCAGTTTGAATGACAAGTACAGGCACAGCGACCCTGAATGTTATCACTTCATGGCCCAAAAACACAACAGTCAGCTCTCAGGCCCATCTGTCTTCCCCACCTTGCTTCGGCTTACTCATCCTTCGACCTTGACCAAGTGGCTTTCAAGGAGCCCTACCGTTACTAAGAAAGAGCTAAGGGAAAAAAAATAAATAGAATATTAGATTCCAACTTCTCAAGGCAAAACTGCAATTAAGATACCAAGCTCCAAACAAAGGCAAAATAATCCACAGAGAGTCACCAACTCGTAGTAAAAAGAATAAGAGAATACCTGATAACCGATCAATCTGCTCTTTTTTGAAAAACAATCCTCCAATAATTAGATGCCACGTATGCATTTTATTTTACTTAGTTTGGATTTGCCTATACCCGATGAAGCCATCCCTCACTTCTTCGTCTTCCTCTCCATCCCCTCCATTACATTCCCAGACGTGACTCGACCCCCACACTCATCTCGTGCGCAACTCGACCCCACGACGAAACTCATCTCCTTTAATATCTCATATCACTCCATTTTTCTCTTTTCTTTTCAAAGAAACCTCTCTCCGTCTAGGTTATCTTTCACTCTCTTTCTATTTGTTTGCTTCGAAAATCTTCATGATTTCATGACTTCCAATGTTTAAAAAGTTGCAGAGATGATTGGGTTATAGGGCCTTGCCTGACTCTTTTGGAACTTTCAAATAAAGCGTTCAGGACCGAGGGACAAGAAAGAGGACCAAGGAGCATACGTGGCTTAATGCGTGGGTAGCATTCCTTTGTCGTTGTCTTGGATATAGACGGAGTGGGTCACTGGATGGAGGAAAATCGATTTCTAAACCAAACTGTGAGAGTTTTTCCCCCAAACCAAACTGATTTTTTCCCCTAAACCAAACTATGCTTTTCAATCGTGTTGGAAGATTTTTTTCAACTTTCTGTGTTTGGTAGGGACAAAAATCATGGTGAAAAGAAAACACTAGGTTCATTTGCAGGAAAACTAAACAATCATCTGAAAAAAATGATTTCTGTAAAAAATATCTCAATAGTTCATCCATTTCTGGACGAAAAATTGAAACTTTACTCCTTTATTTTGTTTTTTCAAACCAAAATAAAGTGCAAATGAAGACTTGCTTGGCGACACACGCAAATGAAGACTTGCGTAGATGAAGTGCAGTGTTTTGCAATTCAATTCCATGCACATGAGTGTAGGCTCATTATGGTATAATTTCTGAGGTGGCGCCCTACTATTGGAGGACTGTTATTCTTTGAAAAACAAACGGACCGATTAGAAGCGGCTCTGAAAGAACAAAACAGATGCATTACTTCCAAAGAAAAAATCATATCGAGTAAAATTAGGCTACGGGCATCTCAAAACGCCTCTCTCTTGTTCTGAACACTACAAAGTTAAAAAAGACCACCAAAATGGGAGGTCCTAATTTAAGCTGTTGCAACCTCTATATCAGTTGTCGCCAATGAAGCCCAAATGTTGTAGTCCTCTTACTCCTTCAATATGTGGATGGTAACCAGATCAGACAAGGGTGTTGTGGGGCCTACCTTGCCCTTAGGATCCCAATCAAGCATTATCTTCACCCTGATGCCAAGAACACCCTGCAACAAAATGCGAGCACAAAAACATCAACAGGCAGAAAACTTCCATACCTAAGCATGTTGCTGGCATGCAAATCGCATTTTTCAGTTTTTTAATCAATGCCAAGGACAAACAAGCTGACCTGTCTAAGAAGCACATGCCTCATTGCAGAGTAAATAGATTCCTTGACAGGTTGACCATAGGATATCATGTATCCATCCTTGAACTTCATAGATTTGGCACGTTGAGCCTTGAGTTTACCGCTTATTATAACCTGAATACAGTGTCATAGAAGCTCTAATTATAAAGAAAGTAAGATAACATTGTTCATTCACTCAGAAAATGCAGGCCAAAGGCCAACAACAACTTTCTTCTCATACCTCACATCCTTTAGCTCCACTCTCCATGACAATTTTTTTTTTTTAATAAGTAATCAATAATATTATTGATAGAGATAGGCAAAGCCCAAGTACACAAGATGGTATACAAGAGATAAGACCTATCTAGGTCAGCGAAAGGGAAGCTAGAAAGTCATGAACATTCAGGCCATTAAAATCTAAAGCAATGGCCCACAGCAATAAAGTACAGAAAAATAGAGCTCTAAGTTCCTCCGATGACCGCTCCTTGTTTTCAAAAGTTCGATCATTGCGCTCTTGCCATATATACCACATGATACAGATCAGGATCATTTTTCACACCTCCTTAATTTCTTGAACTCCTCTCGAAAGTGTCCAACTAGCCAATAAATCAACTGCAGTTGCCGACATAATAAAGAATAACTCAACTTGACTGAAGACTTCCACCCACAAGGCTCTAGTTATCTCGCAATGCAACAAGAAGTGGTCCACTGTCTCACCGGATCTCTTACACATGCAACACCAGTCTAGTACAACTATCTGTCGCTTCCTCAGGTTGTCGGTAGTCAAAATCTACCCCCACGCTGCTGTCCATGTAAAGAAGACCGCTTTCGAAGGCGCCTTATTTCTCCAAATTCTCCTCCGTGGAAACTGAATTGTTGCGGCTTGTGAAAGGGCCTTATAGAAGGATCGAACTGAAAAGATGCCCTTACCCGCTAGGTTCCACCATAAACTGTCAGCTTGCTGTCTATTCGACTTCACAGAATATAAGAGGCTGAAAAATGCCTCAAAGATGTCTACTTCCCAATCTTGCGCCGCTCTACTAAATGTGATGTTCCACTGCAATTGGTCCCCTGATGTAAGCATGAGGTCCTCAATGGACACTTCCTGATTGCGAGCCACTCGAAAAACAGCTAAAAAGACATCCTTTAGAACCACATTCCCACACCAAATGTCTTCCCAAAACTTAATTCGGGACCCCCTCCCCAACACCAATTTAGAATGAGAAATAAAGTCCCCCCACCCGCACCTAATGTGTTTCCAAATCCCCACACCACTTGCCCCATTTACCTCTTTGGTGCACCAGCCCACCCCCCCCCCCTCCCTCCCCCATAAGCTTCTTTATTTACAATCAATTACCAATTGCCATAGAACTTCTGTCTCTATATTATACCTCCATAGCCACTTCCCAAACAAGGCTCGATTGAATGTTCTCAAATTTTTTATACCCAAACCACCTGACGAGATTGGTCTACACACCTTATCCCATGACAAATCTAAGAACACCATAGCAGGCCCTAAACACAAGAGGAAGAAAAGCAATTCATAATAAGTACACAAACCGTGCTGAAGCATAGATATGGTCCCAAGACATCTTCAAGAACTAAGATTATGGTAGCTCAATAATATGTGCCAGTGTTCGTGGTTTTCTAAACTATACATGAATACTATATGCAAAACTGTCATACAAAAATAAATTTTCACCCATCCCAACTGTTCTGGATCAGGCTGTGAAGAAGACTTCCCAGCGAGTTCAAACTGAAGATTTAAGGTTCAAATACTTTGATATATTTTGGCCTTCCCCAACACTTCGCTAAACAAATTCCATGCCCACAATATGTCAAGGCACATGTATGTCTGTGTATGGGGCTGAGGGTGAGGGAAAAATAACAAGAACAAGTCTAGCTGATTCATGAGGCAATAGATTCCCTGAATTTCAGAGAGAGTGACAGGAATACTATGAAATTTAGGAGTTCCCGAACTCCAAGAACTAAATAACAGTTCAAAGAGACTAACAAACTCCATATTTAATGTGAGCATTGTTGAGGATCCCCTGGACCCTTTATTGTTGGGAAAAGGGAGGAATATAAACAAATGCTGATTCAGGTTGACATACTGTACTAAGATATCATTTATCCACCATTTAAACTTATGATAAATATGAAGAAAAATAAGGCCATTACACTTCAACGAAAGACCCACAGAAAAGTTTCATAGCGTTGGGTTCCCTATCCCCCAGATCATGATTTGCTACCCCTAGGGTGAAACGCCTTACCTCTTTGGTTGATTGTGGAAGAGAAGGAATTTAAAACCAAGACGCTAGGATTTACAACCACGTTCTCTAATCCTCTGAGCTACAAGCCCTACCCTATTTCCCCTAGATCATGTTGAATACTAAATGCAAAAACTGCATACAAAAGTCACTTTTCCCCAATCCCCCAACTGTTCTGGTTCAAGACGTAAAGAAGACTTGCCAGCTAGTTATCTCACTAATAATTTAAGGTTTAAATACTTCTGATCCATTTTAATCTTTTCCAATACTTTGCTTACAAATTCCAAGCCTACAATATGTCAAGGCACATGCAAAGATGCGTCTGAGCTTGAAGGAGAGGAGGGCGAGAGATAGAGAAAAGAACAAATCTTGCTGATTGATGAGGCAATAGATACTCTGAATTTCACAGAGAATAACATTAATACCATGAAATTTAGGAGTTCCCGAACTCCAAGAACTATATAACAGTTCAAAGAGACTAACAAACTCCAAATATATAATGTAAGCATTGTTGAGGAATCTCTTAGCCCATTCTTTGTTGGGAAGGGGAGGAATAGAATCAATGCTAACCACAAGATATACATTCCATGAAACATTGTTTTTTTTATGGGTAACATTCCATGTAACATTTTTCTGCAAACCATGAAGCAACGCAACTGACGTACAAGGTTCCACAGATAACACCTCAAATATTATGAAAGAATGGAGCATGCAAACTCCAACCACAAACAGTTCAATGCTCTTACAAACTCTAACAATCCAATGCAAGCATTGTTGATGGTCCCTTCAATTCAACCAAGGAACATGATATAAGTTATCCAACATTTCTTTTCATGATTTTCAAGATTGTCAGCCACAAAACGGATATCAGCAGGACTTTCAGGGAATAACATGACAATTTATGTCGTATATGCACTAAATTAGTTTATAAAAAAAAAAGAGGTGATTTCGTCAAGTCTGAATTCCTAAAGATGATAAAACCTCAACTTTGAACTTTTAAAAATGTTCAACGTTGTGGTACACAGACTAATTGCCCAACCACACTTCATCAGTTACAGAAAGAAAATAAAAACATTGCCCAGTTTCAGATAGAATAACATTAATACCATGAAATCTAGGAGTTCCCGAACTCCAAGAACTATATAACAGTTCAAAGAAACTAACAAACTCCAAATATTTAATGTAAGCATTGTTGAGGAATCTCTTAACCCATTATTTGTTGGGAAAGGGAGGAATAGAATCAATGCTAACCACAAGATATACATTTTTTTTTATGGGTAACATTTCATGTAACATTTTTTCTGCAAATCTTGAAGCAACTGACGTACAAGGTTCCACAGATCACACCTTGAATATTATGAAAGAATGGAGCATGCAAACTCCAACCACTAATAGTTCATATATGCACTAAATTAGTTTATCAAAAAGAGGTGATTTCATCAAGTCTGAATTCCTAAAGGTGATAAAACTTCGACTTTGTACTTGTAAAAGAAAAGCTCAACTTTGTGGTACACGGATTAACTGCCCAACCACACTTCATCAATTACAGAAAGAAAATAAAAACATTGCCCCAGTTTCACAGAGAATAACAATACCATGAAATTTAGGAGTTCCCGAACTCCAAGAACTATATAACAGTTCAAAGAGACTAACAAACTCCAAATATTTAATGTAAGCATTGTTGAGGAATCTCTTAACCCATTCTTTGTTGGGATAGGGAGGAATAGAATCAATGCTAACCACAAGATATACATTCCATGAAACATTGTTTTTTTTATGGGTAACATTCCATGTAACATTTTTCTGCAAATCGTGAAGCAACTGACGTACAAGGTTCCACAGATAACACCTCGAATATTATGAAAGAATGGAGCATGCAAACTCCAACCACTAACAGTTCAATGATCTTACAAACTCCAAAAATCCAATGCAAGCATTGTTGATGGTCCCCTCAATTCAACCAAGGAACAAGATATAAGTTATCCAATATTTCTTTCCATGATTTTCAAGATTGTCAGCCACAAAAAGGACATCAGCAGGACTTTCAGGGAATAACATGACAATTTATGTCGTATATGCACTAAATTAGTTTATCAAAAAGAGGTGATTTCGTCAAGTCTGAATTCCTAAAGGTGATAAAACTTCAACTTTGTACTTTTAAAAATGTTCAACTTTGTGGTACACAGATTAACTGCCCAACCACACTTATTCAATTACAGAAAGAAAATAACAACATTGCCCCAGTTTCAGATAGAATAACATTAATATCATGAAATTTAGGAGTTCCCGAACTCCAAGAACTATATAACAGTTCAAAGAAACTAACAAACTCCAAATATTTAATGTAAGCATTGTCGAGGAATCTCTTAACCCATTATTTGTTGGGAAAGGGAGGAATAGAATCAATGCTAACCACAAGATATACATTTTTTTTTATGGGTAACATTCCATGTAACATTTTTTCTGCAAATCTTGAAGCAACTGATGTACAAGGTTCCACAGATCACACCTTGAATATTATGAAAGAATGGAGCATGCAAACTCCAACCACTAATAGTTCATATATGCACTAAATTAGTTTATCAAAAAGAGGTGGTTTCGTCAAGTCTGAATTCCTAAAGGTGATAAAACTTCGACTTTGTACTTGTAAAAGAAAAGTTCAACTTTGTGGTACACAGATTAACTGCCCAACCACACTTCATCAATACCATTAATACCATGAAATTTAGGAGTTCCCGAACTCCAAGAACTATATAACAATTCAAAGAGACTAACAAAATCCAAATATTTAATGTAAGCATTGTTGAGGAATCTCTTAACCCATTCTTTGTTGGGAAAGGGAGGAATAGAATCAATGCTAACCACAAGATATACATTCCATGAAACATTGCTTTTTTTTATGGGTAAAATTCGATGTAACATTTTTCTGTAAATCGTGAAGCAACTAACATACAAGATTCCACAGATAACACCTCGAATATTATGAAAGAATGGAGCATGCAAACTCCAACCACTAACAGTTCAATGATCTTACTAACTCCAAAAATCCAATGCAAGCATTGTTGATGGTCCCCTCAATTCAACCAAGGAACATGATATAAGTTATCCAATATTTCTTTCCATGATTTTCAAGATTGTCAGCCACAAAATGGACATCAGCAGGATTTTCAGGGAATAACATGACAATTTATGTCGTATATGCACTAAATTAGTTTATCAGAAAGAGGTGATTTCGTCAAGTCTGAATTCCTAAAGGTGATAAAACTTTGACTTTGTACTTGGAAAAGAAAATTTCAACTTTGTGGTACACAGATTAACTGCCCAACCACACTTCATCAATTACAGAAAGAAAATAAAAACATTGCCCCATTTCAGATAGAATAACATTAATACCATGAAATTTAGAAGTTCCCGAACTCCAAGAACTATATAACAGTTCAAAGAAACTAACAAACTCCAAATATTTAATGTAAGCATTGTTGAGGAATCTCTTAACCCATTATTTGTTGGGAAAGGGAGGAATAGAATCAATGCTAACCACAAGATATACATTCCATGAAACATTGTTTTTTTTATGGATAACATTCCATGTAACATTTTTTCTGCAAATCTTGAAGCAACTGACGTACAAGGTTCCACAGATCACACCTTGAATATTATGAAAGAATGGAGCATGCAAACTCCAACCACTAATAGTTCATATATGCACTAAATTAGTTTATCAGAAAGAGGTGATTTCATGAAGTCTGAATTCCTAAAAGTGATAAAACTTTGACTTTGTACTTGTAAAAGAAAATTCCAACTTTGTGGTACACAGATTAACTGCCCAACCACACTTCATCAATTACAGAAAGAAAATAAAAACATTGCCCCATTTCAGAGAGCATAACATTAATACCATGAAATTTAGGAGTTCCCGAACTCCAAGAACTATATAACAGTTCAAAGAGACTAACAAACTCCAAATATTTAATGTAAGCATTGTTGAGGAATCTCTTAACCCATTATTTGTTGGGAAAGGGAGGAATAGAATCAATGCTAACCACAAGATATACATTCCATGAAACAATTTTTTTTTTTTTTATGGGTAACATTCCATGTAACATTTTTTCTGCAAATCTTGAAGGCAGATGATGTACAAGGTTCCACAGATAACACCTTGAATATTATGAAAGAATGGAGCATGCAAACTCCAACCACTACTAGTTCATATATGCACTAAATTAGTTTATCAAAAAGAGGTGATTTCGTCAAGTCTGAATTCCTAAAGGTGATAAAACTCCGACTTTGTACTTGTAAAAAAAAGTTCAACTTTGTGGTACACAGATTAACTGCCCAACCACACTTCATCAATTACAGAAAGAAAATAAAAACATTGCCCCAGTTCCAGAAATACACGACCGGGATCAACAGCAGACCAGAAAAACAGATGTTTATTGTTCAATTCAAATTTCAAGTTATTATCAACACAAAATATATCTGCCCAAATATGACAGTGGAACTCATCCATAGTTTGGAGACAAAACACTATGAAAAATGAAGACACAACTTCCGGTATGTTTAAGATATACCTCCGAACAGCAAGCCCTCCAAGAAGCTTGTAACGCAGAGACTCTGCCTGAGCAATGGCACAGAGACCTCTGTTGTTCACTTTCTCAGCATAAAGCTCAACACTGTTCTCGGGAAACTTGAAACGCTTCTGAACAATAGATGTGAGTTCCCTGATTCTTCGTCCCTTCTCACCTAAACCACCAATTAAAAGCATAATCAGAGGGCTTAACCTCAAAATTGAAATTAACCTATGTAGCAAACTACATGAAGTACAATCTTTTCCTCTCAACTATTTTCAGCAACCACATGCAGCTTGTCGGTGCACACATTTTTACATTTCTAAAAATGTAGCTTATCACCAACTAAAACAGATCAGCTCCATCAATCACATAAAACTCATTGGTTTGTTACACAAACTTTTGATTCCTTCGCTATCAAGACATTTTTTCTGATAAGTGCTATCAACACAATTAACTTATCGACCAAACAGAGTGGGATATGGATCTACGGTTTTTCTTGATATGTCAACAAATACAGCCCCTCAAAAGAATTGCGGCAAAAATTTTGGACAAACATGAAGCTCAATCAATCACACTCCTTCAACATTCCCAGAATCTTTAACTAAACCAAAAAAAAAAGTAGTACCTTTTCTAGCCAATACAGAACCATGACAATCTAACGATACCCTCTCTGTCTTATAACCTCAAGTACAATATCACCAAACTTCATAAAAGAAGTTGCGTTATTTTCCAACACCTTCTCGGAAGCCAAACATATACAGAGTAAAAACATTGCATTACCAAGAACGTTCTGAGTCCGAGTGGCCCCAATAATAATCTCGGTTCGCATCGGTGTAACCCTAACTTCGACGCCGGAGTACCCATCCTCCGCGAGCTCTCTCTTCAAGACCTCATTCAACTCCGCATAGAACACTCCTTCAGCGGCAAACTATGGATAACCAAAAATAACAACATAATTCAATCCCGAGAAAACGTCAAAATAAATAATAGTCTGTATGGTTGTCGAGAAATAGCGGGGAAAGAAAAATAACGGAACTACCTTTCACTTCTTGCTGATTTGAGTCGCCATTTTGTTTTCAAGCGAATCGGGTCGAAAAAAGTACTGAACTGCCGCGCCTTCTCTTTCCTTTGTGGTTTTCTTCGGTCTGAAAAACCTTAGGAAGAAAGCGAGAGAGGAAGAGAGTAATAAGTAATCAAAGAGAGCATTGATCCTACGGTCAATGACCGAGGGTTAATTTTTTAACGGTTTTGATTAAAAGTCACTAAAAGCGTGATTTTTCCCGCTTTAAATGGCATTATATGTAAATATCTAGTCTTTTTAAGTGCGAAAAAGGAAATGAGCTAAAAGTTATCTTCTAGTTATTCTGGTAATCGCGGGAAGGAGATGGTTGGATGAGATCAACGGAAGGGTCTATCAATGGCGGGCACATCTACTACTACCATTATTCCTTCCTCTCTCTTTCTCAAAACCAGGTCTCTATTTCACCGTTATCAAAGCTCATTTTCTTCTTTCAAATTCGACATCGAAAAGCGTGCTCTCGGTCGTTGCTCGGCCAAGAAGAAACTCGGTTTTATGGATCAAATTCTTGATTACATCGAAGGTACCCTTTCTATGAGCTCCTATCTATCTTACGAATCAAAAAACATGGTTAACTCTCTCACCTTTGTGATGCCTGCCTGTGCGTTTGTATAGGGGGTCCCAAGTTAAGGAAATGGTATGGAGCACCCGAGATTCTCCCAAAAGATGCATCCATTGTTGAAGACGATGATCAATCAGGTAGTCTATAAATAGTAGTTTTTGAGTTTTTGTCTCTGTGATTTGAAAGAAAACTCAATTATTTATTTGAAAGACAGAAGAAGAAGAAGAAGAAGTTAGAGATGCGGTTTTGGTTACTGATGGAGATAGCGAAATAGGCCAGGTGTGTTTTGCTATGAATGGTATAAAGAACGTTATCTATTTGGAAGAATTTAGGAGGTTCAAAATACTATTTGAAAAATGCCATCTTATCTGCATTTTAATTTTCGTTTTTAGGAAATGCCATCATAGGAGTAGTTTCTTGCTTGGTAGTGTATGTACAGAGCTCTTAATTGGCTTACAGTAAATGAATTCTGAGCCTTGTGCTATCTAGCTTCTATAGATGGTAATATTGTCCTTGATTGTCAAAAGAACTCGGGTTAAAGCACTAGTGAAGGATAAGCGGGCTGCCCTTGAAGCCTTTGGAACTTATGTTGAGGTGGGTGGATTCTTTTTTGGTAATTTGGCAGTCACTTTTCTCAATCTTTCTTTTATTTTTCCTATGAAGAATACCGGTTCTCGTTTTTGGTGTTGGGTGGTGTGCAGTCAATGTCTGGAGATGCAAGTGACAGAACATTTCTAAAGAGATCTCTAAGAGGAGTTCGCACAATAATATGCCCGAATGTATGCATATCTCGATTGTATCTTCAACAATTTGATTACGCATAGCTATTTGCTTCTAAATTAATTTGTTTTGGGGCATTCCTAGTTATCTAAGGTCATCTTGCCTATCTACATCTTCTCAAGTATTATTTTTCAATGTTTTTTCAGGAAGGTTTCTTATCAAATGTTGGGGGCTTGAAAGGGGTTCAACACGTAATTCTCTTATCTCAGGTATCTCTCCATGTCTCAGGTGTGCTTGTGTAAATAAGAAAATGTCACCATTCAAGTAAATGCTTGTTTATTATCGTGGTTTAACAAGGTTGCAGTTGTCTGCTTATAGAGGTGCTGGTGGCGTTCAAGCTCTCATGATAAGCAATGCACGGAAATTGGCTGAGCAAGATGAATCGATGCTGAGGACCTCAGGAATCCCTTACACCATCATTAGGGCCGGGTCCTTACAAAGCACTCCAGGTGGACAGCAAGGTTTTAGCTTTGAAGAGGTATTATTATTTTTTGATAAGTAAGAAGTAATTGTATTGATAAAGATAGGTATAACCCAAGTACACTGAAGGTATACATATGAGTACACCAAATTAAGAACTTGAAACTATTACAAGAAAATCATGGAAGCTGAGACCATTTAACTCTTAAGCAATGGCCCACATAAATAAAGTCTTCCAGAAAAAACTCCTAAACTCTTTTGAGGATCGTTCATGATCCTCAAAAAATCAATCATTTCTTTCTCTCAAAATACACCAGAAAATACAAATAGGAGCCATCTTCCACACAGCTGCAATCTGTGATGTCCTTGTGATCCCTCTCCTGATAGCTAGTAGTTCCACCACCCTTCCCGGCATTACCCATGCTAGTCTCTTTGAAGAGGTATTATTACTCCTCTCCTTTCTCAATTTACAAGATAGAATCAAACCTATGGTACTCAGCTTCAGAGCACTTAAACTGACCAATTGATTGGAAAATGAATAATATGACTGATTCAGGAGGAAAGCTTGCATATTGTTGGCAGCATGGGGCTGCACATTTTCCAGTCTCATGCCAACTTAATACTTCTTACCATGCTGTTTCTTGTTTTAGGACGGCA
The DNA here is from genome assembly GCA_029856935.1 of Cyclocarya paliurus. Taxonomy (NCBI): domain Eukaryota; kingdom Viridiplantae; phylum Streptophyta; class Magnoliopsida; order Fagales; family Juglandaceae; genus Cyclocarya; species Cyclocarya paliurus. The sequence goes on from JARVXP010000352.1 coordinate 689,135, forward strand.
TTATATTTACTTTTTGTGCTCAAATGATGAATGTAAGAATCATAAGAGCGTCTAGTTTCTAAACAAAAAACTGATTGTACGTGTCAAGGTAATTTAGTATCAATGTCCAAAAGTATTTTAGCTCTTGTCCATAAGCAAGCGGGCAAAACATTCTCATATTAGATGCAAAGATAACGAATTATACAGCGTGTTCTTCTTTTTCTGGTTTGAATATAGTCTCATTTTGATGCATGGAAACAAATTCTTAAAGGATGATTCATCTTATCAAACCTGTTTGTTCAATATTATCTCATGGCCCGCGAAGTTTTAATTCTAACTGAGAATTTTACGGAATTGACAAGCATCGAGAGGATAGAAACAAAATTACCCTACAAAGATAACAATAATAAGGTCTGTTTGATTTCTTTAGTACCAAACTTCATTTACTACTCTTCATGACAGGGTAGTGCTGCAAGGGGAAATCTTAGCAAGGAGGATGCTGCCTTTATTTGTGTGGAAGCTGTTGAGGCAGTCCCACAGAGAGGATTCATGTTTGAGGTTGGTAAACATATACACATCCAACTCCATTCAGTGAAGCTGATTTGTTGGCGATTTTCTTTTGACATATGAACTAGTTGAATTAATCCTGCCTACCATGTTGCATGAAGTGAACCAACAGTTTTGTCCTAGGTTCCTGCCTAACGCACGCTAACTTTAGAAAAGTACACTGAGAAACAACAAAAAATCGAGTCATTGCCATGGAATAAAAAAAAACCACCACCAAGTTGGCATATAAAACAAGATATAAACTGCAGAATACGACATTGACCCATTTCTAAACAACCCCATATTAGTTTATTTTAAGCATGTCATTTTCTTGGTCATTTCTCTGTAACTGAGTTTTCAAGTATTTTTCTCTGATTCTTGTGGCAATAGGTGGTCAATGGAGACGAGAAGGTTTCAGATTGGCAAAATCGTTTGGCTAAATTGATCGAGAAAGCAGACCAGCAGCTTCAGTAATCACACCCAAACAACGTACAAAGAGGTGCCCCTCGTTTATTTTGACTTCTCTGGTAATGCTCTCGTGGAGTCGTCTGCATGAACTTGTTTTGAACAGCGAGTTTGTTTTGAACAGAGCTGCATACCTATTCATTCACGATCGGTAAGAGTGACGATTCAGAAAACACCACAAGGACTTGTGCTAAATTTCTGGTTTCAAGTAGCTGTCAAAGCCCACCGCACAAGATCTAGCAGGCTACGTCAACCTTTTCTTTTTCTTGTTTAAACTTAAATGCGTCCCTCTTGTGTCTGAGAAATCATGATGTTGTCATCGACTTTCTTTACGTTCTTTATCATCATCACGTGACAGTCCTAAAAACGAAAGCACGAGACTCGAGAGGTAATCTCTTGCAACTATAAGTTGTATATATTGTGGAGATTTCAGAGACTGGATTACAATTATGTCTGAATTCTGATGCTTTCTTTCTTTCCTCTGCTTCTTCTTCTTCTTCTACTTTTGCGATGATTTATACAAAATTGGTTTCTGAAAATTTTAATCGTAAATAACCAACGTTGAGTAGTGATAAGAAGTAGCTCCAATGTGGGTAAGATTAACGTCCCCAGAATTTCCAGCATTTTCTCAGAAATGTGGATGAGGAACTTTGGATGGAGGCAACCACATGCTCTTCCAATAGTCAACAGTGCAGAAGGGAAAAGAAACATGGAAGAAAAAGTATGTTCGGAAACCGAAAAAATTCATACGTCTAACTCATCTCATAACATCGGTTCTACAAAAAGGATTGTTCGTTATTTATAAACATGCACAAGATTTTATTCACAGACAATATGAGATTGTTCCTCAACACCCTCCATCACGTGTAAGTCACTATTTTTTTATGGTCCTTACTACAGAATAAATAGTGAGTCCTCGTTCGTCGGACGTTGATATCATGAAAAAATTTATAAGTATAACTCATCTCATAAATCTAGTCCTATAAGAAATAATTCTTCATTATTTATAAACATCTCCAATATCTTATTATCCATAGATAACATGACATTATTCCTCAACAGAAACAAGAGTTAGATTTCTTGTGGTCACGATTTGAAAATGCATCTTCTTTCCCATCCTTATCAACAAGAGTTGAGATTCCCCAGATTTCAGTCACTGCCAATATCTTATTCTTTCCAAATAAAACGATCTTCCTTACTAATTTTGTCGCAAACTTGTAATGTAAAACGGATTTAAGCACATGTAACTATTGCCATACCATATATACTGTTGTTGGAAGAGCAAGTGGCGAATTAAAAAGATTTATCTCTTTTCCCCATTATCTAGCACCCCAAATTTTTTTCAAACTTCAGAGATTACATTAACCAAAGCATACTCATTCATCAAACCTTCGTGCTTCTGCGATCTGTCGAGTTGAACTGCATTTCAATGTTAGGCTTTGTTTGTTTTGCTTTAAAAACGAATTTTGTTAATAATTTTCATGGTCTTTTAATGTTGGATGTGTTTGAAAAGTGTGTCAACAAAAATCAATTTCGGTTAATAAAAAATCTAAATACTTATTTTAGAAATTAGTTTCAAGTAAAAAATGTTACAAACGGAAATCTTGCTCAATAGTCCTTGAGTCTCAAATAATACAACATTTTCTCTCTACCCGATCACCCCCCCCCCCCACTCGGGTTTCCTTTTCTCTCTTTCCAATATGTTTTTTATTTAATATTTTTAAATCGTTTATATTTATTTTTATTTTTTCAAGTTATAAGTTTTTATGACATTTTTTCTTTTCCCTTTTTCTTTTATTTTAATTGTTTTAATGTGTTTTTAACTTCCAAGATATTTTTCTAAAGTTTTCTTGCATGTGGCATGTTATGTTAGTGCATGTAATAGTTTATTAACAAATGTCTGACAAGTGGATCAATTTGATCGATCTTAGAATCATAAGGGGTAAAAAGACAAACATTACAAATCACACGAATTTGATTTTAAGACAAACTATGGGAACTAATTTTATATTTAACTTTATTTTAATAAAACAATTTATATCATAAACATGGATACATCCAAGCACAATGGACAAACCACCTGTTTCCATTTGATTTGCATTACTCATTTCTCTTAAGCTATACTAATTGTGGAAAGAGAGCTATGCAGGTCACCCGTAGTCAAAGAGTAAAAGTTATATACAATTTTAGAATGTGCAAGTTTCGTATACTTCTATTGAAAAAAATGAGATCCATCATTAAAAAAATGAAAATACTATAGCAATAAAATGATTAAACAAAAACAACCTCACAAATTGACATGATTTTGATGTAATTTGTCAGATTATAAAGTTACTTTTATTATAAAATATATCTAACAAATCATATGAAACCACATCAGTTTGTATGATTTTTTTCGTGTAATTCATTTATGAATGTAACAATCCTTTTAATATATATTTTTCACGTAAATCTCTAATTTATTATTTCACAGAAAATATACGGAAATTGCATACTTAAATCTAGCAAATATAATTTCTTATGGTCAAATTCTGAATAAGAAAGGCCAGTACACACGGAAAGCAATCACTCACATGGGTCTCTCAACCAAATCTCAAAGCCAATAAAATGTTTACAAAGAAAACAAACAAAAAAAAACAAGGGGAGTGATTTGATGTTTCTGGGTCCACCAACAAAAAGCAGAATCAAATTCTGTGGGGAGATAAGCGTGTTGGGGGAGAAAATGCAATGTTAAAGGCATTTTCACAACATTAAAAACTTGGGAGGATATAAAATCAGTGTGTATGAAGGAAGCAAAGAATCTAAATAAAAGACAAGCAAGTTCTACCAATTCAATCTCTTCAAAAAATCATTGGGCCTTGCTTTCTTTTAAACTAACCAAGCTACCACTTTCCCTTGTATAATTTCAATTCCTTAATCCATCGTTTTCACACTAAGAATATCCCAAGAAAATGCCATTAAGTAGGACAAAATATTAGTCAAGAAAATACCAATCCACTACATGAGAATCCAAACCAAAGACATTTAGATACAAACAAATACATATCATCCAAATTTCTTTCTTCAATTGCCTCTTCAACCCAAAATCTAAAAATTCTCAGCATCACTGCAGAATTGCATGCTATTAGTTATAATTACTGAGATCTTACCATTTTGGGGGGGTAAAAGTAAAAGTATATACCAACCCTCCACCACAATCCTCAACCATGTAAGGGCACTACAAGGAGTTCCTTTTGACAAACATGGGAAAAGAATAAAGTGGGCCATTCAAAGTCTCCATCAAAAGCAGATCATGAATCAGAAAATGATGATGAAAACAATTTACTAATACCAAAATCAGAAGGCAGCCATTCATTCAGATAATCTAAAAGATAAGTGGAAGCTTTATGCCCCAAAAATTAAATTAGCCACTTTTTAGCAATCAAACTAGGTTCTACTGACCAATGATTGATGTCACACGGTACAGATCCAATTAACCTAACAATAAACAATAAAAAAATGGAGCAAGTGAAGAAAGAAATATTAAAACTACCCAGCATATCATACCCAAATAATCAGTGATTCAGCATAGGCATCAAACTTGAAGATTTAATAACAGAATAATGGTTTAATCCAATAAATTAAAGAAGTTACACAGAATATTAGCTGCAAATTTGGCACGTTCTTATTGAAGTGATCATTCAATCAAAACTACAGAAAATGTAATTTCAAAGAAAGTTGTGAGAATTAAACTGAAGCATAAAGTCTCAAAACACATTTTAACTGACATAGAACTATAGAAGAGGAAGACAATCTCATCATATCCTTTCCCCTTTTTTTGGTAAGTTCATCATATCCTTTCCTTCTGGTACTGAAATACTCATTTATTCCACAATGAAAGCGTGCAGCACTTATACAAAAAGCTCAACAAAATCAATTATCCGGACCTAATTCTCTTCTGACTGGCTTTTCCATTGGATTTAAAACTCCCACCTGATTCTCCTTCTGATGAAGCATCCACTGACTTGGTAAAAGAGCTCGAAAGATCGGCATAGAGATCCACAACCCTTCTGATATTGTTATTTAGCTCTCTAATCAAGCCCACGTTTCGGCTCAAGTTATCAGGGATCTTTGACTCATGGTTTTGGTTAATTTCATTGATTAGCAACCTGTTCTGGTCCAAAATGTCCTGGACTTGCACAAAGTTCTTCTGAAATGCCTGCAAAACCGTGCTATCTACTTGGGTTCCATTTCCTATGCCTGAAGATATATCACCTTCCATTTCAATTACACTTTATTTCAATCAAAACCAGCCCCGGGCCTGCATCAGAAACAACAGCCAAATGAAAACAGAAAAATAATAAAGCAAGAGACAAGCTTAAACGACTTTGAAATTTAATGGATTACCAAATTTGTATTTGGTTTCTGCATAATTTTAAGGGGAGAGAAAAGAAAAGAAGTAAAAAGCAAACATGGGATAATTGTTTAGCCTCTCGTTGGTTGGAAAAAAATAAAATAACATTTCCGCTACTCAGAATCCCATTGAAACTAAATACCAAACCCAGTTATGCCTAGGAAGAATGTGGCTTTATCTCATCTGTGTAATATGTAATACCAGGGAAACCTACAGAAACCATAACATTCAAAATTTATTTCTAAACTTAATTTCCTCCGTTTTCTCCGCAACCAAACAGTAGCTTAGAAAAGTGGAGCACAAGAGATCGTGTAAAAGTAGAAAATCAGACATGGGCATTAGTTTGGTACGTAAAAGCAGACCTCTTTTCCCACAAAAAGCAGTCTTTTATTTTTGTTTCTCCAGAAAAAAATTCCCATGCTCTGATTTTAAAGTGGAAAAGAATTTGAACGACCCCAAATACCAAGTCAATGCCACAAGGCTTAGACGGGAAGTCTTCTGAAATAATTTTTTAAAGGGATTAAATTATGTCAAAACTAAGGAAAAAACAAAATGTTGCAGAAAAACTTCCTGTTTGCTGCAGAAAACAACGTTAAAAAGGGACGAAATTGATACCCAGAATTCCAAATCGTACACTGCAAAACAAGCATTTTTTTTTTAAATAGAGAGATTTTTAAATTCGTGTCCTTTTTTCACGGTAAGAGGCAAAAAAGCCAGTGTTTTGATTTGAGGCATATAAGAAAGATATCTCCATAGAAATCTAAATTGTAAAATAAAAACACACCAAAAGCATTGGAATTCACAGAAGAAAAAAGGGAGGTCTTCTTAACCCAGGTAGACAGAAGCGCAAGCATAAATCTATACTAAAAAAAATTCCTCATTGAAAAGTAAAAAACAACGTCATACGCATTCTCTTCCTCTTACCTTGAAAGCATGTAACGTTTCAGGAGGGAGAGACGGATAAAAGATTTTCTCAAGAAAACGGCTCTTTTTCTCTCGAGAAAAGTAGAAATGGGAAAGGAATCAAATCCCGTTCTGGAGCCGCTCGAAGGAGGCCCTGAAATCATGGAAGAAACATAAGCGAGTCTGTGCCGAGATTTTATTGACAGTACACGACGCAGGCACTGCACGCCGATAACGTCTCTCTCTCTCTCTCTCTCTCTCTCTCTCCTTAGCTGAGAGGAATAGATGATCAGATATTTCTACGTCCTCGTTTGCTTCACAGATGCAGTACTTGCGGTTCATTCATTGTCTGAATGAGGAGAAGATTTGTATGTTGTGCAGAACAGAACATGTTTTCTTGTGGATTGTATATGATGAGACATACATACATGGGAGGGCCCAGTTATAAGTATTTGGAGATGATCCTGGCTGTTCATGTGCAGTTATTTGTCATACTAGAAGCATTGGATCTGGGGTCCGTACTTGGTAAGAGGACATGGAATTACCAAATTGACCCTAGTGTATTTATTTTCCAGAGATTTAGATATTGTTTCTTTTTATAAGTATCATCGTCTCATCTAATTTAATCAATATAATTTTTTTAAATTTTTACACAAAATAAAATAAATATTTTAATTTTTCAAATCTTAAAATAAAAATAATATTAAAAAAATAATTTTAATAATATTTTATTTAATTTTTAATTTTTATCTCAATTCATATCATATCCTCTATAAAAACAAATGAGACTTTAAAATTTAAATTATAGCTATGTCAGGTGGGCTACAAACTTTGCTTGATCTGTAAAAGTTTTTTAAAAGCTTTTTCATCAATTTTTTTTTTTAATTTTCAATTTGAAGTTTTTTATCAATTTGTTTTTTTTTTTTTTTTTTATTTTCAATAATTGACGTTTATGTATGTGAGGGGAGAAATCCCTAGAAGCCTTGAATAATGTTTGGGCTCGGGTGCACATACAAGAGTTGGGATGGGCTGGGATGACACATAAGGCATAAGGGGGAGAACGCAGGGCAAAAGTCCTGACAAAAGGGTTGGGGACCGTGCAACTTGACACCACTGATCCTAACACAACGGCGGACTGACATCTGAAGTGGTCGACTATCAGAAACATCCAAATCTTGATACCAGTAACTAAGAAGGATAAGGGAGCCCGATCGAAGCCACTCTGCGTTTAATGGAGTAGGAACGAGCCTACATGAGATCACGCCGCATTTAACGATGCAGGAACAGGCGCACATTGTAAGGCCATGCCGCATTCAATGCGTCCCGAGGGATGGCATGCAAAGTGAAAGTGTTAGGGACCTCGGTCAAGTCCCTAAACACTAAGTCCTCCTTGGCTATGACCTCATTTGGTTGACCGAGTTCAAGTCCTTCTCTTGCTTGGTTCACGATCAATGGTGGCTATGGTGGCAATTTGGGCTAGGTGAGGTTAAGTGTTTAGGCTAATATGAAGTGGATGAAAGATGAAAAATTGGCTAAGTGTTGAGATCACTAGGGTGAAGGGTGCACGGCACTAGGGTAAGCTAGGGTTGTCGCCACTTGGATTAAGGTTAGGGTTTGGATAAGTGGGATGGATTAGGGTTTCGGCTATGATGGGGATTAGGGTTGCCGAGAGTGATGTGGAGGCTAGGGTTTCGGTTTGCAAGGCACTAGGGTTGCCGAGTTTGAGTGTTGAGATGTTTTAGGAAAGTTTCCTAAAACTTGGGATTTGTCTATGGATAGGATAATGGCCGACCAAGGGTATTGAGTGAGTCAACTAGGGTTTCCAATATGGAAACTCTATTATGGTAAGTGGAGTGGGCGGCTAGACTAATTCAAATAAGGCTAGTGCAGCCGAAATTTGAATTTGAATTAATAAGGAAAGTGGATTTTCGGCTATGGTAGGAATGGGGTGGAAGAAGCGTGTTTTGGGGTGGTGATCAAATATGGTAAGTAGGGCAACAAGGGTTGGTCAAGTATGTGGAGTGTGGGAAGATCAATGGGGCTTGGATAAACACTTGTTGGCCGAATCTCTCAAGAACAATGATAAACAAAGTATGAACAATGAACATAAAATATCAAGATCAATGAAAAATAAATGGAAGTCAATAGATTGAATGGAAAATAATTATAAGATTGATAGAATGAATCACACTTATTCACGAATTGCAAAGTGTGATTCTCTCCGTAGGGATTCACGAATTGCACCCCAAAGAGCCCAAGTGCTAAGCACCGAAAATGATCTCAAGAACAATAGTCGTCCACAAAGGAAAATTGTCAAAATATGTAAAAGAAATGACTAAGGGTCCTATTTATAAGGTTACAACTTGGAAACCCCCAAAAGGCCCATTTGCAATAAAAGAAATAAAATAACAAGGATAGTGGCATAGACCACATGGCCGTGGCATGCATGAGCCAAGGGTGCGGCTAGGATGGTGCATAGTGGTCCTCGGTCTGGTCCATGGCTAAATGGCTCGGCATGGCTAGCTGTGGTGCATGGCATGGTGTCATGCATGGGCCGTCTGGTGGGCATGGCATGGTGCCATGTTCGGCCTGCTGATGGTGGCTAGCCATGTGAGACTGCTGCAAGGCATGGGCTGGAGTCATGTGCTGGATGCATGGCCGGCTGCAGGTGCATGGGCGCACGCATGGGCGTGCGCCTGCTGGCCGTGCGCATGGCCATGCGGTCAAGGAGGGGGCGCATGGCCATGCAGCTTGAGGGGGCCGTGCGGCCTAAGGGGATGCGCAGGGCCATGCGGCCTGTGTGGGCGCGCTGGGCCATGCAGCCTGCGTGCATGCGCAGGGCCATGCGGCCCGCGGAGCCGTGTGGCCTGCGTGCATGGGCGTGCGCTGGCCCGCGCATAGCCACTAACCTCGCTGGGGTCGAGGCGTGGCGCGCGCATGGCTTGCATGCTGGGCGCCCCGTGCGTGTCAATGCACGGGCCAAGGCATGCATGTGGCCAGTCCATGAGCATGCTGGGCGCCCCGTGTGTGACAAGACACGGGCCAAGGCATACTCGTGGCATGATCAAGGGGCATATCCCAGACATGGCTAGGACATGTGCGGCAACTTTGGAGGCAACTTTACGTGAGGGTCTAACAGAAATCCCTCATACGTGTCAGCAACACACTCAGGCCAAGCTTGGTAGGCTTGGTGGAAAGCAGGAGGTTGGCAGAAACGTGCAATTTCAGTACGGAGCCACATACGGGTCACTATCACCTCGAGACCCGCCTAAACCATGTATAAAACCCCTCACTCTACTGAGAGAGGGGTTACTTGCATTCTTAAACATTTATTTGTTATCTCATTTTAACTCTTGGCCTAGTTTGGGTGTCGAAGTATTTTAAGATACTTTCAAACACTCTCACTATTATTTTTTACTTTATTATTACTTTTTATCTACTTTATTACTATTTATTACTTTTCACCTATCTTTTACTATTATTCAATATTCTATTGTTACTTTTCACCTATCTTTTACTACTATTCAATATTTTATTATTATTTTTCATTTATTTTTTACTACTATTCACAAACATTTTCACTATCTAAATCTAACCAAATTTTCTATTCATCTTCAATCTTGGATTGACTTGCGTGCCAGAGGTATCAGAGATTCACAGCCCTCGAGCTCCCCACTCTCCTCCTTAAAAGAAAGTGTCTGAGCACTACTAGCATGGAGTTATATAGATCCGTGAAACACGACACCAACTATGTAAATAAAATTATAAATACAATATTGTGAATCTGCGACACTGTCTTGTATGTTTTCAAGATCAAAATTTAAAATTTTGAAAATTTTGAAAACCTCTCATCCCATCATTACAATTTTTTCAAATCTTCATATAAAATAAAATAAAAAATTTAATTTTTTCAAATCTCAATACAAATATAATATTAAAAAATATATTATAATAATATTTTATTTAATTTTAATTTTATCTCATCTCACCTTCGAAAACAAAGAAGGCAAAATATAGGAGTGAAGAAAGGACTCGAATTCGTTGAAATCACAACGATAACCACGTGACGTCGTGACTACAAACTCTGAAACAGCTCTGCCAAAGAAAGGCCCAATTCCAAAACCATCCCCACCAAAAGACAAGCCCAAGCTCGTCTCACCCACAAACACCCCCGCTCTTCCTCTCTCTTCTTCCTCTGCTCAGCCTGAACAATCCCCCTGTCCTGCCATGGCCACACCCAAGAATCAACCTTAATTCTCAACATATATCTCCCATATAGAAACACTCGCGCGCGCACACAAAAACCAAGCATCTTGAATACGTAATCTACTTTCGAATAAAATCCATCTTCTTACTATGCTTTTCCATGGACTCGATAATCAACTCAGCGCTCGAGGAAATATGTTCACAGGGCCAAAACGGCATCGCTCTACCGACCCTCTGGACCCGCCTTCAACCTCTCCTCTCGTCCTCGAACCTAGACCTTTCCCCGGGCGTCAAGGAGGCCATCTGGGCCGGACTATTAAGCGTCCCGTCCCTCCAATTCCAAGCCCCGAATGCCTCACACAGTCCCTCTGATCTTTCAATTCAGTCTTTGGAGGATGCCCAGAATATGAACTTGAAAATAGTTGCCAAAGAGCATTTGAGGGACAACTTTGTTGGGCTCTACAATGTCCAGTCTACCAATGCCAACATGTCTTCCCCACAAAGACGCGCCCTTGAACGTCTCGCCATCGCTAGGTAAGGTCTAGTTCCCTAAACTTTTGGGTGTGTATACGAGTAAAGATGGTCACTTTGTTGTGTTTATGCTTGTGTATGTACTATGAAGTGAGTTTTCTGGATGTCGATATATTAGACAATGCGTGTTTGTAATGAAACAGCTGTTTTTTTTCCCTTTGCTAATTGGCTTGAATGGAAGTTAGTTTTTCTGGTGTGGTTCCGGTGCCAAGTTTGTGGCGAATCTTCCTAAAAATACCACGTTTCAATTATCAGAATTTTGCTTAGGATCGAGTTGAAGTGTAACCAAGACTCTGTGTTAGCAGCCTGTTCCTTTTTCCTTAAAATGAAAAACTTTGAGACCCGTGGTTGTAGTTGATTTTTCATTTGTTTTATTAAAAAGGGAGGATAGGGAGGAAAACGTTGGTTGGTTAATTAGGTTGAAGAACGAACATTAACACCTTGGGTACCTGCAGAACAAATGGAATTACCCAAAGTCAACTTGGCAAGGAATTTGGCATTGAAGGGAAGAACTTGTTTTATGTAGTGAGGAACCTTGAATGTCAAGGGTTGATTGTGAGGCAATCTGCAGTTGTGAGGACGAAAGAGGCTTGCAATGAAGGGGAGCAAAAAAACTGTCCAAGCGTGACTACCAATTTAATGTACTTGTATCGCTATGCAAAAACATTGGGGTCCGAACAAAAAATTGAGATTACTAAGGAAGAACGGCCGATAGAGAGTCTTGGTAATGTGGATGAAAGTGCTACAAATGGAGATGGTTCTTTGGGAAAATGTGTAAAAGAGGATGTGTATGTAAAGGATTATCTTCCAGCAATGAAAGCTGTTTGTGATAAACTTGAAGAATCCAATGACAAGGTCAATTGTATTCAAATTTGGTTGTCTTCTCCATTCACGTTATTCCACTTAATGCTGATTTTGTCTCATGCTATTCTTTTATTGAAGGTTCTTGTTGTCTCAGATGTAAAAAAGGATCTTGGCTACTGTGGATCTCCTTCAGGGCATAAAGATTGGAGAAAAGTAAAGTTTAATTAAACTAGTATAAACCTAAGTATTATTTCTTTTTTATTTTAGACCTGTTATTGTTTTTACCATATTTATCCTGCACAATGTGCTACCAGATTTGTGTCAGGTTGAAAGATGCCCATATTGTGGAGCAGTTTGATGCCAAAGTGAATGGAAAGGTGGGCTTAAAATTTTCTTTGCAAATATTGTACCTACTTGATTTCCTGTTCAAATAGTCTTACCTTGAATTTACCTTGGTCTTTTTTCTTGCTTTTAAACCTATCTGTGAAAGTAGTTTATGCATCCTTTGCTTTTTAAAATTAATTTGGTTCTCTCTCTCCCCCCCTCCTCCCCCCTTTTTATAACAGTCATTGTTGTGTTTAGGTGCAAAATCTTTGTATTTAACTATTGGACTCCAGACTGTTATGCTCTGGTTTGAATATACTCACTGTTTTTTTGTTTTTCAGGTTGAGTCTTGCTTGCGTTTGCTGAAAAAGTTTTCTCCTAAGAATTTTGAGCCAAAAGCTCTTGGACATGGAGGTGATGATTTTGAGGAAGAACAACAACTGAACTTTGGAAAGAAACATCAAATCACTGATCAACTTGTAGAGCTTCCAATTGAGCATCAAATTTATGATATGATCGATGCAGCTGGATCAGAGGGCCTGACTGTGATGGAGGTGTGTGCATTAATTTCTTGTCTTCGCTTGGTTCCTGTTGGTGTTGCTTCTACGTTTATATGAGCTTTCTTTTTCATAATATTTCTTCGAAGTATTTTTTTTTGACATTTTCCTATGCAGTAATTTTCTAATCCTGCCTTGCAGTTAAAATCGTGTATTGCTTTGATTTTTGTACAGATTGCTTGTTTGCTAAGAGGTTTTGTAGAGAATAACTGAAATGAGATGCTTATTCCTTATTTGCTAGGGTACATAGAGACAATTACTTCTATTGTGCTGATCAAGAAAAGTTGGCTAGTGATATTTTAGATACGTGTCTCCTAGGTTTGGGGTTCGATGAATATGACACCTAAAAAACCACCCAAATCCGTGGATACTTGCTTGATACGTATACCATACCCCATACTCCAGTTAATCAAGTTATGCCTCATTGTCCGATGCTGTTAAGTTGCAAGTTTAAAACTGCATTCATAATTTTAATGTCTGTTTGCTATTAGTAGTGGATTGAGTGAATTTTGTAAACTAATCCTGTTGGAGTACATATACTTCTTTTGGTTTGCTTTCATAGCTCCTCTTTTAATGGTGCTTTTATAGAGCTTGTTGCATGTGATGCATTCTTACAAATAAATGTTGCACTCCAACTATTAATTCTCTTGCATATTCATATTTGTTCACTCAGCTATGCAAGAGGCTTGGTATTGACAACAAAAAGAACTACAACCGGCTGGTTAATATGTTCTCTAGATTTGGAATGGAGCTGCAGGCAGAAAATCACAAAAAATGTGTGGTATATCGAGTTTGGACGTCGGGGAATTTCAGTTCTGGACCTGCTAATGCTTTTTTGAATAAATCAACAAATGTTTTTGATGAAAATAAAGTGTCCAATCTCCAGTATGATCCATCAACTTCAGAAAGTGTTGCTTGTCCAGAAGGTGGTGTTGCTTGTCCTGGAAAAATGATAAATATAGAAGTTGATACCGAACTCTCTCAGCAATCCCCAAGGGATGTTGATGTTGACCAAATGCTTCTCTGTCTTGGCAACCCGCTTGATGACCCAAGAACAGTTTCCAATGCAGAACTTAAGATGGTGAGCACAGGGATGGAAACGACTGTTGCTTCATTAGAAACACCACCTCCCTCTGTCGTGAAGCCTCTTAGTTCTGGATCATATCAGAGATATCCATGCCTAACTTTGACCATGGATGGCGCTCGAAGAGAGCAAAGAATACTTGAGCGGTTACAGGTTTTTATCACCATCCACTTCTCAAGGCTTTCTTTTTGAGGGGAGGGATGGAGTGGGTGACTTATTTTTATTTGTTATTTACTTTCTACATTTTAATACCTATAACCAAGGTGTCATTGTTCTTGTTCAGGATGAGAAGTTCATTTTGAGAGGTGAGCTGTATAAGTGGCTTGTGAGTCTTGAGAAGGACAAGTGCACAACAACAGATAGGAAGACCATTGACCGAATTCTAAACAAACTTCAGCAACAAGGGCACTGCAAATGCATACACATTAACGCCCCTGTTGTCACAAATTTTGGCCGTAGCCGTATCACTCAGGTGGTTCTGCACCCATCTATTCAAAATTTATCTCCTGAACTACTTGGCGAAATTCATGATAGATATAGGTCCTTTGAAATGCAAAGTCGTGGCCAGGGTTCTTCTCGAGGAAAGCACGAGGGACCAGTTCCTGTATTGAAGGGTGTTCAGAGGACTCAGAATCATGTAGGTTCTGATGTCCAAGCTATTAGATCAGAAGCCATGCGTGCTAATGGATTTATATTGGCAAAAATGGTTCGTGCAAAGTTACTCCATTGCTTTCTGTGGGATTACCTGAATGGTTCAGATGGTTCTACCGATGCTTTATCATATGAGAAACGTGTCTATGAGCTGATTAGCCCTCAAAGTAGTAGCAAATTGTTTTCACTAGAAGCATCAATTAAGGCCATTCCAGTCGAGCTGTTTTTACAAGTTGTGGGATCTACTCAAAAGTTTGATGATATGATTGAGAAGTGTAAGAGGGGATTGCTTCTCTCTGATCTTCCTAATCAGGAGTACAAAAATCTAATGGATACACATGCTACTGGAAGGCTTTCATTAATTATTGACATTTTACGACGGTTGAAGGTATATATCTTGACTGTTTTTAATATAGTTTCTTCATGTAATTTATACCCATCCATTCAAAATGTCTGCTGCATTTATCCTTAAAATTGAACCACCATTATATGCTTGATTTCGAATTTCTTGCTATGGTAATGCTATAGAAACTAAGAAGTTGGGATATGTTCCCTGCAAATCCTGCAACTGACATATTAGTGTCATGTTGTGTGGAATCTTTGTTTGATTGGGATTCCTGTTCGGCAAACACTCTCACCCATTTGTATTTCTTTTTAAATATTAGGTGAATGATGTTGCAAGCTGATCATTATGAAATTTTTACATAGCATCATTCATTTGTCTGTGGTCGGTACTTATCTTAGTTAGGCGTATAAGGACTATTGTAGTAATTATCTCTGCAGTTTATGCGACTATTCGGGGTTATAAAGAGGTAGAATGCTGATTTAGCAAGATCCAAATATTTAAATGAGTGTATCTGGATTTGGATTCAATTAAATATTCAAGAATCAACTCAGTCTGGTTGAATTCAGATAATTTCCAATTTTGCAGCTCTAGCTGCCATAGATGTAGTTTTGAACAACGTCTTCCACATTCCCCTTGTGGATTAGAGTTTCCTTTGTAAAACAATATTTTTAAGCTCCTGTATTGTAGGGTGATTATGCCATCTTGTGTAACAGCTTATTTTTTCTGATGCAGTTGATTCGGATGATAACTGATGGACATTTAAAGGGAGTTGGGATTCCACAAGCCAGTTTTACGCATGCAATGGAGCTTAAGCCTTACATCGAGGAACCACTTTCAAAATATGCAACGTCTTTAAGTTTTAGAGCTCTTGATCTTCGCCCACGAATGAGACATGACTTTATCCTGTCAAGTAGAGCAGCTGTTGATGAGTATTGGCAAACTTTGGAGTATTGCTATGCTGCTGCTGATCTTAGATCTGCTTTACTTGCATTCCCTGGATCTGCTGTTCCTGAGGTATGCGTTGTGCACCCAGGGTAGTGTTTTGTGCCATTTCTCTGTGGTATCACTTTCTAGCTCCTAACTTGTAACTAGGTGTTCTCTAATGTATACTTCCTGTGTACTTGGGCTCTGCTTGTTTACTTGTTTCAATTAAATTTTATATTACTTGTAAAAAAAAAAATTTGTCTACATAGAGTAGTGTGTTTTACCTATCAAAAATAAATTGTCTACATAGAATGATTTCAAACTTTCTTCACTGTAAACTTTGAAATGCATGCTATCATCTTTGAGCTAAAATATGTCAGTGATTGGTTTAGTAATATATGATTATATCTTTCAATTTGTTCAGCCTGCTTGTGTTTTTAGTTTTTAGGAATTTGCAAGGTATATATTGCCTATCAAATGGACTGCTGTCATATTGGTTCAGGGTCAAGATGGTTCTAATTGTTTTAAACTTTATTCCACAGGTATTCCTTTTTCGGTCATGGGCCTCAGTTCGGGTTATGACAGCTGAACAGCGTGCTGAGCTCATAAAGCGGGTGGTACAGGATGACCTAAGTGAAAAACTTTCTTATAAAGAGTGTGAGAAGATTGCAAAGGATCTTAATCTAACCTTAGAGCAGGTTAGTTTATCTTCTAGTTTGCTCGAATGACTCCAAACGTTTTCTTCCCTATATCATTTCCTAATTTTAAAAAAAGAAGGTAGAGGGAGAGTATAAGATTTAGTTGTTTGATTTCAATGCATAAAACTTTGTAAATTGGATAAGATCACATTTACTTTAAATGCATAATATATTTTTTTCAAAGTTTGAGTTGATTGATGCCATCAATTATAAGATTTTGACCAGAGACCTACGCCCTCCATTTGAATTCCCTTCCTGTTGTGCTAGCTAACTGAAGTAAAATGTGGCTCTATCTGCCATCTGTTATCATTCAATGAAATTTGTTCCTTTAATCTGAATTTATGATAGCGTAGGATATGCTGTTTTGGCCAATGATGGGTATTTGTCAAGGGGGATCTAATGCAGTGGTCCCTGCCTGATAACTTTAAGTTAGATGGAGAGGCCATAATCTTTTTTGGCTTACATTTCGAGCACATACTAGGTTTTCACGTGACATTAATGATATTCTGCTACCTTTAATTATTCAAACGAGATACACACACACGTATATGCATATTTATACTTATACATATACTACATCCATGTGTGCATGTTGGGTATATAACTATATCTATTCTAATAATAAAAGCGCCTATCGCTCAATGAACAATGTGAACAGTAAATTTCGTTTGACGCAGAGAATTACATTTTACCCTCTTTCCTTTGGTTGGTGCATTGATGGCACTATGCATGTACGTAAAGGGTGCATGACAACGTGCACCTAGGGGGCTTACAGGGGCGGGCATGTAAGCCTGCCACCCTGTTAGGCGGTCAGGTAGTGGTAGAGATGGCGGGACTTTCCTGCCGTCCCTCATCTCCACATGCAATAAGAGGTGGCGAGAGGACCCCACCAGCAGGTCCACCACCACCCAAAGAAGACCATGGGCAAGCGCTGCGTAGCCTGCCACTCATCGTGGCGGGAAATGAAAAGGAAACGGCAGGCAAGCTCCGTGGCCCACCATAGCTTGCCACCGCCATGGCGGGCAACGATCCCACCAACCAAGAAGGCCTCGCCATGGCGAGCAACGAGCCCTCCACCAAAGGAAGACAGTGGGCAAACACCGGGCTTGCCCACCGTAGCTCACTGCTCCCGTGGCGGGGCAACAAACCCACCGTGTATTGACCAACGCATACTGGTTGAGCTTTGGCGTTGAAGCCCATCTGGGCCTCAAGGTCGCGGTGGCTGTGGCCACCAGACAGAGAGGGAACCGGAGATGGGTCTGAGGAATCTCTTAAAGATGGCTGTGACCAAGAACATGGAAATGAGAATGGCGGTAGCAATGAAGACAAACGACACAACATTATTGACTGAATAGTTGAAGTGCCTCCAATGCTCCTTTCTCTGCACATTGTTCAAAGGAGCCCCTATTGGTGCCCATGCATAGCCTTGTTCCACCATTTCCTTACTTCTTTTTCTCTTTTTTTGTTTTTTTCTTCTCAACTCCCAACTCTAGCAGGGTTTCCCCATGTTTACGTGGTTCTTCTAAAGTCTTGGCAGTGTAGTTTCAGAATGAGGGGTTTGGACGGTAGTGAAAGTTGTGGTGGTACTTTAGGCTTTACATCATTACCAAGACTTTTGCTGATGGAGTACTTAAACATGTGATTTAGGCCTCCAAAAAGAGAACCATGTTCAGAGAGAGAGATTGATGTGTGTGTGTGTGTGTGTGTGTGAGAGAGAGAGAGAGAGAGAGAGAGAGAGAGAGAGAGAGAGAGAGAGAGAGAGAGAGAGAGAGAGATGTGGGCTTTGGACTTTGGAGTCTGGACAACACTTTAACTACATGGGGAAGAGGGGATTGCGTTTTGTGGCTTTGAGATTAACTTCTCCATCATCGTACTCAGTGGGTTTGCTAGCACTATAATCTTATAGGCCCCAGTCACAAGGCTAATAGGACGATAGTCACGAACATCCACTGACCCCACCTTTTTGGTATGAGTGCTAAGAAGGTGGCATTGAGACTTTTTTCGAAGCTAGCATAATAATGGAACTCTTGAAATACCAGCATAAGGTCACCCTTGATCACTTCCTAGCAGGTTTGAAAGAAGCCCATGGTAAAACCATCAGGGCCTGGGGCCTTATCACTAGCCATGCCACGAACGACTTTGCATACTTCTTCTTCTTTTTCAAAAGGCCTCTCCAGCCACCCTGCACACTGTTGATCTAAAGTTGAGAAAGTCAACCCATCTACTAACGGTCTCCATGGTTGTTGTTCGAATAGGAGATGTTCGTAGTATTGTACAATGTGATCCTTAATACTTGGCTGATCCGAAAAAATTGCTCCATCAACCATTAATGTATTTATAGCATTGTTCCTCCGACGCGAATTAGCCACCTTGTGAAAGAACTTTGTGCATCTATCTCCCTCCTTGAGCCATAAAGCCTTAGATTTCTGTCTACAAGAGATCTCTTCCATCAGCAATACTCGTTCAAGATCAGTAACTACCTGACTCTTGCGAGCTTTTTCAGATTCAGTGAGAATTCTTGCCTCCTCCTTACCCTCCAAACCCTGTAACTCCTCCATAAAGGAACGTCGCTGTAGTATTATATTGCTAAACACTTGTTCATTCCATAACTTCAAGTTGTGTTTTAGCGCTTTTAGTTTTCTTGCCAGAATGAAGCTTGGAGATCCTTGGAACTCATATGAGGACCACCATTGCCTGACCCTGTCTACAAAACCGTTAGATTTAAGCCACATATTTTCGAATTTAAAATACCTTCTACCTCATTGGATGCCTCTACAGTCCAAAAGGATAGGCAAATGGTTAGAACACACTCTAGGTAGTCGTCTTTGAGTTACATCAGGAAAATGTAACTCCCATTGTGGAGTTAACAACAATCTATCAATTCTCGACCAAGATCGGAGTTCTAGAGTGTTGGACCAAGTATACGAGCCTCTTGTTAATGGGATATCCATAAGCGACCGTTTTGAAATGAAGCCAGAGAATTCCCTCATAGCGGGAGTGATGTGGGGTGTACTTGACCGTTCATTCGGGAAATGAGATACATTGAAGTCTCCCCCTATACAACTTGTAGCTCCCACCAACTAAGGAGTCCCGCCAATTCTTCCAATATTAATCTTCTTTCTAAGTCAATATTAGGGTCGTAGACTCCTGCAAATGCCCATTGGAACCCATCTTCTATATTTACAAAGGAGCACGCCACAGTGAATTCACCCACACATCCCTCTATTCTTTCCACCACCCTTTTATCGAACATGATAAGAACACCACCTGATGCACCTTTAGAAGGTAGATACAACCACCCAACATGATGCTCTCTCCATAAACTACGAATTATTTGCCTTGCGATTAATTCTAGCTTGGTCTCTTGCAAACAAATGATATCACCCTGCCATTTTCGGAGTAAGTTTTTGACTTGGAGCCATTGGCCTACTCGTTCAGCCCCCTTACATTCCAAGATATAATTTTTGGCTTCATATCGGAACCATCGTTGCCCTTCCCTTAACACGCCCCCAGCAAGAGCTTCGCTCCCCTCCCTCATCATTCATAGCCCACGTAAGCCTCTTGAGTTCTCTCTCTTTTTTTGTCCAAGATAAGTGAGGGGACAACTTTAGCTTGTGCATGTCCAGCTTCAATAGTTGTGAGTAATGCCAAAAATTCATCTTCAAAACCCTCACATGTAATCCCAACAAAATGTTTGATCTCTATGGCTTTTTGAATTACCCAATCTGACACCCTCAGATGAAAAGAGTTCAATGGAGTAGGTTCTGTCCCCTCAATAGGGCACCTGCCCCTCACTGCGCCCTCCCCCCCTTCGACCATCATCTCCACTCCACTTGTAGACTCACATACTACCAAAGTCCCTTCCATTACACCTTCCTCTGAGTTACCCAGCCTTCCCTCACTGTCAAGGTCATCAAAATTGGGTTTTATGGCAGCTAAATATGATTCCGGTGTCGTACACGGTTTCTGTGCAACTGAGGATTGTACAGATGGCCCAGAAGTCACCGCCGGGAAGTTCTGTGGCTTCTTACAGTGATCCAACCCACCCAACAGCTCACCCATCCTTTCCTCTGTAATCTCGTGCGGTGTTGTAACAATTGCCGATGCCGGTGACGTCGTTGTCGCAATCGTGATGGCTGGAGGCAGCCCAGAAATGTATGTCGCACCCTTCTGTGCCTTTCCACTGGTCATAGACCCTCCCGATGACACACCCTCCAGCTGCACAGCCTCCTCAAATCACAAACACTCTCCCGGCGCAAGGTTTTCGATATAGAAGTTACCGAAAGTAGCCCCTGAAGATGACGATGCCGAACCGTCGATGTTGGGTTGTTGCCACTGGATGATGAACCTTTGCCGGCGACAGTGTAGTCCCTCGCAAGCTGTCGTTGTGTAGCCGTTGTTGGCTCAACGTCTCACTCGGCCCAGCAGCTGCAGAGTCCTTGGAGGAAGGCCCAGCCCTTTTGAGGCGCCACCTCATCTTGGGTTGGGCTTGGCGTGCTCGGCCTAGGCCCAAACCCAGGATGACCCAAGCCCAAGCCCAGGCCCAAGTCCAAGTCCATATTACCTATAAGAGCTTCAATAGCCTTCTTCAAACTACTGAGTTCTCCCTTCACGCCACTCAACTCCTGCTTTATTTCCAAGAGGGCCTTTTGCCCCTCACTTTTCCCTGCACAGGCTATGGACAGACCATCTCCAACTAAATTAGGTAAGGAGTTTCGACCAACCCTCTCTGCCAAAGGACACTCCCCTGCACCCCTTCTCTTTGTCCTTTTGTCCATTTTGTGAAGCCATCGTCTAACACGTACTGCCATGCACCACCACCCTATTGCCTACTCTACCACCACTAGCAACCTCAGCATAGGACCTGGGTTGCCCACCCACCACTTTCCCCTTCCCACCACCTTGACCCACTATTGGAACCTTGGGGAAGCAATTGAATAACTATTTTACTTGAAGCAAGCAGCTTCTTGAACAGTCCGACCAATACATTGGGCAAGAATCTAGCCCTTGTTTGGGCTTATCAAGCAAGGCCAGTCCAACCGACACATTGCTCAGAAATCCCAAGCATCGCTAGAAAATAAACCTTGCTCGGGATCACCAGGCAAGTCCAGTTCGACGAACACATTGCTTTGTAATTTCGAGCATCACAAGAAATAAACCTTACTCGGGATAACCGAGCAAGACCATTCCAATCGACACATTGCTCAGTAATTCCGAGCATCACAAGAATTTAACCCTTGCTTGGGATCACCGAGCAAGTCCTGTTCGACGGGCACATTGGTCGGTAATATTGAGCAGTGCAAGAATTTTACCCTTGCTTGCACTGAGCAAGGCAAGTCTGACTGACACATTACTCGAAAATTTTGAGCATCACAAGAAAATAATCCTTGCTTGAAATCACAGAGCAAATTGAGTCTGATGGACACGCTGTTCAGAAATCTCGAGCATCGCAAGAAAATAGCTCTTGCTTGGAACCAGTCTGACAAACATACTGCTCGATTACGCCATCTTCAACCGGGCATACGTGCCTTGCACATGGTATCTTTACTAGTATGTATATATGTATGTATATAGCAAGTTCAGTTTTGATGCTGGAAAATGTTTGTTCTCAGTTTTCTTTCAAGTCCTACTTGTTAGTATCAGGATTGTTACTTCACTTTCTTAATCATCCATTTACAAACAGAGCTGGGTTTTTCTGTTCATTTATATAGTATTAATATATTTGCACTTCTTTTGACATGATGTCTCTGTAAATGTCACTGCAGGTGCTTCGTGTTTATTATGATAAGCGCCAACAACGGCTTAATAGATTTCAGGATAAAGGCAATGAGTTCCAACCAATAAGAAGGAAGCGCAGTTCATCTTCTCGGAGAAGGGAAAGATCTCCAGAAGTGAGGTCAAGAAAGCGCACCAGAGTTGATACAGAAAATGTACAGTTGGACCAGCAGAGATTGAATACATTACCTGATGCTGATAACCAATTTGTGGAAGAAAAAAATCTTTTGGACACTCATTCAGAAGAGCATGACTTTCATTTACAAACAATTAAGGAGGATGATCACCTAGAAACTGAGGATCCAGGACCAAACGAAAATGAGTGTTATTCCTTTATTAGTCGGTGTGCCTTCTCAAAGAATAATCCAACCCGTCAAAGAAGGTTTTCATGGACAGATGAAGATGACAGGTAAAGAAATAAAGATGTAAAAAATACCGTGGCTGACCATAAGAACAATTTCCCCAAAGCATAGTGGAACGGTCGATTACATAAAAAAGGCATGGAAATCATAGGGATCATTCAATAAAGAATTTGTGTATAAAATTCCATGCCAAGTTGGCCAATCATTATTGCTGTTGTGATGATAAAGAACATGATAATTATAGGAATTGATTTTTAATTTTTTTTGATAAGTAATTATAGGAATTTATTTTTAAAAGCACCTAAACCCCAAGGGAGGCCCAAACCACATCTAGGCTCATACTCCAAAAGAACTAGTTAATGGTACAATTGGTGCCCCTTGAAATCATTATAAAGAGCAAGAACTTATACCTCCCAAGCAATGTGGGATTCCATTCACAACCTATACGCACTCAATATGGGGCATCATATTAAGCATATATGCCATATATGTACTTCTACCCAATCGTCTATTTGATCTATCGGGTGATAGAATTAATTCCTCAACAACAAAAGTGAGAATTAGATTCATTACTTAAAAGTGTTAAGGTTTTTACCTTTGTGAATTTTTCCTAAACCAGTATCTTCCTTTTCAGGCAATTGGTAATCCAATATGTAAGACACCGTGCAGCTCATGGGGCAAAATATCATCGAACAGATTGGGCTTCGCTTCCTGACCTTCCAGCACCTCCAAGTACCTGTAAGAAAAGAATGGCATCACTGAACAGGAACAAAAATTTTAGAAAAGCTATAATGAGGCTCTGTAATATGCTCGGTGAACGGTATGCTAGACACCTGGAAAAAACTCAAAACAGCTCACTAAATAAAGATGATTGCAGACTACTACTGCGAACTTCACCAATGGAAGGTCTTAACCAAATTTTTGCCAATGGTGATGAACATGCTGGAGAGGCAGGTTGTGAGGAAAAATCATGGGATGATATCAATGACAAAAACATAAAGATAGCCCTTGATGAGGTTATCCGGTATAAGAGGATGGCTAAACTGGAGGCCTCCAAAAGAGTTGGTTCTACATATGAGGAGTGGTCGGATCTCAACAAGATTGCTGAAACATATGTAATGCCCCAAGTTCTTGTTCTCTTTTATTAATCTTCTGTGTCAATTACTTCAAAAATATTTAATTTGAGGCTTGAAAGTACAGCCTATCTACTTGGATTGTGAGCCCTTGGAGCTTCTTTTAGTATTAATTTGTGAAAAAAGTAAGTTTATCTGAGAGAAGAGTTGAATTTAGTTAACTTTAATGTCTTGAATATGCCAACCTGGTTTCCTCTCTCTCTCTCTCTCTCGCCCCCCCCCCCCTTTCTCTCATTGATGTCCATGTGCACTGTTATTGTGTCATCTGTCAGTTACATCGGCACCCCTTGCTGAGTATAAATACCAATATCTTCTTCATCTTCATATTCATGCTTTTGAGTAACTTTTGAAGCTAACTGGCTACAATATATCTTTTCTTATTGCAGTATTCTCAAGAATCTGAATTAGATGTATCAAATACTCGTTGTCAGGATGTTCAGAACCACGGTGGGATGCTACAGAAAGCTGTTGTCCGCAAATCACGTCATCGCCTTCAACAGAAGTTTATTAATCTTTTGAATGAAGGGGCTAATGTTAGTAGACGAGTATATGAATCATTGGCTGTTTCCAATGCTGTAGAGCTATTTAAGCTTGTCTTTTTGAGTACCTCAACAGCACCGGCAGTACCGAATCTGCTGGCAGAAATATTAAGGCGTTACTCACAGCATGATCTTTTTGCAGCTTTTAACTACCTTAGAGAGAATAAAATCATGGTTAGTTCTGTTTATTATTTCTTTGATTATACACATTCTATGTTTAACCGAAAGATAAAGGACGAGGGGCAGCATGCATGGGCTATGCTAGTGAATTCAGGTCCTAGTATGGGTTTTTTTGGTGATTAATTTGATTGTCACTTATATGGCCAAAATATGCACTGTAGGTGAGCCACTGTGTTCATATCTTACATGTTTCTCTAATCAGGCTGCATGCAGTGTGCATATTTATCAAACCTCACCTGTTAGGGGGCAGCCAAGTGGTCAGTGGGCTTGGGATGAGCTGTAGATTCAGACATCCTGGGTTTGGCTCCGCCTTGGATGTTCTTTTACAAAGTTATGACAGGGGTCACGTATGCAGAGTTTTTTCTCTAGGGGTGGGTCCAAAGGGCCTGCCTTGGTTCCATGTCATAAAAGAAGGTTATCAAACCTCTATTGGACCTTGAACTGGCCAAGGGAGTTTCTCATTCTTGGATTGACAACAAATTCTGCATTCTCGAACCTCTTTCCACATTTCTTCCCTGTACAAGGTTTTTGCTTGCAAAAGAAATAGAGCAGAGACCATGTTTTCAGCTCAAAATAATTTGATGCTTTACACTCTCCAGGCTTTCCATCTGCAAGATCTGAGTTCCAGTTTTCATGTATCTTTTTTGTATTTAAAAGATTGGCTTCTGAGAAAGCCCGTTTCTGATGCCTTCAGGGTCTGGTGTGGAGCTAAAAAAGATGGCTTTCAAGCGAAGGGCCTTGGTCTTGTGGGTATGTTCCCCTTGGTCTAAGGTTTGAACCTTGGATGCAAAAAAATTCTAGTGGCCATGTCCCATCGGTGAAAAGCCGATGATTTACTTTATCTATGTGATGTGGGCGCGTTACATGGGTTTGGGGTATAACCGGATAAAAGACATGTTGCGTTTGCACGGTGTCCGGAGTTCCCAGTCATAAAAAATATTTTTCTTTCTTAAATGCCTTGACTTTATCTGTGGTTCTCTTAATGTCTAATTGTTTTTAATATACAAGTAGCTGCTATATACTGTTTGCATTTCTAGTGATCTAATATGAAGTTTCTGCTTACATTGTCTTCTTATCCGAAACTTTGACATTGTGGCAGGTTGGGGGTAATGGTACTCAACCTTTTGAACTTTCACTACAGTTCTTGCATGGTGTTTCTAAGTCAAAATTTCCGGTTAATACTGGAAAGAGAGCTGCTAAATTTACCAGTTGGCTCTGTGAAAAAGAAAAAGATCTTATGGAGGGTGGGAAGAATCTTGGTGAAGATTTACAGTGCGGGGAAATTTTCCATTTGTTTGCTCTAGTTTCTTCAGGTGAGCTGTCCATTTCTCCACACTTGCCAGATGAAGGTGTTGGAGAGGCGGAAGACTTGAGAACCTTGAAACGTAAAAGCGAAAACAATGAATCTTGTGTTGGTGATAAGGCTAAGAAACCGAAAACCTCAGTAGCAAGCGAGGGTGAAATTGTTTCTCGCCGAGAAAAAGGTTTTCCTGGCATCATGGTATCTATACGCCGTGCTACAATTTCGATAGCCAATGCTGTAGAATTGTTCAGAGATGAGAACAGCTGTACTTGTGAGCAGCTTTTTCTTGATGGAATCCATCAGTCGAACATTACTTTGGGTCAGAGCAGTAGTTCCCCTCATGCTGACCATATGAAGGAAGTGTTTAATTCAGATGCCTTTATCCCTGTATCTGGGAGCCGTAATGAGTCACCTTGGGAAGCAATGGCAGGCTTTGCTGAACATTTGATGCCATTGCCTTCTGATCAGGAACAAGCAAGTCCCATCTATCCTGAAGTTTTTAGGACTGTTTATGCTGCCATTAAGAAGGCCGGTGATCAAGGTTTGAGCATTGAAGAAGTTTCCCAATTCATAAATATACCAGGTGTCAATGCTATACCTTTTTTGTTTTCAGGAGTTTGCATGTATCTGCTTTCAATTTCAGGAAAAAGGATAGGTAATGTGTATGTTTCAGTGGATTGATTCTTTCCTGTTGTCCCTTTTTTAGGAAAAAAAATGCCTGAATTAATCATTGACGTGCTACAAGCATTTCACCAAGCCTTAAAGGTTAGATCCCTTTTAAAGCATCTTGAATGTCATGTCGTCCCATGTGTGCTATATATTTTCCTATCGTCCTGTTTAATGTTGTTAGGGTTGGAAGTTCACTCATAGTTGGATGTGAAATTATATGCAATTGTAACTCATTGTGTTTTGGCTTTTTATACAGGTCAATGCTTATGACTCTGTTCGTGTTGTTGATTCTCTGTATTGTTCCAAGTACTTTTTGACCTCAATATCTAATTTTTGTCAAGATCTTAAATCACCCTCATCGATGAAGTCCTCGGGAAGAATTGGCAATGACCATTCGATCCTCCTGCCAGAAAATAGTGTTTTTGGTGATGCTAATTCACAAAGAGAAGTTAGCTTGAGTGCTGACAGTTTGCATAAAGTGACTATTCTTAATCTTCCTGAAGAGGATGCCCATCCCTCAAACGAAAGTCAAACAAACAACATGCAGGGCAAAGCTGTTTTACCAGGAGATAACGAGGATGGGACCTTTGCAATGTCTTCTGATGAAGTGTGTATGCCAATATTGCCATGGATAAATGGAGACGGGACCATTAACAAGATTGTTTACAAGGGACTTCGACGCCGTATTCTTGGAATTGTAATGCAAAATCCTGGGATATTAGAGGTACATGCTTTTTTCATTTGTGCTTTTGTTTTACAAAAATCCGTTATAGTTATTCTCCCATTGCGAAATTTGAAATCTGTTTTTGGTCTGACTAGTCTTATCAGCTTGAGTTGGCAGTTTGGGAGGCATTAGACATTGTTTTTAATGTTTTCTCACTTTTCTTTTTCCATCTTTTGTTAGGGTGACATTATCCGTGAGATGGATATATTGAATCCCCAGGTAAACTTTTTAACTCCTCTGGACATTATATTGGAAGTATGAAGTCTAGAAACCTTGAGTTATTCTGCCTTGAAAAATATGTTATTTGGGAAACTTTGTCCCTTTATCAGTCGAAATTATAAGTTTTGTTTTCTGAATAATTTTCTTCGTTCATCATGTGGGGATTATCAATTATGCTTGTCATTTCATGACTATGATGCGTATCTATGGACTGCTACTTGCACATTCTTTGTGAATAGAAGCTAATGCAAGAGCTCTAAATTCCTTACAGAGCTGTAGAAAATTATTGGATTTGATGATCCTGGATAAACACCTATATGTGAAGAAGATGCATCAAACTACATCCAATGCGCCTCCTGCCATTCTTGGAAGAAACCTCAGCATCACAAACTTATATTCTCGTGAGCATTTATTCGCAAATCCCATGAGCACATCCTTGCTATAGAGAAGCTTTAGCTTGTTAATATGATATTACTCAGAAAGTTTCCGGCTGGGCTCGCTTTGGTATGGTGCTTGGAACAACTTCAGCATTCCAAAGTTGTGTTTTTTGTGCACTTAAAAGTGTAGATTTCCTGATTTAGGGGTAAGGGTAGCACTTAAAAAGTGTAGATTTCCTGTACAGTGTGTGAGTGATTGTAGGATAGAGCTATTGAAGATGAAGATGAAATGCGGCTCTCTTTTTGATAGGATGTATAATAGCTTTTCGATTTTGCGCTCCTGTTTCCTGGGATTTCAATATTTTAGAATGTGAGAAATGTATTCTCCCCCCCCCCCCCCCCCCAAAAAAAAAAAACATATTTAAATTCAGACCAAACATATTTAAATGTATTCTCTCTGTCACGTCGCTACAAAAGTAATGAATATTTATTCAACCTGTTGCAGCGAAGTTCATCGACTTTAAATGGTCGATTTTAGACCTTTTCCGTTTTTGTCATTCGTTAAGTTGCATCGGAGTTATTGAAACATGCCGAAGAAGTTTATCATGTCGACACTGCTCTCTTTATTAATAACACAATAACATACTATAACCTCAACAATCAACCATATCCTGAGTATAACCAGACAAACAAATATAATAATAAATCTAGGAAACTTTATTTAACTAATTTAAATTATGTAATAAAATATAATATTTTCAATTAAATTAATAATTCTTATATAAATTAGTAATCTTTAGTTTTTCTATACCCCGTTTTTTTTTTCCTTTAAATTATGTCCTTTTATTTTGGGATATATATATTTATATATATAGTTTTTGTGCATCTCTTCACTAAAACAAAGTTTGTGAGTTTTCTTATCACTAACATGAAAACAAAAGAGAGTAAAAGATGGGAAACTCAACTAAAATTTTGAAGATAAAAATGTCAACATTAACACTCTTCTAGAGATTTTGTTTTTTGCAAACTTCTTGTAATATATATATATATATATAATATATATATATATATATATATATTATTTAACAAACTTAGCTATTCGTGCACATCGTGCATTTTTACGGTGATTATGTATAATGTGTAAACTATGTGAGATTAACTACAAACAAATAATATATAATGATCATTTTCATGTATTTTGATAAATAAATAAAAAAAACCAAATTAGAGATAACAAGTTTAGAACAAAAACAAGACTTTTAAGTCAATATCAATGTAGATAAATTCGTAATGACTAATAAATACCTTTTTTTTTTTTTTTTTGTAAGCAATTATTTCTTTCACATAACCTATATTGTAACGCTCAAGAGAAGTTAGTTTAGGGCTAGTTTGGGTAGTGGAGTATTGTGAATTACTATTTATTATTTTATTAATACTTTTTACCTACTTTTAACTACTATTCACAAAATATTTGAGATCACTTCACTATCCAAATGCAACATAAATCACATATGAGCCAATACTCAAAACATACTAGTGAATGGTATAATTGAAATCTCACTAAGACTATTATTAAGTTAGAAAAATGTTAGGATATTATTTGTCATGTCCTAGCCCATGCCACATCTGACATATACTATAAAATGATTAGTCAATTAAATAATTAGATTCATTGAAACCATTATAAAGAATAAAAATTTTTCATTCTCAAATAATATAGAATTTTATATGTCACCTACTCTTATCAATCAGTATAAAGTATCACTTATATATTCTTAGTGCGGGAAGGTTGCGGAGATATTTTCTAAAATAAAAGCTCACGAAAAATAAAACGGGCCGCACTCACTGTATCACTACTCGATCCAGTCCACCCAAATTTTTGTTGAAATAACAGCTTTAGTAGCCAAGAAGTACACGTGTGAATCATCCTCTAGCCTTCCATTTTCTGGCGTGTACGGCCTAGATTCAACCCCCTCTCCCGTCCCCCTCAGTTTTCTTCGGCTTCGATCCTTTTCCCCTCCGCCCCTCTCAGATATCAGATTTCAGAACCTGAAATATGAATTAGGCAGAAGAAAAGCACAGAGACCCATTAACCCAATTTCTCAGAAGAAATGGCAGAAGGTGCGGCAGCAGCAGCATCATCGTCTCCAAAACCCCTCCAACCCGCAAACCCCATCGACCCAACAACAGCGACACCACCAGCACCAACGACAATAGCAACACAAGCGCCTACGCCCACGCCCACAAATTCCGGAATTGCTCAAAATCCATCAAATTCTTCATCGAATCCAGCACCAATCCCTTCACCTTCTCCCCTTTCACACTCCCACTCCCCTTCCCTTGACCATATCTCCTCCCCTCCACAAATCCCTCTCCCCCAACCACAACCGCAACAACATCAGCAGCTCACCCCAGCCGTTGGATTAGATTACCAACAACTGAAGCTGCAACAACAACCGCAGCAGCAACAATCCCAACAACAGCAATCTCAGCAACCGCAGAGTTTGACCCAGAATGTCAACGCCATGTCGAATTATCAAATCCAGAGCATGCAACGCTCATCGTCCATGTCGCGGTTGAATCAAATTCAGCAGCTACAGCTTATGAGGCAGCAGCAGCAACAGCAGCAGCAGCAGCAACAGCAGCAGCAGCAGCAACAGCAGGGGATTTATGGGAATGTGAATTTTGGTGGGTCTGGTGGGATTCAGCAGCAAAATCAGCAGCAATTGGGTACTGGTGGGAACTTGTCCCGTTCAGCGCTGATCGGGCAGAGCGGCCACCTGCCCATGTTGTCAGCTGCTGCGCAGTTCAATCTGCAATCCCAGTTGCTAGCATCGGTAAGAAATTGGATTATCGTTTAACTCTATTGTCGTCTACAGAGCATTTTTACGTGCTTTTTGCTTGTCTTGGAAGGTAAAAATTTGAGTCGGTTTTAGTCTTTAGAAGCTGGTAAAGGAGATTTGGAATTGTTCATGGATGGTAGCTTAGCAAATGGTCCATTTGATATAGCCGCTTCTTGGGGAAAACGCCTTTTTGCACAACTATGTTATTCTTGCGCTTAACAGTGAACTATTAGAAATGGTTTATGATTATCCAATGAATTGGAATTCCCTGGACACCAGGCACTTCCTACGAAATGTAACCTAATCGTATGGTGAAGTAGACTCGATCACGTTAGGAACACAATTAACAAAATATATGTTACAATATTAAACTTTGTATTAATATCCTGCTTGGTTATTTTCAAGCATACGGTACCTGGCAATTGAACCCCTTGCATTTTTCAATTGAAAATCATTTCTGTTTAAGAAAAAATGTGAAATATTGGATGCAGCCAAGGCAGAAAGCTGGAATGGTCCAAGGGACTCAATTTCATCAAGGTAACCCAGCTGGTCAAGCTTTACAAGGAATGCAAGCAATGGGGATGATGGGGCCACTTAATTTGAGCTCGCAAATAAGAGCGAATGGGGCCCTCAGTTATGCCCAGCGAATTAACGCGGGTCAGATGAGGCAGCAGTTGCAGCAGCAAAGTTCTCTCAACTCTGCACAGGTATGCTGTTGCCTAATGTATATTCAGTTGCCGAATTAGGTTAACTAGTGATGGTTATTCTCTTTCAATTTTTTTTTCTCATCATCTATATGTTGTTATATGTAGTTGTCCATTTTTCTCATGTTATAAATTTAAGTTTCCTATGTCTTTAGACAATCACGCGGGTATTGCTCTTGTATATGTCTCTTGTACTTGGGCTATGCCTCTTCTCATTAATAAAGTTTCCTTTTACTGAAAAAAAAAATTAAGTTTCCTTTGTGGGATATAGATGTTACAGTTTTTTTCTAACGCTAAAGGTACTTACTTTAGTGAATCTGAGAGATATTTGGAATTATTTGTAATCTGAACTTCAAATGCGAGACAGCATCATAGTTTGAAAATTAAACTAAAGTACACAATCCAACACTTCTTGGATACACTTTGAGGGTTTCTGCAATAATTGGGGTCAAGCATCATGTTGTGGTTGACTTTCTCCTTAGTGGCTCCAAATTCAACAACATTCTGGAGATTTTCCAAGAGTGGAATTGGGAACTGAATCAGTAACTCTTTAATTGGGAAATTTGCTTTTGGTCCCCTTGATACTGAAGGGGATGCTTGGAGAATGAGATGCGATGAGAATTGTGAATAGTAGTGAAATTGTTTGAGTTAAGTATTTATTGAGTTTTGAGAAATGAGAAAGAAAAAGTTGAATAAAAAATATTATAAAGTTAAAATATTGTTAGAATATAATTTTTTTTAATATTATTTTTGTTTTGGGATTTGAAAAGTTGAATGTTTTTTATTTTTTGTTTGAAAGCTTGGAAAAGTTGTAATTATTAGTTTGAAAAAGTTGTAATGATTAGTTTGAAAGTCTCTGTGTTTGAATGATGTTTGGGAATGAAATAAAATGGAATGAGATGAGATGGGGTGAGATGACAATTATTGCCGAACATTCCCTAAATATAATCTCATGAACGATGTTAATTGGGTAAAATCATGTTATAACACCTTGGGAGTATTTGGAAGTCCCTTGCAGACAAGTCATTGTATTATGTACCTTTTTCAGTTAGTCGTATTTTTTTTTTTAAATTCTCATCGATGTCATTGTTATACTTGATGGATACAGCTGCATAGAATATTTCTCAGGCTTCACAATCTTATGCGATGCTGTTTTGCTGGGTTCTATTTGCATGTTTTGCATAAAAAGTTTTGTCCATGATCATGACATTCACTTTAACTTTACAAACTTGCAGATTCAAAGCTCCCCCAGGACCTCATCACTGACATTTATGAACTCTCAGTTATCTGGTTTGTCTCAGAATGGACAGCCAGCCATGATACAAAACTCTTTATCACAGCAACAGTGGTTGAAGTCAATACCACCAATCTCTGGCACTGGTTCAGCTTCACTCCGTCTTCAACAACAGAGGCAGCATCAGGTCCTCTTTCAGCAGCAGTTGCAGCAAAACTCGATGGCCTTGAATCAACAGCAACTATCCCAGCTGGTACAGCAGCAGCAACCAATGGGGCATTCACAGCTACATCAGCAGCAGCAGCAGCAGCAACAGCAACAACAGCAACTACAACCACCCGTACAACAACAATTGCAACAACTGCCTTTGCATCAGCAGCAGCAGCAGTATTCTCCCAGGGTGCCTGGACCCACAGGCCAGAAATCACTTAGTTTGACGGGATCACAACCAGATGCTACTGCATCTGGTACAACAACACCAGGGGGGAGTTCCAGTCAAGGAACAGAAGCGACCAATCAACTTCTTGGGAAAAGAAAAATACAGGATTTGGTTTCACAGGTCCTTACTGCATGTCCACTCTGTTTTTCCTGTTCATATCCGAAGATATCAGTTTTTCTTTCTTGCTTTTCATCACTCTTAATGATATATTTTTCGCCTGGGATTGTGCTCAGGTGGATTCACAGGGAAAGCTGGATCCTGAAGTTCAAGATCTTCTTTTAGAGATTGCTGATGACTTCATTGATTCTGTGAGGCTCTCCACTGCTGCTATTTATCAAATATAATTTTTTAAGATGCACGTGCATGTCTGTCTACAAGTCCAACACCCCCCCCCCCCCAAAGATTCTACTTATAAAAAAAAAAGTCTGCCAGATTCTGTGCTCTAAGATAATTTTTTTATAAGTTGGTAATCAAAATTTTTTGATCACCTCCTTGTCAAAAGAAATATTTATCTTAGAAGTTAGAGCATAGATTCTGTACTTACAAACCTAAAAATCTTAGTTTGAACTTCATGTTTGAGTTTGAATGGTTACCATGGATGTAGTTGGAATTAAGGTAATTGTGATGTATAAAAAACGTTCAACATCTCAAAATGAACCACAAAGTACAGAAATAAGTCCAGCTCCTTCATTTGTATCTCAAGTTTGAAATTATCCGGTTGGATTTATTTAATTGTCTTAATATTACGGTAGGATATTTGAGATCTTTTTGTTTTCTGCCTTAAGGAAATCATCTGGAGTTGGGATTAACCTATAGAACTCTGTTTGAAGTTTTGCCACTCTCATCCGTATACCTTGTTTACTCTGTAATGACAGTTGTTGTTAATGATTTTTGTGCTTTAGGTGAGATTTTGGTGGTCTTACAGAAAGCAAGTTGTATCTATTTGCAGGTGACTACATTCGCTTGCAGTTTGGCAAAACATCGGAAATCATCAACTTTAGAGTCCAAGGATTTATTACTACACCTAGGTTTGTACTGAACTACAACATATGTCATCAGCTGATTTATAATAATACGTATAACATAATGGTTGAGTGTCGCAACAATTTGATCACTGATTTTGTTAGTTTCTCTGACTGGCTGAATTTTCGCAAAAATAAAAACCTCATATGATTTGCAAAAGCTCGTCTGGAAAGTTCCTGATTCTGGAAATTGATTTTTTTTTTACTACTGTTGTCAACTTCCACATTCGTTTACTACTGTGATTTTGGGTTGAACCGATTTAAACTTTGTTGTTGAATACTGCTTTTGTTGAAAAAAATTACATAGAAAATACCTTCTTACTTATCAAAAGAAAACTCCTACTTGAATACACAACAGATAACAATTTCTCAGTTTTCAAAGCCTTTGGTATGTCAGCACTGCAGAGGAAGATGGATGGTGAATGACTCTCACCACCTTTTGCACCATCTGTATACCTGTTTGTCTTTTCATTTGTGTTGAGTTAACATATGGTACAAAGGAAGATGCGGCTCATTTAAGTTTTATTTTTTCACCTGGTCTATGGTGTGATTAACAAAGACTAAATAGGGGGGCCTCTGAGATTGACCTCAGGGGTATGTTTGCAATATCTATGGGAGCAAACTTCAAACAAACACGAAATGCATGGATTGAAAGTATAGGATATTCACATGGGACTTAATTTATTGATGATACGGGTTTGCACTTAAACTGCGCTGATTCATACTTATAAAACAAAATAGCATTGATTCACTGTTTTCTTTATATCCTTTTTAGTGGAGAAAATAGAACCTTAATAACTTTAACTGACGGAAATATTGTGCAGAGAAGAATTGGCATTTGAACATACCAGGATATTCAAGTGAAGAGCGGAAGTACCAAAGCAAACCTGTAAGCATATTACATTTGTTTTTGTTTTTGTCTTTGTCAGATTGTGATAAGATGGTGGGGGAGTTAAAGGATTCCTTTTGTAGTTCTCTTCTCATTGGATGACAGCATACATATGTTTTTCCAGCTTTAGTTTTCAGGACTTTTATTGATCTTTTTGCTCTTTCTAAGTAGGTGTATCTACTGTATATGCCATGTTTACTCGCATAGCGCCTTCTTGCTCAAAAAAAGATGTTATGCACAACTTGGTGTGACAAATTGGGTGTAATTGTGTTAAAGAACTATTTAAAGATGAAACCCAGGATCTTTTAAGATGAATTTGCAGTATATATTTAGTTTAGATTCTGAATTTTCACACTTTCTGTAGTAAATTTACATCTAACACTTGGTTTTGCAGGTTCATTAATTTAGTGGTGTACGACACATAATGTGCTGACAGTAGTTACTCGTAAAACCCCCCACCCCCCTCCAACCCCAAATAGGAACTCTCTTACCAAAATAAATGTTCATTGCAGATTGGCCTTAGAAGCATGTCATCGTACACTTGCGTCTTCATTATTCTTTTTTTTTATAAGTAAAAAGAAAATTTTATTGCCAAGTAAATAGGCATAGCCCAAGTACACAGGAAGTATACAAGAGAAAATACCTAAATACAAGCTAGGAACTAGAAAAGGCTAAAAGGAAACCATGAAGATTATCTCCATTCAATACAAGAGCCTTAGCCCAAATACACAAAGTATTAAAGAAAAACTCCCTAAGTTCACCCATCGAGCGCTCTCTATCTTCAAAGCACCGCCCATTCCTTTCCAACCATAAGCACCACATCAAACACAAAGTGATCATCTTCCGTATGGCAACAATACGATGTCTCCCCTTAAAACCTTGCCAACATGCAAAAAGATCCACCACTTAATAACCATCCTACCAAAAATCTCGCCCCCAAAATCTTAGCCACCTCACAATGAAGAAATAAATGGTCAATAGATTCACCATCTTTCTTACACATGTAGCTCCAATCCACGACAAATAATCCGCGCTTTCTCAAATTATACGTGGTCAAAAGTTTTCCTAGAGACACCAACCAGCAGAAAAATGCCACCTTACTAGGTACCTTAGATCTCCAAATGCATTTCCAGGGTATTTATTGATACAGTGACAGGTTAACGCCTTGTATAAGGAGCTAACTGAAAATCTGGAATTTCCAGCATGAATCCACCACAGACTATTCTCCCTTCCTTGAACAATCTTCTTATCATATAATCTTCCAAAAAAATTAGAGACTACATTCACTTCCTAATCATGCACAGATCTAATAAAATTGACATTCCACTGAAAATTATTATTTAAAAAAAATAAAGAATCAGCCACTGCAGCGTCTTGATCTCAAGCAATCCTAAATAGGGAGGGATAAACATTCTTAAGAGCTGAATACCCACACCACATATCATGCCAAAAACTAATCCTTGTCCCATCTCCCACCTTATATTTAACATGATTAACAAATTCCCCCCAACCCATCCGGATAGACTTCCACAACCCCACCCCATATACTCCTCTAACTTCGTTAGAGCACCAACCCCCCACATCCTACCATATTTAACATCAGCAATATTTCTCCATTGCGCATGCCTCTCAAGATGCTACCTTCAAAGCCATTTTCCAAGAAGAGCTTTGTTAAAGAGCCTCAAATTTTGCACCCCCAGTCCTCCACACAAGAAACCAGTGAACACACCTTCTTCCAACTAACCAAGTGAAACTTTCTTTCCTTCCCATTACTTCCCCACAGAAATTTCCGAAAGATCCTCCCAATTCTATTTGCCACCCCTGCCGTAATAGGAAAAAGGGAAAGGAAATATGTAGGAAGATTAGACAATGTACTCCTTATCAAAGCAATTCTCCCCCCTTTAGATAAGTATAGCTTTTTCCAACCAGCTAATCTCAATGTTCTCAATCACACCATCCCAAATCATTAAAGATTTGTGAGGAGCACCAAATGGAAGACGTAGATATCTCAAAGGTAAAGAAGATACCTTACACCCCAAGATGTTAGCCAAATTCAAAATATATAGAACAGAGCCCACTGGAACAATTTCAGACTTAGATAAATTAATTCTAAGGCCAGAAACAGCTTGAAAACAAATCCAAAGGGCTCTCAAAGACCGAAGATGATCCTGATCGGTCTCGCTGAAAATTAAAGTGTCATCTGCAAAAGGAAGTGTGATACTATAAGAATCTACCACCCACCGCAGCTTCAATCATTATACTCAAAGGATCCATAACAAGAACAAAAAGAAAAGAGACAAAGGATCCCCTTGTCCCAAGCCACGGGAACTATTAAAAAAACCAGCCGGGGTGCCATTCACCAAAATAGAGAATCTAACCGTCAAAATACAATGCGTGATCCACAAACATCACTTCTCCCCAAAACCATATCTCCCAAGTATAAGAGAAACTCCCAGTTGACATGATCATTTGCCTTTTCCATATCCAATCTAACTAGAATACCATCCTCACCCAATCTAATTCTGCTTTATTATTCTTGAAATAATTAACAATTCAAAAACTTTTTTTGATTCCTTGAGCTTAAATCTTGCAGCTGTCAACTGATCTCCACAAGAAGCGTCTTGATGTTGTAAGTTCCTTAGTATCTGTACCTATGTTGGATCTGAATTATTCTTCTATTTGGCAATAATACCTTGTCTTTTTACGTTAACAACTTGGTCAGATACGCACATTAATGGAATCCCCGCACCCTGAAACAAATACAAGTAATGCTAAAGAGATGATAAGACAGGGACTGACTAATCCAGTTGGTGCCAACTACTTGGTACGACCTGCCATTAGTCCAGAGCAGTTGGTTTCCCAATCTACTGGTCCCCAAATGCTACAGCAGATGACACGGTTTTAACACATATGCACTCTGAATTCTTATTTGATCTTCATGCTGGCTGAGGATGACTTCATGAGCAACGTTGGTAAGTGTTCCTCAGCCTTCAGACACTGAACATATTGCCTAAGGTTGCATGACATCTTTACATAGGACCTGAGGTTGCACGTTGTGCATGTAGGTTAAAGGAAACCCATATCATAATTTGTTGCATGATTTGTGTTATTTGTTAAAATGATGCATTGTCGAGAAGTCAGGATGGGGGTAATAGTGCTACATGGCCACAAGAATGCTTCCGAGCGAGTACTTTTCTTGATTAGTGTTAAACTACCATCTTGTGTTTGAAACTTTGATGGTTTTTATTTTTCTAGTATGCATTTTACAATCCTTTCCTGTCCAGCAAAATTTACTATTTTAATTGCTGCTGTCTTTCAGGTTGGAAGAATATAGATTGCCGATAGCAAATAACTGTAATTACTTAGCAACTATAAAAAAACATGAACATTAGGTGGAAGAGATCGATCGCAGCAGTGACCATCTTCTATATTTACGATTATAGGGTTGAGACGACAAATCATTGCCCATACGATGGGGCAGTGCCCTCCTCCATGAAGCTCGATCACCAACGGCATTAAAGAGATGGGAGGGGGGACTTGGGTTTGCTTGGTCTTCTACTCCATTGATTGATTATTAGAGACGGGATTTTCTTATGTTTTGGACTCGGTTCTATTTTGTAGCTTAATTTGCAAGTTGCGACAGAGTCGTGGTTAGAAGGGCTTTGTTTTGTTTTTGTTTTTGTTTTTTTGTTTTTCCTGAAGGAAAAAAAGGAAGAGGACGGTGGTTAGATTGGTTTTGTGTTCTTACGGATAAATGCTTGCGTTTGGTTCTTTTACTGACTCGAACAACTTTTAACCATCAGAAGGCACATGTCATATATATATTATTGATCCCTTTTGGCTTGACAAGCTGTCGACTTTCAAGTCTAGAAAACTGGGGGAATGCAAAAATGTCTAGGAGTTTTTTTTTTTTGGTTAGGTTCTAACAATCGATCCAAAAATATTTAACAAAACCCAATTAATTAAAACGTGTTCTTGACAACTGAATCCTAGAACAGAGAGATCAATCCGTGAACAACGAAACAACGGGGAAAGTTATATATGTACATATGAGAAGTGTTATACCTACAAAGAGATTTTATAAAAATAAACTAACAAAATGACGTGAATTGATATGATATGAGAAGTGTTACACTTACAAAGAGATTCTATAAAAGTAAATCAATAAATTAACATGACTTTATATGATATGTTAGATTTATTTTACAATAAAAAGTAGTTTCACAATCTAACGTATCACATCAATTCACGTCATTTTATTAGTTTACTTTTATGTAATCCTTAATAACTAAAGCATCTCTCACGTACATATACTGTATCCAAAGAAAAATCAGAACAAAAACAGACAAACCCACAGCCATATATATATATATATATATCTTTGATCGATGAGATCTGACCACGAAACTTGCTCCTAGCTAGCAGCTTGCGTAATGCATGTCCTCCAATGTTAATGGCAAATTAAGATCTATGATCAGGATCCTTGGAAAAAGGACTGTAAATTAAAGAATCTTCTCCTTAGACTTTAGTCAAGTCAGAATATTTAAAATTATCAATTGCCTAAAAGTTCATCGGCACACCACGTGACTTAGATATACGCTATAATTATTAGGATCAATCTATATATATAGCCGGCCGATCGATCGATCCAAACTTTTTTTTTTTGGGGGCATTACTTTTTTGTTAAAGGTATTTGGAGCTATCATGATTATTACACATGATTAACAGTACATGAATTAATATATATACACGAAAGCACAGCTACACCCACACTTATTTTTTAGAGATTTGTGTTCAGGATAATATAAAGAACAAATTGTAGGCAAAACTCCAAAATGATGGTCCCCTAATTAACGTGCAGCCATCGATGGACTTATAAATCTGGTCGTTGCTATTATCTTTTTTATTTGAAAATATCTATTTATTAAATACACTCGACAAAACAGTACTACCGCCCTAATGGATGCCCATAAATTAGTATGAAAAAATATTTACGATCTCACAACTAATTTATTCAATTTTTAATATATTTTTTCATTTAAAAATCTAAAGACAAGCTAGCTAGCTAGCTAGCTAGCAAGTATTATTAGTTGTGGTTGGGATATG
Source organism: Cyclocarya paliurus (assembly GCA_029856935.1). Taxonomy (NCBI): domain Eukaryota; kingdom Viridiplantae; phylum Streptophyta; class Magnoliopsida; order Fagales; family Juglandaceae; genus Cyclocarya; species Cyclocarya paliurus. The sequence continues at coordinate 729,064 of JARVXP010000352.1, forward strand.
ATGATATAACCTCTCAACCGGCCTTCTGCGTAGCACTGTTATAAATAAGAACATCAACATGAATCGACATCTTCAAGCATATATAGAGCTCATGAGTACTCTCTCGCTCACTGTGTCACCGACCAGCTAGAGTAAACCACTGGAGATAATTAAAGAAAGAAATCAGGGCGGGGATTTTTGGGGCCGGGACCAGCTAATCTCAGATGGGAAGGAATCCAGCTTGTTGTTCCAAGGAGGGCTTGAATAGGGGAGCATGGACAGCTATGGAAGACAACATGCTCACAGGATATATCACAATGCATGGTCAAGGAAAATGGAGAGACCTTCCCAAAAGAGCAGGTTATTATATAGACAGCTTAATTTCTATGAATTATGAGTGTTTTCTTTTTCTTTTCCATTATATATAGTGGTACGTACACTCATGCAAGAAAGAAAACCATATATTTTTTTTAATGGGGTTTTCAGGGCTTAAGAGATGTGGGAAGAGTTGCCGACTAAGATGGATAAATTATCTTCGACCTGATATTAAGAAAGGCAACATAACCAGTGACGAAGACGAGCTCATTATTAGGCTTCACAATCTCTTGGGGAATAGGTCCGTCCTTTTACGTATATACCTCGTTTATTTTATTTTTTACGGAGTTCCAATTCAGAGAATTGCAAATTCATCAATTAGCACACGTCAGTACAACTTGAGTTCAGCGCAGGATGTTGATGAGAATCATGTGTTGCTGATTGCAGATGGAGTCTGATAGCAGGGCGACTTCCAGGCCGAACAGGCAATGAAATCAAGAACTACTGGAACACCAAGTACATTAATAATGGAAAGAAAGTCCAACATCACCCTAAGTACCCTGCCTCTGAACGGACACTATCAAAACAAGCACAAGAAGAGTCAAATCTGGGTCCAGACTTAGGGTCCGCTGGAAAACCAACTGAAGCAAATACAGGCTCAGATGTGATCTGTACCGAGCTGGGAACTAGGTGCACAAAAGTTGTCCTAACCTCGGGGCAAGAAGAACTTCATGATGAGGATCAACTTGACATGAGTAAGCCAGTGGTTGAATCTTTAGGCCGTCTTCAAGAACCAGTTGAGTTTTCAAGATTCATTTTGGAGGAAAATAATCCGCCCAACTTCATGATGGATTTTGAGATGGATGAAATCTTCCTTTCGGATTTTCTCAATATGGATTTCTCGCAGCTATGTTGTTTTGAAAATGAGGGTGTTAATTTGATGCTGTAGTACTAGATCGATGTGCTTTAGAGCTGTACTGTTAATCTTGTTTGTGTAATTATGTCTTTGTACAATTGTACGTACTGTTGCTGCATTATTGTATTATGTATTACATATAGCTATCTAGTGACATATTGCATGAGTACGCGATAATCTTATGCGTTATATACTTGGATCCCCTAAAAAACTACCTGTCACAAAGATCAAGATTTTGATCCATCGGGACATGATCCGGTCAGACCTTCTTGGTTTCTGAATTAGATAGGCAGCATGGTTCGTATTTTGAATCCAATGCATGGCTCCTTTGACTGAGTTTGAGTTGTATAGAGGTGGTCTGACGCTTGTTTGAATAGTAAGATAAGATGAGATAAAATGATATAGTTTTAGATAAGTTGAATAAAATATTATTTTTTAATATTATTATTATTTTAAAATTTTAAAAAATTGAATTGTTTATTATATTTTATATGAGTATTTGAAAAAATTATAACGATGAAATGAGATAAGTCAAGAGTGTTTCTGTATTCAAACGGGACCTTAAGCTGCGTTTGGATGTTAAACTAAGTTAAATTAAATTGAGTTGAGATGATAAAATATTATTAAAATATTAATTTTTAATATTATGATCAACGGCCTTGTGGTTGCATACATATAAATACCTTTTAAGTAGCACCAAAACAAGTACTATTAGATATAAGTAAAAGTAGTTTTCTATTAGTAGGTTCTACATTTTTTAACAGGGACTTGTACATCCTTATTTTTAGTTTATACAAATCATTTTTCAACTTGCATCTGATCATTAATGGTCTATATATCATATAAATATGCCATAATTAATCTCCTCAAAGTGCGGTCGTGTGAATTAATTTGTGTACGTAAAAATAATTAACCCATGTGAAATTCAACGTCTTGGCCGGACATTCTTAAAATTATGTTAAGTATATATAACATGCTACACATGACAAAAGTATGTATGTACGTACATGATCATCTCACTTTTTTGCCGCCTCAAGGAGTTTAAATATATGAATAATGTTACTTTGACATCTCATGTATTGTAATTTTTTTTTAAAAAAATTTTCTTTACTTAATAGTTAAGGAGGTAACTAGTAGTGTATTGATATTTTTTTTATATTTTTTAAAAATGTTTAAAAATGATAAAAAAAAATTTGAAAAAAATAAAAAAATGATTTTGACCTAGTAGTAACTTGCAGCAGCTACTTTGAGCGGCAGAGTAGCACTGCTCTAATTATATTCTCAGACTATTGTCTAATTTTTTTAATGGAACTCACCCAAAAAAATAAAAAGCAGATGATGATCGTTGATGATGTGTTTCACACACTGGTTACTAGATTCAACAACCTGCAACACAAAGGTGATGGTTCGGGGTTATGGATAACCTTCGATGCCTAAATCAATGTTGTTCTTTTTTCTGGAGAATTTCAATAAACAAGAGAGCATGATTGTAGTCCTAACTTGATGGCTGGCTTTTATACTACTAGTCGAGGTGGTCACCTATATCCCATGTCAGAGAGACAGGGGGTACGCTCTTGGGGCGTGCTTTTGTCAATGGCAAGGGGTCGTGTTACACATACTATTGGGGACAAGTTGCCTTGCATTGACCTTTGCCAATGTGTGTGCTTGCCTTTCGATAGCGCGACCTTATCATTACATGTGTGTACAGGGTGGTGTCAAGACGTTGACACCCCGTTACCTTAGATCTGCCTCTCTCCAAGCTCAGACCTTAGGCTTCTTCTTGCCCGGGCCTAAGGCCTTTTATCTTTTACGCAGCCTGGGGAGGGGTGCAAAAGGCCGGGTTGACACGTGGAAGGCCTTCAGTATGGACTCGGCCCAGCCCGAGTGTGACATAAGCATCTCTCTTAATTAGGCTCAGTACAATATAGGGGTGCTACCCGTATGATGCGAGGCGAGGGGGACCCTTCCCGGCATCCCTCCCTACACCATGCAGGGGAAGGGTTTTTTGACCAGGCTCCCCATCTAGGCCAACCCATTGGGTTTAAAAAATTATTTTTAGATTTAAAAAAATTAAATTTAAAATTTATAAATACAGAAAGAACTTAAACTTATTAGAGTTATATTTTGGATTGCATTGACCTCCTAGGTCAACTTTTATATAGTAGGTCAAGGCAATCCAAAAACTTAAATACAATTGCAAGTCTTTAATAAATTATATATATCTATATACAATATATTTATTTTTATATATAAATATAAAAAAAAGTTATATATGCGGAGCGGAGCGGGGGGTGGCGTGGGGCCCACCAAGGGGTCCTTCTCCCTACTGGGTGGGAGCCCCCACCTCCGCATGGGCAGAGCAGGGTAACCTACCCGCCCATGTGAGGGCAGGGTAGACGTGTACAAACCCCGCTGCCCACCCCAAGTCCAACAGGGGTTTTATTTCCTCCCTGATGATGATGATCCAAAAGCATCTTTAGTTCCTCACTCGATCATTAATTTCAGACGTTATGCTGAACCACATGCTCGATCTAATTCACACGATGAGTCACTGAAATATATTGTGTTATATATGTATTAGATTTGCTAGCAATTAAAGTTGTGCAACTAGGAGATGCATGCACATTGCAGAAGTCGACTATTAATATCTATGCCTTGTCTTATGATCATCATGATCTCTAGATCACTTAATTATTATGATTAATTATATATTTGGAGTACTGACAAATCTAATTGGCCCATTAAAGAGGAGCTGGTCATGACGAGCTCCATCAGGATCATTTACCATGCAACAACAACAACACTCGTAGCAGACATGGTAGATGAATTGACTAGCTTATGGAAAAATTTCAACCTAACAATTACAGAGAAGGAAGAGGTAGAATTCTCAGAGGAAGAAACAAAACGTGTTGAACTGAGAGCAAAGAGATGCCTTTTGTTATTTCTTTTGATGGACAAGAATCTGAACAAAGAAGCTTTCAAAGCTACTATGACCAAAATTTGGAATCCTGAAGGTAGTATTATTTTCACTGAGGTGGGGTATCATAAATATTTGGTTGAATTTCAAAAAACAGTGGATATAGAACAGGTGAAAAAGGGTAGACCTTGGTCTTTTGACAAGCACTTAATTTGTATACAAACTGCTGAAAGTAGCATCCCTCCTAGTGAGGTAATCTTTACTCAAGAACCCTTTTGGATTCAACTACATGGTATGCCTTTGGCAACAATGACAGTAGAGGGTGGAGAAAGAATAGGTTCTTCTTTAGGGGAAGTTCTATCAGTTGATGTGGATGGGGAAGGAGTTGGCTGGGGAAAATATCTTAGGATTAGGGTGAACATGGACATAACAAAACCTCTTCCTAGAGGAAAGCTGATTCAAATAGATGGAAAACAAATTTGGATTGACTTCAAATATGAGAGATTACCTCTTTTCTGTTTTCAGTGTGGAGTAATTCAGCATGTAGATAGGGTCTGTAATGTGGACAAAGGCAATCTAAATACTAGAGGTGCTGCAACCTCACAATATGGACATTGGTTAAGAGCTACAGCTTTTAACTCAATGGGATATGGTGATAAAAGAGTAGGAGGGAGGGGTAGTAAACATCAGACTGCTCAGTTAAGTTATGAAGAAGGTTTTTTTAATAGGGGCTTAATACCTCAACAAATGGATCAAATACCTCCTTTGGAGGAGCCACTTGATTCTTTTATCAAGCCCCATTTTGAGACAATTCTTCTAACTACAGATGGAGCAGAGAAGGGGAAACAAAGTCTGGAAATGGAATCCACATCAAAAGTAGACAGGGTAAAAAATCAGAGGAAGGAAGCAAAAGAGGAGGGGCACAAAGAAAGGAGTTTTCAAGCAAATCAATTATCTAGTACCTCTTTAGCAAGCAACATAGGAGTTTCAAATAATTCTTCTCTGGAGAAAGTGGATCCACCTCCTAAACCATTGGGATGGAAAAGAAAGGCAAGAGCTGTTAACATTACAAGAACAGATGAGATGGATTTTGATGATTACAGCAGAGGGGAATCAGGTGGAAAAAAGATAGATTTAAGAACAGAAAGCAATGAAGACCATCAAAGGTTTATTAAAAAATTAAAGGAAGGACTCAATCCTGTAAAGAGTATAACTCAGGAAAATGAGGTGGAGGCTGCCGTGCAGCCCCACCAGCAACAATGAGATGCATTAGCTGGAACTGTAGAGGGCTTGGGAACCCTCTAACAGTTCGAGAGCTTCATTTTATGGTGAAGCAAAAGTGCCCACAAATTCTCTTCCTTATTGAAACAAAGAGCTCGAGGGAGAGGATTGAGAAAGTAAGAAACAAATTAGGTTTTGAAAGAAGTTTTACTGTTAATAGTAGAGGGAGCAGTGGGGGTTTGGCAATGATGTGGAAATTTGGTTTTGATATAGAAGTTGAAACATATACTAATTTTCACATCTCTATCAACATTTCAGATTTACAATTTGGGCAGTCATGGATTTTAACATGTTTCTATGGGAACCCAATGACTGCTAAAAGAGAAGGAAGCTGGCAACTTTTGAAGGCCTTACAACCTCAGGACAACAAACCATGGTTGTGCATTGGAGATTTCAATGAAATAATCAATCAACATGAGAAATATGGGGGACAACATCGACCTTTTGCTCAAATGGAGGTTTTCAGACAAGCTTTACAAGATAGTGACTTAAGTGATATGGGCTACATTGGTAACAAATACACTTGGTCTAATAATAGAGAAGGAACTGAATTTACCAAGGAAAGGTTAGATAGGGTCTTTGCAAATACCCAATGTACAAATCTGTTTCAAGCCATTTCAGTCTCCAGTTTAGCAGCATGTACATCAGACCATAGCCCTCTTCTTATTAATCTGGATACTCAACTACAACCTGCAAGAAGGAGACCTAGAATTTTTAGATATGAGTTTAGTTGGGGTCTTAATAATGACTGTAAATCATTGATCAAAGAAGCTTGGATTAGAAATGACAGAGCTGACAAAAATATGGAATCATTCTCACAAAATCTCAACAGCTGCAAAACCTGCTTAGTTAACTGGAACAACAGACAAGAAAGGGGTATTAGAGAAGATATGGAGAATCAGTTAGGCAAAGTCAGACTTCTTCAAGAAATGAATACAGGGACAGCTAAAGAAGAAATACAACAGATTCAGAAGTCTGTAAATCTCATATTAGAACAAGAAGAAATAAAATGGAAACAAAGATCAAAACAAAGATGGCTAAAAGAAGGGGATAGGAATACAAAATATTTTCACTCTTGTGCTTCTCAAAGGAGGAAGACCAATTTTATCAGTAGAATAATTGATGAAGAGGGTCATTTTCAAACTTCTGTGCAGGGCATTAATCAGACTTTTCAAAGTTTTTTTACTGGTTTGTATGCTTCCTCAAATCCATCGGGTCAACAACAATGTGTGGAACCAATGCCATCAATGATTTCAGAAGAGATGAACAAGAACTTGATAAAAGAATTTTTTTTTTCAGAAGTGCAAGAAGCAATTCTACAAATGAACCCTATGAGCTCTCCTGGACCAGATGGTTTCTCAGCTGGTTTCTTCCAACAACACTGGGAAACAGTAGGTAAGGATCTCTGTCAAGCAGTCACAAATGCTTTAAACACAAACTGTTGGGACAAAGATATGAACAAGACTTTTATAGTCTTAATACCAAAAACCAAAGAACCCAAAAAAGTCACTGAATTTCGTCCCATTAGTTTGTGTAATGTTGTATACAAAGTAATGGCCAAGGTGCTGGCCAACAGACTGAAAAAAATTTTGCCCCTTATTATATCCCCAACTCAAAGTGCTTTTGTACCAGGGAGACTTATAGCAGAAAATGCTATAATTGCTTTTGAAGCTTTGCACTCCATGCAATGTAAAATGAAAGGGATTAATGGATACATGGCTCTTAAGTTGGATATGAACAAGGCCTATGATAGATTAGAATGGAGTTTTATTGAAGTAGTGATGGAAAGGATGGGTTTTCATAGAAGATGGATTGACCTTATTCTCAAGTGCATAAACTCAGTTTCATACTCATTGTTAATCAATGGAAGTCCACAACCAAGTTTTCTTCCAACTCGAGGCATTAGACAGGGTGACCCTTTGTCACCCTATCTATTTATTCTCTGTTCAGAAGTATTAAGTCAGATGCTCAACAAGGCTGAAAGGACAAGGCAGATAACAGGTCTTCCATTAGCACAAGGTCAAATCCACTTAAATCATCTATTTTTTGTAGACGATAGCTTGCTGTTTTGCAAAGCTTCATCCCTTGAATGGAGTAGATTGCTTCACCTTCTAAGTCAATATGAATTAGCTTCAGGGTAAAGGTTGAACAAAGAGAAGTATTCTTTATTTTTAGCAAGAACACAAAGAGTCAAACAAAGGATAGCATCACTTGTGTAGCAGGCGTCAGAACAACAAGCTCATGTGAGAAATATCTGGGTCTTCCAGCTTTGATAGGCAAATCAAGAAACAAGGGTTTCCAAAATATTCTAGACAAAGTTCGAGCCAAAATGAACAATTGGAAGCTAAAATTTTTATCTCAAGCAGGGAGAGAAATCTTGATAAAATCAGTTCTTCAAGCCATTCCAACATATTCTATGGGAGTTTTTAAACTACCTAAGGGTTTGTTGAAACAATTGAATAAACTGGTGAAAAGCTACTGGTGGGGTCAGATAAATCAGGAGAGGAAATTAAATTGGTTGAGTTGGACTCAAATGGGAAAATCTAAGGAGATAGGGGGTTTAGGATTTAGAGATTTTGAGAACTTTAATCTTGCTTTGCTTGCAAAGCAAGTTTGGAATTTACTAAAACACCCAAACTCTCTAGCTTCTAAAGTTTTGCAGTCCAAATATTATCCTCAGTCAGATTTTTTCAAGGCAAAATTGGGAAGCAGGCCATCATATGTTTGGAGAAGTTTATTATCTGCAAGAAATCTACTACAACAAGGACTCATATGGAGAATAGGGAATGGAAAATCTGTTAGAATTTGGACAGATCCATGGCTACCTCAACCTATTCTGTACAAGCCTCAAAGTGGAATTGATATATTGGGGAATGATGCAAAAGTAGAGATTCTTATACAAGCTGAAACAAAGGAATGGAACATCCCTTTAATAAAAGCAGTTTTCAACAACCAAGAAGCAGATCTTATTTCTCAAATCCCAATCAGCCAAAGCAACCAACAGGATCAACTGATATGGAGAGGTAATGCATGTGGAGATTTCACTGTGAAAAGTGCTTATCATTTACAAGTGGAATTGCAGGACAGAATGAAAGCAGAAAAATCTTACAAAACTTTTCATCAAGAGGACTGGACAAAATTATGGAAATTAGCTATTCCACCAGCAGCAAAAAATTTTCTGTGGAGAGCTTGCAGGAACATTCTACCTACAAAAGTTAATTTATGCAAAAGGAAAATCCTAGAAGATTCAACTTGTCCAATGTGTTTTAAAGAGCCAGAGACAACAGAACATATCTTGTGGGAATGTGTATCAGCAACTGATGTATTGAGTACCTGCTCAAGGAAAATTCATAAGACTCAAGTGTTTCAAACAAGTTTCAAGCTACTGCTACAACAAATGTTTATAAAGTTAGATAAAGAAGAAATGATAGAATTATCTCTAACTTTATGGAACTTATGGTGGAGGAGGAATGAGTTAGTGTTTAGAAACATTCTCATTGATCCTAAAATTGTGGCACACAGGGTTAGTCATATGAAAAGTGATCTTACAACATCCAAAGTGAGGGACCAAAACCAGAATTCAATCACAAATGCAAGAAGAAATACTTGGGAATGCCCACCTCAAGATTTTTGCAAGATCAACTGGGATGTAGCAGTTGATAAAAACCAGTGTAAGATAGGAATAGGAGCTGCTGTTAGAGACTCACATGGTAACTTTTTGGCAACAATGAGGAAGCAACAACCATCACTTCCTGACCCTCTAATAGCAGAGGCAACGGCTGCACTGAAAGCAGTAATTTTTGGTCTTGATTTGAGCATGGAAAAGGTAATATTGGAGGGAGATTCTCTATTAGTAGTCAATGAGATCCAACAGCTCAAGCAAAAGGACAACTATTTTGGTATGATCATTTCAGATATAAAACTTTTAATGGCACAGTTTCAATCTTGTATCTTTAGGCATGTGTATAGAGAGGCCAATTTAGTTGCTCATAACTTAGCGAAGAATTCTCTTCTTGTATCAGAATGTGTGGTAGATATGGAGGAGACTCCAAACTGTCTTCCCTTCTTGTAGAGGAAATGTTTATTTTCAATGAATGGATGATATTTTTATCAAAAAAAAAAAACATACAAAGGATCGGGCCGGGTTGCATGGTTGGGCTATCGTGCATGTGTATATATATATTTATTATATATATATATATATATATATAAATATAAATAGATCTACTCAATTATTGAAAGACGCGACAGGCCGGCCGGGATATTTAATGTCTTATATTAATGTTCGATCTGGACTACTGGAATATTATTATGTTTTGTAACTTAAATTGCAACAAATTCATGCATGGTCGTCTGATGGGCTTTACGTTAATCACGATTTGATCTAGTTTATTATATGTGGATAAAATTGATAAATGCTTGCCTTTTATTCTTTAATTTGTTATTAGCTTAAACCTTTTAAGGTCATTATTTTAAAGCCCGAGTAATGTACAATATATATATATATGAGAAATTCTATGCATCAGTCATTATTCACTTCCATACTTTATATCTATAGTTTTTTTATAAGGTGTGTGAGTGTTTTTCATAAAATGTGGAATATGGAGTAGTGAATAGTATTTAATGAAATTTTTTTTTCTATATATATACATAGTACTGCATAAGTCTCATTAAATGACTTGCAAATTTGAACCGTTTTCTCATCAAAGTTGTGTCCTAGAAAATACAGGGGAAAAACTTATTCTGAGAGTTTCTTAATTAAGAGGAAAAGTGTGATTTCTCACTTAGAAAACACATGAAGTTTCAATTAATTTAGTTCTTAAAATTTACAAAGTTTTGATTAAAAAGTGCACTAGTACTTTGCAACCTAGAAATTTCAGTCAGAAGTTTTTTTTTTTCTTTTTGATATATTTGGAGAGTGGGACTTTCGAATTCAAGACCTCCATTTTAGAGGCTGGGAGTTTATGCCAATCTTGCCATAGCTAAGCCTTTGCAGAAATTTCTGTTGAAAGTTAAGAAAAAGAGAACTACACTATTTTGGGTTATCGAAAAAAAGGTGTCCAATTAAGATAGCAACATGAGAAATGATCGGGTCCCTCGTCAGGTAGCATTACGGCCTACACACTTACGCTACGTTTAGATATTGAGATAAGTTAAATCGAGTTATAAATAGTAATATTTTGTGAGTTTAGTTGAGATAGATTTAATTTTTTAAGTTAAGATAAATTTAACTTTATAGTTTGAAATGTATGAAATATGTTGAGATTAATTTTTTTATGAAAAGTTGAAAATAAAATAGTTAATCTTATTAATAATTAGTTTGAGATGAGTTGAAATGAGTTTTTAATTACCATTGGCCCACCAAGTGCAATATGCTTGATGTTGCCGGCTAGCTCTCGATTTCGTCAGCTTAAATGTGCAATAAAATAAATAAGACTAATGTTATATACCACAATTTAATTTTATTATCTAAAATATAGTATTTTTATTAATTTTAAATGATTGTTTATTATTTATAAAAAATATATAAAAATTAATGAATAATGTTACTTTACCGTAATAGAATAAAAATGAAATGCCAGTATAGTGTATAAAACTGTCAGTATATTCTATTTCTCTGCATTTCTCTTCTTTGGCGCTTTGTACTATGAGTATGAAGGAAAATGCTAGTTGAACCGATAAAATTGATCAATAAAAATAATCGATTGACTTTTTTATTTTATTTTTATTATTGAATTCTACTTAATGATTAAGGAAGTAAATATTAGTTAATTGATATTTTTTTATTATTTTTTAAAAATATTTAAAATTGTGTAAAAAATATTAAAAGAAAATAAGAAAACAATAAAAAAATACATTTACATTGCATCGGTTCCCTTTATCGGTTAACCATCGGTACTACTAGCATTGTCCGAGTATGAATGCATGCGCCTCCTGGAAACTTGGCCACTCCAGAATTAACTTCACTACGGAAAAAAAAAATGTTAAAAATAGAGCCAAGTAGCCAACGAACGAAATCTGATGTGTCCGTCTTCCACGATGAGGATCGATGAGTCACTTTCAAGATGAGCCACTTTCAAGCGTGCTTGTACAGACGTACACCATACTGGAGGGTTATCTCGTTGAGCCCACCATGCAGCGACTAGCATTAAATACGTCTGAAGAACGTACGAACGGTGTCGCCCGACCTATCAAAGGTCAAATATCTCGGCTAAATTTTATTCATAATTATTAATTCTATAAATATAAAAAAAAATTACAAAAAAAAAAAAATTATAATCTTTATATGCTCTTCAAAAATTTTTAAAATCAATATATCTAATAAAACCTCCTTCCCCCTCTCTCTTTCTCTTGTAAAAAATAAGAACTTTAGATCTCATTTTAAAATCAAGTTTTTACTTAATTTTATTTTACTTTTTTCAAAGTCAAAAAAGACATATCTATAACTTTCTGCAACTTCTGAGAGACGCGCATGGTACAAACAGATTCATAAATCTAAAATCGTTAGAAAGAAAGTAGTGGTTTTGCAAAAATCAGCGTGCGTGGTTCTCACACGCCACCCACATCTACGTGTGGTCCTCACACGCTATCTCTTTCAGTAACTCTTCGCTACAAATGCGCCAGATCATCAAACTCGCCACCACAAGATCTTTTAAATGTCTTTTGTGGCTGAAAAGAGATAAGTGTGTTGTCTTCAGAGACTGTCACGGATTCTGAATTCTATTGGAGTTGCTCGAAACTGTAATATGTCCTTTTTCGCATCTATCTTCATGCTTTCCTTTTTGGTTTTCTTATTGTTAATTAAAAAAAAAAAATTTATCTCTTAGACGTTTGTCTGCAGAAGTTGAGTCTTCTCTTTTTATAAAGGGTGAAGTTGAATCTCTGTTTAGATAGAGAGTGTTATCTCTTGGACGTTTGTCTGTAAAGACTATCAGCAATAATAAAGACCAGACAAGTCACAAAAAGAAATAGTATACTGGTAGAGTTCCAAATGCATAATTTTGATTTATAATGTCATGTTTGATATAGGGACATTCTAAAATATATCCGATTATATATGTAAGTTTGTCTGATGAATAAATGATGATAATTTCCTTTCAAAATAAAAAAAAATATGCGCCTCTCCAATTTTTTCGTATAGTCACATATAAAATTTGTATAATTTTTATATATTATCTATTTTTCCTGATTCGTTTGCTTTTAAGAAGAAAATTAAAAACTTTAAAAACATCTCACAAGTTTTCGTACGATGAGATATTTTGTCAAAACAAACACATTTGTGTACCAATGGTTTTCATCTAAAACAATCTCCAGTTTCACATTGTTTAAGACAACACAAGTGTAAAAAGTCTGCGTTTCACTGGGTCTTCAAAGCAGTGCACGTGTTCCAATAAAGCAATATTAAATATGAGTAAAACAAAAAGTAGATGCACGCCTAGGAAAAAAGAAAGGATGCGGAATAAAAAAAGAAAAAAAAAGTTTCACATTGGTTAATAAAGGATGCGGAAAAAAAAGGGAAAAAATAAGAAGTAAAAAACGCATTTCTGCCCAGTCAAACGCCGAAACGTGCATAAATTAACACCTGGCTACTGTTCATACGCGGGCATCAGCACAAAATGAAATATAAAATTGTTTATATAAACTGTTGTGGATCCCACAATTATAAATATTTTATAAAAAAGTCAAATTAAAATGCGTTTAAATGTTTATATGAGTTGAGTTGAGTTGAGTTGATAAAATATTGTTAAAATATTATTTTTAAATATTAAAATTGTTTTGAAATTTGAAAAAGTTGAATTATTTATTATATTTTATATTAGAATTTGAAAAAGTTGTGATGATGAATTGAGATGAATTGGGATGAGTTTGACAACCAAACGAACCTTAATCTCATCTCATTAAACAAACACATATCTCATCTCATCTCAACATATCTCAATACTATTTACCTATTTAAAAAAATTTCATCTCATTTCTGAAAACAAGAGAGGCCTATTAAAACTAAATTTATGAGAAATAATAAACTTATTAATATGAAGTTTCTTATTATACAATATTAGGTTTCTTAATATGAAATACATGAAGTGAAGATATAAGAAGAATCATTTAAGATTGATAATCTATTTGAGAAATAGTTGAGAGTTTTTATCCTCTAGATTTCATTAAACAAGAAAAAAAATTATTTAAGATCTCAATTATAACATTATATATTTAATGTGATATGAAAATATCTAAATTTTATATGAAACTTGATAAATTAGCATACATATTAGAATGGAAGATGACATCCTAAAAGGTCACTTGATAGCTTCTATGACAAAAAATATATTTTAAATATTTAATTATAAAATATTAATAAATAAATATTATTTCACAAAATATTATCATCAGCAATCAAAAATATATATTAAATTGTGTTTTTAAAATTCTATTTCTAGCAAATTATTAAAATCGAATCTTATATTTAGTTATATTTTTATGATTTTCTTAATTTCTTTTTATTTTACATAAATGTCTCGCACGATACAAATAAAGACGACGTTGTTCCCCTCAACAAAAATTACTTGGTTTCACAAATGCGTACGATTCCTAGTAACATTTTACGTTTATCTTTCTTTTTCTTTTTGTGGGCAGGGTAATTATAACTTGAAGTTGACTTTAATCCAATGTCACCATTGAATAGTTAAGATAGCCATGCATATCACAGTACGTACGTACTACGGTAGATATGTTCTTTCGTTTGATTTAACATGTTTGCCACGTCATTCATCTCATTAATTTAATAAAGACCTAATCTATAATGGGTGGAGGACTAATCCTTTACTGCTTGTTAATGGGAGAACCACAAATTAACTAGAATTGGATTGTACATTAGTTTTAGGGAGAGATAATCTTTAATATCTCGTTTCTTAATAAAGATATTTTAAAATTTTTTTGGAGAATCAGTATGTTACTATTGAATTTGACTAAATTTTTTTCTTTTAAATAACGAGTTAAATGCAAAAAATTCTATAAATAAAATATAATTTAATTAATACTTAAAAATCTAACATAGAGTCTGCGGAAGTACTTATTTAAAAAATATGAAAGTCTCGTGTGCTTATCAAAATAATTTACTTAAATCTTAAACCATAAAAGTTAATCATATCATAATCTATCTAGGCTTCTGTCTCGCCTCTCGAGGTCAAGTCCTGTTCTGCAGTCTCATCTTTATAAATTTTATCACCTGAGGTGATTTAAAAACATGAAAACAAACTAAAATGAGTTGAATACTCAATAAGCACACATCATACAGTAAACATAATAAATATAAGGTTTCTTGAAAAACGTGCTTACTTATAAATACATGCGTAAATAACATGAACATGAACATGAACATGAGCTTATCTTTCACTTGTCATAGGCCGTTACCCACTGTTGACCCCCGTGAGTTAGGGTTAGCAAATCTAAATAGATTCTGATTCCGCCCGTGGCCGCGAGTGGTGGAATCCATACATAAGGAAGACATACTGGGTGCACTACCGGCATATACGACCTGGCAATGCAATATGTCCATATCATAGGTATCGTCTTCATATCATAACATAGGCCGTTACGTATCTTATCATTCATATTTCATCATAATCATACTTGCATACTTGTCATATCATAGATTTCAAAAGAAATCACATACATACTTGTCATATCTTGTCATATCATATCATAGAGTTCAAATGAAATCGTATTCTTTTATAACATGTCGTGATGCATGACTTCTCATAAATATTTTAATGCATAAATTTTCACATAAAATCATGCATGGTTTTTCATAAATTATTTTAATGTATAACTCTCACATAAAATCAAAATTTTTCATAAATCTTCTGATGCATAGCTCCTTTCATAAAATCAAAATTCTTTACATAAAATCATGGATTTTCGTAATTAACTTGATGCATAATTCTTTACATAAAATCATGATTTTTCATAATTTTGTCATGTCTTGGGTACGTAAAAAGGGGCTTCCAATGGAGGTTATTCATGCATAATATTTTTATAAAAGACATGTCGTTTACCGTACATACGTGTAAGGGTATGATCATGCTACTTACCTTGCAGCGCTAATCCATTATTTTCCGCACGTAATCGATCACCTATATAATGAGTATGTAATATCCGTAAATATTCCAATCGAACCCGTCTTAAAATATTTAACTGTAAAATACTAAAATTATCCTATTTTAATTCTTCAATACTTAAAGCTCTCATAATCCCTAAAACACTATCATCTACCTAAATTCATCGACAATTAATTGATATTCACTTACTCTAATTTTAACACAAATCTATTTAAGAAACAAGCCTATCCCCTTAAAAATATAATATTCGCTCTAATAAAATTATTATCAAGTCTAAAATAATTTAGAATCTGAATATAGTCTAATAACATATTATAACTTAGTAAAATATTTGGGCTATTAAAATAAGTCATAAAAACCTCGATTATTAAAGTAATTATTTAATTTAAAAAGGAAATCTAATAAATACTAATATCATTTAAAATACTCTTAACATATTTCTTAATTGTTCTATTTAAAATATAACATAAGAAATCTTAAAAATCTAGTTAAATAGTTAACTGGATTATTAATTAAAATATCAATAGTATAAAAATATACTTTAAAATAGATTTCAAATTCTTTAAATACTTTCTTATAAAAAGGATCTTATGATTAATATATTTATTTAATGAAATCAAACACAACTCAACTGGAAAAAAAATTAATAGTCTAATTATCGAGCATAAAAAAATATCCGTAATTAATCCCTAATAATATAGGATCGGGTCGTTACATCATCCAATTAAATACAACATTAAACCTTTATGTAGATTTACACTATAAAATCTTATATAAACAATATTAATTGTTGGAAGACTCGTATATATATATATAATATTTATCTCTAAAAAACAATATTAGTTGTTTAATATATATATATGTGTGTGAATATTTACATGTGCAAGCAAAAAACATGGCTCCTAATTTATATTGATCGGACACGTAAGTTTGAAATGTCAGGAAAGAAAATAAACATGTACATGCATCATGATTGTAATAAATAAATAAATTAATTAATTAATTAAAAAAAAGAGAGAAAGAAACACTAATAAAAAGTACCACACCATGTTGATTTTGGTACTGTCTCGTCCATGCATGCATGCTTGGTGTAATGCCAACAAAATAGAGTCCAAAACAATTTTTCAGAGGCCCAGATAGGCGCAGGCTACTTCTAATTTAGTTTTGGCAGGCATGCGCATGCAACCAGCTCGTCCATCCATCCATTCATGCATGGAATCATCGCAGAGACAAAGAAATTAGAGACCAGAGAATATCTAAGGACAAGTTATTTATATATAAT
Source organism: Cyclocarya paliurus (assembly GCA_029856935.1). Lineage (NCBI taxonomy): Eukaryota > Viridiplantae > Streptophyta > Magnoliopsida > Fagales > Juglandaceae > Cyclocarya > Cyclocarya paliurus. The sequence goes on from JARVXP010000352.1 coordinate 745,872, forward strand.
ATAATAATAAATGCGTCATCATTTGCGATGGCAAAATCACATAAATATGATCCTGGCCACAAACCCCACTTGACTCGAATAGTCATGTCCAGATCTCGTGCGTGCGTATGGGCGCTCCAAATGATCTGGAAGTCTCTGTCTCTCTTTTTTTTTTTTTTTTTTCTGATACATTATTGGAACCGCGCGACGTTAATTCGCTTTCGGGCCTGATATTGAGGTCCATCATGCAACCTCAATTATTGCTGTCCTGCCCCCCGCAAATTAAACGTCTTTGTATTCATGTATGACGTTTTAACTGTCCCAGTGACTCAATTAATGATCCGAACTATATATATATATATATATATATATATATATATATATATATATATATAAATATATTTAATATGTGCAAGTTGGGTGGCGCTGCTCAAATTTTGTCACGTTGGGATTTAAGTACTGTCTATTCCAAGCTATTAAATTAAATTGACTAGAGAAATTATCAGATTAATATTTTGATATTTGGGAAAAGAAATATAGACCATTCGATCGAGACCTTAATATGAAGACAAGAAGCCATATACTATATAGTACTACTACTGCCTCAAGAAAAAAAAAAAAAAAAAACCTGTAGATATATTAAGAGTACCATAGAATGAAAAATAAAATATTAATCGCTCAAAAGAGTCTCTCACTTATAAAGAGTTTTTTTTTTTTGAAAAGATAAACAATATTCTTGGATCTTTTAGTTATTATTCTTTTATTATTTTTTAATATAGTATTAAATGTTTGCCAAATATATAAATATAAATAATAAATAATTTTTTAATGATGTGACTGAATTATTGAATATCATAACACGGAATCGCGGATTATGAATTCAACATTTTTAAAAGAAAAAAAAAAAGACTGAACTTCCAAAATTTTATAAATCTCACTTATAACGGAAGAAAAATTCTCAAATAAATAACTTAATCCACCTTAATACATACAAAATAATAAAAAAAAAAAAACCCCAACCTCACCCAACAAACAAAAGAAACATAAAATCAAAAAATAAAAAATCTAATACTTCATCATCTACGTCTAGCATTGCCGTGCGTGTCCATTTTGTCCGATCTATACAAGCCTCTCAAAAAACATGAAAGCTGAAAAACAATATCCGTGAACAAATTATCCTCCCCCAACACACCAATCCACCTAGTTAAAACATCCGTCACTTTATTCCCTTCTTTACATAGGTTTTTGATAGAGAAGTCAAAACCTTCCGACAAATCCATCAACGCCTGGTCCCAATAATTTTAAAGATACGACACTGTTCAGTCTCTATCTAAAAGCCATGAAACGACGCACCACCAAAAAATCACACTCTATATCATAATATATGTGTACTATGCATGGCGCCACTTCTTAATTTCTTCCTAAGAATTAAGGTTGCATGTATAAAAGAATATTATACGTACTTGATCAAATTACGTACGATATGTATTATAAATATTGATTTCGATACATATTGTATATAATGCATATATATATATATTTATATATATATATATATATGCTCCAGTGCTACGTACATACATATATACACCATCCATTTTTGTTTGCAAATTAGATTACCAAAATGAATACGGTGGGATATATTAAATATGAATGTGAGAAATACTAGTCATGACCAAAATGATCATTAACAAGAAATTAAAGTACTCGATCATATATATTATGTGAGTCAATCAATTCCCATTCACTCTTTAATGTTAATGTTTTTTTTAGAAAAATATTAAATATTCTAAGGTCACAATATAAGATGATAGAGGAGTAGGTATTCGCGCATGAGTTTGTTGAAGTTTTCATTACTAAATAGTCCGAAATTAATTAATTAATTAAAATTTTTTTTTTTATCTTGAATCATTATTATTTTTTTCAAAGTCTAATAACGTCATAATTTCTGAGTTGTACGTCCATATAATATTAGAATCTCTCCACTAGCTCGAACCCAAATAATATTATATATATATATATAGTTACTTGTCTAAGTACTGCATTAATTCATTATAATACTCGTGGACATGAATTGACTTATAAATATGATTAAATAATAGTGGTTAAAAGATCGTTTGAATAGATCAGCTTATAATAATCAGTTGTTAAGCAAGTACAAATTACTGCATGTCAAACGAGATATAAGATGGATTGTTGGAAATTAATTCCATGGTTTGATGTTCAGTTAATTAATAGTACTCTGGGCAAAAGATCAGACAATAATTAGGCCCCGCTCAAAAGAGTCCATAACTTTCATGGATCGGGATGGGCAGAGATCGACCCGTACTAAAGCGAGAGATCGTCGTCTTGGGACATGCGTGATGCGTGCGTACGAGAGTACGTAGACCTTATAAATTAATATAATTTAAACATACCATATCATGTGAATGATCTGTCACATTGATATGACCCATAGTGCATGACTCTTAATTAATTTGCATATATAGAGTTCATTATCTTTTTCGTTTCTAAAATAACTTATTCTACTCTATATGGAAATGATCAATTATTTGAACACCTCCTCTGCCACCTTCAACAAGATCAGATATTTCTGCCAATTATATACATATACATGGAGTCCCATGCCATACAAGTCACCCTATGTATTCTAGAAAAAATGATCTAATTATATATATATATATATATAAATATATGTGTGTGTATATAATCAAAAAACTTTATGCGTGCACGGCAATTGCTTTGACTACTTGTATATATCACGACAACGCTGCATATATGGTGAACTAGCAGCTGCGCCCATGTGTCAAGATCTTGCGCTCATGCACGTGGTTTCTCTTAAAATTTCTTATAATTTAATTAAAAAATATATTTAAAAAAAAATTTAAATTTTATTTATTTTTAAAAAACCTCTTACATCTTATTCACTATCATTTCTCTATTATATTCAAATAATATTTTTCTAATATTTTTTTATTACTTTTCTCTCAATTCCATTTGCAAACTTAACTATTCAAGATTTTTTTTTATATTTTAACTATTACTCTAATTAATGTTTTAAACAAAAATTTTAAATTTTTTTTGTGGATATGAAAATAATTTTTAATTTTTTTTATATTTTCGTAATAATTAAATTATTTTTCAAATTATTATTTAAAACTATAACAAATATAAGTATGAGAGAAAGTGTAAATGATTGGAAGAAAAATTTATTTTATGTATTAAAATAAAATATTAATAAAAATAATTTAAGAAATGAATATTGACTCTCTATATTTAAGAAATTATTGTTTATTCTTTAAACATTTTTTTTAAAATAAAAATTGAGATGTATAGAATATTTATAATATAACTTGATTCGCATGTTATTATATTATACATATATATATTCAATGACAATTTCATGAAGCTGGGATCGATGTGACAAATCAATATCTGATGTACATTTTTCTGGAAATTATGAAGATCAGCATGCACAAACAACAGTACTGATCTTGATGTGATCGAGAGGTCATGACAATTGTCGGCATTGCGACTGTAGGCCGTATCAATATTAATAATTCAACTACTAATTAACACATATTTGGATCAGAGTGTGAACTCGAGGAATTTGCATTCCATTCCTTATCTGAATTATGTTAAGATATGATGCTAGCTCGCTTGTTTGAAAATAATAATCCATCTAATTGTGACAAATCGTGTCACAAATACAAAAAATTGAAAAGGAAATGTGTGCATATATATATATATAGTTATTTAGGGCATACAAAGACTTAACCAAGTACTTGGTCTCCTTGCGTGCTGTTTTAAGTTATTTGGTAATCTAGTCCGACAATCTAATATATAATACTAAAAAAATAATGATAATAATTAATTAATTAATGATATTATTAATGAAAACGAAGTATCGTGAAGTCGAGGGTTAAGGTACGTACTTACTCGTGTAACTAACCAATTTGTTAAGAGGTTATCGGTTTTTCAGTTTTTACAGTTTTTACAGATATATATGGTGTAATAATTTAGAACTATATATCTTTGCAATTAATACATTCAATTGTGGGGAATGAAAAAATTTTATTCATCATTTATTTATTTATCATCTTTATTATTATTTTATGATGTAGTATTAGATGATAAATTTATAAGTGAAATAAATAAATAATTTTTAATCATTTATACTATCACATCATTAAATGATAAATAATGACAAAAAAAAAAGATGATGAGTAGCATTGCATGAAGGGAATTAGGAGATCATTCTTTGGGAAGTTTAAACATAATTAAAAATGTCTAAGTGTGTGGGCCAGGCCGGGAGGGGATTGGGTGCGGCGCCGTTTCATTATTGAAGTACTTTGACTTGAAGCCCTGCATGATCCTCTCTGAGTTATACCTAATTATCTCTTTAAAATTAGCTTCAAGCTTTTTTATGATCAGTGAGTTTCCAGAAGAAAAAAGCTGGGAAAAAAAAGTCTTGAGGTTGGCAAAAGGTAGGTATAAAGCTAGCAAGAATGTAGGATGGCGTAGAGGATTTTACAAGTACTTCATTAATTATCTTCTATACCTAAAATGAGTGATCATCAAGATATATATAGATATTTTTCTCTTAAAGAAGAAAAAAGAAAAATTAATTAGGACATATCAGCTTGTCTTCAAATAGAAAAAGGAGAGTGAAGGCCTATGGTTTTAGCTAGTTTTGTCGTAATATTTCATCTGATCAATAGACTTGCAATTATTATAAGAAAATTATTTATTTGTAGTTAATTATTTTCTGTAAAAAGAATTATTTTTAGTTAAAATCATTCTATTTTTATCATAAATAGTCATTTTTATTATAAATAATCAGCTTGTTTTTGTTGTAGTGAATGGAGAAGGAAATTAATTAAGATGGATCGGGTATTTAGAGAGAGATCAATCAAATCAAAGATCGATGTGGGTGATAGCTAGCTAGCTTTAAACACTACGTCAAGTAATATTAATACTTATAAATCTTCCATATATATATATATATATATATATATATTTGTAATTAATGCGTTATCTAAGAAGACGGGGATGCCAGGGAATATGCTTTAATCCAATATCATTGTTGATTAATAACGTGTTTTCAAATCTAATTAAGTTGATTAATAAAGTAGCTAGTCCGCCAAATGGCCCAAATTCATCTAATTGATCAATCTTTTCGTGAATAAATAAATAAAAGGGCCCCAAAAACATAATTATAAACTAACCACGCACAAATTAAGAAATTACAAGTACTTAAAAATAATAGGCCCTTAGAATTAATTTATTAAAAAAATTTAATGTTTATAAAATTACAAGATCATGTCGATTTGACAAATTAGGCATTAATCCGTGTATTAATATAAGAGATTTATCATGTCAAGGTCAGTCATGATCCATTGACGTTAGTGCCCTCTTATTACAAGGCTTTTATCGTTAATCCATGATCACCTCCGCCCCCATCGCATATTATATTATATAGTCTTCACTGGAAGTGTTTGTAAATTGTAATGGTGACTTTATTGCCTACCCACGATGCCAACTCTTCTCAGTTTATATCTGTGACCTAACACATTTTTTTTAAAAAAATAAATAAAAAGTTAAACCTTTAATTCCATTTTTTCCATCTAACAGATATTATCATTTCAAAAAATTAAACTTCATTCCAAATATTTTATATATAAAAAAAATTCTATTTTACTTTTTGATTTTTCATTAAATCATTTACATAAATTTTAATAAAAAATATCGATAAAACTTTTACAAAAACAAAAATTACCCTAAAAAAATTATATTCAATAAAAATTAAACAATTCTCAAATATTTTCAATTTTCTTGACTAAACTGCATGCATATCCGAAGATTCAATATTATTTATATGTATTGACGGACTGAAATTACATTTAGGTTTATTTAAATATAAATATATATATGTGCATGATACAAAATCAAACAACTAGATCTCCAAATATTGAAAAATGTATATTGGAGCCTTAATTTATTACATTAATTTAAGTCTATTTATCAAATTACAATACTTGTTGGTATGGTTTCGCTTTAAAAGCGCTCGCGCGCTATACCTGCCGACAAGATCGTATTATACTTTGCCAACGCAATTAATTGTCAGCATCGCACTATGTGTGTATGTATATAAGCCTTTTTGGAATTGCATTTTTTTCGTAATTCTCACTCCGCGCCGGTTAAAAGTCGTTTTCTTAATCCTTCCACAAAGCAAGATACAGAAATAGAAGTATTTTTAGATATTTTTTCTCAAAAAATATTACGTAAATATAAATTTTAAAATTTTTTCAAACTCTCAAATAAAACATAAAAATAATAATACTTTTTAAATTTTTAAATAAAAATTATATTCAAATAATTTTTTAATTTATTTTAATTTTATTTAAGTTTTTTCTAAACTCAATTTATTTTATTAGTATTATTCATATAGTGAAATACTTCAAGTATTTTGATCTCGAAACCATGAAACGACGTGCATGTTGCTAATTAGTTGCCTTTTGTTTATAGTTTTATTTTTTTAAGTTTCAATCGGTAAATTGGATTGAGTCCTTTTTTTTTTTTTTTTAAATAACCTCTTTCATTCATAACCTTTGCTAAAGCAAAGTTAACAAGCAGTTAGGAATGTCCTCAATGTCCACTATACAGTCTGACATTAAGAGCATCCTTCCCTAGCTTATGGGCAACCAAGTTGCCTTCACGATATATGTGATTACAGAAAAATTGCTCTAATCTGTCCATTTTTACTTGGATATATGAGATGATCATGCCAAAATTGCTTTCATCTTTCTTCTTTTGTTGAATAGCAACGACTACTTTGTTGGAATCACCTTCTAGAATTACCTTCTTCCTTCCTAGTTCAAGTCCACGATTGATTGCCTTTAATGCAGTTGTTGCCTCTGCCAGAAGTGGATCTAGAAATGCATCTTCTTTCTTTCTCAAGATTGTTAAAAAATTCCCTTCTTCATCTCTTATTGCTGCTCCTATTCCTATTTTATAATTTTTTTTTTCTACAGCCACATCGCAATTGGACTGAGTCCTTGACTGTTCAGTCCACTACTTTACCTCCAATTAATCATGTTATGCCAAGGGTCAACTAATAGACCCACGAATGCATGCGGAGGCCATCATTTCACCGCAAGTTGAAAACGATTATTGACAATAATTTCTATACAAATATCATGTGTTTTTCCTTTTTAATTTTTTAATTTTTTTTTTGGGTTATTAATTTTGTATTTTTATCGTTGAACGGTAGCAGCCGCCTCCATGGAACGACAACCGGGTTAGCCACTTAGTCTAGACTCTAGCTATTGCGTGGCACAGAAAGAGCCCATGATCATGATGGCCATCGGCCGCCCTTCGATATTGACTGATCTAACCCCAAATTACGGTCCGAGAGACGGTACCGATGAAACTCAAAAAGGGTATCAAAAAAGAGATATATAATACATACACTTTCTCGATGTTACTATCATTTTCCATATCCAATTAATCTTTATTCGGAACAATATTTTCCAGTACCCTACATATGCTCTGTCACATATAGGGCGATCGGGAGGCACATGATGGGTTCTGCATGCGTTAATTTCGGTCGATTGATGATCTATAACATCTAGTGTTTTTCTGGTTAGGTCTCGGAATAACAAGTAGTACTCATGACAACCACTCGACCCAATTTAAGTACAGCGTTTATGTACATTAACATACATACATGCTGTTTATACTGTATATAACAAAAGGAAAGACAAGTACGTACGTCCAATGCAAAAAGAAAGACAGACAAGTTGCTAGCTAGGTAGCGACAAGATTGTATCTTTCGTTCGTGATCATGGAAATGTTGTATATATATATTTGAGCAGGTTTTAAACATGTTTAACGTATATGTTTTGGTACGTACTTGGATGGCAAGAAAACAAAGATATTACTATAAGAAAATTGCTTATTTATTGTTAGTTATATTTTAATAAAAATGATTATTTTTTATTAAAATGGGTCTATTTTTATTCTAAATAATATTTTTGATACAAATAATCTGTCTCGAATAGTTTTTTTTTTTAAGTGTATAGGCGGATCGAGAATCTTCTCAAATATCAGAATATTCAAAACAGTCGACCAATGATTCAAAGCTTAGTACTGCTGCCACCATGTGACGAAATAATGTACATAATACAAGCTGTGTCGTTTTTGGACATTCTAGTGACTTCTAGTGCTGATCGAAACACGAGAGCCACAAACTATCTTATATTTATAGTCCGTTCATTTTTTTTTTTTTGGAGCATAGCTTCATGATGTCTCTTCAGATTCCAACAAACTTTCAAGAGCATGTGAGAAGGTTAGCTTGAGAGAAACTAGCCGCCACGAGAGGAGGAGCATGCATGCAGAGTACAAGTCTAATAATTAATTGCATAGGTAGAAAGTCAGGTGCGTGTATTTATTAGGACGTTTTATTGTTATTATTATTATTATTATCTTCATATATATATATATATATATACATATATTTATATATAAAGAGGCCGTGAAATGACTATGAAGGTATATATCCCCATCAGCATACAAGTCTTCGTGGACAATTTTGTAACTTAAGTCATGAAACATAATGCCATAAAGATAATAGTCCGTACATATTTTTGGAGCATAGCCATCTGATTCGCGTCTGCATGTGGAGATTTCAACAAACTTTCAAGAGCGTGTGAGAAAGTTAGCTTGAGATGGAGAAAGCAGCCATGGGGGTCTTTGCCTGAGGTAGAAGGGCAGGTGCAAAATCATGTATTAATTATTTATGGGCTGGGGAGTTTTTATTCGCTTTCAGATAAAAAGGTCAGTACTCATGATAATATTCCTTACGCTCGGCGGAATCCCATCATGATCACCATGCACCCACGAATATTACAATATGTAAATTATCAATGTGGTGGACAAATTGATGGTCCCCTGATTCACATGCAACCTATTACATACAATATTTTTGGAGTTCCATCCTTTTTCTTTCTTTCTTTTTTATCCTTTATTTATTTATTTTTTCTAAACTCTCAAGGTGGGACATGGTGACGATATCAGTGGGGGCCTTTAAAGAACATGCCCTCTACCATTCTACGTGACAATATAAATTAAAACATCCATCTACTATCCCTCATCTCCAAGCTTAGAGGGCGCCTCGCAGTACTCTCTCTCATGTCCAAAGTAAATTAACAAGTACTGCAGAGAGAGAGAGAGAGAGAGAGAGAGAGAGAGAGAGAGAGAGGCCTGGGGATTCTTGGAGATTGACTTAGAATATGGGAAGGAATCCTTGTTGTTCGAAGGAGGGTTTGAACAGAGGAGCATGGACAGCTATGGAAGACAAAATACTCAAAGAATACGTCAGAATTCATGGCGAAGGAAAATGGAGAAGCGTTCCCAAAAGAGCAGGTTAGATGGTCCTGGGAACGAAAAGTTCTTTTTGTTCTTTCCAATTATAAAAAAATATAGGATATTTTTTGTTTCTTTGTATTTGGTTCAACAAGAAAAAGAATAAATAAATAAATAAACATTTGTGGTGAGTTATTCAGGGCTTAAGAGATGTGGGAAGAGTTGCCGGCTAAGGTGGTTGAATTATCTGAGACCTGATATTAAGAGAGGCAACATATCCAATGACGAAGAGGAGCTCATTATCAGGCTTCACAAACTCTTGGGGAACAGGTTTGATGAAATAATTCGTATTAATTAACCAGTTAGCTAAGCAAACTTCAGTACAAAAACACAAAAAGTTGTGTATTTTAATGAAACTTGCTTTAACAGTAACCCCACGTACGTGCAGTCTCCCCTAAATATAATGTTTCAAATTAAGTAAAATGCAAAATTAAAGCGATAATATCTTAAACAGCATGTCGGCATAAACAATCCTGCATCCTGAAAATGTATGTGTGGCTGATATATATTGCAGATGGTCTTTGATAGCTGGGCGGCTTCCAGGCCGAACAGACAATGAAATCAAAAACTACTGGAACACCAACATTGGAAAGAAAGTCCAAGGTCACTCCAACCCCACGGCCCTCAAACGGACATCAAATCAAGCTGCACAAGGAAACCTAATTCCCGCTAAGGATTTATTACCCGGCTCAGCTGCTCCACCTAAAGCAATTATAGGCTCAGGTGTGATACGTACCAAGGCGACAAGGTGCACCAAAGTTGTCCTCACGTCTGGACCACAAGATCAATCGGACGATCAGGATCATCGACTTGACATTAAGCCTCGTGTGCTTGAACCCAGCAGCACTTTATTAGGTGATCATGATGACTCGGCTGATTTTTCAAAATTCAATTTGGAGGAAAATAAATCGTCAAACTTCCTGGAGGACTTTGAGATGGATGAAAATTTCCTTTCAGATTTTCTCGACATTGATTTCTCGCAGCTTCCTTGTTTCGAAAATAACGAAGGTGACAGTAATATTATTACTAACACCGGTGACAAAGACCGGCCACCAGCAACATGTAATCCTCAGAGTACTACTACGACCCTTTTGGTTCCTGAAGAAGAAACGATGCATGGCTCGGATTTTCAGCCTATAGCTCCTCTGACTGAGTCCGAATTGGATTGGATCTAAGACACATACGAAACTTTAGTACTCCAAGCTAATAATTATCTAGTGCGTATATAGCGAGTGCGCCCAAAATTGCATCTAATTGGGCTTGTAAACTATCTAATTAATCTGTCATAATCTCCTTAAAGTTCTGAACGGATCATGTGAATCTTGGCTGTCCAAAATAAATCGCTGTGCATTCCAAACATATATTATAATTTATATATATGCCAGCTGCCAAGTCAAGCAAATTCTGCAACGAATTATGTTACTTTCAGATTGTCCTGCCGTCGTATATATTAATACAATACAAGACAATAAATAACATATATGGGTATATACGCAAGATATAATTTATTTTATTCTACTTAATATATGTATATATTATATATAATTGGGGTGACCGTGAATCCATAATGATGATCATGACAAGGTGACAAAATTTGATGTTGACGGGACCGGTTCCAATAATTGCACGAGTTCTTTTCAAAATATATTCAGCACTCAAAACGCGTGCATGCTTCTGATACAGCACCGCAACCGATAATTAAGGTAAATTGTCTTCTTCTTTTTTTTGTTATACATTTTTCTAATATTTTTAATTTTTTTTTTTAAAGTTACAACATCAATAAAAAATACATACTTAATCACTAAATAAAAATAAAAAAATAAAAAAGACTGGAGAAATGCTTAGGATCCATTATCGAGATCCTAAGTATAGCTGAGCAAAAATCTAACTCTGCCTCTGACTTCACACTGACTCTGCTATGGCTCTGCTCTGATTTCGTATCGACTTTACTTCTACTCTGACTTATTAAGTTATTGGAGTTGGAGTCAGAATTTTTTTAACCAAAACAATTAGAGTTAGAGTCAGAGATAACGATATACCGACTATATGTATTTTATAAAAATATTTTATAAAATTATACCGACTATATGTATTGTATATATTTTATAAAAATATATGTATTTTTTATATATTAATTTTATATTTTATATAATTATAACTTACATAGTTAACTAAATTCAATAATATACTAGTATAAACAAATGATTATAAAATAATATGCTTATACTATAATATAAATAGATTAAATTCACTAATAATAGTTTAATATTTTTTTTTCATAATAGACGAGGTCACCTGTTTACAAGTGACCCCCTTCTAATTTTATTAAAAACCCTAACTTATGGCGGAATAATACTATGCCAATCAAAAATAAATAAACAATAACTATAACTATCCCTATTCTCCACCCCAACAAAAAATAGAACTAGCACCTATACACTAACAGGACCCAAAAAAAAAAAACAGTAGCACTAACCAAAAAAGAAACACTTATTTCTCCCGCAAATAAGTCATTCCCAAATTATCCAATCTATACAAACCTCTTACTTCCTTGGGTAGTTGTCCATCCGTTCGAAATATCTTATTCTCCCCCTTAGCACCACTTTTAGCCAAAAAATCTGCAACATTATTTGCTTCTCTAAAGCAATAGTGAAGTCAAACTCCTCTATAAGAATCAACAATTCCTTCCAAAAATCCCAAAGATACCAAACTGTACACCTTTTAGATAAAACCCAATTTACAACTATCAAGGAATCACATTCAATATCAACTACTAAACATTGCATCTGTTTACATAATATCAAACCCTCCAATACCGCACTCAATTCAGCTTTATTATTGGAACAATAATCAAAATGTTTAGAGAAAGCAAACACCATCTAACTCGTACTACTCCTTAAAACACCTCCCCCACCACCACTACCTAAGTTATCCAAATTGCTTCCATCTAAATTTAATTTGAATCTGCCTGGGCTAGGCTTAGACCTACGTACAACTCGAGTGCTAACTCGACGTTTCTCTACAATCTGAATGTCTAAACGATTCAATGTAGCAATATCTGAACTAAACAAACGATTAACCTTAGAAACCTTCTTAGCTACTACACGAACCCAATATTTAATTGAGTTCCAAACCACATCCAAACTTTCAAATTTCCCTTCATCCGGGCTACACACGGCCTCTTCCACAATCTCCAAACTACAATAATAGGAATAGTGCCAATAATATTACCAACTTGTGACTACCTCGATGCTCTATTGAACCAAGCTTGAATTCTTTCACGCCATACTATTAACTATTACTACCATGTAACACTAGTGTATAACAATAACTAATATATAAACACTAATGTATAAGAACATGTTATACTAATTATATATTAACTAATGTATAATAAGATTTAATACTAATGTATTGTGTATAAACACACATATATAAATTTATAATAACGTGTAATACTAATATATAATAACTAAAGTATAATATGTACTAGTAATGTATGATAATCAATGTATAATAACATGTAATACTAATGTATAAATATTAACATATAATAACAATAATTTGTACAATAATTTATTTTTTTAATTTTTGTTATGTTTTAATAAAATTGAAACTAAAAAAATATTTAAAAAAAATGAAATGTAGAAGCTCAAATCTGATTAGTGAGAGTCCAAGATTGTCAAAATTAAAATTTCAAATAAGTTAAGAAAAAAAGTCCAAATTTGATTCCACCCCGACAAGTCAGAGTCGGAGTCGGATCAGAGGCTATGCAAATCAGAGTCAGAGTCGGAGGTCAAATTGTCAGAATCAAAGTCAGAGATAGGGCACTTTAACTACGATATTGTCGCTGCTCAATCCTAATCTCAAGCATTTCTCATCTACAAAACCACCAATGTGTAATTTAACATCTTCCCATATTATAATATACAATATAGTAAATACAATTTGAGTCTAACAATGTAGGGTAGAGCTGTGTTGATTGACAATGGATTTGTGTAATCCTCTTTTTTATTTCGTTTATTTTTCATGTATTTTTTTTTTTAGACATTTTTAAAAAATTCATAACATCATTAAAAAATAATTACTTAATCACATATTTGTGTGTGAAAACAAAGCCATGATAAAGAAGATTAAGGGCTCGTTTGAATACAGAAATCATTTCACCTCATCTCATCTGTAAAGGACGTGTCTCACCTCCCATATGCAACCGTAAACCTGTACAAAAATCAAAGCGTGGTCGGCGTTGTACGCTGGGAAAACTCTGATGCTTAAGTTAGTAAGAGTTTTTCAGATGATCTCAACAAGTAAAACCAAAATTCAAGTCCCCCCAATTCTCGAGGGTTACCTGGTATATATAAGATTCGATATAGTGTTTATCTGGCGCCAAGTTTATCGATTGAACTGGTCACGTATCTGCATGAGATTCCAACTGAACAGATTGTGTATCTGCATGGTTATTATCATCTTCTCGTATTTCGACGCACGTGGGTATATGATTTTATTGGGCCATGGACTCTCTGACTTCTTTGGCCTTGCATTTTGGGCTTCTCTTACTCATAGTGGGCCTCGTGCAAGAGTAGACCCTCCAGCTACCTCGCTAATTCTCTTTGCCATATGACGCAGGGAATTAATAACTATGGGTTTTCTGCTGTGGGCTCATGTGAGGTTTTCGGCGTTCAGGATGTTATGTAGTTGTCTTTGTTGGGTCGGCCCGTTTATATACTGTTGGGTTCCTGCCGACCCTTCACATTTTTTCCCCAGTGATGTTTTACTTTCCCTCCTTTACTGCGGTTACCTCCTCGGTTTATGCTGACGTGGTGAAACGAGAAGGAGTTTTCGTGTGGCGGTTCACCTTTTCACTTCTAATGTCAGTTTATGTTACTCCTGACTGTTGACGTTCTACATCCTTTCTCTTTAAGTATCCCTCATTTCTTTCTTTGTTTGTTCTCTCATTTGTGCTTCTTTTCTGGTTCTTGCTACTGTCCATCTTGCTTCTTTAATTTTCTTGCATTTTCTTCATTTTCTTCTTAATGGCTGAACAAGGTGATTCTTTTAACCATGTGGTCGTGGGTTCGAATCCCACAGATGATGCCAAATGTAAAGGACGTGTCTCACCTCCCGTCTGCAACTGTCAAGCTGCACAAAGATCAAAGCGTGGTCAGCGTTGTACACCTGGGAAAACTCCGATACTTAAGTTAGTAAGAGTTTTTCAGATGATCTCAAAAAGTAAAACCAAAATTCAAGTCCCCCCGTTCTCATGGGTTATCTGGTATATATAGAATTCGATATAGTATTTATCTGGTGCCGAGTTTATTGATTGAATTGGTCATGTATCTGTATGAGATCCCAATTGAACAGATCGTGTATCTGCATGGTTATCCTCATCTCCTTGTACTTCGACGCACGTGGGTATATGATTTTATTGGGCCATGGACTCTCTGACTTCTTCGGCCTTGCATATTGGGCTTCTCTTACTCATAGTAGGCCTCGTGCAAGAGTAGACTCTCCATCATCTTATCTCATTTCATCATTACAATTTATTCAAATTCTCATACAAAATATAATAAACAATTTAACTTTTTCAAATCTTAATATAATAATAATATTAAAAAATAATATTATAATAATATTTTATTTATTTATCTAAAATTATTTCATCTCACTCTCTGAACCAATCATAAAAATAAAATAAAATAAAATAAACAAATTCTGTACAAAATACCTTAATTAAATTCATGTAGAGATCGATCATTTCCTTTGGATTGTTCCTCGTACCTAGAATATGGTGTATTTACCTCATGAGTTGAACCACATGCGTTGTCTGTCTTGGATTTGGAACCGTAAATCACGTGATGAGAGCTAAGTGAGTAGGTGGTTGTTTTTGGGGCAGCACGTGTTTCCTTTCTCGGGGGTAGCTCCGAGCCTCCGAACATATAGTCCATGTATATGACGTCACGTCCTCTCGCTCTCGTATTGGTCCTTGTCCATGGGTTGAAAAATGCACGGCACTTACCAGTTGTAGAGCAGGGAAAATAAATTAAAATAAAATATGTTGATTAATTAATCTATAACTCGCTAGTTAACGACCACCTGTCACGTTTCAGCCCGCTGAGTAATTAATTGCTTTGACAGTTACAGGATAATTAAATTGGAATACATTCATAATTAATTAATTAATTCAAAAAATCACGCCGGAGGAATATCGCTTAATTATTATTTGTTTTTTTTTTTTGTTTTCTTCATTCCGACCTAGCAATAAAATAAAATAAATTGAGAATAAAACAACCATAATATATAAATAATTGGAACGAGCACATGATTAATTAGGTTAAAAGATCTGGATGAATTTATATATTTTATTAATTAATTTCAGTGCGACATAAGATAGATACAAATTTACAAAAGCAGGCCGGGGCACCCACCAATTACTATGAATCAATCACATGAAGTTTAAAGATATTATATCTCATTAATGGCAATAGTTTAATAATAATTGACGACGACGGAATTTCACTTTACGAGTTCAAAAAGTTGATACAATTCACATTTTGATTTCGAAGGGCAATTTCGTTCTGACGTGCGAGGGTGATTAATCCTGACTTAAAAAGATGGGTCTCGTTAAAAAAATTTATATTTTTTAAATACGAAGTCTATTTTTTTTTTTTTTACAAAAATCTATAAACTTATCTATTTGAGGTTGGTATAAATTATTTTTATTTCTCTTATATGTCTTTCAATATTAAAATACAAAACATCAACACCGATCAATTTTTCTTGACTTTCTTTGTGCTTTTGGACAAAATTATTGAATTTTTTTATTATATATAAAAGGAAGTAAAATTACACAGGCATGACTTTTTTAATAATTCTTTATTCAATTATATTTTAAATTAAGAGTATTTTTATAAAATAATTTATAAAACATCAATTTCTATATATATATATATATATATATATATATATCTTTATTTTAAAACATTATTATATAATGATCAGTTGTAAAAATAATCGTACGTGTATGATTATTCAGAATGGAATGAATTTACATCAAATACAAGGTAATACCATTAAGTGGTTATCTTATAATTTACACACTTCCTATCATGTTTTCTCCCCTATTCATTTCATTCATTCTCAAAAATAATATTTTTTTTTAACAAAAAAAAAAAAAAAAAAGGTAAACGAATGCTAGATATTTAAAAACAAAGAAAACATTTTGCCCATTAATTCCACCTTAATTACGAGACAATTCCAATATCCATCGCTTTTCTTTTTATTGTCGAAAAGATTGCGAGACAATAATACATGAAACAATCCCCAAACGTACCTTTTGTTCATTAAAAACGGGGATCAACGTGGTTAATTTGACATTGACAAGAACGCAGGACCTTTTCATGTATGTCTCTAAAGTTCCTTTCAAGACTCAACGCCCCAAAACATGTACTCTTCCTGAAATGATTCTACATCGCCATTCCCACGCACATGTTCTTATCACAAACCTGCCTATCAATAATAGTTGTATCAATTATTGAGCATGCATCGCCATAATCTTGAGTATTGCATGCGGTTATGAAACCATTAATATTGAATGTTCAAATTATATTTATTTGATTTTTATTCAAATATTAGTTGAACTTCAATTTATCATTGAACTAATTAAGTTTTATGTATGCAATCGATTCATTTGTGTTTTGAATGGGCACGAATTCAACTCGTTCACGTGCTATTGTATGACTTTAGTTTTTATTAATATTTTCTTAAATGATAAGCTTTATTATTGAAAGCTTATGTGAACTACTTAATTATGTTAAGATTAGGACGTTTAGGTTAACTAGGTATATTTTACAAACTTCAACCACGAGTGATTATGAATTTATATGAGAAAAATTATATTTTTAAGCCAGTGTGTAGAACACATTTAATAAAACAAAAATGCTATTTTATCCATTCAATTTGCTCTCTCATTTTGACACCTCATGTATTGTAATTTTTTTTTAAAATTTGTTTATTTACTTAATAGTTAATGAAGTAACTACTAGTGTATTGATATTTTTTTTATATAATTTTTAAAAATATTTTAAAATGATAAAAAAATATATGAAAAAAAATTGAAAATGCTTAGAGCACTAGTAGTACTCTAGCTAAAGTTTGACCAAAATTTGATGAGAAAATTTATTTTTATAAATTTAGCTAGCCACTTTTCAACAATATCAAATAACAAACTCTCCAAATTTATCACTATTCTATTAAAATATTGATTTTGACATTTTAGTTTATTTTAATTTTAGTTGTAATTGGAATATTTATTCATTATTAAAAAAAGTATATATTAATTTTCTAACGTTCATATTATTTTAGCGAATATAATTTTAAATATCTCAATACACTTAAAATCACTTCATTAATCACTAAGTAAAAAAAAAAAAAAATTGTTAAGCGGTCAAATTGAGAGGTACAACTTGGGAGGCAAAGTAGTTTTTTCCTTTACAAAATCCATCAATAGAGCACTCTCAATGGTTCTTGTAAAATACATTTTTCTTTAAAATATAAAGAAAGATGACCAAAAGTCCATTCCATTGGATCTTCTATTCTATTTCTATTTTACATTTAGCTACAGCAAATCCTCTACATGTAGAGATAACTATTCATTCCTCTAAACACTTTTTTATTATTTCTCTCTCATTTCATCCTTTTTCATTTTTATCTTATTTTCATTTTAACCATTTTATCACTTTTGTCCATGCCCTACTTTCTTATCTTTCATCTACTCTCTAGCACTCCATTTATAGTCCCTTCGACTTTTATGCATGCAGAAGTTTTTATATTGTTAATAACAAAAACAGGTATTTTTTTATCGTTTTACTCTTGTTTTAAGTAATTTAAAATATTACATTATACATAAAGAAATATTGCAAATATCAAAATATATAATGTATAGAGAAATATTTGAAATATATATTGTGTAGAGAATGTAATATTTAAAATAAATAAAAAAGATTAAAAAATATAATATTTAAACGATATAAAGAAAAAATAGATAATCTGATATATGACATATTGTAAAAGTTAATATATAAAATAAAAAAAATAAATTCTAATAATGTATTTTAAAAGATAGGATAATGAAGCCATTGTGCCCATATATGATCACACTCTCTCCAAGTCTCTTCTCGCACAGTTTATCAAACAGTTGAAGCGCACAAGGACCTTACCATCAGTACACAAACCCTCAACCAAAGTACCAACTGTCACCATATCCGGCTCAAAGCTCATCTTCGTAATCTCCCCAAACAGCCCAAATCCAATGATCCATAATCCACAACATTCAAGTTGCAACAACAATTAATCAAAAGAAACGAAAAAAAAAGTGTTATGAAGGACAACATTCAAGTCAAGGACCACCAAAGGACAACGTTCAAGTCAAGGACCAAGTCGACACTACCTTAGAGGGGAAGGAATTTAGTATGCTTTTGTTTATTTTCATTAGCAGTGAACTGATAAAGCTCAAGGACCACCAAAAGAAACGAAAAAAAATCTCAAATAACCAACAGAACCTCAAGAACGAAAAGGTAAAACATGGTCGACGGTGGAAATAGATCCGAGAAAGAAAAAAAAACCAAAAGAACGGGGAAAAATCTAAAATCCAGAAACATATGGAGATACAAAAGAGTATGGAAAAAAAGAAAAAGAAAAAGGAGAGTCGGCGATGGTTGCAGGCGGCGACAGTGGAGACTTTAGCATTGGGCTAACAACGACTGTTTTGGAGAAAGAAGGCTACGACTGTTCTTCAGTTTTTGGGAAACTTCAACGTGTTTGGGAGCCTTTTCCAGGAGATGCTTTGCAGTGGAAGAGCCTTTCGCACACGATGAAAATACAAGCGGGAAGCATTTTTTTTGTATGAAAAATTATTTGGCCAGTCAAAAAAGGTATGGCCAAATTTATTAGGGTTGTAAGACGGTCGGTCTGGGCCAAAAGTCTTTATGATCGGTTTCGATCTAATGAGTAGGGGTATTTCAGTCTTCGATCCGGTCCCGTGGTGGGAATTTCTCAAATCAGACTGAGCGAACTCAAAAATTTTTATTTTTATTTTTATAGATATATTATTTTATATAATAATTATATAATAAATTATGTAATTAATAAATATGTTATTAATACTTGTTAATATTCTATAAATTAACAATATTTTATATATATCTTCATCTAACCTATCATTATTAACAATATAAAATTTTAAATATGTTATTAACACTTGTTAATATTCTATCAATTAACTAATATATAATATCAATTAGTTAATTATATAGTAATTATATAAATTAATAATATAATTTTTATCTAATTTATTATCATTGACCATATAAAATATTTTTATTGAATTTGTTATATAATCCACATTAATATGTCATTTAGTTTAATTTAGTATTTTAAATAAAAAAATTTTATTAATTGATTTAAAAAAAAAAAAGCCAGACCGAATGGATCGGACCAGACCGATAACTACCGATCCAGTCCTGTCCTTATAGGTGTTCGGTCTGGAAAAATAGTGAACCGCAAAGTTCGGTCCATGGCCGGACCAGACTGGACCGACCCATTTACACCCCTAAAATTTACTATACATTTGTTGACTTTGGTATGGTTAGTTTTTAAGCAGATAAATTTTTGTCAAAATTTGACTATGGCTATCTCACTATTAGTGTTCTTATGTAGTATAATTTGATTTGTAAAATTTTAAAATTTAAATCTTACAAATTAAATATTACCATTTAAATGATGTAGATGGTATGCTCTACACATCGGCAGAATATAATAACTCTTTATACAAATATATTCCAATAAATTGTTTATAAATTTAGACATTTACATTGAGATTATAGTTATAATGACTTAAGTGGTATCGCATCAATGGCAGAGCTGCATTTATCTAACAACCCTCCCTCCCCAAAATCCAAAATGTTTTTGAAAAATCAAAATATACCCTAGTTTTTAATCATAATTTAAAAAATATAGAAAATTATAAAAAATGGCTCCTCCAAAAAAATTTATAATTCCCATATGCTCTGCAAAATTTTATAAAATTCTAATATACTTAGAAATGTCTCTCCAACATACTTAGAAATGTGTTATGTAAGTACTGCATACTTATTTAAAAAAGAATGTAAATCCTAGGAGTGAAAACCGACAGATGTGGTTAAGTTTCAATCCAAAACCGAAACCGAACCGACTAATTTGTTATGCTTAAAACTATCTAGTTAAGGGGAAGGAAACCGGTGACGTCAGTCTCGGCATGATTCCTGTTGGTTCGTCGATTTCCAGTCAGTTATGCAAACACAAACACAAAAATTATAAACCTAGAAAATGATAAAGGTCCAAAACAATTGACAACGTATCACGATCCCCGATTGGTAACGGAAGCAATAAATATGCAAAACTTAAAAAATATACTATATATTCATTGATTTATATTGTAAAATTTCATAAGAAATAAATTCAAAAAATCAAAATCACACCACATACAGACATAAAAAGATTTGCCAAGAGAGAGAGAGAGATTGGAAGTGAGCTACAAAGATGACATCGAGGTGAGGTGGATCTCATCGGCGGCATGAAAGAGGAGAGAGGATGTGTGCACTGCAGTTGTCTGTGTGAGAGATGAGAGAAAGTTTGAAAGAGAAATTGAGAAAGAGAGAATTGCGAGGAGGAGTGGAGGGGGTAATAAACCCTAAATCCAAACGACTTCGTTTGGTGTATTAAACCAAACAACGCTGTTTCGTATTAATTTTTTTCTAATCCTCAAGTGTAAAATGACGCTCTCTAACTCACTCAAGTTAAATAGAGTCGTTTTACGTAAGATATATATAAAAGAATATATACATCTGCTATCGGCTGGTTCGGCGGTTTGATATTGGTTCAAATCGGGATTGAATCGGCCTATGTCGGTTTTAGAAAATTCCTACTGCTGGCCGATTAGCTCTCCACCAGTTCTGGTCGATGACGGTCAATCCATTCGGTTCCTATACACCCCTAGTGAATTTCATATTTATTCATCTACACTCTATAATTACAAATATAATTTTATATTTCCCCTTTTCCGAAGCTTTCGCCATTTTTCAGCAACTAAATAATGGAAGCAACAAAAAAATAAAGAACACGACTTTTCCTGTGGAACCATTACCGAACCAACCGGGAAGAAAGAGAGAAAAGACCTGCATGAAAAGCCCAACTTACTTTCAAATGCAACCTGAATCTTATTTTGTGTAAGCCCCATTTGGAGGACTTCATCAAATGCCCTAAAAACAAGGAGCGAGGAATCCTACCATGGCGCGGCACGGCCCAAATAATAACCTTAAATAGCCCAGAAACTGTAGAAACATCAGTAAATGCAGACTGCAGTTATCTCCGACCCCAAATTCGGTGTTTGTTTGTTTCTGAAATTAACGATGACCGCTGAGTCCCAGTCTCCAAGTTTTGCGCGGAAAGGTCAGCAGTCTAGCCCTCCATGAAAAAAACGTTCGTAATTGCTTCTTAGTTAGGGTTTTGATTGTTCAAGCTTTGATAGTTTTAGTTTTGAGCTTTGTTAAAGGTGTTTTTTTGTTTGTTTGTGGGGTTTTCAATTTTCTGCAGTCGTTGTTCATCTCAGAGCCACTGGCGATGCCCCTATACTCAAACAAGCCAAATTTAAGGTATTTCTTGAAAGGATTTTATTTTACTCAAAACTCTATCCGCATAATATGGTGGCGATTTGGACGTATTCCATGACGCAGATATCTAAGTCTATACTCTAAAAGAATTAGTCGATATCATAATTGGAACTCCTCGAAATCATTACAGAATGCAAGAACTTCTCCTGCGCGGGCACTATGTGATCCGATTTACCACCCTCATATACTGAAGTGGGTCTTACAGTCCCTCATATCCTAACTTTGATACTATTTTGTGACGATCCAAGTAAACTTTAAGTCATTTGAGCCTAAAAGAAATAATCAACGCTACAATTGCAGTCTCCTGGTAATCATTATAAGGGCAAGAACTTTTCCTCCCAGCCAAAGTAGAAACCCACACCCCCCCCCCCAAAAAAAAAAAAATCTTTAATCCGGGGTATTACACTCCTTGAGTAACAATTCATGTGTCAGAAACTTGTGACCATTACATATGTGCGAGCCCATGTTCAGAAATTTTTTAAGTTTCCACCTTCACCAGCTTCACTAGTGTATAGAATCAAAAGGGTAGTATGCCTTCATTCAAAGAAAACTATGGTATATATATAATTTTGTCCTCTTTACTTTTTATTTGCAATTTACACGCAATAGGATTTAAACTTATGCTATTGATTAATGTGCAAATAAAACACACATATATAGACTTGTGCCTGTCTGTGTGGCTTTGCTATCACATTCTTTTTGAAAATGTGTTAGAAATGGATAGAAACTTTTTCTTTATGTGCTGGACCCTTTTCTTGATATCACTTTAATTTACAAATCTCAAAATGGCTTGATTTGAGGCATAAGAGTTCTTTTCTTTGCTTTTATTATTCTTTGTTTTGTAGTAGCTTATGAAAAAATATTTGTATAGGTAACCCCTAGGGGTTGACTCAAGTGGTAAGGGCCTTGATCTTAGTGGTATGCTCCCTCTAGGTCTAGGGTTCAAATACTTTGGTACAAACAATCTTTAGGGGCCACGTCCCTTCGGTAAAAAGTTGATGAACTACCTGATCCATGTGATGGGGATGTGTTACACAGCTCCAGGGTTTAACCATGTAAAAGACACTGCATTTGCTCAGTCTCCGTGATTCCTTGTCATCAAAATATTTGTTTATTTTCATTTTTGTCTCGTTCAGAAATTCTAAACTTTACCTTTTGAATATTTCTTCAATTTGTATTTTACAATTTGAAATCTTGGTATTCACATGTCAAATATTCTTTCTATGGCAGATACTTGGAACTGAAAAGTTTGCAAAAGTGATTGACTTTCTTCGGCGGCAGCTTCATCGGGAAACATTGGTAAATGTTTGTGGTGTTGTTTTCTTGTATTTGTTATGATCCTTGGGCTTCAGAGTAATGTTTTTCTTTTTTTAGTTTGTTTATGTCAACAGTTCGTTCTCACCAAACCCAGATGAATTGGTAATCGATCTGTATAATGTAAGGTCCTTTAACTTTATTATTATCTTTTTAATAAAATTTACCTTTTTTTAATTTTGGGTGGATATATGTTTGCTATATTGGGATTTTACTTCATTGTGTTTCATTCTTCTATTTTCCTTCACCAAAGTAAAATATCTACTATTTTATATTTCATTTATGTTGAAGGATGGTGCAAATGCATTATAAATGCATTGATTTATTTATTTTTGATAAGTAATCAAAGATATATTAATAGAAATAGGCAAAGCCCAAGTATACAAGATAGTATACAAGAGATAAGACCTATCTATGTCGAAGTAAGGGAAGCTAGAAAGTAATGAAAATTCAGGCCATTAAAATCTAAAGCAATGGCCTATAGAAATAAAGTTCAGAAAAATAGCGTTCTAAGTTCCTCCGGAGATTGCTCCTTGTTTTCGAAAGTCCGATCATTGCGCTTTTGCCATATACACCACATAATACAGATCGGGATCATATTCCACACTGCCTTGATTTGTTGAACTCCCTCGGAAGTGTTCAGCTGGCCAATAGATCTACCACTGTTGCAGGCATAACAAAGGCTAACTCTATCCGGCTAAAGACTTCTGTCCACAAGGCTCTAGTAGTCTTGCAATGTAGCAAGAGGTGTTCCACTGTCTCGCCAGATCTCTTGCACATGCAACACTAGTCTAGTATAACTAACCGGCGCTTCCTCAAATTGTCGGTAGTCAGAATCTTCCCCAACGCTAATGTCCAAGTAAAGAAGATCGCTTTCGGAGGCGCCTTATTTCTCCAGATTCTCCTCTATGGGAAAGGGATATTTGCAGCTTGGGAAAGGGACTTATAAAAGGATCGAACTGAGAAAATGCCCTTACCCGCGGGAGTCCACCACATCCTATCCACTTGCTGTCTACTCGGCTTCACAGAATAAAGAAGGCTGAAAAAAGCTTCAAAGATGTCCATTTTCTAGTCTTGCGCCGCTCTACTAAACGTGACGTTCCACTGCACTTGGTCCCCTGTTAGAAGCATAAGGTCCTCTATTGAAGCTTCCTGGTTGCATGCCAACTGAAAAATAGCTGGAAATGTATCCTTTAGGGCCTTATTCCCACACCATATGTCCCTCCAAAACTTAATGTGAGAATCCCTCCCCATCACCAATTTAGAATGGCTACTAAAATTCCCACCCCCTCCTAATGTGTTTCCAAACTCCCACACCTCTAGCCTCGTACACCAGCCCCCCTACATGCTTCCATATTTACAATCAATCACTCGCTTCCATAGGGCTTCTGTCTCCTTATTATACCTCCATAGCCACTTCCCGAGCAGGGCTAGTTTGAAGGTTCTCAGATTTTTAATACCCAAACCACCTGACGAGAGTGGTTTACACACCTTATCCCAGCTGACTAGGTGAAATTTGAATTCATCCCCTATCCCACCCCATAGGAAATCACGATACAGTTTATCAATCCGAGCCGCTACCGTGGCAGGCAACTGGAACAAAGATAGGAAGTACGTAGGTAAGTTAGAAAGGGTACTTTTGATAAGAGTCAAACGGCCACCTTTCAACAAATACAATCTTTTCCACCCTGCCAATTTCCGTCCTATCTTCTCTATGACTGAATCCCATATGGATGAGGCCCTTGCTGCAGCCCCCAACGGCAATCCCAAGTAGGTAATACGGAGAGAAGCTACCTTGCACCCACGAATACTAGCTAGATGCCTAGTATTACTCACGTTCCCTACTGGTACTAACTCTAACTTGTCAAAATTAACTTTCAGGCCTGACGCTGCTTCGAAGCATAATAACAAAGCCTTCAATGCCCTCAACTGGTTTCGATCTGCCTCACAGAATATAGCATGTTATCTGCAAAAAGTAAATTAGACAAAGTAATAATGCTCCTATTGGGATAACCAATCGGAAATCCAACCACAAACCCATGCGTAACCGCCGCCGATGTCATCTTACTCAAAGCCTCCATAATGATAACAAAGAGAAGTGGAGACAAAGGATCTCCTTGCCTTAGGTCTCGAGAGTTGCTAAAGAAGCAGGTAGGACAGCATTTAATCAATACTGAGAATCTGGCTGTAGAAATGCACCAACTAATCCAAGTACGCCACCTAGGCCCAAAGCCGCATCTCCCCAACAAATGCAAGAGGAAATCCCAATTTACATGGTCATATGCCTTCTCCATATCTAAGTTGCATTGATTGATAATAAATATTTATAATATAACTACTCTATTTTGTGGATTTTAATTTCTGCTGTCTGTTAGATTTAGGAGGAATTTGTTCATGGAGTATTTAAACACTCTTACCCTGCTGCATGGCATTATATAAAACTTAGGAAGAGGAAAAGGGAGCTGCATTTGGTGCATTGCACTAAAGGTTGTTATCTTTGCAGACAACATGCTTAAAATAGCCATATTTTGGGTGACCACAAATGTTTGAATGGCAGTCCACCATGGTGGTCGAATCTATCTGCTGGCATGTATAATGTCAACTGTCAATCCATTTTCCTTCTACTTTAGTGTACTTTGTCTGTGCTAATCATGTTGACCGTGCGGTCTGTTTGGGGGGGGGGGGGGGGTTGAACGTGGTCTTCTTCTTTTTTACATTTTCAGGATTTTCTACCTTATTATTTTCAATTCCAAAATTGAATAATTAGCAAGAATTGTAGAGGGAAAGGGAGGTGCAAGTTACTGGCGAGATCATGTTTGTTTTTCCTAATAAGCAAGGAGCTGAAATCCTAGTTATATTTGTATATTGTTTTTGTAATGTTAGTAATATTGTCTTTCCCTGAGATGTCACATTTGACTGTGTATGTCCAATTTAGTTTATGTGCTTATCTATTAAATGTTCATGGCTAGTGTACATTTCACCATGACTCAATTATCTTCTTGGACATTGCAGAATTTTGGAACTTTTGATGGTAAACTGGTGGTCAATTATGCTTGTTCCATGGCATGGGGTTAACTCATGGTGATGGGTCGGCTGTTGTAAAATTGTTTATATGGTGAGTATATTTGCGGAATGCACTCAATGTCACTGCCTCTGATTTCTCCTTCATTTGATGGAGCGTGAGGAATATAATATGATTCAGATGAGCCCCTGAGAGCAAAGCAAAACAAGGGAAAA
Source organism: Cyclocarya paliurus (assembly GCA_029856935.1). Lineage (NCBI taxonomy): Eukaryota > Viridiplantae > Streptophyta > Magnoliopsida > Fagales > Juglandaceae > Cyclocarya > Cyclocarya paliurus. Next base: position 772,532 of record JARVXP010000352.1, read on the forward strand.
AAACAGTAAAAAGAGAACGCTCCTTTTTGTTCCTCCTCATCACTGATTTTAAGAGGGCGCATGTGTTTGCAGAATTTTGGATTGCTACTTCCGTACGTGCAAGGAAACAGGATTTGCTGGTAAGTTGATGGTTATGATTATGATATGAACTGCGTGATGATTTGAGTTGGGCGATAATTGTAACTGCGTACGATATGGGTATAAAAAGCTGTAATTTTCTGTTGATTGCCATCTTACAGCCGAATAAACTCTGATATATGGCCGGAAGAGTTGCAGTAACAATTAGCATGCCAACTCTTACCTCTACTTTCTTTTAGAATCTTAAGGTGCTGTTTGGATAGTGAGATGAGATAAAATAAAAGTTGAATAATATATTGTTAGAATATTATTATTGTTTTGAGATTTGAAAAAGTTGAATTATTTATTATATTTTGTGCAGAAATTTGAAAAAGTTATAATGGTGAGATGAGATGAAACACTTTCACTATCCAAACACGGTCTAATTATTAACAGCTTGTCTAGGTACAGACAAGTTAGCGGATGAATCTGCGTGCCAAGCTTACTTGGTCTGTTGCGGTCAGAGTAACTTTTATTTTTAAAAAAAAAAGAAAAGAAAAGGAAAACGCAATTAGAAGAGAATTTGTCTCCCTCGCTTCTTAGATCCTCTTTGTCTCCCCTTCGTCTGTCTCTCATCCTTGTTGAAAATGAACAGAGACATAGAACTTCTTGTGCTCCACTTGAGCCCCCGAAATTGCTTTAGTTTTTCTCACTATCTTTCTCATCTGAGTTATATAAAGAAAAAAGACAAAGTTTAATCATTTTTAAAAGTTGTGGGCAGATAAAATTAAGATGAATCGAGCGAGGAAGATGAGAAGAAGTAATTGCATCAGACATGAAGCTCGATCCAAGTCATCTACTATCAAAGAGAGTGTGTTGTCATAGTCCAGAAACATTACTTTCTTCCTTCCCTTTGAGGCATCAATGATTTGCTCAAACATATCCAAGGCTGATGAATGGTGTTTGAACAACAATACAACAAAATTAGATTAATCATTTTGAAGCCTAACACAACCACCAAAAAATGGGAAAAAAGAAAAGAAAAAAGCTTTTTTCTTTGAGAAATGTTATGCCTCACAATCCAAGAGCTTTGGTAATGGTCGGCCAAAGAAGGCATGGTTGATGGTTCTGATAGGGGTAGGAGAACAAGCTCTCATCGAGTCAACCCAAGCACTTATTCTTCCTCCCCTATGATCTCAGGTACTTCAGAAACTTCTTCAGTCTTGAAATGGAAATGTACTCCCTGGTCATTCCTACCATGAAAATGGATGGTTTCGACATGGCCATAGTAATTGCAAGGTTGACACGAGAATGGAGCAAAATGGAGAGAGAATGAAAACGGAGAAGAGAATGAAGATGCTATCAAATGAAACGCATAGTTTAGCTTACCACTCCAAAACGAACTGTTTTATTTAACATCCAGGTGGATGATTAGTGCGTGATTCATCCCCCAAATCGATTGCATTTAGATTTTTTCAATTATTAAGGCTGGTTTTTCCTTGCCATGTACTAAGCCGAGTTTGAATGAGTGATTAGTAGATAATCAAACTTTAATTTTATTCAAAGAAGAGTTAAATTTGGCTTTATTATCGAGTTATAGTTTATGTCTATGAGCAGTTCATTTATTTTTCGAGAATTTTTTCACAAGCTTACAAAATCTAGAAAAAATTAACAATTTATATCATTTCGTATAATTTTGTCTAGAAATCATGATAAACCAACTTTGTATCTTTGTAAAAATCTTTATATATATATATATATATATATATATATATATTGATGATCTATTCATAAGAATTTAAACAACGTATATTATCACGTGCAATTGCCAGAAAGTATTCAGCTTGATAATTCTTTCAGAAACAAGCATCACTGGATTACTTGTCCACGATACTTCTTGTCTTACATAACGTGCCATTTGTCCCATTGAAATGTCTTTTCTGTACCTGGTTTCTGGCTCTTGCATTTCAAATTTTGAAGAATTTTAAGGCTCACACGTTTCAACTTGGCCGCCCCAAGAGCTTGAACACACCGATATTGTATAACTTTCATTAGCCAATGCTCCCAGTCAATTCACAAGTTTTATTAATTTTCTTATAATTCTCTGCTAACATTGAAACGGGCAGTTTAAAGCTAAGCATGCAATCAATCATATTTATTTGTTTCAGTTCTAATAATTAGGTGGATAGGTTTGACTCTAAGCGCCCATTGATTCGATGTACTTGCTCTGTAGCACGTCGTACAAAGCTCATGTCTTTGTTGCACTCATGGAAAGGTCTTGGAGCCTCATTTACATTGGTTTCTTTGCGTAGGTTCCACTTTGGTACGTTCATTCTTAGAAAGGGTTCGAGACAGAATAGAGAAAATAGTAGTGGCTGAATTTAATAAGTTTCCAACTGGGAAGATATTGTTGTTATTATTATTATTATTATCATTATTTTGAACAATTGGGAAGTTATTTACTAGAATGCAAGCTGTGGTACTTCTCCGGCCCTCTGGTTGTTGCAGCTGAGCTCATGCAAACAGGATGGTAGTTTAATCTTAATTAGAATGTGTCAGGATGGACCCGCAGTCAGTCCAGCTTGCAGGCACCTTGCAGGTGCTACATCGTTCATGCATGGTATGTGCAACTCATAAGTACTACAGCATGCATGCATCCTACTCATCTGCCACTATCAGATCTGAATAATTGGTGAGGAAGAAGGCAGCAAAAGCCCCACGAAATAAGAATCGACGTTGGTCGGGTAGGTTGAGCTTTAATGAGACCAGATAGTAGGAAGTATTTTGTAGTTTGGATATACAGGTACTGCTACACCCACCGACACTCTCCACCGATAGTGTCATCGAGAAGGCCAATTTTCTCTTCTTCTTTTTTTTTTTTTCAAACATTTTTTTGAATCCTATAAACATTTTTAAAAGAAAATAAAAATTACAAACTCATTAAAAAGTTCTTCCTTAGCTATTAAGTAATAATAATAATAATAAAATCGGTGAGATTCTCAATAAGCCAAGCATTTTCCAATATTTGTGGTAGACATTGGGGGGTTTTTGCCTTTTGGGTCCTCCTCAAGATGGAAGACAAAATGATCTGTCTCTTTTGTTTGGCTTTCCTAAGTTCATATATATAAAGAAAAATTATATTTATAATTGGGAAGTGTGTAAATATTACATAATTTTTTTAAAAAATAATAATAAATATGAGATTCATATGAAAAAATATAATTATTTTTTAATAATAAATTTTACTTTTTTTTAAAAATAATTATACGATACTTACATACTTTATTATTATATCTAACATTACTCAAACAAAATAGGAGCAGTGGATTTTAGTTTGTGTCTTCAGTGTGAAAATAACCTCTTTTCAAGTAAGTTAATCAAAAAAGAAATCTTATTAAGTTATTATAAATTCAAAAGATCACTTATTTTTCAACGTGGCCAGTGAAATGCATCCAAGCAAAGAATATGCAAGTTTCGTATAAATTTAGAAAGTAAATACTTTTAACAATAAAGAGATTTTATAAAAATAAATTTATAAATTGTTGTGATTTAATATACTACATTAATTTATGATTTTACTTTTATAAAATCTGTTTATAACTATAATACTTCTCTTTAAAAAAATTCTCAAATCTTTTCGTATAAATCTAATATTTGGAAAAATAAAATAAAATAACCATAACATTAGTGGGAAGCTTAATAACATAATACAAATGCCTAGCTGGCATCAGAAGGTGGACTGCTGGAATCATCTGGTGGTGGGAGTGGTTTTTGGGGTCTCTTCAAATGCTTTTTATTCTGAAGCTAGCCGACAGGAAAAAGTGCTAATGCCAATAAATTCTGCTATATTGCCCGTAACTCTCAGGAGTATGGATTCAGAAAATAATTCGACTCCTATCCTTTCATTTTATCTTATTAATATAATTTTTATATATAATAAATTAATTAATTTTTTTAATTTTTAAAATAATAATAATAATATTTTAATAATAATTATTCAACTTTTAACTTTAATCTCCTCTCACAATCTAAACATTTGCTTAAAATGAGATCGGATATCCGAGGAGATTTGTCCATGTCAACATTTCCAGTCATGAACATGGTCTTTTTTACTAATCAAGTTAAGGGTGTTTTTCGATCGTTCAAATCAATTCAATTTATTTTAAACTAATATATTTTATTTTTTTATAGATTTGGAGATGAGATAAGAATTTTATATTTTATTTTAAAATTTAAAATATTATTTTTTAGTTTTGAGATTTGAAATAATTGAATTGAAATTTGAAAAAGTTATATTAGAATTTGAAAAAATTGAATTATTTATTATATTTTGTATAAGAATTTAAAAAAATGTAAAAATAAGATGAGATAAAGATAAAAATTTTGAGTGAAACATATTTTCCACTCCATTCTCCAAAAAATCTCTCCTTAAAAATGAACTTTTTAAGTAACAAATGGCCTTGTCTCATCTCTAACAAGCCCCCATAATAATGTCAACAAGCCCTCGCTCACTTTTATCATCATTCTTTGCTCTTTACACCATCCGTCGTTTCCATCACCAAATAATCCGTGTCACCGATCGAAAAAATCCGCAGTTTAGTGCTTCCCCTTCAAAACTGATTTGGACCAATCAATGGTAGTGATTTACAGTTTCAGCATACCAGAGAGCTGATACACTACATGAATGTTACCAAATTCATGAAAAACTACGAGGGTGAAAAAAAAGATGAAAAAAGGAGGTGATAAATTATGAAAAAAACTGGATACAACTCTGAAATGAATGGCAAGAAATTCACCGAGTTCAAGGGGAGAAAACAAATAGCTATGCAGTTTACAATACATCACTGAATCCCTTATCCAGTTCAAGGAATTTGCTAATCCACTCTAAATTTAAAGGACTCTCATTAGAGAAATCAAAGAACTCATCCACATCAAAGTTGATTTCTGAATCTTCAAGTCCTTTGTATGAATTCTCCTCGTTTCCTCTCATTGCTACATTGACTTTCTCTTCCGCTCTATTTTCCCGAGCATTACAGTCCTCTCTTGTTGCAGCTGATCCCCTCTGTTTCTCCTGCTTTATTTTCTTGCTCAAATGAGAATTCCAGTAGTTCTTTATCTCATTATCGGTTCGACCCGGTAATCTTCCGGCAATCAGAGACCACCTAAGAGAAATAATCGGAAAGCGAAAATCAAAATAAGAAAACTTGATTATATTCAGAAATACGAAGCAATTTTTTCCCTCAATAATTAACCTGTTTCCAAGTAGTTTATGAAGCCTTAGTATCAAATCTTCTTCTTGGTCTGATATATTTCCTCTCTTGATGTTGGGTCTTAAGTAATTCAACCATCTTAGCCGGCAACTCTTGCCGCAACGATTAAGACCTTCAATATATAATAACAAGCACAGACCTGTTAAGCCTTTGCGATCAAATTTTGTAAAGATTTCTTTATTTTCTTATCAAAGATACTGAAGTTGAGAGTTTAGGATTCTCTGCTGGAATGAAAAAAGACCTGCTTTAGCCGCAATTGTCTTCCACCTTTTTGGACCATGGCTTGCAATGACCTCCGCCAGTCTTCGATCTTCCTCCGCTGTCCATGCTCCCTTATTGGCTTCCTTCTTAATGGAAACATTATTCTTGGCTTTCATTTGGTTCACTTCTCTTTTAATAGACTTATCTGTCATGGGTGCCATTAGCTTATGTCCGTGTATATCTAAAGACTAAAGTTGGAGAAAGAGTGAGATATGTACGGAGAGAGAGAGAGAGAGAGAGAGTTCTTAAGCTTGGGGAGCTTTGCTACTTATGTAGAGGGTGATGCTCTGGTTCTTTGATCTATTATCTACCTTTCTTGGTGGAGGAGAAGAGCCTCAACTAACGCTTATATATATATGTGTGTGAAAAAGAGGCCTGACTTTGGCAGTGAATAAAGGGAAAGTCACTCTGATCATGGGCCTGATGATTGAGCAATAAGGGTGCTATAAAGTTTTTACATACTCTACGCTGCTACAAAGGCTGCTAAAGAAACGAATTTAATTTACTTAGTGCGCATGTACCAGCTTTTTGTGAAAAAAAAAAAAAAGGGTGACAAAAGCATCATAATTAGTGAGGAAAGATAAACAGATCAGATGGTTGTGGTAAAGACATTAGATCCCCAGAGTAGGATAGCTTTATCATGTAGTGGCCATAGTAGGTAAAAAAAATGAGTGATTTCAGTCTGTAAAATTTCCTTTAAGCATGTGCAAATTATTATAATGAGGGCATGCAGATTGATTCTAAAAGGTTCATGACAAAAGGGAATGCTAAAGGATAGACAAGGGGATCAATACAATATTTAGCTGCAAGCAACAGTTTTGTCCCTGAAAAAGAGATGTTTTCAGAGCCACGTAAAGGGAGAGAACCTTATTGTGAGTGCATGAAAAACTAAACTGATTGGTTGGATCTCCTTAACATTGCAGTAAGACTCTGAGGTGTCTGATTTGACTACATATATATATTATCCTCTAAATGCAGTAGTTTAGACGTTATTAAATCAAGCTCACAGATTGTAAAACATGTAGTTGTTGAAGCTGTTTGACTAAGATGTCTGCCTTAAATTGCTGATGGGGGGCTTCAATTATGCAGCAATAATTCATGGGTTCCTTTCAATCTTACTGCATTTTGAGTGGGCAGAAGTTAATGTCAATTGCTGTAAACTACAACTTAACCCCCATTTACATCATTTCAATATATTCTTTATTTGCTCATTTACCCCATGTGATTTCTTGATGAGATCAGACAAGAAGAAAAGGTTTGACAAAAACTGGGAATTAGGTTTGAAATGTATTTTTAATTCAAGGATTAGGTAACTAAAATTCCGGACCCGAAACCATTTACACAGAGGAAAGACTGAATGGGTTTAGCTTTGTGATTCCTTTGGTTTGCATCTCTCGAAATGCTTAATGTTTGGAACTGCATGTCATGCTGGATATTCTGGAGTAGAATAATCTTGGTGTTATAACCCATCTCTATGCACATATTCTTCTTGTTCTGACCCTTCGATCTTGCTGCTTACCAAATGTCCTGCTACTACTGTCTATCGTAATGCATATTTTCAGATACCAAATTTTCTGACACTGAATGAGGGAAAGATCACGTGCTGTGTAGGATGACACTGTAAATATCCAAGTAATGTCGATTTATTAGCAAAACCATCACGATTAGAAGACAAAATGCTGTGACAGTTCTGTTTGAATAATGTCAAACCAGAAAAACATGAGATTATAAGATATATGTGTGTGTGTAACGGCCCAACAGAAAACCTAAGTCACATGCTCTATATTCTAAAAAATTAACTAATGATGCTCTTATCACTTATTATAATGGTATATCACAATCTCTTTAATAGAATTAGCCTCATTCAATTCTTCAGAGAATCTCATTTTTAAGGATCAAATACAATATATATTTGTTGTATATATTATAAGATATTGGTTCCTTTATTGTTATCATCACCATTACCCTCGTCTTATTTCACCACGTACCATCGTAGTTATTATCACTGTTATCGTTATCATTATGACTGTCATTGTTATCATCATCACTGTCAGTACCACGATATCATATTACATTTATTCAATATTTTCACAATTATCATTGGTATTGTGAGGATATTGTTTTTAGTTTTCAAATATAGAAAAAAAAAAAACATAATTTTAGAATGTAATGATAACAAGATTAATTATAAGTTCAACTTAATATTCTGTCGTCGGCTTGATTAGCGAAACATATAGATGTTTTTAAAATAGCTAACAGATTCCTTAAACAGCTGATAAAGTCACAATCGAGTCCAAAGAGAAAGACAAAGAGAAGAGATAATTCGACAAATGAAGAATACTGATAAAAATCAAATAAAATATAATAAACCAAATAAAAGGTATGAATCACGAGTCGACCAAAAAACAAAATTGGTACCACAATAATCTTTTTTTATTTTATTTTAAAAATGATCAAATAATGCTATTTATGTAGGTGTATGACAATTGTTGCTGATTCATGAACCACTACTTTAAATAAAATCTACGTCTCTTTCAAATTCATTAATTAAATAAACAATGACTATAAAGCAGATCTTTTTATTTTCGAGCAAATGAAGGCCTCTCAAAACTTGGCAAATAAACAATGTTATTATTATTATTATTTTTTTTTTTGAAAGAAAATAAATAAATAATGTTATGGCTGATGTATTGCTTGAATAATAAATGGGCCTTTGTTGGGCTTGGTCGAGCCGCAACCATACATCTGTACGGCATTGTCGGCCCAGACCCGTGATCATGCCAAGCGTACAAAACTTCCGTGCTTATTGCTTTAAATGTTGAAACGGATGCGTAGCCATAAACACAACATCGACCAAAAAGAACTAATCATAACTTTCCCATTCAATCCCGGAGCAAAATCTTACTCATTAAACTGACATAGCTTTTTGGAATTGAAGCTTTACATTTTATTGGCTGTTTAAAAAAAGAAAAAGCCATACTTTATTGCAAGTTGTCTCTGTTTGGGTGGTAGGAAACTCGTTATTCAGAGACTGAACCATTTCGCTTTGAAAAATGGAAATCCCAATCCTAATTTTCACTCGTGCTTTTGCTCAAACGGAGTACTTTCATTAATGGAAGACCGTTGGTTTTAACCAAAATAGTCTTACCCTTGGTGAGGGGACACAAGAACAATTACCATAATATAGAAAATAGTTTTTTGTTTTTTAAGTCAAGATAGAAAATAGTTAAATCTATTTCTTAGCATGGTCGCGTTTGGATAGTGAGATATTTTAGATATTCTGTGAATAAAAATAATGAAAAAGTAATAATAGAATATTAAATAATAATTAATAATAGTAAAAAATATATAAAAAGTAATAATAAAATAATAAATAATAGTAAGTTATTCTGAGGATACCCTCGGTACTCAAAAATTTGAACATAATAGATAAATTTAATTGTTTAAATTATATTATAACACTAAAAGCATCTTTGGTTCCATAAAATCTAGATAATTTTTTGTAAAAAAATTGAAATGTTTTTTATTGGATTTTATGAAGATAGCTAAATAATTTTTTTTTTTCTAAATATGTTTTGTTCTAAGATTTGTAAAAGTGGATGGAATAAATTGTAAAGCTGTCACTACAAGAAATTTAATTTTTAGAGACCAAATTAGTTAGGGACGAACTAAATTTCGTCTCTAAAAGTCATTTTTGGAGACGAATTTTTCATTTCGTCTCCAAAACTGCCTCAGATACAAATTTCGTTCAAACGGAAAAATATCCATTTGAACGGAATATTTTGTGACGAAAAAAATCGTCTCAAAAAGAAAAACCGTTCGAACGGGGGATAAAGTGTTCAAACCACCAATTAATTATGTTCGAACAGTATATGATCTGTTCGAACAATAATAATATTGGTGAAAAATTAAATTTATTTTCCCAGGGAAAGTTAATAACCGTATGAACTTAAATTTATTATTTCGAAAGAAATTTTTTTTCATTAATTTGTTTATCATTATTAATTTGTACATATATTTTTAATTTTATTTTTCCGATAAAAATGATTTATTTTCTGTTAAAGTATATAAATATAACTTTAAAGATAATATTATTTTTTATATTATCATGAACAGCAAGTAAAATGAAAAAAATAAATATATTAGCAAACACGAGAAACAAAAATTATACATTAATTACATCTCAACTATATAATGTTCAATACAATATAAAAAAGTAAAATAATAACTAAAAAAACTATTTGGTGTTGAGCAGATCAACATCCTCTTGTAACATTTTCACGCGCCCATCCAGATCTCTAAACTTCTCCATAATGGGCTCAACGAACTCAACAAATAGAGCTCGTACCTGATCCAAAGTAACCCCAGGAGGCTGTCTCTCAACAGCGGCAGTAGTACTAGTAGAAGCTAGATCAGTGGGTGGGGCACTAGGCTGTCCTGGTGCAGCCTTCCGCAAGTGCCCCTCGCTCTTGCTGAATGTGATCTTGTTGAGGGGCCCCATCTGTGGCGACCTCCGCTCAGTCGCTGAAACTGTAACCCCTGATCAAAGTAGGAAGTTAGATATCAGTAGTGCAAATGGTAGACTACCTCCACTAACATAGCGTGACTCCAATCGGATGCGGTAAAAGAAATATAAGGCCATATCAATGGGGTCCCCCCGCCCTATCCTCAACAAAAATCTGGCTCGATCGATCCCGAAATCAGTCTTGTGTTTTTTCGGGTCGATGTTATAGCCGAAAATCAAGTTAAGCATTCTAAAAAATGCTATGCAATCAGCCTGTCGGATCACCTTGCTCCCATCATATGGAGGAGCCGAAGGGTCTCGCACTAGATGACGCACCTGATCATCTGTCAAATCATCATCAGGTAGTTCCACATCCTCACTATCATTTGGCTCTACATGCGGGGCTGGTGTGGGGGATGCGGCATGTGTGTCAGAATCAGATGGTGCAGCCGCTGGTCCCGAAGTAGCCGGTCCAGGATATGCGCCGACCTCGCGCCGGATGTCGAGGAACTCAGCAATAATACGGGGAGAGAAATTAAATTTAACTACCCGGACTGATAGAGTGTAGAAAAGAGAGTCAGCACTCTCCTCTCCCAAGGCACGGTAAAACTCACCGACCATATCTGGGTATGCAGTCCCCTGCTGCTGACAGATCGGTACCCATCCCCGCTCAGTGAAAATGGACTGTATGCTCCGTTCCTCCCACGAAAGATCGGAGAAGTCAGACAAAACGATCTGACGCTCGACAAGTATAGATCTCGACGCCTGAGTAGGAGCTGGTCCAGTGCTACTTTCACTGACTTGGTCTCTTGCACGTTTTCTTCCGGTAGATGCCATTAATATACCTATTGGACCACAAGAAAATTAAGAATATAATTATAAATATTATATTTAAAATATATTATTTAAGAATTACACTTAGATTGAACTGTATTGAAATAATCCGTTCGAACTAAGAATATTCCATTCGAACTAGCATAGTTGTTCGAATGGAAGATTCTGTCAATTCGAATAGGCAACTAATATTCGTTCGAACGGTAAGTTTTTGTTCGAACAGAAATAAATCTGTTTGGCATCATCTCGTTCGAATGGAATGGAACCTGTTCGAACGAGATTGAACCCAAATAGCCATGACTGAGTCGACTCACCCATGGCCGAAACTCTAATCTACACCAAAATGGCTCGATTAAATCGGTATAAATGATGAAGAAGTGAATCTAGATCACTTCTACCGATTAAAATCCATAGATACAAACAAACCAAACCAAAATGGGGGGATTTCGAATCCGAAACCCTCCCTCCCAAACAAACCTCATTAATCTCAAAAAAATTAATAATAGAAGCCCATATCTCTTAGAAGAGAAAAATGGGGTGTTTCTTCGGCGGTTGAGTGGCGGTTGAACGGCGGAGATAAGTTGGGACGAGTCGGATGTCGTTTTGGGTTCGAATGCACAAGGTTTGTTTGATGGGAATCGAACTGGGTGTATAAGTATCGTGACACCTCGTTCGAACGTAATAAAAACCCGTTCGAACGGTATTAAAATCCGTTTGAACTTGTCAATATCCCGTTCGAACGGTTAATACTCGGAATATATTTCTAATTATATAACTATACTAATGTATAATAATACTGATATTACAAAGTACAAAAGTATAAAAATAATACTAATAATAGTATTATAATGCTTTAATATACAAGTTAATATTTTAATATAACTATATTTTATATCCTAGTTTGGGTATAGTTATAACTATTGACTGAGTTATGATTAACTACATAAGAGGCATTGGCTTCATCAAAAGCCTAGCCAAATATTGTAAAATATGATGAATTTTTTCAAAAAAAAGTTGCATTGGATTAGCCAAAGACATATATGTGAAGCTTTTAGCCACAGTAAATTTATGGATAAGGATGTTTTAGAGCATTAGGAGGATTCATTATTTTTATCTTCAAAATTTGATGAAAATTATATATTTTTCATAAATTTAAAACCTTCCTATCTATAATTTAATTAATACTTATATTATTATTTCTCAATTTAAATATATTGTGGCTCAAAATTGGGAAATAATAATTTAAGTAAATAAAATAATAGTTGAACATTTGAGCATATGGTGAATCTAATGCTAGGATTTTAGAGTTAAAATCATCAATATGCAGAAGATTGGACTCATTTGATGAGTCCAATGCTAATACTCTAGAGATGTATGGAAAACAGTTACTATATAATTATAACTATTGAATGAGTAATAAGTACTATAACTAATATACTATAAGTACTTGTAATAAAGTACTATATATTCATATAAGTAACTATAATATATAGTACTAATACTAATATAGTATTACTTTAATGTATCATATATATATTATAATATATATACTATAATTAATAAATTTAATTAGTACTATATATTCATATAAGTAACTATATTAGTATGTTAGTAATATAATTAAATGACACTAGTGATTGCTGAATATAGTAATTAGGGTTCGAACGGTTTGCTATTAATCATTTCCCATTCGAACATTCTGTTTATCAGTTCGAACGTGAAACTCTAGAGGGAATTTTCCCGCTAAAGGGTTTTACGTTCGAACGGTTATTAAATACCGTTCGAACGTAAAACTTTAGGAGGGAGTTTCTCCCGCTCCATGGTTTCCCGTTCGAATGATTAGTAAATAACCGTTCGAACGGGAAACTTTATTCAAATATTTGCAACAGATCTCAGAAATCAGAATCTCCCCCTCTCCCACTCTCACTCCCTCACAAACAAAGTTGTCATTCCCCCTCCATCCAGTTCCAACTATTTTCATTTTAATCATTATTTCTATTACTTTTTGTGGAGTTCCTTCTCAGTACACGCAATTCTCATCTCATTATCGGTATGTTTTTTATAATATTTTTAACTTCCTATGATTTACTTACTTTGTTAAAAAATTGTTGAAATTCTTTGATATTGTTGTTGGAATCCTTTGATATTGTTGTGTTGTTATTACTATATTGAAATTCTTTGAAAAATTGTTCATCTATTTTTCGTAGTTGAAGTAGAATTGAAATCTGGAACGAACACGTTCGAACGTGTTCTTCTTTACGTTCGAACGTATATTCCGTTTGAACGGTGTATATAAAACGTTCGAACCTGTTCGTTCCAGATTTCAATTCTACTTTAACTACGAAAAACAGATGAACCAAAACACAATATACAAACAAACCAAAACACAATCAAACTTAGAAAGATATTAACTGCAAAAGATAGTCCGTCTACAACTATACAAACTAAAAAATTTTAGACGCTTAGTCGGCTAAGGTCATATTTTGGTTGGGTTTCGGAGTGTTGGGTGAAGAGTCAAGACTTTAGTGACTTCTTCAAAATATGAAATTTATCATTGAAATTGAAGACCTTCATTCTTATGGTTCTTACCATGCAAGTAACTCAATCCAGTCCCATACCATTTTCAAATTAAAACTATTATTTCTATTACTTTTTGTGGAGTTCATTCTCAGTACCAATTTTAGACTTTACGTTCGAACGGGTTATGTTTTACGTTCGAACGGCATAATACATATCATTGAAATTGAAGACCCTCATTCTTGTAGAATTTACGTTCGAACGATATAATATTTGAATTAATTCACAAACTTCCTCTCGAAAAAATAATACACAAACAAATTTAGAAAATATAATACAGACCATAAAATTTAGATATAAAGTCATAGAAATATATTATACATAATTAATCAAACTTAGAAATATTAAAATTAAAATACTCCATCTCCCATCTTCCATGTCCACCACCTTAGTATTGCCACCACCACTATTATTTATGAATAAATCCAAGCGCAACTAACTCTTCAAATAAAGCATTGACTTGTAAACTTTCGGAGTTTCCAAAACCACTTTGGACATCTTGAGTTGGGTTTGTATTGGCAGAACCGACAGAACCACTTTGGACATCTTGAATTGGATTTGTATTGACAGAAGCATATGATAGACAACTTTGTTCTGTCTCCTTTATTAGTGTTGCTAGTTGAGTTGAAAGATTTTCAACCTGTAGAAAACAAAGTAGGATTATAGATCTTGGTTGACAGAGCATATTAGGATTTTAATAATTAAATATGAAAAGAGAACCTGCTGCTGAAGAGCAAAAATATATGAAAAAATTCCATTGATAGGATCTTGAAGCCTAGCTTGTGCTTCATATATAAGTGTGTTAATCGCTTCATAACGATTATCGACCGGGATGCGATGTAGCAGCCTCTTTACATTACCTACTCCGAAAACCTTATGAACGGCTCCAAATTGGATATATCCAACTGGACCTTTGAAATAAGGAGAAAAAATAAATCTTCCACTACATTTCCTTCTCAAAAATTTGCATGCTTCACAAGCAGAACCTCGCCTACCTCGCATCTTGATTGGTGGTGAGAGAGCATTTGGGGTTTAAAATATATAGACGGATGATAAGCTCGCATCCTTCTCAACCCTGATGAGCTCGCATCCTTCTCAACCCTGATGAGCTCGCATCTCGTGATGCGAGCAGCACACCATAAAACCCGGCCAATTGAAGTGGGAATTGCTTCGAGCCCCACAAAAAGAGAGCATAAAATGTAACATCCGGGGGCCAAAGCTCATTCATCAATATCGTCCTTGTGCACATGAGCGACGGACAATATCCGTAAATTATGGGGATATTATATCCCCATAATTTACGGATATTATGGGGATGATACATCCATAAATTATGGGGATACATCAACTCACATTTCTCACACCACCGAGCTCTCAACTGACATTTCTCTCAACTCTCATTTCTCTCAACTCACATTTCTCACACTACCGAGCTCTCAACTGACATTTCTCTCAACTCTCATTTCTCTCAACTCACATTTCTCACACCACCGAGCTCTCAACTGACATTTCTCTCAACTGACATTTCTCACAAACACATTTCTCTCAACTCACATTTCATTGAAATGGCCGACTATCGTCCTTATAATATTGTTCCTGATTTGAATCGAAAACCTAGTTTGCCACAAACATTATTTTTCACTCCTGATGCTATCAATACCATGATAGCAACAGATAATTATTTCTTAAGCAAGAGTGATGCGGAGGTTGTGGATGGAGGTCGAATAATGACATCTCAATTTGCAGCTGTTGTTACTACCATGAGCCGAAGGCTACTCCTCAGGGTAAGTGAGATAGAGATGCTTAAAAAACAAGTAAGTGAATTGAATAATAAGCTTGCAAATAAACGAAAAAAAAATAGATATTAAAAAGACAAAATAAGGAATTAAAGCTATCTATGGACTTGTATGCAAAAAATTTGGAACCAAAAGTAGCAGAGCTGGAGAGAATGCAAAAACAAATAGATGAACCAAAAATAGCAAAGCTTGAGACGGAAAGTGCAGGGAATGTCCTCAACCCTGAGAAAAATGCATCAAATGTGTTCAGCCCTCCGGAAAATACCTCAAATGCGCTCAACCCTGATGAAAATGCTTAATATGCGTCTATATGTTTTGATATATGTATGGACTCTATGTTTTGATATATGTATGGACTATATGTTCTGTTTTAGCTATATGTTTGTTACAAATGGACTATATGTTCTATTTTATGCATGGAGATGTGTTAGTTTGATATATGTTTTAGCTATATCTATATGTTATTACTATATTGAAATTCTTTGAATTATTGTTCATCTGTTTTTCGTAGTTAAAGTAGAATTGAAATCTGGAATGAACACGTTCGAACGTATATTCCATTCGAACGGTGTATATTAAACGTTCGAACGTGTTCGTTCCAGATTTCAATTCTACTTCAACTACGAAAAACAGATGAACCAAAACATAATACACAAACAAACCAAAACACAATTAAACTTAGAAAGATATTAACTGCACGCATTTGTTTCCAATAAGATATTAGACATGGATAAGAGTTGGATGTTGTTGGGAGATAGACTTGGGCGAGACTATAAGAAATATGCACAAGGGGTGAAGTTTTTTTTAGAGTTTGCTCGCATGAGCGTTGATAGTCGAGGATATATAAGATGTCCGTGCAAGAAGTGCAAGAATCTTAGTTCTTATAATTTGTTAGTAGTAGAGGATCATTTATTTGTAAATGGAATCGATCCTAAATACTCACCTTGGATCTTACATGGCGAACCATTTCTCAAAGGAGTTAGATTTGGTAGTCAGACCAATCAAGTAGATGAGGGTAACGACACCGAAATAGATGACATTAATGTGGATGATCCTGATTACAGTGACGATAATGGAGAGGATATGACTGAGATGTTAGGTGATCTAAGTGCAGGAATGTTTAAGATGAGGGATGGAGAAGGAACATCTGCACAATCATTTAAGAGAAATGATAACTTTGGAAGATTGTGGGAGGATGCACATAGAGAGTTGTATGCGGGGTGCACTCGTCATAACAAGTTGTCCTTTACGGTAAGGTTGCTTCATATTAAGTTTATTTGTCGTATTTCTGCTAAAGCTATCGACATGTTACTTGAATTTGTTAAAGAGGCTCTTCCTCAGAATAATGTAGTACCCCGTAATTTTTATGAAGCGAAGCAATTGAAGCGAGGGCTAGGATTTGATTATAATATCATCCACGCTTGTAAAAATGATTGCATTCTTTACTGGCAACAATATGCAGAATTTGACTCATGCCCAGTGTGTCATGAGTCAAGATGGACATCCGATAAACATAATGTATCCCACAAAGTTTTAAGACATTTTTCGTTAATTCCTCGACTTCAAAGACTGTTTACATCAAGAATAATTGCGAAAGATATGTCGTGGCATTACATAGAAAGAGTCCAAAATGAAAACTTCCTCTCACATCCAGCAGATTCTTTACAATGGAAGAAATTTGACAAAGAGTATCCATGGTTTGTCGAAGAACCTCGCAATGTACGTCTTGGTTTAGCAACGGATGATTTTAATCCATTTGGCAACATGAGCACTTCTCATAGTACTGTCATGTCATATTAATGCCTTATAATTTGCCACATTGGAAGTGTATGAAGGATCCTTATTTTATGATGACTCTATTGATACCAGGGCCAAGGTCACCAGGGAATGAATTAGATGTATATCTGCAACCACTGATTGCAGAGTTGAAAGAGTTGTGGGATCAGGGTGTCAATACATATGATGCAGCGACATCGCGGGAGTTCAAGATGCATGCCGCAGTAATGTGGACAATAAATGATTTTTCAGCATATGGAAATTTGTCTGGGTGGAGCACAAAAGGTAAAATGGCTTGTCCTATTTGTAATAAAGATACACATTCTCAGTGGTTGAGTCATGGTAGGAAATTATGTTTTATGGGACATCGTCGTTATTTACCACATGATCATAGATGACGTTCAAATAGAGCTATGTTTGATGGAAGGGTTGAGCGTAGGTTATCGCCACCAGAGTTATCTGGATATGATATTATCGTGTAGTTGGGGAATGTTTTAGAAAACAAATTTGGGAAACATACCAGGGTTCGAAAGAGAAAACGACAAGCAGTGGAGTTGAATTGGACAAAAAAAGTATTTTTTTTGAGTTACCATACTGGTCTAAATTGACACTGCGCCACAATCTATATGTATGCACATTGAAAAGAATATATGTGAGAATATATTGGGTACTCTGGTGTCAATAGAAGGGAAGACAAAAGATACAGCTAATTCTTGTAAAGACTTAAAAGAGTTGGGGATAAGACCGGAGTTGCATTTGCAAAATAATGGGTTGTCAGCATACATGCCTATTGGAATGTATACACTCTCAAATGATGAGAGAAAACAATTTTGTGATTGATTCTTGACAATCAAATTATCCGATGGCTATGCTTCACACATGTCAAGATGTGTTCGAACACATGATTGGAAGATAACTGGTCTTAAAAGTCATGACTGCCATGTATTTCTGCAGCGTTTGTTGCCGGTTGGTGTGCGTGGAAAGCTTACTCGAGATATTCGTATAGCTCTCACAGAATTAGGAGGATTTTTCAGAGACATTTGTAGAAGAACGTTGAAAGTTGATGCATTGTTAAAAATGGAAGCTGATATTGCAGTAATATTGTGCAAGTTGGAGAGTTTGTACCTGCCTTCATTCTTTGATGTAATGGTTCATTTGGCTGTGCACCTACCTCGTGAGGCTTTAGTCGCTGGTCTGGTTCAATATAGATGGATGTATCCTATTGAACGATTTTTAGGAAAATTGAAGCGATCTGTGGGGAATAAAGCTCGTCCAGAAGGTTCGATTGCTGAGTCATATATTGATAATGAATGGCATACATTTTGTTCAATGTATTTTCGTGGGGTTGATACTAGATTTATAAGACCAAACCGAAATTATGAGGGTGGAAGAGAGGTGTGAGTCTTGTCAACATTTACCGTGTTTTCCCAGACAGTACGTCCCATAAGCGCATAAAGGGGCTACGATCTATGTGGGCGAGAGTTTGAAAGAGCTCGATGGTATGTCTTGAATAACTGTGCAGAGATTGACCACTATTTGAGGTTAGTGATGATCTTCTAAATTAATTATGTATAATAATATAACATTTTTCGTTGTTACAAATTAATCATTCACACGAACCTGCGCAGTGAACATATACAACTATTTCACACGAATGGTGTAACTGACGTAGAAAGAAAGCATGAAGAGGAATTTGCTTCATGGTTTGAACATACGGTATTACTGTAAAGTTTCATTTTATAATATGAATTTCATACCACTAAAATCTATCCTTTTTTTATATAATAATATTTATTGATGTAAGTTGTATCAAAATATATTGAAAATTCAGAAGAAATTTCACCAGAACTGTATGCTCTGGCATGTGGTCCGTCTAGGCGGGCCATCCAGTACTTAGGATGTTTGGTGCGTGAATATAGATTTCACACAGCTGACAGAGAAATATATAGGAAAACTCAAAATTGTGGGGTTGTAGTCGAAGGAAGTCATGGGGATGATAACATTGACTTCTATGAAATTGTGAAAGATATTATAGTGTTAAAATACGTGGGAGGATATATGGTCTGGTTGTTTAAATGTAATTGGTGGGATGTCTCAAATCCTAGGTTGGGAGTGCGTAACGATAATTATTTTGTGAGTGTCAATACATCTCGCACATGGTATGAGGACGATCCTTTCGTTCTCGCTTGCCAAGCGAATCAAGTATTTTATTTAGATGATCTGGAATACGGAAACCCATGGCGGGTAGTGGAGAAGTTTGCACCAAGAAATGTATATGATACTATTCCAGAGACAGAAGAACTTTCAGAAGAAGTTGATACTCAAACAAATGAAGAAGCATATCAAGAAAACGAAGTAGGCATCAATCTATTTGTTGATCTCAGCCAATATGATATGGTTCCATTGCATAAAGAAGATGTTCAACCCGAAGTAATTGAGGGTAAAATATCAGAAGACGATGAATCAACTGAAGTGTCTAGCGAGGATGAGGGTGATTGGTCTAGCAAAACAGATAGTGAATGAATTTCAAATATCAATTTTTGTAAGTATTATTTGTTTAAGGATATCCATAATGTTTGTTTGAATAATAATTTGTTACAATTTCAAATAAATATGCCTCCTAAATGTAAAGCAACACGTGTGCCATCCCCATCCATTACTGATTTCCCGTGTGATTCACCTGTCATGAATAGTCAGCCAACACTATCAGACTCAGAACAAGGTATTTTATCAAATTAAATACTACAGTTTATGCTCAATTTAGGTAATATATCTATAAAATAAAAGTATTTAATTCAAATACTTGCTTTAATTATTGTATATAGCTATTGTACGCCAGCGCCGAGGTAGAGGCACTACGAGGGGTGTCTGCATAGAAAAAATAAGGAAAGTTGGTAAAATTAAAGTTGATATTCCTGATTATCACACCGGTGGCTCTGGAGATTCAGCAGCATGGCTTGCTTCTTTTGTTAGTACGCTTACTCGCACGTATGCACCTATTGCTACATCCTCTTGGTCTAAAGTTTCACAAGAAGTGAAAGATCACATCAAAAAATGTTGTTTGCTAATAACCTACATCTCAAGTAACTAAGTATTATTCATGTTACTTTTTGAATATTTGGTATTTATACTAATTGTTTACAATTATTGGAAGGATGAGTTTGAGCTTGATTTTGGCCGACGAGAGGATCGATTAACGGTTGAGGAGTTGATGTCGAATGCATTTCAGAGGTACAAAGGTCGATATCATGCACATTATAAGAAGTTTAGTACTACAATAGAGGCGCGCCAAAATCCATTCCAAGCAATACCACCAAATGAATGGGAGAAGGTTTGTGATATGTTTGAAGATCCTGCTTATCAGGTAATTTCGCTGCTCTATTTTTTTAATAGTATATTATGATAGATGTATTAAACATATATATATTTTATTTTTTTAACAACAGAGTACTGTAAACAAAGCAAATAGATCAAACTTGAAGATACACCATCATGCGGGTTCTCGATCTTTTTGTCGTTTGTCTAACAAAATGGTAATTTATTATACTCCCTATTAAATATTAACATATAATACACTTTTCTGATTTAAGTTCTAATATATATATATATTTTTGCAGAAAGAAGAAAGTCCTGCTGATTATGATCTGATCCAATTGTATGCAAAATCACATAAAAATCGTGATGGTGTTTGGACCAGTCCCGAAGCAGAGGCAAATTATGTAAGTTTAAGTTTCTTTAATTCCATTGTGACTATAGTTTTGTTACTTATACTAACTAATATGTTTTTATTTTTGTAGGACAAGATGATATCTCTCAAGGAAGTTAATGCAGATCCATCTGATGCATCATCTGTCAACGATGTTCAGATCATTTCTCAAGTTCTTGGATCACGTTTTGGATATTTGAGGGGCTTAGGACGTTGCGTTAAACCATCTTCAACATCATCATCCTCTTCTCAAGCTAGATCGAATGACGACAAAACTAAAAAATTGGAGGAAGCAGCACTTGAAATAGAGCGATTGAGGTATAAGGAAAAAGAGTTACTGATCAGATTAGATCAAGCAGCAGATCTTGAGACAAGATTAGAAGAGAATATGCAGAAGAGATTGGAGATGGAGGTACAAAAAGTTATGCTTCAGTTGCAGTCAGTTATGTCACAAAACTCTACACCACCACCATAATTGTAAAACTTTTTTTTTCTTTAGGGTTAATACATTATAAAGTTTCAAAACATTTGAACAATTGACATTTGAATTATATTTTGTGTAATACTAATATGGTATTTTTAATTAATTTGGTTCTGTTCTGTATGTTTCATACCGTTCGAACGGTAAATAACCAGTTCGAACGGTAAAGTACCAATTCTAAATCCATTTGAATAAACAAATAACTATTCGAACAAAAAATAACCCATTCGAACGAATATCACGGAATACAGTTCGAACGGACGTAATTTGCATTCGAACAAAATTTATTGGTTCGAACAGTATCAAAATTTATTGGTTCGAACGAACGTTATTTGTTCGATTCAAAATTTTATTTCGTTCAAATGGACGGGTAGGTTCGAACGGAAAATATTCCATTCGAACACTAATTTCGTTTGAACAGTATCAAATATGGTCATTTGTTCGATTCAAAATTTTTTTCCGTTCGAATAAACGTGTCGGTTCGAACGGAAAAATATTCCATTCGAACAAGATATTGAGACAAAATTAGTTCGTCTAAAAAAAAAATCCGTTCGAACGGTTTTGACTGGTTCCGCAAAATTTCGTCCCTAAAAGTGATTTTTGGAGATGAAATTCAAATTTCGTCTCCAAAAATATTTTGAGACAGCCTTTTAGAGACAAATTAAAGACAAAATTTTCTTATCTCCAATTCTTTTTTAGGACGAAATTATGATTTTTTGAGACAAAATTTTTTGTCTCAAAAAACCATTTCTCTTGTAGTGTGTTTAAATACAATGTTTTTAAGATATTTTTTGTTTAATTTTTATAAATAGTTGTGCGTATTGGTATATGTGTTCTTACTTTTCATTGAAATTTGGACAAACGATTAGAAAAGAAGCTCAAATAATAATTTTTCTTTTGAAATTGAATGATGTTGGGTTTGATGTAGAAAATTTGTTTTTTGTTTTTCTTTTATATATATGGAAATTTTGAAAAACTGGAGATAACAAAAACTCAAATCATTGAAATTTAGACAAACGATTAGAAAAGAAGCTCAAATAATAATTTTTCTTTTGAAATTGAATGATGTTATGTTAGACGTTGAAAACTTTTTTTTTTTTTAATATAAATGGAAATTTTGAAAAACTGGAGGTAACAAAAACTCAAATCAAAGAGGTAAGTAGTACAGACTCTGAGACTATAGAATCAACTATGAAGCATCTAAGAAGTTGCATGCATTTTACCTAAAACATAGGATTAATGATTTTTCCATGACAACAAACCAGTTTGCAACTTTTTTCTACCAATTATCTAACCACTACGCAAACTCTTCAAGCAAGTCTATTACCTCGAAAGTGCAGAAATATTATCTCATTTGGTTACGTAATTTAGATGGAATAAGAGGAGATGAGGTAAGATATTTTATTGAAAGTTAAATAAAATATTATTTTAATTTTAAAATTTTTTAAAAAATTAAATTATTTATTATATTTTATATAAAAATTTAAAAAATTATAATAATTATATAAAATAAGATAATTTAATTTTATATAACCAAAACTGCCGTGTTAATATCTCTCGTCACTCCAGCTTTATTTGTCAAAATTTATATTTTCACAGCCGGTGGTTGCCCCTGGCCCTGCTCAATCTGCTGCATGCTTAGAGCACTAGTAGTGGGCTAGCTAAAATCAAATTTTAGCTAAAGAATAGCTAAAATGCAAAATAAAGCTCAACATTGGGCTAGCTAAATGAATAGTAAATTTAACTTTATATGAAGGGGTTAGCTAAATTTGTTGAGCCAAAGAAGGCTAGCCAAATATTACTTTTGATTAAAATATTACATTTCCTGCTGTTTCTCACTCCCGTGCAGTGAATGAAATTGTTGATGAAATGTTATGTTTTATAGTAGAAAAATATAACTATTGGAGAATAGCCGTTAGAGAAATATAACCGTTAGAGAGATATAACCGTTTGAAAATATAACCATTAGAGAAATATAGTCGTTAGAATATATAGCCGTTGGAAAAATATAGTCGTTAAAAAATAAAACTGTTGGAGAAATTTAAATTACAATTAGAATTAAAATAAATAAAAAGTTTAAAATTAATATTTTAATAGAATGGTGAAAGATTTGTTGAGTCTGTTATTTGATGTTGTGAAAAATGGCTAGCTAAAATTTGTAAAAGTGAATTTCTTAGTCAAATTTTAACTAAAGTTTATTGAGCCCACTACTAATGCTCTTACCAATTACGACTATGAATTAATTAAGCATCGATCCATAGATCGAAGGTCTGCAATATATATATATATATAAATGTTACTTTATCTCTTCATTTTTATATTTCATGTATTTTAATTTTTTTTAAAATTTTTTTCTTTACTTAAAAGTTAAGGAAGTGATGTATTGATATTTTTTTTTATATTTTTTAAAAATGTTTTAAAATGATAAAAATATATGAATAAAAAATTTTAAAAAAATAGAAAATATCAATTTAGCCTAGCAACCACTTGGAGCGATGCTACTTAGACGGTAGAGTAGCACTGCTCATATATATATATATATATATATATATATAAATTGTTTTTGCAATATTATTGAATATTTCTTATAAAAATTAATCTACTTATCAATTCATTACTCTACATTTCAAGCCTTATAAAAAAAAAAAAAACTGTCAACTGAGATGCGAAAGTAAATAATAACCGATATATAGCAAAAACTTTCTAATAAACATGATCAATATATATCAATCAAACAAAACAAGGACGATAATAATTAAATAATTGCAAAGGCCACCCATGCACGTTAAAAATATAAAAAAATTTAAATGCATATCTTTTTTTATTTTATATTTACAACGAACAATGGTGTGGACCGTACGTGAAGGCCGTCCCGTCAATAAAAATCTTTTAAAAATCAAAATGGCTTATGGCCTAACAAACGTACGTACCATTTCATGGTTGAGATAAAAAGTAAAAGACGACCCTGTGATGCATTATGCAATTATGCATGCACGAACTTGACCAAGCAAAATAAAAATATATATTTATTGTTTAGTCATGATTCATAATTGATCGTACCATATTGGATTTGGACGTTTATTATAATATCGTAATAATATTATATAAATTATGAACATGTTGCATCGGAAAGACACTTGGGGGACCATGCAAATTCAATCCAATATATAGAACTACTTTCTAATCTCGTTTTTACAAAGTGAATCAAGCTGCTTGACAACGGTGCATGAACCGAGCTCACTTTAATGTGTTAGCAGCTTCAGGTTGCATGCCCATCAATGCAAGCAAAATGCATGCGTTTTTGTTTTTGGCAAACATGCGTTTATTATTATTAAAAATATTGTTCAAGATGGACGACCAAGTAGAGCGATTTTTCAGATACATGAACTTATTATTATATAAATGCAAAAACGTTCAACATATTTGACCATTAGGAACTAACATTTGAGTGGGAAAGGGAAACTGGCCAAGTACAAAGATTTGGGGGCTCTTTTCTTTCTTTCTTTCGTCTTTATTTATTTATTTATAAATGGACTCCATGTATTTTTACAGAAAGTTCTGAGAGCAAGAACTACTTCGACGTTCTTTTTGGAATTGAACAATAAAAAAGGATACAAGGAATAGAATATAATTATGTAGTAAAAAAAGATGATAATTTTCTGATCTACTTTTAGGCTTTTTGAAACATTTATAAGCTTTTGAGTTACAAAAAAAAATTGTATAAAAGTAAATTAAATGGCCTAGATTCATATCAAACGTTATATCTATTTCCTAAAAAATAATAATAATAATAATCTAATGTATCGCATCAAGTTACGTCAATTTGTTTGTTTATTTTTATAAAATTTTATTTTGATGAAAATATTTTTCTTTTAAGAATTAACGTCCAATAATTGGGTAGGCCAGAAAAAAAGGAAATCTTATGGTTATAATGCACAGCTGGAGAATCAAATTAACCTTTAATACAAGAACCAAACGTACAATGGATTTCGATTTTTTTTTTTTTTTTTACGGTAAAACAAAAGGCGAATATGCTTTGATAGCACTCTCATTTAACAATCCTGCTAGGGACAGTCGGGAGATACAACCGCGGGGGAGTCGTCTAAGCCACATCAGTCGAGTTATTATATATATATATATATAAAGGATTGCCAAAACAGAAATAGAAAGAGAAATGCAGAGTAGAGGTCGTCTTCTTTGTTGTCTTTGTCGTCGGTAATAGCAAGATCAACTCCAGGTGGTTGATATCCCTAAGAAGAAGATCCAAGCTGAAATCAAAATACAGAGGAATTTTTTTAAAGAAAACTATGCAAATCTGGGCAAGTGACGTTGATAAATTTACAGAGAGAGAGTGCGAATCTGGACAATCTTAAAATCTTTTGCTACGGAAGAATTAGATACAGATTTTAGCTATTTTCCTTTTAAATCTCACATTTTTGTTATTTGATGATCTGTTGATTCTCTTTCGAAGGAGCTGAAAATCACTTCAGGCTCGAGATTGGTTTCGTGTCATAGATTTGCTGCTTGGTCAGGTCAGATATGAAGCCAAATCTTTGTGATCTGAAGCAAAATCGGTTTCTTGAAAACAAAATTTGCAGATCCGAAGTGCACCAGTTGAGGAGAGGAGGCCATGCTTCGAGGATCTAAGAGGAGTCTACTGATGATTTTAAAAATGACGAAAAGGTGGTGGTGGTGGTGGTGCTGAAATCCCAAGTAAACCATCTGGATTTAATTCTAGCGTAACTCGAGCTAATCAAAAGAGAAAGAAAGAAGGAGATGGCAAAATCGAATGGGTGAAACTCAAAACCTCAAAGCCTAGCCAAGATATTTGTTCAAGTGAAGATGACGTCATTCAATCAAAAAAATGACCAAAGATTGTTATGCTTCTTTGACAACTTTCTGATGAAAGAGGTTCCAATCCAAAATAATTGTTGTGAAACTTGGTTGAATGAAATATATAATGAACTGTCAAATTATCATTACGGTTGCAAAAAATTTAAAAAAAAAAAAGAAGGAAAGGGAGAAGGAGATGGGGGAATTGAAGTCTCTGTAATCTACATGGGAGAAGGGGATAATCTGCTTGGGAGAAGGGGATGGGAACTGGGTGAAGAAAGAAGAGAAAAATCGAAATAATAAAACGGTGCGTATGAAATTTTGAATGAAACGAAACGTTTCATTTATGCCACGCTAGCACCGACTGTGCGGCCGCTCCCCAAGCCGTTTGCACACAGCATTTTTCCTCATTTAAATATCTTTAATACAATTGATTTCAGAGCAGTGCTGCTATTTATTTGCCTTGGGAAGTATCCAATCCATTTCAACGGTTGAAAGTTCACCCTCAATTCTGAAAGCAGACAAAAGGAAGGGTTTGGGCCGATGGTGCCTACCCACTACCCAATACAAGCCATTAGAGGGATAGGTCTTAGACGCTCACGATCTCTTAGCCCAATCAATCGAGTCCAACCTTTATATTTTGAATATAATATATCAAATTACATCAATTTATATAATAAAATATTTTTTATAAATAAAAAATTTAATATTTAATTGATCGCTCTTATTCCCCAAAAGGAGCCGATCATTTTCTAATTGAAATGGTAGAGTTTATTTCCCGAAATCATGTCTCCTATCTTTCTCCGTGAGTGTAAGATGATCAGAGAAGCTAAGCTCCATTTTTTTAAGCACGTTAATGTGGGGTTTGAATAATTCCATAAATCTGACAAAAAGCAATAAGTATTATTATAATTCAGGGCGGAGTTTTCGAAGTTTTCTATCATTTTAATTCCAAGATGGATATACCCAGAACTCACACGACAGCAAGTACAACTTGCATGGGCTTGGCCTAAAGAGGACCAATCGGCTGCAAACAATCTAATATATTGAAAAAGCAGAAGGGTGATGATGTCTGTCCCTTCCCATGCTTTGCTACTCTTGCAGTTTTGTTAAATCCCTGCCATTTATTGGACTTTATACTATCAAAATTCCTTTCTTTTGTGGGCCATCGAATGGTGTAAATCTACAGGTCACGCTTTCAAATTTGTACACAGAATCACAGCCCAATACAATTCGGCCTTAAATTTCTTCCTGAGTTTCTCTCTCTCTTTGTTTTTGTTTTTTGTTTCATGTCATGGCCACCTCTGCCATAATCTGAGAAAGAAATGAAAGAGAGGCACGGAGCCCAAGACTTTGAACAGAAATCAGAGACAGAGCTGGGAATATAAAGACGAGGAGAGCTTGTAATTTTTCGAAATCATTTTTCTGTTTACATACGAGAGTCACCACCACGACAAATCAAGCTTCCATGATGACCGAGAAGTAAAAAGATCTAACTCCACCCAGGCCACCACAGCATTACCAGCTTTGAAGTTTGAGCTCAAAACCCGAAGTTGTGTGTGAGAGAGAAATTAAACATTCTCGAAAATCTTGTGGGTTTGAGTGATTGTTTCTTGAGAAGAGTGGTCTGGAAGCTTGTGGATAACATGAGTAATTGGCTGGGGTTTTCTTTGAGTCCACACCTTAGGATTGATGAAGGGTTTGGGAGAGAAACCCAAGACCATGGAGGTTTTCCTGCTCACTTGTCTGTCATGCCCTTGCGCTCTGACGGTTCTCTTTGTGCTGCTGATCCTTTCAGGCGTTCCAATGGCGCTGATGGTATTGTTGCATGTGAACTTTCAACTCTACCGGAAGCATAATGATTTCTAAGCATAACATCTGCTTCCTTTGATCTCTTTCTTCGATCGCATGTTTCGACACTAAGATAATTTTTTTTTTCTCCGCATTTTTATTCGGCTTGTGATAAAATATCCAACCCAAAGTCTAGACAAATTTGTTTTTAAGTCTCTCGATCTTTGTGTGTATCTGTGTGCGTTTTGCTTAGATTTTCGCATATTTTCTAATGCAAATGCTTCTGGTTTCTTCTCTTAATGCTTCAGTTATATATGCATGTACCGATTAAATATAAAAGATAGAGTTTCACTTATGCGTGTTTTCGAATATTTTACTGACTCCATTGATTTTCTTATCTCATTGGTGATTGACTTTGTAGATTGGAGATTTGAGAATTCCATGGGTGCAGCAAATCCAAATGAAGAGGGCCCAAAGCTTGAAGATTTCTTAGGTTGTTGTTACTCCAGCTCTCCACCTGATGAAACTAAAGTTTACTGCCAAACCCGAGAGGACCATGACCAAAACAATGTCTCCAAAATCAATGTGAACATAGCCCCCAGCTTCAACACAAACGGAGAAATAGAACCGGGAGAGAATCTCTCCAACTCTTCTTCCTTACTCCATCCAGCTTACCCGTACAATGAAAACCCACAAACCCTACTCACTGGTAATGGTATGTACAAGTCTTGGTTGGGCCAAACACTATTTTCCGATGGAAAATCTTTTGCAGAGGCAAATGGCTGCAGTTTTCAGTCACTATCACTCGCCATGAGCCCGAGTACACAGAATGGATTGGATGCATATTCACCTTTGCAAGTGACTGATAGCCGCAAGCGACCCGTGGCAAAGACTCTTGCCAGAGAACCAGTTCCTCGGAAATCTATAGATACTTTTGGGCAGAGAACCTCTCAGTATCGTGGCGTTACGAGGTACTAGGATATTCTTATGAATTTTCTGTGCTTTACTTTGATGAAAGTCCTGGTTTGAATTATCCATAAAAAAAAAAAAAAGCATCGATTTGAATTTTAAATTTGATTTATTTTGAATATATCATCCTTTCGGATAAACTAGCTTAATTAAGCGGTGCGTCTTTTTTTATGTGATATCGATGGTGTTATAGACATAGATGGACTGGTAGATACGAGGCCCATCTGTGGGATAACAGCTGCAGAAAAGAGGGGCAGACTAGGAAAGGAAGGCAAGGTGAGAATTAGATTGTCAAGTAATATCATATTTTAATATTTACTTGATTTCTTATTTTTCTTGTTTTGAAAATATAATAACGATTTGTTTCATTGCTTTTTTGGGTCTTCACCTTGATGGCTTCGAATTTGTTCAGTTTATCTGGGTAAGTGAATCTCCCACATCTTTAATATATCTTTCTGGACCCGCTTTTTTTCGGAAGTATAATATAGAAAAATTTTATACACCGTGCTATTATTTCATCAAGTAAGATGTGACATATTTATTATTATTAAATAATAATTTATTATTATTAAATAATAATTTATTATATACTTCTTTATCATCTAACAGTGATAAATGTGTCAAAATAAGATAAAAGTGTAGTATATATCATTACTCTTAATTCTTTTCGGATATGATGATCATCAGGTGGTTATGACAAGGAAGAGAAGGCAGCAAGGGCTTATGATTTAGCTGCACTCAAATATTGGGGTCCAACAACTCACATAAATTTCCCAGTAAGTAATTTGTTGGGGTTTCACTTTATGACAATGTATATAACCTCTATAGAAGTTCGAACAGTACTATATTCATGAAATCCATGATCTTCTGTTGCATCCCCTTTTTTCAATCTCAGCTAAGCACCTACGAGAAAGAACTTGAAGAAATGAAGAACATGACTAGGCAAGAATTTGTTGCCAACTTGAGAAGGTGCTTTTTTTTATATATATATATATATATTTCCACAAATTAACTAGCTAGGTAGATGATCAGTATGTTCGTTTTCGTTTTCTTTCTCGATTAATTTCTTTAATCTTATCATGACAGGAAGAGCAGTGGGTTTTCAAGAGGAGCATCCGTGTATAGAGGAGTGACAAGGTATGGCAGATAATATCAGAAAACTTTAATGATAGAGTTACTATTATTTACTGCGTCTGCAGCCTTTCAATTATTATAGGCGGCAATAATAGGCAACACTTTTATGAATGCCATGCATGCATATGATTTTTTTTTCTTGGCAATAATTATTAGCATATATTTTGTATTTATTAAAGATCTTGTATAATTCAAAGATATCTATCATTCCTTTCCTTATCTCAAGCATATATGCATGCATGCTTCCTTCGCTCAAATATCTTTTCTTTTTTTCTTCCTGAAGCTATTTATTTTCTTTTCTCTTGGCAGACACCATCAGCACGGGAGGTGGCAAGCTAGAATTGGAAGGGTTGCGGGAAACAAAGACTTGTACCTTGGAACATTTAGTGAGTTTCACCTCCTTTTCAAATGGTTTTTGCTTCAATTTATGAGCATCTTTAATAGCTAGCTAGCTGCATATCATGGTGCCTCTCAGTACGTATTTACTGAATCATTTAGGGCAGCCATCAAAGCGTTAAATTACTCAACCACCAGTCATTAAGGTTTAGCAATGTTATATATTACATGTCGGAATTATAGGAGTTCGATCATGAATAATATATAGCTAGGACTGGATAGTCCAGATCATGAATAACTTACACATAATAATCCATTAACTGGTCCAATAATTTGGTGAAATCATGCCAGGCCAGCCAGTTCATTTTTAACTGTTACTACTACATTCACTTATTTCTCCGGCTAAAAAATTGAAGTTTCACATATCGTAGTTTTGAACAATGATGTTTATCCATATATTGTGGTTATTTTCCCTCCGAACTTGATGCGAAATGATCAAAATATCTCATATTTCACATTAAATGAATACAATATATTTGAAGTGATCACTGATCATTACATACTTTTCTTTCGGGGCTAAGTTGATCGTCTCAGTAGATCATGATCAACTGATTAATTGACTCTCACTTGTTTTATTTATTACACGATAAGAGTTGTACGTAATTAATATATGTAGGCACACAAGAGGAAGCGGCTGAGGCTTACGACATTGCAGCAATTAAGTTTAGGGGAACAAGTGCTGTTACAAATTTTGACATGAGTAGGTATGACGTGAAGAGAATTTGCTCAAGCTCGACGCTGATTGCCGGTGACCTCGCAAAACGTTCGCCAAAAGACTCAACTCCGGCGGCCCTTGAGGACTTGATCAATTCTCGTGCCTCATCCAGCTCCCCTAGTCCCCAACCCCTTTTGGCCATAACAAGCAGCGAGCCCTCAGATGATTTGGGCGACATGTTGTGGACATCGAACAACAACGAGGAACATGTACTTGAACAGCACCATCATGAGAATACAAACACCAACAGTACTGATGCAACCTTTGTGGCTTCTAGCAGCAGGAATTCTTCAAACCCACCAAGCCCTGCAAGATGCTCTTTTGGAACAAGTAATAGTGATTTTGGAATTGGTGCAAGTGACTATTCTCATGTCTACTTTTCCCTGCAAGGGCCGAAGTTTGAAATGGGCAATAGTGGTGGGAATGAACATGGGATGCCTATGGGATGAAATGTGGCCTTGCTTGGTCCATCAGATTCAGCCCCATATGTTTGCATTTGTACGTGGGAATGGGCAAGGGAAAAAATGGGTACTAAGATTTTGAGAAAAGAAATTTGTAAACGGTATAGCTAGATAGAACGTAGGATTCTCCACGTCTTTTAGGTTTTTTTATGCAATATTGCAGCGTATGCTTTCAGGTTTTCTTTCAACATGATATCATCAAAAGAAAGTGGGGAAGACTGATCAAGTGTTGGTTTAAGCATGAGCTTGCAGAAAATTTGCTTTTCATGGGATTTTAAGCAAATTATTCCCTCGAAAACTTGGTTTTAATTGTATGGTTAAACTTTTCAAGTCTTGAATTAATTGGTTAAACTTGGTTTCACGTGGTGTTGCTAACTCGGCTAGCTAGCTCTTGAAATATTTATAAGAATATAAAGAAAGCCTAAATAAATCATGTATGAGTCTGTCTTTCTTTCGATCTTAATGAAATTACAATATAAAATTTGCTGCAAAGTTTATTTTCATGCAAGTAAAAGCAGCAAGAAAAAATTTACCAAAACATGAAGCAGCTGGCTGGCTAGTGAGAGGGGACCATCGAGTGGCCATGAGGCGCCGCAGCATGGAATCACAGCTAGTACAGGGGAGAAAAACCAGGTCGCTAAGATACGCCGTGTACGTAATAAATGCGCGCATTCACAAGGAAGAAGTCAAAGAAGAGGGCAAAGCCAGGCCCTTTGACTCTTTGTACATGTACGACTTGGTAAAAAGTAAAGCAAAGAAGAATCCAAACACTGCCCCAAGCCAAGCCAGACCCTTATACTGTATTTGTTGCGTTGCGTTGCGTTGCGTAGCGTAATAATACCCTAAAATTGCGTGCCCTTTAACGTTATGCGTCCCTCTTTTTGCAGACTTCTTCTTCTTTTTCTTTTCGTTTCTTTATTCTTCTTTTAAAATTATCTTTCGTTACCTTTCATCCATGGCCAGTTTGCCACCGCCTACCTAAGGCTTCGTTTGGTTCCTTAACCAAACTCATCTTATCTCACTCATCATTACAATTTTTTCAAATCTCAACATAAAATATAATAAACAATTCAACTTTTTCAAATTTCAAAACAATAAAAATATTCAAAAATAATATTTTAACAATATTTTATTATCTAAACACAACTCAACTCAACTCAACTCATTTCAACAACCAAACGCACCCTTATTCTTGACGCGTGGGAACAAAACATTCTCGATGCTTTGGCAATGCATGAACTTATTACATAAAAATAAATTTATTAAATTTTATTAGATTTATTAAATTTATTTTATAATAAAAATAATTTTATAATATGATATATCACGTATATTAATTTATAATTTATTTTTATATAATTTTTTTATAACTGAAGTATTTTCCACGTTACTATACTATTTTTTCGTTGCTATTTTTCTCATTTTTTAATACAAACATTTGTTATATTGCTCTTTTTTTATTTCATTGAAGTGACATGTTGCTTTATTAAAAAATATTCAAAATATATATTCAAAAGAAAATAGTGTCCAAAAAGAAAAAATAAAGAAAACTATAACATAAGTTCTCTCTAACCATTTTATATTTGTATTTTAAATTTTGTAATAATACATATAACACCTCCATCAATGAAATAAAATGAATGATATAATTGAGACGGCACAATAATATCTCTTCATCATGAAATTACACATTAAACGCGGAAAAAACACAGAATCTTTGGGAATTCAATGTTTCTAACCCTTGTCTCTAAAGTACATAGATCCTCCCTATGTACCTCTGCTCCCTGCCTGTACCAACTTGGATTCCATTCCCTCCCTCTCATCGACCTCATCTACTTCCTCTTTATCACTCAATATAAGTCTCCAAGCTCCACTAGTGCTCCCTCGCCCTGTTGATCTGTCCTTTTGCTCCTCCTCCGACAACATGGTAGTGATAATGTTGGATAACTTGGAGTCATTATCAATAAGGGTAGAGGATGGATTAGGTAGTGTCTTCGGCTCATTTTAATGGGGGTGGAGCTCCACCTACAAGCTTTAACAACCCTGATTCAATTCAATTTAAGCTTTAAATTGAGCTTAAATATATAAAATTTTAGACTTCCTTGGGTGAAAGGGATACTGCCTTTTAATAGCTAATAAGGACTTCATTTTTAGATACATTTGAAAAGAAATATTAAACTGAAGTAACAGCAGTAGTGCGTACAATGACACATTCATTTTCGTTTTTCTCTTTAAATTGTAGCTAATTAATTTAGGAGGAGATTCACGTACAAATTTTGATATCCGTGACTCCTAGCTGTTGGAGAATATGTACGGATTTAGAGATTGCTGGCAGGGAGAAAATATAGTGATAGATTCGGGGCAGAAGGAGGTATCCATATAAAAAAAAATATCTAGCAGATAAACCTGGCAGAGAGACCAATGAGTTAAAATAGACAATATCTACAGAACAAGATACTTCATGCAGAGACATTTCTCCATCATCACTACTCCTGCTGCTGCTACCTGTTTCCACCTATGTAATCTATGCATGATTTGTAAAGCCTTGTAGCCTCAGCGTTTAGGGCTATATAGGTATCCTCTACGTAAGTGTAGGACTAGGGTTGTTCAGTTATATTATTTGGGATTGTGGTCGTGAAGCAGCCTCTGCAAACTGCCAAGTCCTTTTACCAGCTATAGGTATTTCTTGCTCTGTGCTTTGGTTGCTTTGATGGTAGACAGTTCATGCAGACGGGTCATAGTTATAGTCCAAAAGTTACATTCAACACCCCTCCCCTTTTTGTTTTTTTGTGTTTTTTTGTTTTTACTTTGGATTTCGATCTCAGGTTAATTCATGTGTTCAGACCATTTTGCTCATGTTCACGTTCTAAAACAAAGCAGATAAAGTTGTTAACCGACAAAATAACTACTGAACCTTCCTAGCTATCCGCAGATCAAACAAATTAATACAAGGGTACTCGAGAAATCAGTGGATATTTATATTTATGTTTTGACAGAGACAGGACTAATCGATTTTTGTTATGTTTTACTAGAAAGTTATCCTTGAGAAATATACGTACGTCTGTGAAATTTGTCCCAAGTGGTAGATGTATAGCTTTTTCTCAGAGATGGCCATTAATTCTCGTGCATGAATGCGCACAGTACTACTTCAGGACAAGTCTTCCTTCTACTGGTTACTGTGCGTGCCCTTATCATGTAAACTGTTGCTAGGTTTAAAAGGAAAACATGCATACATCAATTTCCAAGGCATGCATAGGGCATTACACAAAGTATCTATCAACATGTAAATAAGGGACCCCCCCTCTCCCGCCCATCCCTCCATTTATTATCCTTTTCCTGTCTCTAGAATTCCAACATCTCTTTATCTTTCACCCTACAAAGCAATCGACCTGGCTTGGAAGTACCATTTTGCCCCTGACATCACTTTCAATCTCTTTTTGGGGGTTATTTATTTTTATTATTTACCGTGGGAGACTTTTGAGAGAGAGGGGTGAGAAGGTTGTGTATGATGGGACAAGAGCAAAGCAATTTCTGAGATCCTTTGGCTAAGCTAGAGGACAGTTTTGTGCTGACATATTAGGACGCTGTAAAAGAGACTGCGATGCTGCGGCTGGTGCCCTGGATCCGGCCAAACATGCTTCTTGCTGTAAGCTGCACTGCTCTAAGTAGTAGTAAAGTCTGCTGCCCCTCACCCCCCATGTGACCTTGCAGTTGCTCCTCCTCCTCCAGGGCTGGTTTTCTCAACTTGGCAGAAAAACAAAAAAAAGTTACTGCCTTGCAGCTCATCTTTAAATTTACATCTCAGATCATCTCCTAAAGTGCTCCTCCATCTTCTTCTTATCATAAATTTGCAACCAGATTTGTTCGTTAAGTGGCGTCGTATGGGAAATAGATCACCTAACATAAATTAATATGAAGTACTTAATAATTACATTCTTCCATGGATTGCAACTTTTCGTTTTAAAATGTTATATGGGAAATTGTTGTTTTAATTTTATATCTTGAACTTTTGAGGCTGATCACTGATCTAGTGATATCAGATCAGCAAATTGTTGGATTTTCTGCAAACTCCTTTTCGTCATGTTTTGTTATTGGGCTGTAATTAATTCATGGCCATAGTCCATTCTTGATCTAAATGGGCTGGCTTTGAATTAAAACCATAGCCCATCTTGTATCGGTTCTTCCTTCCAAGTCCAATACACGGTAAATTCTAGGTACATGTCACTCATTTGGTGGACTTGATCAGCTTCGGCCAGTCCACTAGTTTACCATATAGATCATACCAACTGAACTTAGCTTAATCTTCTTTGGGCCATCCACTAATTTAGTGCCAACAAACATAGCTTATAAAATAAAAAAATTCTATACATCACACTATCATCTTATTTTTATCTCACTACATAATTAACATGTGGCACATTTGTTATCATTAGATGATATTTTATTGGATGATTCTTTATCATCTAATAGTGATCAATGCGCCACATCTTACATAGTGCGATAAAAATAAGATTGGAGTATGATGTATAGTCTTACTCTATAAAATAATATCAGTTTAGTTTTAAAAAATATGATGTGTTTTGATATTTTAATTACAAGGAAAGACATGATTATAATTAATATCCTTCATGTTTTATATCAAATGGATATTTAAATTAAAGATGATCCTTGTCCAAAGTCGAATATTAGAAAGAGATAGGTATAACATATAGATTATATACAATTAAAATAGTGGGGTTCGCATGACGTGTTTATCTCTCCCCTAATTATAAAATGCATTTGAAGTAAACAATTGTAAGAAATCTCAATCTTCCATATCATATTGAAACAATTTAAGAGTGAATCCCTCATTCTCTAGAGGATCCGAGGCAGATTTTGTGCAACTTTATTCCTCGGTGTGTATTTCTAGAGGCTTTCTCATTTGATTAAGAACAAGAGATCTAAGCGATAATCTCTTAAATTTGTGTCGTTGTGGAGGAAGACTAGACTTTTTCAAAGTACTGCAGTTTTGATGTGCAGGATTCCGAATGTGCCCATTTTTTTAATTAAACTTTGGAGTTTGGACAGTCTGCAATGCATTTCTTTATTTACAAATCATAACTTGACATTTTATATATATATATATATAAATATATATAAGGGTTTTTGAGAAGTCCATTTGGATTGTGAGAGTTTTTAATTTCATCTCATTTTATTATTATAAATTTTAAAATTTTTATATAAAATATAATAAATAATTTTTGTTTAAATTTAAAATAATAATAATATTTAAAATAATATTTTATTTAATTTTCAAATCTCCCTCTCTCACCGTCGGAACCGCACCTTATCCTCATATTATCAGTCTTATAAAATTCAGCAAGACTTTGATAAAGACTTGCAGCTGCAGTGCAGATGATATCGGGACCCATTTGGGGGACCTTTGCTAGTCCGTCGTTGTGCGTGGGCCTAGCAGATTTCAGATTGATTTTTGAGTTGGATTTGAAAGTTAAATTGAATTGAGATGAGAAGATAAAATAATATTATAATAATATTTTTTAATATTATTATTATTTTAAAATTTATAAAAATTAAATTTTTTATTATATTTTATATTAAAATTTAAAAAAATTATAATAATAAATTAAGATAAATTGAGATTGGTTTAGCTTCTAAAGGTATCGAGAATTTCTTTTCTTTCTTTTTATTTTTTAAGGGATGTGAGGGAATTTCTAGCTCTCTTGAGTGATTATTACACTCAGAATTCCGAGCTGGGAGCTGATTTGTTAGCCTCCACACCTTCTCAGTCTGACCAACATATTTTTTCATTGACTTTGACAAGTCAATGGTCCTTTTTGTTTGGACATCGAAGAAGAGGGAACGCAATTACCAGGAAACAGGGCCGGAAGCTCAGGAGAGTTGTGGACGGTAGATTGAAATCGATAGAGTTTAAAATATTATTAAAATATTTATTTTTAATATTATGTTTTATTTTAAAATTATCTATTATATTTTTTATGAAAGTTTATGAAAATTATAAAGATTAGATGCAATGAAATGAGATGAGTTTGTAAACAGTTATGATTTGTGTAAATGTTATGCATTTATTTTTAAAAAGAGTGAAATTTATTATTAAAAAATTAATTTTTTTCATATGTGTCTCATATTTATTTATTTTTTTAAAAATGAATATAAAAGACTTGCACACTCTATAATTACAAATATAATTTCTCTATGCATAAAACATTGAGATAATATGCGGCACGACGTTTGATATTATTTTACGAATTATTTTATTATCAAGTCGGTCTGTAGAATATATCATCTATATTATATAATATTTAATTTATAAAATTTAAAATTTAAAATTTATCTTTCAAATCAAATTATATAATAGAAGCACTTTACTATGTATGCTCTACACACTGACTTGATAATATAATTTTTCTTATTTTATTTTATGAAAATATATTTATAAAAAGATTAAATTTATAAAAGAAATTTTATTTATTTATTTATATTATATTATTAACACAATTTAATAACTTAGTCATTGTGAACATTATTTCTTCTAAGCAAGTATATTTCATTAGGAAAGATGATATATGAGGAGAGAATGAGGTTTCTCAACAAACACCCCAAAACAATAATAACAGTACAAAGTGGTGGATAAAAAAGAAAAAAATGGATTTTTACGACCAGTTTCTTGGTTGTCACACATGTCCTACAAAGAGGACGCAATCTTAAAAGATGGAAATAAGTTGTTCGTAAAAAATTGAGAACAATGGAACCAACGTCGATAGCGGTGGAACCTCCGCCGAAAGCAGTGAGAGTGGCGAATGCACTGTTGCTTGTTGTCTTGAGATGATTTTTATAAAGATCCTTAGTCCCTTATTCGAGATCACAGTTTAGGAAAAGTGATAACATAGAAGAAAAAGCGACATCAAGTAGACTGATCTGCTGATCATCTGCATTCCTGTGAGTCTGTGATGGTGAGTGGCGGCCACGCACCATTGAGATGGAGACTAGGTGGCCGCCACGCACCGTTGGGATGGAGATTGGGTGGCCCAGATCTGGAAAATCTCGACGAGACGAAGTTGCTGGTATGGCGTGTGTAGCCGTTGGAAGCGTCATTGTGCGGCGGCGCGTGAGGAACACACGCACCATGCGCGAAAACAAGCTGCGCGTGAGGGTCACATGCTGACCTTTTTGGTGCGACTTCACACCATCCCAATAGATTGGTGGCTGTAGGGTTGGGTGATGGGGCGCGTGTAGGCAGATGGTGGCTGGAGAGCAGCAGATTTGATCCAAACCGAACCGATGAAGAGATAAGGGAAAAAAACACTACCTTAAAAGTATATATACAATGCAAAAATAAAAATGAGAATGAAAACTCTACTCTCCTCTCCAGCAATAGCTATCATATAAATAGGATTTATTCTATAGAGAAGATAGACGTTCTCACTCTAAGAGTCATTAGACTTTGTTGACAAGCCGCTTCTCTTTTTTGTTGGGACTTTCCGAGAGAGAGGGAGATGGTACAATGTGACTAAGAGTGTAACTGGTCCGGTTCGATCTGGTTTTGGACAAAATCTTGGACCGAACCGGTATGACCGGTTTTGTATTTTTCAAAACCGATTACTCTCCTAAACCAGTACTTCACGTTTTACTGGTTTCATGTCCGGTTCGGTCCAATTTTCTGATTTTTTTAAAATATAAGTTTGACATTTTGTCATTAAAAATATGTTTAAAAAAACTGTTTTAAAAAAATATGTTATACTTTTATTAATCTATATTAGACTATTAATATAACTATAACTATAGTCTATATTAGACTATTAGTACAAGTTATAAATTTATATATTAGTATAGCCATATATTAGTATATATTAGTATTAGTGATAAACTATATATTAGTATAGCTATATAATACATGATCAATTACATTTTCATTTTTAAGATTAAACTTTTATTTTATAATAATATTATCTTATATATAATTATATTAATAGTTTATGATCAAACAAATTACAAATGTTCATATTTAAAATTAACATTTTATGTTATATTTTTAAATTATAATATGAAATTATTTCTTATATGATATATAATTATATATAAAAATTTCACATATAATTATACATTATATATAAAACTTATATATTAATATATAAAAAATATTTTGTATAATTTTAATTTTATATAAAACTTATATATAAAATATTATTTTTTATATTTTTTTATCAACCTATTCTGTCCGGTCCGGTTCGGTCCAAAAAAAATCCTAAAACCGGAATCGGACCGGTTCCAACCGGTTTATGAATTATAAGAACCGGTTCTGGATCAGACTGATTCAAAACCGGTAAAACCGATTTTCTGGTTTAAATTTACACCCCTAAATGTGACTCACATGTTTGAGTGACAAAACACTCTAGCCATTGTGAACATGCCATACCCTAATCAGCATGATTTTTCTTTAGGAAAAACGATACATACATAATTATTATAAAATTTTTTGATCATATATTTTTTAATTCAAAACCATTAAAATCAAATATTTTTTTAAAAAAATAATATTTTATTAGATAATTGTGTAAAGAAAAATTTTAATCATCATTTTCACACAATACACCACATATAATTTATTTTATTTTTAAAATTTGTTCCTTACCAAATGTGTGGTGTATAAATGATGAGTAGAAGAATTCAATTACTTTGAGATGAATAAAAAAACTAAAACTAAAAATAATATATAATATATAATGCATGAGATGATAAATAACAAAACTCTAGTGTAAAATTGTTTAACAACTAAGAGCATTAGCATTGGCTTCATCAAAGTCATCTTTAAAATTTAATGAAAAGTACATATTTTACATAAGTCCAAAACCTCCCTAGCCATGATCCCACATTGGATTAGCTATTGAATTCATCAAAATAATAATATAATATATTTTTTTAATAATAATATTTTTAATTTTGCTTTTTTCATATTTTACAATTACACTAACCATATGTTAATTAATATGTTACACTAACCATATTAGATATTTTAAGCAGGAAAAGATATCGAATCCCTCTAGTTATCTAAAAGATTTCTAGCGGACTTAATTACAAGATTTACCTTAATTTTATCAGGAATCTGCATTGCATTATTAGCTGTTAATTATAATAATTTTGATTAGCCACATTTGTTAGTTCTACCATTAATGTATCAAGATCATATGAATTTCATTAACAGCAGAATTGTCCTCGTACCTACACCCTTTGTACGTATCAATCTCACCTGTGATAACAAATTACAAGTATAGTGGGAAGTTTAGGCCGCCAGTTATCAAACTTTATCATTTGGGATACAAATTGAAAAACATAGATCATTCAAGTGCAAAATGCAAAATTTCACCCAAGAAAAAGGTTCACACGGGAAGAAAAATGCAAAATAATAATAACAATGACAATAATAACTAAGAAAAAGAAGCCAAAGAGTTCCTACAAGAAATAAAAAAATTCAACTAACTGTCCAACCTTGTCATGAAGGATACTTAACAAATCTAAAGTATGTTTATAAGTCCCATAAATTAGCTTTGAATCATATATACCAAGATATCCAGTTTCCCGAACTGGGTTTTGATGAAATCTGCGAAAGAAGAAATGCTAGTAAGGTCAGACACATCAAGCTGATGGAAAACCACTTGATCTGAAAGACCTGAGTGTT
The DNA here is from genome assembly GCA_029856935.1 of Cyclocarya paliurus. Classification (NCBI taxonomy): domain Eukaryota; kingdom Viridiplantae; phylum Streptophyta; class Magnoliopsida; order Fagales; family Juglandaceae; genus Cyclocarya; species Cyclocarya paliurus. The sequence goes on from JARVXP010000352.1 coordinate 813,787, forward strand.
GCAGTAAACTAGAAAACCTTCTATGTCTAGATAAGCACCAATATGTTCAATTACTCTTGGTTCCCGTTTTCAACTGGTGGGGCAACCCTTATTGCTAACTTACCTGATCCTGCAACCAGCAATACATTAAATCATGGAAGTCTAGACAGATGAAAAATTGATTATAGGATAATTGCAAGAAAAAATGAAATGAAGAAAAACAATTTCCCCTTCCCACAATCTCCCCAGCACAAAACCATGCAAAGCATTCCAGCCCAAATAAAGCTGCAATACTAGCATCTTCAACCTTCAGCTCCTGCCTGTTCTTCCATAAATGCTTCACATAATCAACTTCCCTCCAGAATGCCTCATAATGGCTGGGACTACTGTATAGAACATAAGAAATAAGTCCCATAAAGTTTCAGATGTATTTTACTAACAGGTATAGAAAAACATGCATTTGTGATGTTAAGTTTTCTCCAAAAGAGGGGATAAGCTATTCATTTTTGTTTTCCTTTTGAGATAGCATTTCCCATATAGCAAGAAACACTGTAACCAAAATAAATATTAGTGAAGCAGGTATCAGACACATTGTCACTGGTTGATTCTAGCAAGCACGACCCAAGGCAAAGTGAGAATAAGAAACATCATAAAAGAGTTTTTTTTTTTTTTTGGCAAGTCCTGTAAGGTTATTCAATAGATTTTCTATTACCAAAATCCAAAAAAGATTGAGACTTCAAAGTTCAACTGTGCAGAAGACATTGGGCAACGTTTATTTTGTCCACAAAGTGCTTTTGAAGTTCTTTCCCATTAAGGTGCAAAATTCGAATATAGAACAGGATCCATTCTATGTAATCATCTAAGCTTCTCAACTCTTATCTTCTCCTTCTTACCACCTTCCATGATGGGAACTGGAACGGACAGTTAAAATGCCCATTCAAGCTTACATCTTGATGATATTTCTTTCTTTTATTCCATCTCAATTGTAAAAGCATTAATTGAACAGAGGAAAGACAGTGTGATTAGGCATTTTACAAAAGAGCATGATATTTTGTTCACAAAAGATGATAAAATTATAAGAGTATGATGCAATTCCCTGGTCATTTATAGTGGGCAGACAAATGTTATTATAAATAAATAATATAACTCCTTTGATAAGTATAAGTAATACCACAGCAAATCAAAACATAACAGAACAATCACCCTGAGTCCTGGCTGACAATAGCATCTAACTTGGTCTGCAGAATTTTAATTGTTGACTGCCAAAGATAACAATTGAAACAAAGACCTACAGAACCTAAAACACTCGGTAGAAAAACAAAGACCTACAGGGGATTCTCGCTCGGGTTCAGAGAGAGATGCACGCTTCGTTCGTGTGACTATTTCAGCAGGTCTTTTCTCATACTCCCACTCTGATGGTGTATGTGATGATTCTCCTCACAAATTTCTCAGTTTATTCCATGGGACATAACAACGCTGTGTTAGCAGCCTCGCTGCCACCGAGGTCTTTTTCAACGACAACCGAGATGGCTTTGGTAGTTGAAATCAATCAGGACCATACGTACTGAGGTTTGATTCTTCAGCAATTAATGGAGGTTTAATTTCGTCATACTTGATGAACTGGTGACTCACGGCAAAAGGAATGGATAGCTTGGCGAAAACAAGGGAGAGGAAATAGAAAGTCAGAAAGGGAACTAGGAATCGGGAAGAAAGGGAGAGGAAGAGAAATGAGATTTTGGGCTGTTGGGAACTTGGGAGAAGAAGAAAGGCAGAGAAAGAGAAAGGGAGAGAAAGCAACGAGAATGCGGGTGAAAGAAATGATTTTGCCAATAAAATAATATCGATAGCTATGAATAGGAGTTCTTCAAATTTGAAGATGAAATGAGATATACTGTAACTCATAGCTTCACATTTTGAAGTACGGTAAATCCAATGCAATCGTTTTTAAGCTAAATTTATCAAATTTTGAAGATTAGATTTATTTGATGAGTACAATACCAGTGTTTTAACAACTATGTTCCATGTAGTATCATTTTTATTTAAAGAAAACTCTCCTTATCCACGCAGATAAGATGGTAAATTATATTCTAATATTTTCTCATAGGTTCTCGCGTCCAAGAATAACCCAACTTCCGTGATGTCGGGAGTAGTTGAATATTTGAATAGTAAAATTAGATGAGATAAATTTATAAATAGTAATGAGATTATTAGATTAAAATATTATTATTATTATTTTTTGTGATGGATTTATTATAGTTCAAGGTCCACTTTCAAACGCCAAATTATTAGCCTTTCAAATTATTATAAAGAAAAATTTTACTAAGTAATCTCACAGGACACATCTGTTAAGAGAAAAAAATAAAAAATTACATAAATAAGTGTGTAATACAAAACTGCTTAATAGAAAAACTCTATTATAAAACGAGATGCTATTAAAAAATAATACTATATAAATAATTCTAATGACATGTGATATAAGAATCTATTGAATTTTTTTAATTAGATTTTAGTTTAAATTATAATTATAATTTGATTTGAATTTTTACGAAGTATCTGTGACTTTTCACTGTCCCTCATTTGCTTATAAAAAATTAATTTCTATATTAACGAGTAATTAAAAAGCCATTCCTAAATAATTATTTAAAATGTGTCAAGATTAATTGATGAAAAAATGATAAGATTCGGCTAAAAAAGTAACATGGTTATAGCATCTGTAACGTCTAAAACTTCATGCATAGATTTCTTTCATGCATTTTCCAATAAATAACAATGCTTTTTTTTTTTTTTATTAGCATCATATCTAACAATAAAGTCTTAATTAATATTGATAGTATTGGCATACGGTCCAAATACTGGTTATTGGAGAATGAACTCCCAACTCTTTTATGTACAAGTTCTGTGTAAGAAGTTTGTCCTTAGCATACGCTTCGTACTACACGCACGCATAATTTTATACACAGTATTATAAATATTGAAGATAAACACACATGATTATATAAATAAAATTATAGGTGTAGATATCATTTATCCAATAACAATGTTGCGGAGGTTTTTTGTTTGGGTACTTATAGTACAATAACCAAAATGTAAAAGTGGTGAAAAAAGAAAAATAAAACAGATTTTAGAATCAATTTCTTGGTCTCTATTCATGCCCTGCAAAGAGGGTGCTGTCTTAAAAGATGGTAGTTAGCGGTTTGTAAAGTCATGCGAACTATGGAACCACTGTCGATAGCGATAGAACCTCTACAAGAAGTAGTGAAAGTTGTGGATGTACTGTAGTTTGTTGTCTTAAGATTTTTTTAGAGAGTTCCGTAGTCCCTTTTCAAGATCATCGGTTAGGAAAAACAATAAGATAGTCGAAAACATGGCATTAAATTGATTGATCTACTGCCAGTCATTTGCCTTCCCACGCATCTGTGGTGGCACGTGGCAACCATACGCCAGTGGTATGGAGGCGTGGTCGGACAGATCTAGACGATCTCGGCATGGGAAATTTGTTGGTACAGTGCATGTAATTGGGGAAGGCATCGTGGCGTGGTGGTGTGTGAAGTCCATGCACAGAAACAAATTGCACGTAAGGGCCACGTGTCGAGTTTTTTGATACGATTCCGCTCCAGTCCAATAGATCAGCAGCTATAGAATGGTGTGATGGTACGCGTGTTAACTGATGGCGGATGAGCATTGATAGTGGCTTCTCTATCTTCATCTTCATTTTTAAATTTGAAGAATCTGTCTTTAAAAAGGTCTGCATTGGTTTCTTCATCTTTATATTTTTACATAACTATAAACAGTCATTTTTCAAATATGAAGAAGTACTGTTTATTCTTCAAATAATATTTTACTAATTTTTTTTCTCACATACACATTAAAATTAAATTTGTAAAATTTATATTAAAATAATTTAGATACATAAAATTTTTATTAAGTTGATAATACAAAGTGGATGCTAATTGTAAAATATATATAAAAAATAATTTTAAAAAACAAATAAAAAGTAAAAAAATAATAATATTTTATTATTATTTAATTTAAATATATATAAACTAATGTGAAAATTATTTTTTAAATATAAAATTATTCTTTAAAAAAGATAATTTTATATATAAAAATGAAGAAATCACTGTCAAGAAGTGCCATAAAACTGACCAAAACTGAACCCACGAATACACGTGAAAGATTGAATTTTCCAAATCTCTCTCCTAATCAAGAAGGGAGCGGTTACGAAGCAGTGTTTCGCTGCTCTCTTTTTTTTTTTTTTTTGGGAGAAGCAGTGTTTTGCTTGTTGCTGTGGAGTTATCTATATATTAAGAGTATTGCTATTCATAAGTTTATACATCATATATTAAATTATTTTTTATTTTTTTTTCAATTATTTTTTATTATTTTTAAAATATTTATATTTTTTTATTCATTATTTATATAATATATATTTATTAAAAATAAATAAATAAATAAATAAATAAATAAATAAAATTATGGTATATAATATGTAGACTTATAAATAGATTTTTTCGTTGTCACAGTGGAAACACCACTCTCTCCCTCTCCGATATAAACAACTCGTAAAAAAGATTCTTTTTTTTTTCTAGGCAATCAATCATTCCCCAAAATTAGCCCCCAACAGTTGAAGCCCACGTAGACTATCTTTCTCTCTCCCCTCCATTTCTGAGAAGGTGAAGAAGAAACATCCACAATGCCCCCACCTCTTTACACGTTCCAATTCAATCAATGCCTTGCAACCCCCCACTTGACCCATTCTTCTGATTCCTCGCAACAATCAAGAAAAAGGAAATCCCATATTTAAACCCTATCCTGATTTCTTCATGTCCCTAGTCTCAAGAATTCCCCCAAGTTTGGTTCGGAAATCCGTCATTCAAGACCAGACCCATTCGATAAATTTTTATAGAATCCTCCGATACAAGAGATCAACCACTTAGGACCAAACCCATTTCACCCATTTGGTTGATTTTGCGACACAAAATCATACTGACCCAGATTCAAAAAACAATTTCAATGTTCAGACCGTAGCTCGTTGGTAAATTGGTGGGCAAGGCTCCTGGATTCAGAGCTGAATAAGAGGAATTTAGTCGTTTGGGATTGGACCCAGAAGGAACAAGGCTCTAGAAGTCCTAATTCAAGTCCCAATTAAGGAAAACTCCTCTTTTTTTTTGTAGTTTTTGTTCTTCTAGTTGTTCCATGGAACAACCACTACCAGCCTTGGTGTTCCAAATCTTTGGCTTTGCCATTAGCATTCTTGCTCTCCTTGCTGAATCGCATTCACAAAATGACGTAAACAGTCCCGCAACACCTTCACTTGTGTCGGCTCCGCCGCCATCACCTCATTTGCCAAATCCACTGCCTCCTCCGCCGTCTCATCGTTTACGACCACCATCTCCACCACCACAAGATAGGAGGCAGAGAAAGTCCAATAACGGGTCCAATTATGGCCCAAGAAAGCTGCCACCACCGCCTCCGGAGAAAACTATCAATACAGGGAAGAAGATTGGGCTTTTGTTCGTGGGTATCGCTGCGATCCTCCAAATTGGTGTGGTGGGGTTCTTGGCTTTCAAGAGAAGACAGCTTCTGATGCTCAGGGACAGTTACGAGACCAGTTCTTGAATTGAAATTTAGGTGATGTCAGTTTTCTAATCGATTCTTTTATTTCGGCGGCACGCATTGTAATTTGGACTTTATATCAGATTGGAAGTCTTTGCTAAGCAGCTTAAATAGTTGAGGGGTATTTGTCGGATTTAGATTCTTTGGTGGATGGTAGAAGGATATGAATTGCAGCTTGATTGGAACATCGTGCATTTGTAAATGTGGTAAATGTTGATTATAATTTACTTACATATTGTTCCTTTTGAGTTTCTGTTTATCACTTTGTTCTTTGGTTTAAACTACACGGCTTATAATTGATATTAGAGGAGCCCTATATTCGATTTTTTATGCTTCCTTACGTTTGCTGCTGACGCTTGTGAATGTGTGAACGATATGAATCATGGAAGAAATGTAATGAAAATTCCTAGTGTCCTTTCCTTTCTATGCGGACGATGATATATCAACTAATAAATCTGTTTGATTCACATTGTTGTTATAGTTCACTTTATGTTTTAGTTTGTTTGACAAAAACTTCCTCACATCCGTTTATTGTCAAAGTTTCTCTGTGTAGCGCCGAACTATATAGCCTTTTGAGTTCAGCATCCATTTGATGTTGCAAAGACTGCGTGGTTCACTGGTTCTGTTAGACTTTAATCTTCTGGTGAGCTATCATGAGAGTTCAAAATAACTGAAGAGTAGGAAAAGGCAACAAACCTGAGATTTAATTTAAGTCAAATCATAAAGAGATGAAAGATGCTTTTGTTGTCACAGCCTAATATCGAAATGGCTTAAGTTTTTAGTATAGCTTTAGCATAAAACTATTCAAATCGTTCTGCACCTTTGTTGATTTCACAATTGAGCTGCGGTATTCCCTATTTTGTACTTGTATTTTCTTCCTTTGCTACCTCTCTCTCTCTCTGGACAAGATCCCTCAATTTTGTTAAAACCCTCACTTGTAGTGGAGTAATATCATGGTTGCATATTAAGGCACTCTTGGAATATAGCCAAAATGCAAACACCTATATCAAACCCTATGCACTCCCATAAGTGAACCAAAACCATAAATCATTTACAATGTATAGTGAGCAGGCCTGTTCTATCTAGCCTCATTGCTCCTATAAAACTTGTTTTGGAAAGCAACTAGTATTAGAACAAGTTTCTGTACACCTGCTTGCCCCATCAGTCAGCCCCTTGGTTGACCTCCCTATATGTATGCTTGAGAGCTATGGTGAAGGAAGGTGCTAATTGTCAAATTTGTTCCCAAACTCCCCTCACCGACCGGTGGTGAACCTCATAGAGACCACCAATTAACCAATATCGTGGAGTCCGTTTCCACCTACCTTACACAGCTGTAGTTCTTGACACAAAGTTGGTCCATCCAGAAATGTCTGAGCCTCTGCCATAGTTTTGGTATTCCAGCCTTAGTGTCTAGAGAAGGCAGCCAGAAAACCACCTGTCACATCCACCCTCAACCTTCCACGCTACTGAAACTACTCCCATCAACGTTCAACTTAACAGAGCAGGTTTTGGTTTCAACCATTGCTATTGTGACATCTTAGGAGACGTCATTGGAAGAGGCTGCATGCCTAACTATCTCAATACATAAGAATCAGCTTCTTTTGAGTGCTTCCGAATCGATACCTTATTCACTCCATCTGTCAGTGCTGCTTGTTTATTCTTATGACAAACTGATTCCTTCCTTTTTGTCATCCATTTGAGCAATATTGCATCTTTCAAGTCACAATCCCCAGCTTATAAAGGAATGGGAAATTCCAATCAAGAGGCTGACCTGGTTCCCCATGTTAGTTCTATTGTACCACCAACAGGCCATCTCCCTCCAACTTCTAATTCCCCCCGCTTGAGTCCAACCTGCCCTGCAAAATAATGCCATACATAACTTGCAATCCCACTTGAGAAAAGAACTTGGTCCAAGGTTTCACATGGTGGTTTAGAGCAGCAATCACGGCAAGCTGAATATATAAGTTTTTGAATGCTGCCGTCGGAAGGCATACTCTCCCTGAAGGCTTTACACATAAAGATTCACATTTTAGAGGGTACCGCCTTGTGCCAAGCTCATGTGCTCCACCACACGTGTTGTTCATGGGCTCTAATAAGAGACCAAGCTTATTCAGTGGAAAATCTTCCTTGAGTAGAAGCTTGCGACACAGGTTCATCTGCCAGGTCCTCTTGCTACTTCTTTTTCATTCTATTGTAAACTCTGACAGAATATCTTATTGTTACCTCCCAGGTCCTTTGCTTTCAAATATTGAATTATACTTCGTTAAACTGCGAACTTAATTTGTAGCGTTCCTACAAAGTATCAATAATAACTCTGCCATTTATCATGTATATATATAGCCTTCGCTGAAACACATAAATGAGCGATAGCTAATGACACCCTGCTCTATTGGCTTTTCGCATGTTGTACATCAAATGATGTTTGAAGTGATTAGCTCTTAAATGACTTCATGTTCCTTATGGTAAATGAATAGTCTTTTAGATGTAAGGATTTTAATGATGACTAGAGCGCTCTTAGTCATTGCAATGTCTCAATGGAAGGCCCAACCCGACCTATACTTCAAACGTACTAGTCAATAATATAATTGAAGATATATTGAAACATTATAAAGAGCAATAAATTTTTCTTTTCAAGTAATGTGAGATTTCATACACCACCTAAATTTATCACTAATCAAAATAAAGTATTACTTATCAAAATAGGGCATCACAATCTCCCTTCTTTATATTCCCGACATCCACGTTGGGTCAGCCCTTTGTAGATGGCACAACTCAAGTTTCACATCTCTGGTTAAGATATGCTCTGATACCATTTGTAATTTTTCAATAGAAGGCCCAAGGCATATGGTCTGTATTCTTCAAAAACTATTAAATGATACAATTGAAGCACTATTAGAATACTATAAAGAGTAAGAAATTCTCTATTTCCAAGTATTGCGGGATGCTATACACCACCTACATTCATTACTTTGGGGTATCACCGTCATGGTATACAAGCTTGAGTAAAGTTTCATGTTAACTATTGTTTGTGTTGCTTTTACACAATTTACTGTTCTAAAACCATGTGAATCCATCAGAAGAAATGTTTTTGTTAGCCTGTGGATAGTCCTCTAGTAATATGTATTTATACTTCACCAAAATTTGTAGTTGGATGAAATTTCCTCACACCATCTGGGACCGATGGTTATCAATTTTATTGTCTTGTACTGGTTAGAGAGATATAATGAAATCCAAGTACCTAGCAATCCTCCACTAGGGAGATGGCTTCAGAATCTCCTAGCACAACCGTGTGGCCTTAGCTTACTACAACACAATTGCTTTTTAGTGATGGTTGTGAATTTGTGACAATCCCCAAACCGTCACTAAAAAGCATTTTCTGTGACAGTTTCTGAAAACTGTCACTAAATGCGGATGAGATTTTTTTTACGTTCCAACGTATGGGAAAATTATGTTCGAACGTTACATATACGTTTGAACATATGGCTATTTACGTGCGAACGTAAAATGTTTTGGCGCCAATGTTCGAACATTAATTGTAAATTTAAATTAAATATGACTCTAATTTAAAATTTATGTAGTTTTTATAATGCATAATTTGTATACAAGTCTAAAAAATTGACTTGTATATATTTATATATACACAATTTGTAAAATATAATTATATAATTATATATACATAAATAAATATATATTTATGTTTATGTATATTTGAAATGCAGTGATTTAGTATTAAAGTTGAAAAATATAACATTAAAGAAGATTGAGAATTGAAATTAAAAAACCATAGATATATTAAATAATATTGTTCCTTACAAAAATTAAAACAAAATACAAAATATGATAGAAGAACGTAAACAACACTCAGATGATAGGGTTGTCTGTACATAATGTTCAATGTGCAGATATTTCCCCAGCCTTTATTGAGGAAGATCATCTGTCAGGTTCCTCTGCTCCCATCTGAGCTCGTCGAACTCGTTGATCAGGGCCTCTCGCTCTACCATAACAGTATGAGCCCTGATCCGAGCAGTGTCCTGAGTGGCTCATTCCCTGCCTTGTTTCCTGGTATGCAAAGAATGAGCCATATTCTGAAAATAGAAAAGTAAAAAAAAAATTATGAATACTATTGACGTATCTTTTGTTATAATTTTAAAATGCTTTGCATGAACGTTTGAACATAGAGAAACATACGTTCGAACGTTAAGATAAAACGTTCAGACGTGTATATTTTACGTTCGTACGTAAAATACATTTCCTTCGAACGTATAACAAAACATCCGAACGCTAAATATATAATATATTTAATTATTTTACGTTCAAACGTAATACATATACGTTCGGGCATTTGGCTAAACATTCGAACATGTGTGTTTACGTGCGAACGTAAAGGATAAACGTCAAATTGTTGAAAGCATAAATAAATTTAAAAGCATTACATTCGAACGTTAAATCTTATACGTTCGGACATAAGGAAACGTTGGAACGTAAGAAATAAAACATTAGAACGTTGAAGTCCATCGTTCAACCGTTTCTTGATTGATTTTCGAAAATATATTAATAATATATTATTTTATTAATATATGTTATATATTATAATGTATACTATAACATATAGAATACTATATCTAATATTATATTATAATATATATAGTATACTATATTGTGAAATACTTTATACCCAAATGTCATTCACTATATATTATATTTTCATTTAAAGTATTATGCTATCATAATTTATATATATAGTGTATGTACTTATATAATATATATATATATATATATACTATGTATATATTTATATATATAGGTTGTTATTAGTTTTATTAATTATAACCAAATGTCTATCATTATATATTATGTTTCCATTTAAAGAATTATGCTATCATAGTATATATATATATATATAGTGTATGTACTTATATATAATATATATATATATATAGGTTGTTGTTAGTTTTATTAATTATAACCAAATGTCTATCACTATATATTATGTTTCCATTTAAAGTATTATGCTATTATAGTATATATATAGTATATGTACTTATATATATAATATATATACTATATATATACATAGGTTATTGTTAGTTTTATTAATTATAGTCAAATGGTTATCATTATATATTATATTTCCATTTAAAGTATTATGCTATTATAGTATATATATATATATAGTGTATGTACTTATATATATATAATTATATATATATACTATATATTTATAGGTTGTTGTTAGTTTGATTAATTATAACCAAATGTCTATCGCTATATATTATATTTCCATTTAAAGTATTATGCTATCATAGTATATATATATAGTGTATGTACTTATATATATATAATATATATTATATATATATAATATATTATATATATATATAGGCTGTTGTTAGTTTTATTAATTATAGCCAAATGGCTATCACTATATATTATGTTTCCATTTAAAGTATTATGCTATTATAGTATATATATATAGTGTATGTACTTATATATATAAATATTAAATATATATACTATATATATACTATATATATATATAGGTTATTGTTAGTTTTATTAATTATAACCAAATGTCTATTACTATATATTATGTTTCCATTTAAAGTATTATGCTATCATAGTATATATATATATATATATATAGTGTATGCACTTATATACATATAATATATATACTATATATATATAGGTTGCTGTTAGTTTTATTAATTATAGCCAAATGTCTATCACTATATATTATGTTTCCATTTAAAGTATTATGCTACCATAATATATATATAGTGTATGTACTTATATATATAATTATATATTTATATATAGGTTGTTGTTAGTTTTATTAATTATAACCAAATGTCTATCACTATATATTATGTTTCTATTTAAAGTATTATGCTAACATAGTATATATATTATGTTTTCATTTAAAGTATTATGCTATCATAGTATATATATATATAGTATATGTACTTATATATATATATATATATATATATATATATAATATACTCTATATATATAGGTTGTTCTTAGTTTTATTAATTATAACCAAATGTTTATCACTATATATTATATTTTTATTTAAAGTATTATGCTATCATAGTATATATATAGTGTATGTACTTATATATATATAAGTATATGTACTAATATATATAGTGTATGCTCTAATATATATTTAAATATTTAAAAATAAACTATTATCATAGTACTTAAAATCACTTCCTTAATCATTATGTTGCGGATAAAATGAAAAATAAAATTTTTGTTGTTGATAGTAGTATATATATATATATAACATGAATATGTAAGTTTAAGTATATATAAGTATATTATATTATATATTTTGTTATATGATATATCTCATTTTTCCTTATAAATGTATTGAGTTATTATAAGTGAGACTTTAATACCGACGAACTTCCAGTGATGTATATATTGCTGGAAAAATCCATTCGCGGCGATTTATAAGATTTTTTTTAGTGAAATTAATCAATGGATTAGAGTGACTCCCCTTGCAGTGATATTATATATACTGCTATTTAGTGTATATAATATATTATGCAACTATAATATATAGTAGTAATTATGAATATGTTATATAATATATATTATATTATACTAGATTATTTTTTATTTCTAACTATTAATAATTTAGTTATATTTACGTTCTAATGTGTATTATTTACGTTCGAATGTAAAAAAATGTGGGCGGAAAATTTCCCGCTCAATTGTATCGTTCAAACGTTAAATTTTATACGTTCGAACGTTAAATTCTATACGTTTAAACGTACCAAAATTATTGTCGGGAATTTTTCTGCTCGATTATCATCTTTTATGCTGAGCATTCACGTTCGAATGCTTAAATTAAATATTTGAACGTGAATGCTAAAAATTTGGGAGGTTCAAAATAACGCTCGAACGTAGAAATAAACGTTCGAACGTTAATTCAAATGAAATGTTTTTTACATGAAAACACGCACGAGAGGAAGCAGAGTCATTTCTACTTCCCTCGTGCACGAAATAGAGAGAGAGAAGGTGAATGGTGAGCGAGGGTTAGAGAGATAGAGAGTTCGAGTGAGAGAGGGTTAGAGTGTGAGAGAGTTCGACTAAGAGAGGGTTAAAGAGAGAGAGAGTATTGTTATTGTTAGATAGGGTTAGAGCGAGAGATCACTCTAAATTGTATAAGAGAGTAATTATTGAGAGTTAGGATTTTGAAACTATTTTAATAAGGAAAAATCATTTTTTTCATTATTTGCAATTTTATTATATTTCTCTTGTGTTTTATATATATATATATATATATATATATATATATGTCTCTAACAAGTTAGTATTGTTTTTTTTTTTAAGGAGGTGGTTGTTTTGGCAAATTGAAAACTTATCATTTGTAAGAAGATATTAAAAAGTGCTAGGTATATTTCTAAACTTGAGTTATATATGTTTATGAATTTTGTGAGTTTATGGTGTTTATTAAAGAATTAATATGTTTAGAAACATTGTTGTGGGAATATTATTATGTTTAGATAATTTTGTTGTAGAAATATTGTGATAATATTGTGATATGGATTTGAAATATTGTGATTCTTATTTATTAAGTATATTTATATTTTGTGAGTTTATAATGTTTATTGATGAGCATTAATATGTTTAGAAATATTGTTGTGGGAATATTGTTATGTTTAGATAACTTTGTTGTAGGAATATTGTGAAAATGTTGTGATATGGATTATAAAATATTGTGATTATTTTTTATTAAGTATATTTATATTTTGTGAGTTTATGATATTTATTGATGAGCATTAATATGTTTAGAAACATTGTTGTGGGAATATTGTTATGTTTAGGTAACTTTGTTATGAGAATATTGTGAAAATATTGTGATATGAATTGTGAAATATTGTGATTATTGTTTATTAAGTATATTTATATTTTGTGAGTTTATGGTGTTTATTGATGAGCATTAATATGTTTAGAAATATTATTGTGGGAATATTGTTATGTTTAGATAACTTTGTTGTGAAAATATTGTGAAAATATTGTGATATGGATTGTGAAATATTGTGATTATTGTTTATTAAGTATATTTATATTTTGTGAATTTATGGTGTTTATTGATGAGTATTAATATGTTTAGAAACATTGTTGTGGGAATATTATAAAAATGTTGTGATATGGATTATAAATGTTGTGATTATTATTTATGAATTTTGTGAGTTTATGGTGTTTATTGATGAATGAATAGGTTTAGAAACATATAAATATGATGAATTAATAGAGTTCAAGTCCCTCTTAAAGCGACAATCTCATTTAGAGACTTGTTTGCAGGACCAACAGAGAGACCAAGAGGAAAGAATTCGCAGTGAAGTCCAAGAGCAAGTGCAGCGGGAGATGATGGTGCAAATGGAACGTGTTATGTCATTGCAACAACAACGGGGTGGGCGAGAAAAAAATAAATGAATTATCTCAATTTTATTCATGTATATAACTTTTAGTATCTAATTTTAAAAGTTTACAACACATTTTTAGTTGTAGAATATTTATGGTGTATAATATGATACAATTGGTATGTTTTTTAATTTTATGAAATTAATATTTCTGATCTATACGTTTGAATGTAAACAAAAAGCGTTTGAACATTATTTCACATTCGAACAAACGTTCGAACGTAATTACACAAAATTACTACATAACATTGGAACGTACTTGCAAACATTCGAATGTACTCATCCCCAAACGAACAAAGCATTCGAACGTTTAGACACCTCTTCTTTAACATTCGAACAAACGTCCGAACGTTATACTCGTTACGTTCGAGCATTGTTCCATTAATGTTGGAATGAAAATTCAAACTTTTAATGCAGTTAACGTCCAGACGTAAATATGATACGTTCGAACAATAATCAACGAACTTCAAGATCCGTCATTCGAATGTCAATTGCTCGAGTTGGCATTTGGACGTAACTATTTACGTCTGAACATTACTTTCTATGACAGTTTTTAACCGTCACAAAAAAGGGAACGTTCGAACGTTCTTCCGAATGGAACACCTCCAACAGTCACCAAAAATACTTTTAGTGACGGTTCAACAGTAAAGCGTCACCAAATGTTTTCTGTGATGCACATTAGGTGACGGTCATGGTGACGGTTTCAAACTGTCACCAAATGTCTTTAGTGACATTTTAGTTATTTTTTATGACGGTTTCTTCTATTACAAAAGACTATTTGTATTGTAGTAGCTGCTTGGCCATATAGGCTCGATTCTCCAGGAGAAGAGATTCTCAACAGTTGTAAAAGAACTTGAATGGAAAAGAGCTTACATCAAAAAGGTATGTGGGAGAGGAAGTATCTCTGTACTTTTCAAGGATGTTTACTGCTCTTGGACGGTTTGGCAGTATGGATCCTGTATTTAGACACAAATCTATGTATAATGGATGGTAAAAAAAATGTGTTAATTGGAAAACTACAGTTTCCAAGCATGTGTTGGCCATCACACTTGGGGGATGAGCTATGTTGTAGCCCTCTATGTCTTTCTCGGAGCTGTAGGTGTGCAGGGAATTTTTTGCAGCAGTTGCATGGCTTACAGATGGAAACATTTGTGTCAGCAGGGAGTAGTGATCAATACAGGCTGACATTTGAAATAGGAAAATGTTATACAACACACAACCATCCCGCTGTATAAGATGAAAGAGTAGTGTATAGGATTACTCAACTTAACAACGCAGATCCTCCAATGGAATAGAAATAATCTGCCCACGAGAAGGTGCCAATAAAACGTTGCCCCTTGTCCTCAGGACAAGACAGAGGAGTTACTAGTCTGTTCCACTGCTACAGATCACAGACTTAAGTGCAAAGGTTCCTCCATAATTTAATAATTACAGCAATGAATAATTGAATGGGAGCAAGTGAACGAGGTGATCATTAAGTTTCATATACCCGAAACATATAAGTAATAGAAATATTAGTAACGATCTAAGGGAAATTTAAATCATATCTTATAATTTATATATGAACATTTTTCTGAAAAATAAAGCTCGTATTTTGTTTCAGTCTTTCAACTAATCCCACATATATTATCAGGCCATACCAGATCTTGTGCATGATCCCATGAGTATTAAGTAAACCGATATAAAAAATTGAAACAAAGTTGTGGCAATAAACACTACATATTCTCATCATAACTGTTCTGATAATATTGGTAGATCAGTAAGATGGCCTGAATCTATCCATTTGAGTACAATCAGCCGAGCAAAAATGCTAGATGCACATCATGAGTCCGTGCGCACGGACACACCCATGAACATGTGAACAGTGGAACCACTGTTCATGGATGTGTCCGTGCGCGCGTATCGGCTGAGAGGGGGCATAGGGTGGTGGCCGTTGCCGTGGTTGCTGGGTTATGCATTGGCAGTGGCTGACTGAGACATCACTCCAATGACTCAAGAGAGGTCTAATTCATATATTATACATGGACCAAAACTCTAAAAAATAAACATAGTAATGTTATAATCGAAGTCCATTGCAATCATTTTAAGAAGGAATTTCTCATTGTCAAATAGCCTAAGATCCTATTCAACCTTCAATTCTCAGTTCGGAATACTACAGTACAGTGTGGCTACTTCCTTGTTTTGACGTTGCTACTCTTTATTAAGTATAAAGACTGTCTTCACTCCTCACTCTGACTAGTGACTTGCGTACTTAACCTATTCTTTGTCATGTAAAAACTCAGTGTGGGCGAGATCTCCAGGAAAATCTTATCCTTTTTTTTTTTAAATACTTTCAAATGGAATAATTGAATGGCTGAAAATTATTCAGTATATAGTATTTTATGTCTTTTTTTAAATGCGCTGGACAATTGATAAATTTAAGTACATGTACATACTTGTTTCTAAAAGAGTTTTCTTTAACATTATAATTACGAGATTGCATGTGTAAAATCCTTCGTGAATGGAGCTTGTGTCTGTCCGATACAAGCAAATCTTGACATCAGAATGTCTAGTACTTGAATGCTATTTTCTCAAAAGCAATGAAAGTTTAGGAAGAAACTCGGGCTAACTAGCTAGCGATACTGGTGGATTAACGAGCACATGATGACTCATTATCAAGCAATAAACAGAAATGCAATCTAGGAATTCAGTGTGTTTAGCAACACATCCAAAAAAAAGGAAAAATAGCAGTGGATTGGAGTAGGTATTAACAATTGTTGTCGGAGCGATTTATTAATTATGCTAACCCTTTGCTAAACACAAGGGGATCCATCTCGATGCTGGTGTTTAAGCCAAGTCACTTTTCATGCTATTTGAATGGGTTTACATTTATGAACTTTGCATAAAAAAAACAAAACAAAACAAAACTTGGCATATGCACGATCCATATGAAAAGATGCTTGATTTTAGTACTCATTATAGAAGTTAAAGAACCCAAAGCATATGAAGATGCTTAAACTGAAACAAGCAGGTCTACAAATCCCAGAAAGGTTTCTCTGGGTTGTAAGGAGGATATATTTATCAAGAAAGCAAAAGACACAAATCCTCCCTGTGACCCCTACTTTATTCATCTCAAACAGCTTTAGCAAAAGAAAGCTCCCCTGGCCACACGAAGGTATTGACCCACCAACAAGGACTCTTTTGGCATGATCAAAATATTCAGTATTGAGACTTCAATCACCTGCTCCAAGAAAAAGTACTGATCAAAAATCAAACTGTAGAAGTGACATGTATGTAAAAAACTGGTATTTAAGAGGCAAAATTCATAGAAAAAAGTGAAAATAATATTGAGATGAAATTACCTGTTGGGACTCTAGAATCAGATGCAAGATCAAGCCAGGAATCTGTATTCTTTGGTGGCCACTCTCCAAAAAATTGATGCAGTGGCTTCTGGGTTTCCGTTTTCTTCTCAGTTTTAACTAGTTCCGGTGACTTGAAATCTGCCCCTAGAACAAAGCAATGTTGCTCTTGTTGCTTTGCACTATCAGTAGGACTTTGAAACTGTGTGTGGGAGTAATCGTTATAGGAGTCCACTTTTAAATATCTCTGATACGAATCAGGTAGGCTTCTGTCGGTCCCTGAAGCTTCTGGGAAGAAAGCTCTCTCATCCACACCCTCCCTTGTTCCATGAAAACAACTATTTGCATGAACGGTCACTAACCACAAAAGCTATATAAAAAGAAAAATGTAAAAGAGAAGAAGAAAGTAGTTTTTATTGTATGTTACACGAACCTGTAATCTTTATCACCCTGAGAATAAGATCTGGAGTTCAAAAATAGTTGATGGGTAGTGTTATCTTGAGAAAACAGACCAGAAACTGGAGGTCTGGAAGAGGAGGAATGTGAATAAAGGAAGGGATAAAGACTGCTCTCGTGGTAAGGATGGTGATGGGGATGGATTTCCGAGCTCACTGAAGAAGGTAGGGCGGAGAGAGAGAAAGAAGAGGTTGTGGGAGTAGGGCTGGTGTTTATGGTAAGGTTTCGGTAGGTTGATGCGATGGGTGGCGAGAGGTTTGTGGTGGTTGTGGCAGTTGAGGTAACTTCCACAGGCTTTCTTGAACGGTTTCTGCCTCTATGCATGTGTCTCTCACAGTACTTGGAATCTGGGTATGCTTCCTTTGAGCACCTCCACTTCTTCCCATCTGTTCTCCTGCACCTTCCTGGCTCTGGGTCTACTTTTCTGCCAATTCCCATCTCAAAACATCCCCAGGCAACTGCAGCCACAGAGTCACACCCAGACACCAAAATTTTCATTTGCGCCCCACATAAAGGAAAAGAGAAATCAGTTAGATATTTTAAAATTATCACCATATTTAATATATGCGAAACCGAGCTAAAAGCATACGACTATGAGAATATGTGCTACATCCTTACTGGGACAATGAGGGAATAGCCCTGAAGGAATTGAAGAGTCCAAGCTTCTTTTGATGCCATATAGGAGATCAGGTGGGATTGGTATTCCTGAGACCATGTATTTGAATATAAGAGCTTGGTGTTCAAGCTCTTGCCACTGAGTTGATGTGAAAGGAGACCTATTTCTTGCACTTGCACTCATCATTTTTGAAATAGAACAAGAAGAAAATATGAATCCTTAGAAAGACCAAGAAGGATAACAAGAACAAGAGGGAAGAACAACTTGGGAGATTTCAGAGACACAGAAAAGAGGTTTTGTTCCTGTTGGGCTGATAGTTTCAAAAGGTATTTTGGCAGACACCACTGGTTTCAGAATCTTTCTCTACATGGCTCGGATGTTATTGCTGCTACCTCTTCTCTCTCCTGATGAGCCTGTTCTTATTATTACTGCACTCTGTTTCTTCTGCTTCTGCTTTTGCACTGCTGCCTTTGTTGCTCCCTGACATCATCACGGAAATCCATAAACAATTGTACAGAAGAAGAAAATTAATTCAAACCTAGTTTACTCCATGCACTTTCGTTTTTGCGGCCTCCAAATGATGGTCTGGAAAAGGGTGCCATGACATCACGTAATGAAGATTTCTTTCAATTTCTTGGTTCAAATATTTGTTTACAGGTGGTAAAAATATAAATGAATGAAAAATTTTATTCATTATCTCACACTATATAATATATATATAATTTTTTATTTATAAAATATGTGATATATAGATAATGAATAAAAGATTTTAATTTATTTAGGAAGAATAAAATAAAATAAAAATAAAAATATGTGTAGGTAAGTAACGTGTTTTTTAGTTCTAATGGATGCTTTTATCTTTTTACCTTCCCAAAATCCACTGCCTTGAGCCAGTAATACTGGATAGAGTTTCTTGTGTTTTATTTGAAAAAAAGTAATTAAATAAATCTAGAATATACAAAAAAAAATATTTTTTAAATAATAGATCTCATTTTTTTCAAAATAATTATATGAGACTTGCACACTCTATAATTTTATCTAACATTACAATTTCTCTCATGAAAAATTGGTAGATAGTGGATCCTTTTTTTTTAGAAACAAATAACACAACCAAGGTACCTAGACATCAATAAAATTTACAAGTTAATGTGGCTAAATACATTAGGTTTAATTTAGAAAAAAAAATTTTATAATATAATGTATTATAATAAATCATATCAATGTATCATAATCTAATAATTTTATGAGATTTTTTTTGTGAGCCAAATATTTCTCAATGTCAATTAACTGTGGTCACTCGAGATTCTAACATGGGTTTCATTTGTTAAAAAAATTCTTTTCTTTTTTCAAACATCTATTAAAGGGAAGTTTGGAAAGTCAATTGAGATAAAATGAGTTGAAATGAAAATTAAAAGTTGAATAAAATATTATTAGAATATTATTATTTAATATTATTTATTTTGGAACTTGTTTTAATTTAATTGTTAATTATATTTTATTTAGGAATTTGAAAAAAATTGTAATAATTAAATAAGATAAATTGAATTGAGTTGAGTTGAGTTCTAAATCCAAACAAAACCTTAAGTTATGTTTGGATCTTAGAAAATCTATGAGAGAAAATTAGAGTAATTTTCAATGTGCTTAAGAAGTACTGATCTCTTCCTTGCATTCAATTTGTCCGCGATCAAAGAATGTTCTGATTTCGATTCATGAGCATCTTCAATATTTACTACTGCAAAACGCACAAGGTACGAACATGTGAAGGATACCATGCATGATCCTCGCATTACAAGAACATAAATCAAAATACTTCTTTTAGGATGGATTCAGGGCTTAGATCGATGTGTCAGCCACATCCTCCTCGTTTCTCATCAAAATTACTCGAGTTATATAAGAGGGAAGGGAAAAATGGTTCAAACTCTATTGCCTGAAGAATTAATTTTCGGTCTAAACTACTAATTTTTATTATTTATTAAAGAGTAATACTACATACAGTCATGAAGTGTACAAACACTATGTAATCGCTTTGAAAAATAGTGTAATCCACTTTTAAAAAATTAATTTCTTTTTAAGTGGATCTCATATTTATTCACTTTTTTCAAAGTGGTTGCACGACACTTGCGCACTCACGACTGCAACTATCATTTCTCTTTACTAAAGATGGTATAAATACTGTTTCATATTGATCTTTTTGAAGTCTTTTAATTATCCTTATATTTATTTATTGAGAAATATTTTAGTCACAAAGGAATTTGTAAAAGTAAATTTACAAACTGACTTGATTTGATGTGGTACACCAGATTATAAAATTATTTTTATTTTAAAATAAATCTAACGTATCACAAAGTCATATCAATTTGTGAGTTTACTTTTACAAAATTTTATTTAGGACTGTAACAGTACTTTCTTTCTTTATCCAGGATTGCAACAATACATAAAGTTATTTTTATTGTAAAGTAGATATAATGTAAATTTTTTTTTATAAAATTTATTAAAGCATGTAATAATTAAATAGTTATATTACTGCTATAGACACACATAAAAGCAAACACACAAATTGGCATGATATGATGAAATCTATTTATTTTACAATAAAAATAATTTTATAATATAAAATATCACTTCAAACCGCGTATGTGGGTATATTTTTATGAAAAAATCTATTCATCCTCCTACTATTCACACAACCTCCCCACACCATACTTTTTTTATTTTTATTTTTTATTAAATATTAAATATATAAATAATGAATAAAAAAATTAAATTAGTTTAAAAAAAATAAACTCAAAAAAAATTTTAAAAAAAATATTAAAAAATATTAAAATTAAAAAAAATGTGGTGTGTGGAGGTTGAGGAGGTTGTGTAGCATTCTTCTATTTTTATATAATCTCTCCAATTATTTTCTATTTCTTTAATGTGTTCTCTTGAGTTCATCATTTATGGTAGGGGAAGTGCGGGTGAGAGACTGTTGGTTAAAGGGAGGTTCGAGTTTGTTTTTTAGCACTTGAAAGCAGTACTTATCTTCGTCTCTTGAAAGTTGACAGGATGACTCTGAGATGAGGACTGTTCCCACACTGTATCTCTGACCCAAAACACATGCCCTACTACAGCTTCTTTCTTGTGCCTAAAACTAACTCAGACAATTAACCCCAGAAATTTCCTCTACTATATTTTCTTTGAGAGCACCTCTTTCCATATTAGTCCTAGTCATCTTTCCTTGTGAAGCATTTGTTGGCAGATCGGGTGCAATTATACACTGCAGGCCTAAAAGCTTACCTCGAGAAGACTCAAATGGTTTTGACTGGTTCTGGAACAGTGGGTCAGAGTCAGAGACATATACTTGTTTGAGTCAATGGGGGTGGCTTTGGGTCCTTTTTTGGACATGAAAACGATATATGAAAGGTAGGGTTTCGCCAAAATAAAAAGACTGGAAGATGGTCTAGCTGTACTTCAATGCTTGAGAACTCACTCGATACAATACTACTGTGTATGGGATTTACTTGTGATATCTTGATGGATGGACATCTTGTTGCTGATTGCCATTTTGCTTGCAGGAGTTTTATACTAGGATGTGCTCTGATGTAGTTAGTCTTGAGTGTCTAGCATGCATGAATGATTGTACGTGGAAAAGAAGAGGGCACTCGAGTCTTCCCAGGTAGATTAATTGAACAGATGTTATTATGACTGAATTTGCAAATATAAAAATTATAGAACTCCACAAATGCAACATATATATATATATATATATATATTTATATATCTAAAGGTGAAGTCCTAACTTGATGTCTCGGTTTTTTAGTTTAAACAAAACTTCATGAAATTAAAAGAAGTGTGACAAGAGGATATCTAACCTCGATCAGGTGATGTTTTGAAGTAGTGCACTCCAAATCAATCTCTCAAATCCAAACTTCAAGAACTTGTAGGCTCTAGTCCTTGTGAGTTCATTCAATTATGACTTGGAAATGGAGGGTTTTGTTTAAGTCTTTCTACTTCGAACATCCTCAATGGATTAACTAAAAACTAAATCTATCGAGTATTTAGCTATTAGAGAACAAAATATGATCGGGTTTTGCTACACAACCTCCTACTATTCATCCACACTCCACACTCCACATTTTTTAATATTTTTTAATATATTTTTTAAATTTTTTTTGAATTTATTTTTTTTTAAATATTTCAAATTTTTTATTTACTATTTATATAAAAATTATTTAATAAAAAAAATTTTTGAAAAAAGATGGAGTGTGGAGTGTTGAGAGGTTGGGAAGATTTATTGTTGGCTAATAGCCTAATCCATTGAGAGTGCTCTGACAATATGAAAGACAGGTGATATTCGCTTCACATAGTTGACGGCCTAAGTGACCCTAAAGTCTCTCGAATTAAGGGCCCATTTGGATATAGAGGTGAGATGAAACACATCATTTCATCTAATTTTAATTAATAATTTCACTATTATTTATAAACAATCTCAATTCATCTCATCTCACTATCTAAAGAACACAAAATCTCTCACATGCACTTTCTTAATGTAATCAATTTAGATGACATGAGTAGAGGGTTAAGATAACAACTTCAATTTTGCATGTCGCTTGATTTTTAATCATATATTCTGTCGTGTCAACGGCAAGAGGAGATGCCCGACCACCACTTTGCAAATATAATTTTAAGAAAATAATTAAATGTGTGCTAGGCTAGCAGTGATGGGCCTGAAGGTGGCCCATTTCATATCTTTCCATGACAAATTGATAACGCTTAGTTCTCCGAACCCCATGCTCCCAGGTGTACCGACAGGTATATTTGTGTTATTTTAAAAGAAAAATGTTAAATATAATTAAAAAAAATTTATAAAAAAAAAAAAAATTTACTTCTCTACATATCAATTATTAATAAATTCAAAATTATTAAATTTGAAATTCAAAATTTAAATTTCAAAATAAAAATGAACAAAATAAGTCTAATAAGTAAAAGTATAAGTAAAATTGTAAATATATGTAACATTATTCTTTTTTAAAACATTTGTGTTTGCTTTTTTTTTTAAATATTAAAAAAAAACACACAAAATGTTTTAAAACTAAATAAATTCGATATACCTGGGGGCACAGGATTCGATCACAGTAGCAGTGTCCTTTAAGAACAGATAATTGAGAGTTCGTATATGAAAATGATAGAGATACAATTTTTTTTTACAACTATTTATATAACTATATAGGTTTTAAATGATGAGTATCTTTGTAAAATAATTTATAAAAGTAACATGATCTCTTTACATAAATATCTTCATTTTAAAATATGGTTGTTTCATTACTCTTCATGTATATAGGCATTAGTAAATATTTGATCTCTACCGCTTTAGGCACGGTTTGGATACTTTGTTTCATCTTATCTCATTTTATTATTATTATTATTATAATTTTTTTAAATTTTTATATAAAAAATAATCAATTCAATTTTTTAAATTATAAAATAATAATAATATTAAAAAATAATATTTTATTTAAATTTCAATTCAACTCATCTTATATTGACCACGAAGCCTTAAAGTTTTGAGCAAGTCTAAGGATGGTAGAGTATGGTTTCGGGTTTTTTCATTTCAGCCTTTTGGCAGATTTGGATCCCTAGCTGGCTAGCTTGTACCTGACGGGCTGCATCAGCACCGGTCCAAATCCACTGGAAAACTTCCATTTAAGCATATTTGTCTACTTTTTATTAATGCTGAATAATTCGCATGGCATTCCTCTGTCAGCTTGATTCTGGCTGGTGCTTTTGCAAGTCATTTTACATTTAACTCAGGTAATCATGTCATTTTATTAAAAATAATAATTTCAATTTTATATAATTACCTTTTATTTAAAATAGAGTTATAAATTAATTGCAAGTTAACCATTTTTTTCAAGCAATATGCACCTATATATGTCTTTTAGCTGTTAATTTGTGTGAGGGTTTGTCAGTCCTCTCTTTCTTCCCTTGTCTATTGGACAACAGTCAGTGCTGCTTCTTGCTTGTAGGCTGGCTAAATCTTCGAAGTCCTTGAAAGATCATTTGGGGAAAAAAAAAACTGTGGGATTTAGAGAGTCAAATCTGGGTGCTTGGGGAGTGACTATTGTGAATTAGTTTCATGCAAAATTAAGTCTGGAAAGCATAAAAAATATTATCTATTGATTTTATAAGAATAGCTAAGGGAAGGGAAGAAAACAAAAAAAGATCGCTCCGACATCATGTAATCCTATAAAAAAATTCTACGTGCATTCACTTTTACGTATTTTTTTATATTTTATTAATGTGATTGGCTGTATCATTTTTTTAATATAAAATAATTATTTTGATCAATCACATCAATAGAGTGCATAAGAAATACGCAAAAATAACTATATATAGCAAAACTCTTATGTAATTATCGGTATCAATCCTACTGCTTAAAGAACGAATGACCAGTTTTACCATCTAGCCGTTCACTAAAGTTTTGATTGAGGAAGAACTGAAGATAGTTTTTATTTCTAAACTCTATATGAAAAAAGACAATAAGAAGTGTTCTATATATCTTGTATTGACCGGTGAGTGATAAGTGATTCCACATTGTTTCAGAAGAAATAGTTTTTACACTTTATAATGTTTTACTAGAGTTCGAATTGTATAATTGACTAGTAGTACTTATGGAGTATATATAAGCCTAGATGTGACTTGAACTTTCCTTAATGGTTACAATATGTCTGTTTTGAATTCGATGCGGGAAACTAGTGATGAGGATCAACCTAAGTGCACTTCAGGTATGTATTCCTTTTTCTTTTCTTTTTTTAAATTAAAAAAAAATTAAAGAAAGATGGTTAAAGACAAATATGTCCAAAGATGCCATGAATAAATTAGAGAGGCAGAAAACACTTCGATCGAGTTAAGGGTTTTGAAAAGACTAATTAATTGAAGGCAAACTTCACTTTCCTCTTGTTACAAGTTTGGCATATTCTCTATTGAGTAATGCCACGGACAAACTTCAGATGCACAAATTTTATGCATGCTTTTTATTAAAAAATAAAAATAAAAAAAGTGATCATAAATAAAAGATAAAAAATAAAAAATTCTCACTTCTTACGATATGATCCATTTTTTATTAAAAAAGTTGCGTGAGATTTGTAGATTTTGAATTTATATATATCATTGTTCTTCTCTATTTAGTTCCAAAAGAGGTCGACTTACTAATGAAGTCTTTGGACGGTATAATTAAGATCATCCCTCCAAATAAAAGACGCTTTGTCTTTGAGAAAATATATATAACGCCTCGAGTAAAAGGAATATGAAGATAACTATATATATATATTGGTGACAAACTTCCCTTAATTTCCTCTATCTTTAGTCCTTGATTCCTCTTCCCTTTTTGTTCTTACCAATATTATACACTCGACTCACTCCGTCTGATCTCCACCCGACCACTGGCGAAACTCTGACCATTCTATAAGGGCAAAGCTGCCAGCACAAGCTGTTAGTTGGTAGCTGCATGGTGCAAATCAGCTTCGGATTTTGAAGACGGTAAGAAAAGGAGATCTCCTATTTCAGCTACAAGTAAGATAATTAATTCATCTGCGCCGTTTATCCCTTCATGATTAGCCTATTCCATTTACCTTAGCATGCATAGTAAAGCAGAAAATGAATAACAGCTAGCTAGCTTGTGCTGCATGGGTTTACTCTAGGAATTTGATTTCATATCCTTAATATTGCACATTTAGGAATTTGATCAAAAGAAGAGGCCAGGAGATGATGATGCAAATCTTCTCGGCTAGCGCCAGGAGATTGTGGAATAAATTGGAGATCCACGTTCTGGTAGTACTCAGTCTTGGCATCCAAAGCATCCTCATACTGACTGGAAACAGGAGGAAGTATTCAGCCAGTAACAAGCTCACTACCCTTGTCTGGGTCGCCTACTTGTCGGCAGAGTGGGTTGTGACAGTCTCACTTAGTTTGCTTTCCATCAACACAAGTGCAGGGGCCTCTGGCGACCATTCCATGGATCCAAACTTAGTAATTACGGCATTCTGGGCTCCATTTTTTCTCTTGCACCTGGGAGGCCCGGACACCATAACAGCATACTCCTTTGAAGACAATGAGTTGTGGCGCAGGCACGCACTCACGCTAGTTAACCAAGCGGCTACTGCTGTCTATGTCATATTTAGGGCCTGGGTATATAGTCCACTAAATATTCTGGCAATTCCAATATTTGTGGCAGGTATTATCAAGTCTGGAGAGAGGATATTGGTTCTGTGGTCTGCAAGCAGCGAGCAGTTTAGAGAGTCCATGCTCTCTCCTCCAGACCCAGGCCCAAATTATGCCAGATACATGGAGGAATACAGCTCAAAGAAACATGAAGGCTTCGATGTTTCATTAGAGAAACTCATAAAAGTTCCCATAGAAGGCCATTCAGAGTCGGTAAACAATTCTCTTAATGCTGAACAAATAAACAAGCCTCTTAAAAATGTAGAGATTTTAGAGAAGGCCCACTGTTTCTTGGAAACCTTCAAGCTGCTCTTTGCAGATCTCATCCTCAGCTTCCATGATATCGAGAAAAGCCGATCCTTCTTCAAGAATATATCCTGGGAAGATGCTTTCAGAGTGATTGAGGCTGAGCTTGGATTCGTCTATGATGTGTTTTACACCAAGGCAGCTGTGATTTATTCTTTTATGGGTGGCTTTTTCCGTTGCTTTAGTCCCTTTTGCATCACTCTCCGTTGCATCGGTTTCTTTTCAATTATTTCTGTATCCGTGGCCTTCTTCAAAACTGAGAAGCATGCGTACACAAGACGCGATATCATTCTCACTTATGTATTGCTAATTGGAGCTATCGTCCTAGATCTCTATGCAGTAATATTAGTACTACGCTCTGACTGGACCATGGTATGGCTGAGCAAACAGAAGATGTTACCTCAAGCCATTTCATCACTTCCTTTTGCTAGAAACAAGAGATGGTCTGATACCATGGCTCAATACAACCTAATCAGCACTTGCCTTGAAGATGAGCTAGACAAATACTGCCGTTTTATCCCGAGAATCGTATGCTTTCTTTTGAAGTGTATCCAGAAGGTCTTACGTATCTGTCGATTATTGGCAAGTAGTCCATACAAGGGGTCGCAGAAAGTTCCTCAAGAGTTGAAAAAACTGATCTTTGAGCAGCTTTTAAAGAAATCAGTCAGTGTCTCGGACATCAAGGATTGCAAGAAATTTTGTGCTGATAGGGGTGACAAGGTGCTTGAAATTAGTGCAAGAGGGACCCTCGACAGAATCAGCGATGGAAATCAAGAGACAATCAAAGACAGTGTCGATAAACTTAAGGTAGAATTTGATCAAAGCATTCTTCTATGGCATATTGCAACAGATCTCTGTTTCCGTTCAGATCGGAACAAAACAGTGAATTCTGTTTACGGTATATATTGTAAAGCGAGTCAGCTGTTATCGAACTACATGTTGTATCTTCTAGTCATGTGTCCCTCCATGCTGCCCAATGGGATCGGACAGATCAGGTTTAGAGACACGCGAGCTGAGGCCACCGAGTTCTTCAAAGAAAGAAAATCAAAATCGGATGGAGATCACGACGCTTCGGCATTGTTACTCCAAGTCAGTACTGAGATCCCTCCATCAAAAGTGAAAGGAGACAGAAGCAAGTCCGTGTTATTCGATGCATGTAGACTTGCTAACGCTTTGGAATTGCTTGCAACTGTGGATAACGCAAAGAAGTGGGAACTGATATGTCAAGTTTGGGTGGAAATGCTCTCTTATGCTGCGTGCCATTGTCAATCGAATAATCATGCTCAGCAGCTCACCCAGGGTGGGGAGCTGCTCACTCATGTCTGGCTTCTTATGGCACATCTTGGTATTACTGAACAGTTCCAAATTTCACAAGGCCATGAAAGGGTTAAGTTCATTGCGGAGTGAAAAATTGAAAATATACTTGTCATGAAAGACGATATATTTTTGTACGCGCGCGTTATGCATGCACTATTTCATGATAGTTCTTCGTTAATTAGGATATTTTTCGATTATTTTTTAGGAGATGATATTATCTATTACGTCAACAAGAAAAAAGCTCACTAATGGTAGAGTTATTATTACGATTCTTTATTTATAAAAGACTATACAAAACTAAATTTATAAATTAGTAAGTTTTGATACGTTACATCATATTATAAAATTATTTTTATTATAAAATATATTTAATAAATTATATAAAATTATGTCAATTTATAGATTTATTTTTATATAATTTTCTTAAATTCTCAAATGATAAAATTTATAGAAAAAATGGAAGACGTGACTAAAAAAAAAAAACTCATATTCTTATATAGAGTCTAGCTATATACAATCGAGTTTACGGAGGCAAGATGCACTAATCTGATGTGGCGCGGTGCCGTGAGCTTCGGTAAATAAAAAATATAATAAAATAAACAAGAAGAAGAACCAAGCTTTGCAAGTAGAGATCACGATTCTCGTATTTCTTGGTAACAAGGGATAACTCTAAAAATAGTAGTGTTTCATCTTTCCGATCCCTTACAAATTATTCTCGGCTCTGAAGCGATTCCAGTTGCAGATCTCGGTGCGAACTCGAATTCCAGGATATCAAACGAAATCTAAAGCTGAAATCCTAATTATTAACTTAGCTCGTGTTATTGGGTGACCAATCTGTCGGTAAAACCAGCATCATCACTCGCTTCATGTACGATAAGTTTGACAACACCTATCAGGTTGAAGTTTGCTGAACCTGAAAAATAAACACCTCAATTTTCTGATCTTGCTAGCTAGGGACCGGAGGTTTGGAAAAGTTTTATCCTTGAAAGAGAGAGATCTTATTCGCTCAGTTTGGTCCTTGCGTTAATGGTGTCGGAGTTTTTTTTGTCTATGAATTCACTGTAGCTTTGTGATGTGAAACTTTTATGTTATATTGGATCTGGTCAGTATTTAGTGAATTTTTTCTATTGTTGTTCCATGGATTTCTTTTGATGAATTGAGCAACTGGAATGAAGTGCGTTTGAATCATAACATGTATATGAGTTTACTGCAAATTTTTTTCTTTTGTAATTTTCTCTACACTTTGTACGTGCCAAACATCTCTCTCTTTCTAAAGGAATGGTTTCATTTAACTCACAAGCCACATCGAACTAGTGCGCATGCGCGGCGACTGCACTAACATGATTGCATTCAGAATTTTTCATCATTTAATAGCGATAACGAAGGTAAAGTATAAAAATTAGGAGCCTTCGAAGGACAAGCAGGCCTACAGTACTAATAGTAGATTCAATAAAATTAAAATTTAGTCAAAATTTAGTTAAGGTACACAATAAATTACTGTAATGGACTCAATAAATAAATAGTAATTATAACTTAAGGTTATTTGGCTGGCCAAATCTCTTGGACTGGCTAAATATTATTCTCATAATAAAATAATTCTATCTAACTGCTATTTTGGTCTTTCACGCAAGAGAAAAGTTGAAAAAGGTGAAAAAGATGAAGAAGTTGTGCTGCTTTCCTCTCTTTGAAACTCTAGTACGTGGCTGCAACGCTTGTAAAAAAAAAGTTTGAAAAAGAATATAAAATTGGTTTTAATATGTTAATGTAAATTGTAATTCGGAAAAAGTTCGAAAAATATATCAATTAGAAAAATATGATCCTTGTAAAAAAAATTTTAAAAAATCGTTAGAAAATTATATCCGTTAGGAATAATTTGAATGTTAGAAAATTAATCTGTAGTGTTTTAATAAAAATAAATATTTAAATTACAATTAGAATTAAAATAAATAAAAAGTTCAAAATCAATATTTTAATAGAATAATGATAGATTTGTTGAGTCTATTATTTGATATTGTTAAAAAATAATTAGTTAAATTTATAAAAGTGAATTTCTTAATCAAATTTAAACCAAAATTTGTTGAGCCCACTTTTAATGCTGTTAGGCATGTAGCTAGTTGGTCGATATGCTTCATCAGGTATTTCCTTTGGGAGGAGCTCTAGACCTACCGAGGAAATCTATGAGTATTTCTACCGCGTAAATTATTTTTGGACGGTGTTACTCCCATAGAGGGAATCCACCGAATAGGCAAATTTTTTTTATCCTTTATCCTTTTTTTTATTTTATTTTTTAAAATTCATTAAGTATTTTTTATATTTTAAAAAAATACTTAATGAATTTTAAAATAATAACATAAAAATTAAGTAAAAATAAAAAAATTCAATCGGTGGGAGAAGCATTTTCCATTCATTTTTTAAAGTATTTTTTAATGTAATTCTTTTTAAAATAAAATATAAAAAAATAAAAAAACACAATACTAAGGTGTAGAAAAATTCTACTTTACCCACTTAACTTACTCTCTTATTTTGACAATACATATATTTTAATTTTTTCTTTATTTAATAGATAAAAAAGTGACTATTAATATATTAATAAAATAAAAAATAATAATAAAAAATTAAAAAAAATATAAAAAAACCAATTTAACCTAACAGTCACTTAAAACAGTGTCACTTAGACGGCAAAGTAAGAGTAGCACCGCTCCTAAAGTAAAAACAAACACAAATTCTAAAAAATAGAAAAAAAAAATGGGGATACTTTCTCGGTAGGTAGCTTAAGCACTTTTCATTTCCTTTTAAAAAGAATAGTCATAGGCTTACAATCCAATCAAACTTTATTTACAATTTTAAATAAAATAATATTTTTTAAATATTTAAAAACATCAAATCAAAATAAGATTTTAAAAAATATATTATTTTAATTCATAGTCATAAACAAGTTGTTAGTCTATCATAATAAACTTACTGCTGAATAACAACTTGTATATAACAAATATAATAAAATAATATTATTTTAACTTTTACTTTTATTTGATGTGTTTAAATTTAATAAAAAATATTATTATATTTAAAGTTGTTTATAAATTGTAAATGTGTTGTTAGCCTATCGGCTATCACTACTCTTTTCTTTTTCAATAGATCAGAAAGATGGCTAACGAAGAAGGTAACCAAAGATGGTTTGAATAGATAAAGATAGAGAGAGCACCTGGATCGATCAAGTAAAATATTACAAAGAACACTAAATTAAAGAAGGCAAACTTCACTTTAATCTGGTTACAAGTTTGGCATATATACTTGTATTAATAGAAAGAAAAGTATTACTTTGCGGTCTCAATTATGCCCCTCACTTTGCTTTAATGATGTGGTGTCACGTGATTTATTAAAAAATTAAAAATATAAATATAAATGAGGTAGAAGGAACTTAAAGATTTAATTTTTTTTATTTTTCGTGTTTTCATACTTCACTATATTTTGATAAATTATGTAGTAGCATTACTTTTTATAGAAATCCTGACAAACTTTTTACAAGACATCGAGCATTCCTCCGAATCAAGGAAGGAAGAAAGAGAACAACACCTTGAGTATATATATTAAGGAATATGACCATAGAAAACTAAAATAAAATTTGATATATCCAGTTTAGTAAGGAACGAAAAGAATATCTCTCACTTTAATAATTAAGGAAGGAAAGAATATCTCACTTTTTTTCTCGGTAGCAATCACCCTGACCCTACTACGAATAGATGAGAGCGGGATGTAAAACTGAGGCCTTTCCTTTTATTGAAATTTGAAGCGTAAATAAAACTAAATGATACCAAACCTCTTAAATAAAACTTCAAATTATCAAAATTAATACCTTTGAATTATTAAAATATAATAAGTAGCACCATATATAGTCCAATTATGACATTAAGATGGATAAAAAATAGTTGAAGTAGAACAATATTGACTGGAAAATCAGCGCACATTACAATTTTATTTATTTATAGTCGAAAATGATGTATTAATGTATAATATTATTATATAAAATAAATAATAAAATTTATGTGTTTTTATCTATTTAAATTTTTGATTGAATCGATAAATTTATATTATATAATTATAAAAGAATTACCAAATTCAAATTTTATTTAATTAAATATTCTTTTAGAATAATATCATGTATAAATTCTAAATAGACAAGTCTCGACAAGTCATTTGTAAAAAAATTGATTACACTAATAAAAAAAAAAATTACACTTTTTAAGATGAAGAAAACTTGGGCGAAATTTATTTTTACCAATCATTTATGGTTCTTTCCCTGGCACGATTTTTCTAAGCAAAATGCAATGCAAAGTTTATCTTCTTCGAGCAATGGTCTCTCGAGTCTTGAGCATGGAGGAGTAACATACCTACACTGCTTGTTTTGAATAGCGAAAGAAGAGAGCAGGCATGAGCTTCTCACTTGATTTAAACATGGTGTACAATCAGGTCATGCAGCTCCTGAATAATCTCTTTCACATCGCCGGCACTCTGCTTTGGCCTTTTATTGCCATCTTCTACCGTTTCTTCCGGGTTATATTGTCGCTTATTATTCTTGCCCTCCGCCTTGTACTGTGGCTTATTATTCATGCCCTCCGCGTTTCCTTTGTTTTTCCATTGAAGCTCATCAATTTTAGTATCAAAGGTTTCTTTCATATGCTCTACTCGTTTATAGCGAGTCCTTTCACTTATTGGCTTGTCATACTGTCGATTTGTTCCTTGGAGTATTACGTACTTCCCCGGTTAGAGGACGAGTTCAGGTGGATTAGAAGAGAATCAAGATTTTTGCGTGCATTTCAGGACGATTATTTAGATCTGAAAAGTAAAACTGATACTCAAACGGAGAGCAGAAGCAGCAGTCAACTCTCAAATTCCCGAAGAAATGCAGAAAGCAAGACATTGTCTCGCGATACTGAGACACCTGGGGCGGAAGTAACCGAAATCGATCACGGGGCAAAAATTCTTGTTGCAACCTTTGACAAGTACAGAAGAAAATCTTTCGAAAGGTATGTTTTGGTTTTCCAAATTTGGGGAACGAACAAGATCAAGAAAATGATAACTGATCGTCTTGATAAGCTGAAGCCAAAACTTGATGAGTTCAGATCGCTGTATAGGTCATGGTCTAAACTCAATGAAAACTCTTCCACTCCCGTACAATCAGATTGCCTAGCTGATATGAATGCTTCCTCTGTTTTACGTCAACTTCCTTCTCTTTTGGTGAAAGTAAACGCCTTGATAACTATGAAGAAACATTTAATTCGGGATGTGGAACATCAGATACAGTTTATCGATTTGCAATTGTTCGTACTGGATGCTTTTCGCAAAGATTTGAAGAACGTTAAATTAGAAACGGCAACGGAAAGGGCCTGGGTGATGGAAGTAAAGGACTTCATTGCCGATGCAGACAATGATATCGAGACCTTCATGGAAAGAACAGCAAAGAAAAATAGCTTGCCTTCAGTTTTCAACTTCTGGATCCCAAGAATGATACTTAAGAGGCAGATAGACAGGATCGACGATGGCTTCAGAGGCTTGTACGAAGCAAAGGAGAAATACGGTTTTAAATTTGTCAGAAGGCAACAACAGAGTCTCCCACATCAGAGTAATCCTCTTACTTCACCTGTTGCCGATAGCTTACTCCACTACCTCGAGCAAAATCGAGATAAATCTATAGAAGTGTCCTCGGAAGTAAGTTCACTTCTCAGACAACTGAGAAGTTTGCGAAAAAAACTTGACGAAGTTGCAAAAGAAACCCAAGGAAGAAGTAATACAATAAATGCTTGTTTGGAAAAAGAGAGAAGCATACGTCAATCTGCAGTGGATTGCATAAAAAAATATTCAGCCAAGTACCATCCAGATGACACAAAAGCAGAGCCAGATCTTTCCATGGAAATTAGCCGAATAGAGTGTCTTATCCAGCTTATTCATAGAAGCGTCGATGTATATCGCATTGAGGAAATTAGGCAAAAGCCAAGCTCACTCATCGGCTTGGAAGAAGACGCACATGCATTGGTCTCGCGACTGATCAATGAGCCCTACCCTGTTGTTTCCATTGTGGGTATGCCGGAAATAGGTAAAACGACTCTTGCAAAAATTGTTTCTGAGCATAGCGCCATCTGCGAGCATTTCGCTTACCGAGCTTGGGTGTCAATACCTGAACAGTGCAGTGACAATGCACTCCACGACGATGTAGCAAACCAAGTCCCAAGGACCAACTGGCTCGAGGAAGTGAAGGTGTCCTTGAAGGAGAAGAAATGCCTTCTAGTTCTGGACAACATCTCGACAAAGGAAGCCTGGAATTCTGTACAAGCAGAATTCTCAAAGAAGGAAGATGGGAGCAAGATTTTGCTCACCACGCGCGACAGGAAAGTGGCTTCACATGCTAGCCAAAACCCCACACCCCACCACCTTCGACTACGAACTAAAGAAGAGAGCTGGCAGTTGTTTATCCACAAGGTGCAATTTCCACCCGACCTCCCTTCAGAGGAACAAGCACTACCAACAGCGAAAAAACTGGTAGAAATATGTGGGGGTTTACCACGAGCAATTGAAATTCTTGTTGATAAAATTTCAGGAAAAGATGTGACTAATTGGGAGGTACCGAGGGTGATTGAACTTATCAATCAGTGCCTGACACGATTGTCAGAAGACTTGGTAATGGACGACCCTCCTCACGGTTTGAACAACTTAATTTCTTACTTGAGGCTCTTTCCTAGGGACTTTGAAATCCCTGCAAGGAGATTAATTGCTTTATGGGCTGCAGAGTTGGTGCCTGCTGATGGTAATGAAACTGTTGAAGACGTAGCGGAGAAGAAATTATTAGAGCTGATAGACCTGAATATTATCCGAGTTGTGCAAAAAAAGATTAATGGGAAAATCAAGACATGCCAGTTGCCTGGTTTCCTGCGAGAACGTTGCTTGTCCAAGTTTGGGAGTTCAGATCTCCTACTTGCCGATCATTTTCACTCAGATGATGCCAATTTTGCTAATATTCATGGAACTAGCAAAATAACAGATTTGAAGCGTTATAATAATCTTCTCTCCTTCCTGTCCTTTGATTTTCGAGAAGGAAACAAACCTGGAGAAGATATAGGGAATTTCCTCCGCAGGACAATTGCAAGCTTCCAACTTTTACGGGTTCTTGATCTCGAACTTGTATTCAGACCGCAACTGCCCAACTCCATAGGCAACTTGATTGAACTGAGGTATCTTGGCTTAAGGTGGACATACCTTGAGACGATCCCATCATCCATTGGCAAATTGTTGAAGCTTCAAACTCTAGATGTGAAGCATACTTGTCTCCGCACTATCTCTAGCTCGATATGGAAACTGAAAAAACTTCGGCACCTTTATTTGAACGAGAGTTATCGAAGTAAATTTATGCATCAACCAAGTGCCAGTTCCTTGAAGAATCTGCAGACGTTGTGGGGTGCTTTCGTGGATGAGGATAGCCCTCTGCACGATGGGCTTCGCAAGTTGACGAACCTTAGAAAATTGGGACTGGCTCTCGAGTTGACCCCATCGCAGCAAGAAAGATTGGCAAGGGATGTTGCGAAACTTAAGAACCTCAAAGCCTTGAGGTTGAGATCGATTGACAAAACCGGTAAACCTCAGGATCTGTGCTTGGGGTCTTTGAAAGACCTCGAAAATCTCTCCAGCCTCTATTTGTTTGGATGGCTAACGAATCCATACATCATATCTGAATTCCCTCAAGGTCTCTCTGACCTCACCTTGTCTGGCTCTGGGCTTAAGGATGATCCAATGACAAATTTATGTAAGCTACCCAACTTGAAATCACTCTGTTTCTACTCTGATTCTTACGAGGGGCAACGCATGGTGTGCACCGCGGGGGGCTTTCCCCAGCTTCTAGTCTTGAAATTCTGGAAGCTTGAGAAACTGGAACGATGGAATGTGATGGAAGGAGGAATGCAGAATCTCAGGGAGTTGGAGATCAGGTCGTGCAAGAGATTGGAGGTTCCCACTGGGTTAAACCACTTAAAGACTCTCCGTGAATTGACGCTGACAGACATGCCAGAAAAACTCGCAGAAACAATCAAGGAAAAAAGAAATGACATATTTCGGTCTGATGTTGCCTCATTTCCTGTCATCACCATAAAGAAAT
Organism: Cyclocarya paliurus; assembly: GCA_029856935.1. NCBI lineage: Eukaryota > Viridiplantae > Streptophyta > Magnoliopsida > Fagales > Juglandaceae > Cyclocarya > Cyclocarya paliurus. Next base: position 850,198 of record JARVXP010000352.1, read on the forward strand.
TGGCTTCAAGCTGAACAAACTCCAGCTTCAGTGCTTGTTTGGTATGTCTTTGGTATGTCTTTCTTTCCCTTCGGTTTCCTTCCATTTTCATTCCTTCAAACAACCTGTGGAATTTTTATGACGGGAGTTTTGTACAGATTTTTTCTTCCTTTGTTTCTTGTCCGTCCTTGAGAATCGATGTGGTGTGGGACCAAAACAGGAGTTGTTTCTGTAAGAAATGCCAATCTATTATGTGGCTCACTGCCAGGGTACTCTCTCTCTCTCTCTCTCTCTCTCAACTGTGAACATTGGTATTTTACTGACAAAACTAGTTGTCTTGGCACATCACTTGAATAACAAAATACCATGCAAAACAAAGCAAACACCACTAATACACACGGTATATTACCATGCAAGACCAAGCAGATAATCTCTACTGTAAAACAACACAACTATGCATGAGATATCATCATAACAATCTGAGTGAAGAATTGGCTCATCACCTTGCAAAGGTCCATCATTTGCCAACATAACGACCTGAGTGACCATCAAAACTGTCTGTTTGTCCTAATTCATGGCCATTGACTTCTCTATTTGGTGGTATATTTTCCTTTGATCAAATGGGAGGATACATGACTGATATGGAGACTTCACAGCAACACAAGGAATGCCCAACTGCTTTAATACAAGTCTGTCCATACTGCACAAGACCTTGACCTTCGAAACTTTTAGCATGTTGACAGCCAACACACTTCTCATCTTGGAGCAAACGACTGTTTTCTCCGCTTTTATATCCTCCATACGTGCCTTGCAGTGCCTAGTCCATTGACACCAAGTTATAAGAGAAGGTAATCAACCAATAGCCAGGCCCAACCCCGAAACAGATGTGGCTCTGTTCAACCCCAATATGACCTTATCATTCCAAAGTTGGTTTGCATCAGTTCTGGAACCCAATACCTCCGCAAAATGTTGCCAAATACCGAAAGTTACCTCACTAAAACAAACAGCCTGGTCTAAGGATTCAACCTACGGTCTTTCACAACAATTGCATTTTGAATCGAACGTCACTTATTCAGCCGTTGTATATTTGTATTTAAAGGCAAAATATTGGGATAAATTCTTGTGTAGTGGAACTATAAATTCCAAATTTATTCAAATGAGTATAATAGAGTACTGAAAATTATCTTGAGCCTTTTATATTTGATATCTTCGTGACACATTTAATGTCACTGCAATTTTTGGGTTATCGGGCATTAGTTCACCCCTCTTCCATATCCTTTTTCAGAGCTTGTTGGTTTCGCTAGTTGAGGAATGCCACCTGTTAATTTGGAAAGCTCATTTGGAATCTGATAAGAGATGCTTGTTTCTTGGAAATGCAGTTTCTTTGGTAATGGGTTTTATTAGCTTTACCTAAAGTGTGATGTAACCTGGTTGTAATGAACATTTGTGGTGCTTCCCTCGCTTTAAGCTGTATTGATATTTTGTAACACATTCAGATGTATGTTTTCTGTTGGTTTGGTTTGGTTTTTTTTTTTTTTTAATTATTTTCTATGGTTTATGGAAATTGAGATTATAATTATGTGTACTTGAGAATACTATTTGGGAGATTTCGTTGTAAACTGGTGTGTTAGTAAGTATTTAGCTGAGTTTTCAGCCTACAAACTTACATAAGCTTATATTCTCTCGTTTTTTCTGAAATAGCTAACCAAATTGTTACAAGGCTCGTTTGGATTGCAAGATGGTCTTATCATATATCCAATTTTATTTTATCTCATCTCAACATCATAAATACAAATGTTTTTCAATTTTAGATTTTTAACTTTTCAACTTTTTCATCAAATCATTATAACTTTCTCAAATTTTTAAACAAAATATAAAAAAATTATTTAATTTTTTCAAATCTCAAAGCAAATATTAGATTAAAAAACTATATTCTAACAATATTTTTATTTTATAATATTTTTATTTAATTTTTTATTTCTTATTTTTCAAAACTTTATAAAACATTTTAATTCAAACTATTTTATTATTATTTATAAATTTCTCATGTCATCTCAACAATGCTAAATTCCATGGCCAAGTTTATAAATGAATGGCCGAGTACAAATTACTTGACCCTTCAATGTGGGTAAATTCGGATGAAAATTGCAAAACCTCTTTTTTCTTCTTCTTTCTTTATTCATTTGTTAATTATTTTTTTCTAATTCAGAAATCATGTCCCGCACGTATGCAGGAATTATAAATCTATCCAAAAACATAGAGAATAATAAATGAAGACATCTAAAATTACTCGATAAATCTCCAATGACCCAAAAAGAAAAAGAACAAAAAAAAAGGGGGGCTCTCATTGGTCCCTTGGAGGAAACTAAAGATATGATATAACTGGAGACTTAGCTTCGTTTAGATCTTAACTCATCCAAACTCATCTCAATTCATCTTAACTCATTATTATAATTTTTTCAAATTTTAATACAAAATATAATAAATAATTCAACTTTTTCAAATCTCAAAACAACTTTAATATTTAAAAATAATACTCTAATAATATTTTATCATCTCAACTTAACTCGACTCAACTCATCTCAACCTCCAAAGTTACCCTAAAAAAGGCCGGAGCGGCAGCAGACAAGGACCTTGAGTATTATATTAGTGAAATAGAGTTTGCCGTCTCTTGACAACTCGAATTCAACTCCTACACCTTCATTTTTCAAATAGATTTCAACCACCATGACATAAAACAGAATAATCCTACCTCCCTATGGACGGAGGAGTTACTATTTTCTACTCTCCCAGCACCTTAAATTAAACAACAAGAGGCCATCGCATCATCCAAGCAAACAGCACGCCAACAATTAGGAAAATGCCCTTTCTTGTCTCTTTCCAAAAACACTGCTGCATTGCATTTTTGTATTATTTTATGAGACACAGAGTTCTGCAACCTCTATCCTCCCTCCCTCTTTGGTCAATGATCAAGCATTAGCTCGCCTCAGATTTCGTATTACAAAAGATATAATATCTCCTAAATCTCGAGCTCTTAAAACAACACAATTCATGTCTGCGACCAAAAATATGATCATGGAAGAACCAGAGCCGAACCCCACCCCAGATCACATCCTGGACTGGATAGAAGACTCGGTTTCCTTCTTTCCTTCTTTCTTGAATGACCCGTACAATTCGGATGATATCAACGGCTACCCGTGGTGGGATGAAAGCCAAGATCTGATTGACTCGAGTGTCACCTCTCTCAACACCACTGCCACCGCCACCAGGACAGCACCCATTAACCCCACCATTTTTAATCATCCATCGCCGCCCGATTCATCCAAGAAGCGGAAAGCCTCCGATCACCCCCTTCCCAAACCATCCCAAAACCACCACAATCCGCGGAAGAATCAAAGCCGTCGAACCAGACACGCTGACGATGGGGATGCAGCAGTTGACGAGGTTGTGGTGGTTAAGAAATCAGTTGGAAATAAGAAAGGCACTTGCAAGGCCACAGGAAGTAACGGTAATAACGGTAACAAGGAAGGCAGATGGGCTGAGCAGCTACTCAACCCTTGCGCGGCTGCCATCAGCGTGGGCAATATGTCACGCGTACAGCACCTTCTCTACGTTCTCCACGAGCTCGCCAACCACACCGGCGATGCCAACCACCGTCTCGCCTTCCATGGACTCCGAGCACTGGCACAACACCTCTCCAACACCTCCACTTCCTCCTCCTCAGTGGGGCAGACCTTTGCTTCCACGGATGCCCGATTCTTCCAACGATCACTACTCAAATTTTACGAGGTCAGTCCCTGGTTTGCCTTCCCCAACAACATAGCAAACTCTTCGATCCTTCAAATTCTTGCGGAAGAGCGTGACCGCTCGCAAAATCTTCATATTCTTGATATTGGGGTCTCTCACGGCGTACAATGGCCAACCCTGCTTGAGGCCTTGACTCGCAGACCAGGAGGGCCGCCTCCACTAGTCCGCATCACTGTCATCGCTGCCACAGTTGAAAATGATCAAAACAAAGAGACCCCCTTTTCCGTAGGACCACCCGGAGACAACCTTTCCTCTCGGCTTCTCAGTTTCGCCAAGTACATGAACGTTAATTTGCAGATCAACCGGCTCGATAATCATCCCTTGAAAAGCCTGAGTGCGCAAGTCATAAACATAGCCCGTGATGAAACCTTAATAGTCTGCGCGCAATTTAGGCTTCACCACCTGAATCACAAATCCCCGGATGAAAGAACTGAGTTCTTGAGACTACTGAGGAGCATGGAGCCAAAGGGAGTGATTTTAAGCGAAAACAACATGGAATGTAGCTGCAAGAATTGTGGGGATTTTGCAACTGTGTTCTCTCGACGAGTGGATTACTTGTGGAGGTTTTTGGACTCAACAAGCTCGGCTTTCAAGGGGCGAGAGAGCGATGATAGGAGACTGATGGAAGGAGAGGCGGCAAAGGCTTTGACGAATTGGGGAGAGATGAATGAAGGGAAAGAGAAGTGGTGTGAGAGAATGAGAGGGGTGGGGTTTGTAGGAGAGATGTTTGGAGAGGATGCCATTGACGGGGCTCGAGCTCTGCTGAGGAAGTACGATAGTAATTGGGAGATGAGACCAGAGGATGAAGATGATTGTTTGGGATTGTGGTGGAAAGGGCAGCCAGTTTCGTTTTGTTCTCTGTGGAAGATGGATATGAAAACTAATGGCAGCTGAAACAGTTATAGCTTTCAGTTCTCTCTTTCCTGTATTCCATGTAAACTGTAAGAGTATTGAGCTGCGTTTATGTAAGATTAGCTCACAAAGGAAGGGAGTCTTTTGTTCTTGCAATCTGCTCGATTTGTGTGGCAGCTCTTCCGCTGAAAAGGCGGGGAGCATTGCGTTGAAGTCTGGCTCCTTGTAGTAGCACGCTTTTCTTCTTGTTTAATCCTTTTTTTGTGTATTTCCAAAAACGCGAAATAAATGTGTACACTAAGGAGCTCCTCTTTTTTGTTTGCGATTCAACAGTTGTGCTTCATCTCTCATTTGCCTTACTTTATACTTTGTTGTAAAATGCAGCATAATGATTGCCAAAATAGTCGACATAATCTTCAGATAGTAAGAACAAAAACATGGGGTTGGATCTCCTATCATATAGGGGTGGGTAAGAGAGAGGAGGAAAATGATAACAGGAGACGATGTAGAATCTAGGTTGCATTGCCATTGAGAACAATGGAGGTGCTCTACAACGTCCACTGTGTTTGTAACTTTATCCAACCCAGCCGGGCTAGCCAATGGCCATTGGCCAACCATCCCAAACCAGAACCAGTAGAGCGATATGTCCGGCGGAATTTCATCAAAATCACTGTTTCTTTCGTCAATTCAATGACCCCCCAATCACACGAAAAAAACAATATTAAAAGTACAAAAGCCTTCATCCATTCTTTAGATTGCTGGTCGGTTGTCAACACGTTGAAAACAAAGGGAGCATAAATTATTATTTACACAAGTTACGACTCCCTACCTGTTAAAAAAGCACTCTGCATCACTTCGAAAGATATATTCACAACAGATTCCCCCTATAACATTATTTTCACCAGCAGAATTTTACTATACCTCTCCTTAAAGCTCTATCCCCTTAAATAAAGAGAAACTTTGACAAATACTGCGACGAAACTCTTCCAAGACTAGAAGAGTCTCAGCCACACATTGAACAAACAGTAACTCTCTCTCTCTCTCTTAGGAGTCATATATCCGCAATGATTTGCGTATTTCCTGCCTACAGACGGGACACTTGGGTGTGGATTCCCGTTCAACTGAGATGGCGCAGCTTTGGCAACACACCAGGTGCCCACATGGATCGAATGCAGATCGCCTTCTCCTCATCAGACAGATCACACACAACTCTCCATCCGGAACTTCTCCTGTCTCCTCCTCTGCTGCAATCTGAGATGCCCCATCATTACTTGCAGCCTGTCTGTGTTGCTGCATCTGTCTATGTTGCCTCCATTCTTTCCATCTACTCCAATTCCTGAAGAGAAGTTATGCATCTAGTTATTCAAAACAAATCAGTTCTGATAACAAACAGATCAAACCCCTAGGGTTTGCTCAAGTGCTAAGGGCCTTAGTCTTGGGTCTAAGGTTCAAATCCTCTTGGGTGCAAACAATTCCTAGGGGTTATCAGACTTCAGGAATTTCTCCTTGAATTACCCGAGGTGCACTTATGGAAAACTCATTGCCAAGGGCCTGTGCACCCCTGGGATTAGTCGGGACTTTGATCTTGGATAGCCAATACTAATAAAAAAAATGAGAGCAAACAAATAGATCAACACTTTCTTTCCATATTTAAACCTATTTCTCTTGCGGGGATGAGATCCAACTGAACAAGCCAAAGCTAAGCAGCACATCATTTTTACTGACGGATAATAAAATAAAATAAAAAACTGATTGATCCTTGTCAGTTGTCACACTAGTTTGAACTGATTCAAAAAAACAAACTATCTAAAACAGAGTATTAAGCAAAAGGTACATAACCAGACATTTACGGGGAAGAAGATATCTAAACTATTCATACCTCACAACGGCATAGCCAAGTATACCAATTGACAGCGAACCGAGAGCAAAACCACTCCACAGAAGTACTTTGCTCCTGAAGGCAAGATCTACAATCATCTGATCCTTGGTCATGTCAGACCTGCAAAAGACCATCATGAAACCAACAAAAGCAGTGCCTCAAAGTAACAAGTATGAAAATGCCTGTAGATCATTTGATCAGTTATGCAAGCAATACATATTTTATCCTCATATAGTGCCTGAGAGTTTGGATGTTAATAAACTTAGACTTGTTAAAAATGAATATATGGGGCCAATTTATAGCAATACAAACTTCAAAAAAGAAAGCAGGTGGATAGACCATACTCCAACCAGTAAACATGCATAAGAGATGCAGCAGGAGATTGTATCCGAACTGGTGTTCTAGGTTAAAACAAGGTAATAATACCCCACAGATACATTGATCTTTTCTGCTTTTCATAGACCTAAGACCACCCAATCCTCATTGACCATGTTTAAATTGGTAGGTTGCAGTTTAATTTAACTCGATAAAAGTTTAGACGTAGTAGGAAATTCAAACACAAATTTGCCACAGAATTTCCTTGCCCAACTACCAAACCTAACAAAGTCTGATCAAGAACAAATTCACTTACAAAAAGTAGGGAAGATCCTTGCACGACTTGATCTCAGGAATTCCATTTTTAAGACTGCACAAGCCAACAGCAGTGATATCCTTTCCTAACGGAAGGATTTTCACTTCATCAAGCATGCCAACCTTTAAAATGAGAACAAGTAAAGGTATCAAACATCTGCAACAGAAAATGAGCATATAAAAAAGGCCCAAAATAAATGAAACCATAAGACCACAAGTGTTTTCCCAACTCAAAATTTCACCAAAATCTCATGCACATATTAAGAAACACAAGATTTTCTTTTCCAAACTCACAGGGTATTCATGACCAAAAAGTGCCTGAAGGAATGTGTACGGAGAAGCATTAATGGGCTGCAGTTGATGATAAACTGTAGTGAGAGGCAGGCAATGTCTAGAGCCATCCACGTTCACAACAACAAAATCGTGTGACCAGCCATAACCTTCAACAAGAACAAAAGGAACCTGTAAAAAGAAAAAAAATGATAAGTCTTCACTGTCACAAACACAAGTATCCCACACCAAAGGCTCTCCCACTCTGTGACACCCCCAACTTCTGCTTGTTGATTTGACAGAGATTTGAAGTGTCAGGATATGCAACACACAGTCACACATCCCCATTCATGACATGCAATGCAACCTACTGATGATCTAGCAGTATGCAATAATCGCAGCGGAAAGTCAAACTCATAAAAATTTGCACCAGAATACTTGAAAACATAACTTCATAATTATCTCATAACCATTGTTCTGCCTCTTAGAACTGTTCAAGGCATTTACACACTAACTTCAAACTTAACAAATGGAGATATATATATATATATATATATATATATATATATATCTCCTTATTCACGTCTTGGTTAGGAAGGGGCTTCATAAAGACTCTTATTCAAAGCATCTGTTTGACGCATTGAATAACACACAAGGCCATCTCTAGAAACATGAGCATCATCTCTATCTGCTGGTCCAGGTCCAACTCATTCTCTATTATCCTGATCCACTGACTCATGTCCATATCCATCCCGTGGTCCTGCTACAGCTTCTGCCGTACCATTGGAATGGCAGTTTAGAAAAATAAAAGGGTGAGATTTCATGGAAATCTCAGTAAGTTAGCAACCAACATACAATGAGATAACATAGACATGATAAATAATAAACAGGAAATGCATGAATGCAGAAAACATACTTTCCTTTGTTTTTCATCCAGATTTCTTTGTAGAAACATGTTCTAAATAACTTTTTCAGATAAACATAACACATTTTCTTACAGAGAACACTCGTTCAAAGAAACAGAGTTTTGCATTTCTTTTCTTCTGCTTTCTTTTCAAAGCATCTTGTTTAACATATGGTAACATCACAGCTCCCCATTTTGCACTATGAGTACCTACTAGATTTATATCATTATATCTGCCAAGTTAAACTTTCATACTTTCATTCATAGGTGAACCCACCAGCCCCATTTCTTGCCAACGCCCCATTTCTTCTAGATGGACTCTTGACACATCAACTTAAGTATATACAAGACACCACCTCATGTCAAGCCACCTAGCCACATGTCAAATGGCTTAACCCTCATGCAACACTAAGCAAACTAGCAATCGGGTACCCCTAGCTAAGAACCAATGGTTTGAGTCAAGTGCAAGAGAGAACCTCCTACAGGGTCTTAACCAAATTGAAGTCCTTACAGGTGCAACCAGACCTGCAAAAAGAAAGAGAGAAGAAGTCACCTTAAGATCCAACCAAAAGGTTACTATAGCCTAGGCCTAGTCGATTCACCCTAGGGAGTTTGCTTCCAAACTTCCCATATTCCCTCACTCACTTCGTAGCTCCAAGCAAGGATGGAATCTGCAAATATTCATCATAACCATGGTTTGTAACCATGGAAGAAGAAGAAGGAATCAAAGAGAATCAAGGGGAGAGCCAAAAGGAGCTCATCGGCTTCAGCACCTCACCACTTCATCTCCAAGTTTCTTCCATCACTTGGACAAGTGTCCCATCTCATCTCCCTCTCTCTATCTCTCTTGATCTTATAGAAGAAGGAAGATCAAGCAAATCACCATGGAATCTAGGAAAAAGAAACCATCATCAGCCATGGGTTGGAGGAAATGTTCAAAGATTCACACACACACACATGCTTCGGTAGGGCTGAGCACCAATTCAATCTGAGTCAATATGCCCTAATATCGACTCCGACCACTGTAGACTCTACTTCGACTCCGACAAGTCGGAGTTGAAATTGGAGTGGAGTTGGATCCACAACCACCCGGCACCCAATCACAGATCTAAGAACACAGATTCACAACCACCCAATCAATGAATCATAGATCACAAACAACCAATCACAGATCACAACCAACAACCATGAACCACCCAATCACCGAAATCATCCAAAAACTAAACCAAAATGCATATGTAAAATCGGATTAAAACCAAAAAATTAAACCCAAAAACATTGACACAAATCGAGAGTCAAGAGACATGGATCGAGAGGCAGAGGGTGTTGGTTGCTCCGGTTCCATATCTACATGCTTCGTCATTCGATCGGTTGCGCTTGATGGTGTTGATTGTTCCGATGGTTCTGATGTCTTGATATCCTAAGTGAAACTGCAGATCTTTGAGAGAGAGTGAGTGAGTGAGTTGGACGGTGAGGTGGAGTCAATCGAAGGCCGCGTGGCAGGAGAAGACAAAGAGAGGCAACGGCTGAGTTAGAACCTAGGGTTTAAGAGAATCAGAGATGAAAATGAGAGCAAAGTCGTGCGTAGGGGTGGGGTTGGGTAGAAAAGTAGTTAGTGTAGTTAAAACAGCGCCCTTTTTTAAGGAAAGAGCACTGTTTTGACTGAATTTGGGCTGGTAGCACCTTTTGGGCTGGGCTGCTCTGGTTTTGGGCTTCTAAACCCAATTTGTTCCCCTGTTTTGGGCTTTTTTTCTCTAAACCCTAAACTTAACCCTATTTTTTTAAACCATAAATTTAATTTTAATTTTAATATTTGTTTTAGCCCTAAGTTTTTTATTTATAGTTTTTATAATTGTTAGTATTGATTATTAGTAAATATTAATTCACTAGTGTCTAATTATATGGAATCACACTATAGCTTGTTAGTATTGATAATTCTATTTATAGTTCTCATAATTTTTTTATCACTCAATTAAATTGTTAGTATTGATTATTAACAATTACTATTTAAATCGACTTGTACCATTGTGTTTAAATATAATTTATTATACTAGTGTTATTATACATTAGTATTATATTTTATTAACTCATTATACTTGTACTATACTAGTGTCTAACTTATTCATCTTATAGACTTATAATATAGCGTTTAATTACATGTTATTATAATAGTATTTAACTTATGTCTAACTTAATTATAAACTAGACTTAGTATTACATGTTATTATACTAGTGTTATTATACATTAGTATTATACTTGTACTATACTAATGTCTAACTTATTCTTATTATAGACTCGTACTATAGTGTTTAATTACATGTTATTAACTTATTATAATATAGTATTACATGTTATTATAATAGTGTCTAACTTATTTCTAACTTAATTATATACTAAACTTAGTATTACATGCTATTATATTAGAGTTATTATACATTAGTATTACATGGTAGTAATACCATGATATTCATTGTTTATATATACTAAACTATTATTATTCAATTTAGTCTATTTATATTATAGTATAAGTATATTATTTTATAATAATTAACTCATACTAGTAATCACTAGTATATTATTGAATTTAACTAACCATATAAATATATTTTTCACAAGTACAATATCGGAGTCGGAAGGCAAAGTCGGAGTCAGAATCAGAGTCGGATCAAAGCGGAGCCTGAATGAAGTCGGAATCGGAGTCGGATATTTGGATTTTTTTCCCAGCCCTATGCTTCGGGAATATGAAGATCAACACGAGTTCACACACTATCTTGGGTTGATCATCACTACCATCTTGGGGTCACCATGTTTCAAAATCCAAGCACTTGCACCCATGTAGATAAATATCACTAACATGAACACCGACATGCATGGCTAAGCATGCCACGGTTCACAAGATTGATTAAGAAATTTTATCAAGTTCTAATCCATGAAAAACATTTCTTAATTTCAGCCACTTCAATCACTCAAGAACGTTGTAAGTTGGTATCTAACCTACCGATCAAAAAAAAGTAAGTTGGTATCTAACCTACTCTTAGATAATATCTATATGATGATGTATACACAAAGCATTCATGTATAAATGTTAATTTTGAGCATGAATTACCATGCATTTATCTCATGAATATTCGGATTCTATGAGGCATGTTATCTTTTTATAAACTTTTACTTATCCAAGCATTTACAAATCAACATGTTCAAAGTTATGATGATTCATGCAAAGTTTGATTTCTTGAGCAAAAGCACATGCCATTCAATATGTTTGTCATATGCATAGCATTAAAAATATTTTTATCACGATCCCAACTACTAGGATGGGAAAGTATCCTAGTGGAACTCCTCTATCCACTCTGGAGTGAGTAAAAATTGAGTGATAACCCCTAGGTTAACGAAGAACAATCAACGGGCAATAGTTGGATCCTCTTTAAAGGATTCCAAGGTGATTGTCATATGTAAATGGTACCTAGGGCTGGTGGGTACACCTATGAATGAAAGTATGAAAGTGTTCTCTGTAAAAATAAAAAATAAAAGTGTTATATTTCTCAAAAAGTTATTCAAAACATGTTTCTACAAAGAAATCTAGATGAAAAACAAAGGAAATTTGTAATATACGGGTCCAAATTTAGAGCTTAAAACTAGTATTATATATTTTTATTGTTATTTTTATTTCTATTATCAAAATAAGCTGACAGATAAATTAAAACACTGATTCTTTCCTATCAAAACCTTTGTATAGTTATCCATTAGTTTCCATATTGGATTAGTTTCCTAGTTTGAAACTACAACTTGACTCCTCAAAATCCTCTCAGGATCCATATCCGCGTAGGAATAATTTTCAAAGTGTAGCCAACTTCAAACCCTAGCTTACGTACTAAGGACTCACGCCACTCCCCTCCCCATCGTCTACAAAATCCCATGAAAACCCTATGTTTTTATCATACAAAAATACCTAGAGAAAGAGCACTGTCGCATAAGCCTCATTCTCGGCCCAGCCACTGCCGACCACCCTAGGACATCGGATCACCACCCACGGTGCCAGAAACTGCGGGTCAACCTAGCCACGTCGCACCCACTCCCTCAGGTAAGCCACTGTCGTCGCACTCACCCCTCTCTCTGTGATTTAAGTTTCAAATCCATCGCTCTCTCTCTCTCTCTCTCTCTCTCTCTCTCTCTCTCTCTCTCTCTCTCTCTCTCTCTCTCTCTCTCTCTCTCTCTCTCTCTCTCTCTCTCGGTGTAGCACCACCATAGGGATCTCCCAGTAGCGCCGCCGGAAACTCCCAGCCACCCAAAGCCGTCGTCGCAGTTGATCCCCTCGGTGAGCATCGCACGGCCTCCTCTCCCATAAGCCTATCTTCTCCCTTATTCCTTTTGCTTCAGTTTTCCCAAAATACCCTTTCTACTAGGCTCTGAGTTTATTGGGGCTGGGCTTAGTTGTAACTTGACTGGTTTTTAAACCTAGCGGGCTTGATTTATTTCAAAAAGCTATAGTACTGGGTTAAGTGGGTTGATTTCATGCAGGCTTGAGATTTAATTTGGGCTGATTATGTTTACAGAAACTGTTTTAGTGATATTAAGTGGGTTGTTTTCTCTAATTGGGGCTGGGCTGATAATTAAGTAGGCCAAAGTTTTTACTTGAATATATATATTAGTCATGGATTTATTTTTATAGAAAGTATTTAAGGAAATTTTAAAGTATGTTTTTACGGTATGCTATGAAGCATATTATTTTAGTTAAGTTCCATTATACATGCTTAATTACGTAGAGCATTATGACACGCTTTTCTAGGAAATTAGTAACGTCTAGTACCTCGTATAGGTAACGCGCTACAAGTTGGAAATCGAGAGGCAGCGCTAAGAGGTAAATAATATAATCATATAAATGCATGCGTACTATGAATATTATTGTTATGTATGAAAATATGATGTACTTATGATGGTTATCTACGCTATGCTAAGAGACAAATCAAGGTTAGATTTCTTTCACGATCTTTGATGAAATATGAGATTATGCTTGAATGAATGAATTTGTTGTTTGAGGAATTGAATGTTACTGAAATCAGATGGAAGCCAAGAGATGTTCATGCAGTAATTTAAGTCAAGTATGCCATGTAATAGAATAGCCAAATTATGTATGCCATGTTCATGTAATACTTAGATGATGTATGCCATGTTCATGTAGTACTTAGATCATGTATGTCATGTCCAAGTAGTACTCAGATCATGTATGCCATGGAATGTCATGAAATGTTCAAATCATGTTATGTCATGTCACGTTATGCTATGCCATGTACAAGAAAATGCCATGTTATGCTATGCCATGTTAGGAAAGTTCATGAAGTCTAATGAATTATCATGCATTAAGAAAGATAAGAAGTTATAAGACAATGTCACGGACTCAAGCATGGTTAACCACAAGTAAAGTGAAACACAGACCCAAGCGTGTTTCACTCCATGTTATTCAGTTAAGTGAAACACGGACTCAAGCGTGTCTCACTCCATGTTATTCAGTTAAGTGAAACACGGACCCAAGCATGTTTCACTCCATGTTATTCAGTTAAGTGGAATACAGACTCAAGCGTGTTTCATTCAATTAAGTGAAACACGGACTCAAGCGTATTTCACTCCATGATACTCAGTTAGGTGAAACACGGATTCAAGCGTGTTTCACCCCTTGTTATGCCAGTTAAGTGAAACCGGACTCAAGCGTGTTTCACTCCAGATTATACAAGTTAAGTGAAACACGGACTCAAGCGCGTTTCATTCCAGGTTTTGCAAGTTAGGTGAAACACGGACTCAAGCGTGTTTCACTTCATGAAAGACAAGATAAATAAGTTATTATGCATTCACGTTACATGTTGCCATGATCAAGTATGTTTCCACTCATGTTAATAACGAATAAATATGCTATGTTAATCCATGATGATGTGTGTATGTATGAAGAGTCTTCACAAATTGAGTCCATGTTAGGTTAAATAATATTTACAGTATGATGTGCTATTTACTGAGTATTCAACTCATTTTTTTGTTTGTCTTCCTATTTTCTTCTATGTTTAATTTTACAGATGGTGATTATAATGACGCAGAACTAGATGGCCAGGAGTAAATCTAGTACAAAGACTTAGGCTTTGTTTGGATGATGAAAGCAGTTCAACTCAGTTTATTTTTGAACTCCATCTGCCATCCAAACACAGTTTGAGCCAAGTTTCATCCGTAAAAAGCAATTCACTCATTTTGTTTACTGTATATAGACGGGACACTTCAAAAACGAGAGATTTCTGACCCACCTTAATTTTTTTGTACCATTCCGTTATTCATAATTATTTTATTCAGTTTTTATAAATTCAAAATAAGCAAATATTTGCATAAAACAATACATTTATGTGAAGATCTGACAAGTGAACAGTAAAACAAATAAATAACAAACTTGTTCTTGGAATTACCGTTGGCTACGCAGGAGACATAACTGACCAGTGAACAGTGAATTTCTGGTGGGCCCCAATTATTTCACAACTTCCTATAAATATATCTAAACTCATTTTAACATCCAAACAAACATAAACTCATCATAAGTGGACCCCACAAAACTCACTCAATTATCTCAACTCACTACTATTCATAAAAAACTCAACTCAGCTGAGCTCAGTTCAACATCCAAAAGCAACTTTTTTTTTTTATAAGTAACATCCAAAAGCAACCTTAGGAAAAATAAGTGCTATTCACACAAGAACTATAATTATTTTATGTCATTCGTAGGATTGGTTTATGTTCTTTCATTTTACGTTCAGTTTCGAAACAATTATGTTCATTTCAGTTTTGATGCTTTTCAATAAATGAGGTAATTCAGGATATGAATCTCTTTACCGGGCATTATGTTATGAATGTTAGTAACATCTCTATCTTATGGGAATGGGGTGTTACAAAAGTATGTTTTCTGTATTCATGCATTTCCTACTTATTATCATGTCTATGTTATCTCATTGTATGTTAGTTGCTAACTACTGAGATTTCCATGAAAACTCACCTCTTTATTTTTCTAAACTACCATTCCAATGGAATGGCATAACTGTAGCAAGACCACAGGATGGATATGGACATGAGTCAGTGGATTAGGAAAATAGAGAATGAGTTGGACCTGGTTCGGCATATAGAGATGATGCTCATGTTTCTAAAGATGGCCCTGCGTGTTATTCAATGCACCAAACAGATGCTCTAAGAGGCAACCAACATATATTCTCCATTTGTTAAGTTTAAAGTTTGTGTGTAAACGCCTCAAACAGTTCTAAGAGGCAAAACATTGGTTAGAAGTTATGTTTTCAAGTATTCTGGTGTAAATTTTTATAAGTTTGACTTTCCGATGCGATTATTACATACTACTAGATCATTAGTAGGTTGCATTGCATGTCATGAATGGGGATGTGTGACCGTGTGTTGCATATCAAAAAAAAAATCCATTCAACCTACGATAACAAAGCAAATACCTTTCTAAATGGGTACATATATTTACAAACCAATAAAAATGGGTGCATTTAGAAGAAGTCCATATGAGGCTTTTTTTTTATCGATAATAAGAGGCCATGTAAGGCTTTTCCAAGTCATAGTATTTACAAATTATAGGAAAATATCATGTAAAAGCACACCCATTTTCAAAACAAAAAACTCGAGCGCATATAACAATCATGAGGCCGGTCAGATTTTTCAAAACGCTAAATTGGCCAGCCTAGCATTCGAGTTTCTCAGGCCAGCTCTTTGTAATGTTACACCAACCCCCTTAATCCCTAGGGGATTTCAATTTTCTTTCCAGTTCTACTTTGAATCTATCTCTATAGTAATTTCTATCTCTCACCAAACATTTGTTTTTTCTTTTTTATTAAATTTCAATGGTAGTTTCTTACAAATTCTTATTAAAAAATTGCATTTTTTTGAAGATGTACTTCATAGCCACTTTTTTCAATTTTGCTTCATAAAACATACATACTATATATTATTTCCATATTTTTATAACATTTCTCCAATTGAGATCAAATATTTAAAAGTTTTATTAACTTCTCTTTCCTAGTGGATATCATGTGTATAACCTCACACCCTCAATCTCTCTCCTTGCCTACTTTATACCGTATGGAGCCACCTCCGAGTATAGTATTGCAGTGAATGGCACTTAGGCTTAATAGTGGTCACCACTCCCCATCCTAAGCAGTAAGCACCAACACTCCCCATGTCTGCATTTAGGAAACAGTACAGTCTACTCATCAGAGCCTGTACCCAAGCCTCACTGGCCCTCATGAATCCAATAGCTTCTTTGTTCAAACACTGAACATTTCAGCAACGATATAAAAAATCAATTTGCTTTCAAAACTAGCACTCCTTACAAAAGAGCAAACACCATCTGTCATTTTCTGAACAAAAAGCATGCTATTACGGAAAACTTGTTTTCAAATCATATCTCTGGTGGACAAAAAAAAAAGAAACTATATATCCATGAACTAACAAAGATGAGTTATGAACTTACTGTTCTCAATGAGGTTGACTCTTGTTCTCGCCAGGATCTCGCAAATAGTGCGCGTAGATCAGAAGTCCATCCAAAAACGCCCTTCCATTCGTTGTATATGCACTTTGAAACATATAAATAAAAAATTCAATCCAAGAGTTCTTTAACAAAACTGCCAATGTTAGTGAAACAACCAGATAAAATGGACACAAAATCCAGTGGAATGTCGCAAAGCTATTAGTCCTTGCAAAGCTTATAGTCCTTCAAACAATCCAAAAAGGTTTCTTATCATGGAGTTCTGGTGGATTCACCGCTGTCAACTAATTTTTTTTTTATAAGTAATCATAGTAATTTTATTAATAGAAAATCCCAAGTACATAGGAAGTATACAAGAGAAGGAATCTAGGTAGGGTGTACAGACAAAAGAAGAACATTGAGACCATTACAAACAATGGTTCCCGCCCATACCGCTGTCAACTAATTATAAGTAAAAAGGTTTGTCGAGTAAGGTGATAGAACATTGCAAGATAAAACAGCAGAAGTTGATAGATTCATAATATTAATATCTTTTCTTTCTTATCTCAATTTGCCGCAAAACAGAATATCAAATTGTCAATAATCCTTTTATCCAACATAGTTTAAATTACCATCCAATACCTCTCCGATATGTTTCTATCATCTGCTTTCTTCCACTTTCTCAATAACCAAGCAAATCGTTAAATTTAAGAAATAATAGATAATTAAAGAAATCGTCGCAGTCATAATTCACGAACTCCAAAAAAATCAGTAATCTCAAAAAAAAAAAAAAAAAAAAAAGGTTCTAACATCCGCCGTTCAATATCCCGAAAAATGAACAGCTTTCAGTTTTACTTATTACACCGCTCAAGTTGAAAAGCTTAACTCCCTTATCTCCAAAAATACGAAAATTATTTTAAACCGCCGTGTTTCATTTCCTATTCCCACACTTTCTAAACAACAAAACACAAGAATCAAATAAAACTAAACAAACAGAGGCACTAACAGGCCAATTTCCGCTCAAAAGAAGGAGAAGAAGAAGAAGAAAAGAACAGACAACAGAGCTTCGAGAAGAATCTCTGTTGCAGGTTACGCTCAAAACGCACCGTTTGTGTTCTTTGAATGACAACGGCTTTGTCTCCGGACTCCTGAGAGACCAAAACATTGGGCTTGAAGCTCTTCCAATTGGGATCGACGGCGGATTTGGCCTCGACGGTGCCGCGAACAACGACGATACTTTGATCAGACGGATGTGACTGATCCTCGGAGGAGGAGTCATCGACGGTGAGGATGGAGCGAAGGTCGGAAACTTTAAGGGAAGGAGCCTTGCGGATTTTACGGAGGGAGGATGAGGTGGCGGTGAATTTGAGAAGAGAGCGTACGGCGGCGTAGGCCAAGGCCACGCCCAAAACGGCACCGTCTAAGGAGAGAGCTAGTTGGGAGAGGAGGGAGACTAGGGCTTGCTCGTGCGAAGACATGGCTAGCTGTTGGAGAAGGTCACATTCGTTCAGGGCACAGTGATGATGGAGGAAGAGCGTAGGGTGGCGAATTCTGGACGGAGCGGAATGGGACTGGAGAGAGAGAGAGAGAGAGAGAGAGAGCGAGCGAGCGAGGGTATGGGGTATTGTCGTAATTCAATATTTATGCTTGGTGGCGGAGATTGAAGTAACAGAGAAGTGCCGTGGCCTATTTTCAGTGACGAATTCCGTAGTAGTTTTTAGGTGACTTCGGGGTGGCCGGGCCGTTCCAGACTCTTACGGTCCAAAACCGAACCAACAAAACACAAGGCTGGTCGGGCTTATTGAGGCCAGGTCGTCCGTTTGGGCTTCTACAGTAGGGGGCTCTTCAATCTATGTGAGATGAATCGACCCGCCTACGTCAAAGGATTTGTAATATTGAAATTATCTCTGTATTTTAAATACTTTTAATACGTCTGTCACTTCAATGGTCAGTCGTGTGATTGGAAATAAATTTTAGATTAACCAAAAAAAAGATCTCACTCTCCTACTATCTCGATGATTTGGATGATTGAGATTTAACAAAGCCTAACTAATTGGGACTCGGCCCAAGTTTATGGCCACTCTTATATTTTACTCTACTTCTTGTTATTAGTATTTTCGCTTTAGCTTATTTGATGGGCCTTTGGATTGTAATAGGTAGTGGGCTTAAGACTGTAGCATTAACTAGTTACATACAAATTTTAGTCTTATTGTCTTGTGCTTACTTTAGCCTCGGCCCAATATGTGAGTTATATGTAATGAGCAATTTGGCTCTGAAAAATATCCAGAACCTTAATGAGAATATTTTCCTATTTTGTTTTTCCTCTCTTTTCTCTTGGAGGCTAGGTCAACATCGAATGTGACTAATTTTCTTGTATTTTCTTTTATATTTTTTAGTCACTCAAACACTTACTATCAGATGTGTTACAAGTGGTATCTAGAGTCAGTCTTTTCTTGACAACTACTTCATCAATTCATGGAAATGGACGAAATTATCTTATCATTACTCAAAATTAAAGAAATGGTTGAGCAATCACAACAACATTATGATATTATTTTACAGACATTCAGAGATGTCAAAAATAATTTTGAAGAATTCAAGATCAACTTTGATGAAGAGTTTAACTATCTGGAACACCAACTTGGTGCATTACAGGAAGAAGAAGAACTTGGTGCGTTGCATAAAGAAGAAGAACTTGCTAAAGAGGTTGATCCAAACGAGATCTCTCTTTCACCGGTCCTCATGAATCCCCTTAAAAATCTAGTAATCTATTTTCAATTCAAAAGAGAAGCAACTATCTACTTGAAAAATATCCCAAACAAATGGCCACGACTCATATGGCATCCACAATGGCCAAAATGCACCACGTCTGCACTGAACTTTCATCCACCCACCTTTCATCCCCACTATTTGCAAAATCGTGTTGAGGAACGGATCCCCCAAATACCAGTCACTGCCTCTAAACTTCAACCCCTCCCTGTCGTCCAAAGACTCCAAGCCTCAAGCGAACCTACACAAATCGTAAAAAGTGAAACACTAACAATTCTCATAATCCGCCACTATCCCTCTCGTTCTCAAACCATGGATTCCTCAAGGCCACCTACGAATCCTTCCAGAGTTACACGCATTGTGTACAAAGAGTCCACACGACCTTCACAGACTGATCTATTCCCTTCACCTCCATGAAAGCATTTCTTCATTTGGGCCCAAGGAAGAACGGGCTCGACCCATGCCATATTCATAATGCAAATGAGACCGTGATGAATGAGGTGGTCAACGCTGCCATCGTAAGGGCCATAAGCTTAGTTCTCATTTTCTGTCCTTTGAGGACTTGATGGCGCAACAAAAGGTCCATAACAAAGGAGATGCTAAGGGCGCTGTCACTGACACCTGGGGTTTTACAATAATCAAGCTACTGGTGGAGGTTTCCAATGCAAGTAACGCCATTCAGTTCAAACAGGAGTGGCTCCTGCCGCAGGAGGAGGAAGCTAAGGAGGACAGACCCAAAGTGAACATACTGGACATTTTTTGTGCGTTTCAGCGCTACCGAGGTGGTTGAGACTGCGATTTGCCAATACTGGATTTCTGTTGGATTTACAGGTGCTCCCACTTCCATTCTTGTTGTCCTATGGTTTAATTCTTGTTGTCTTATGGTGTTTGGATACAAGAGATGAGCAACTAGAGATGCCAAGAGAGCATCCTCCTCATAATTTCATCGATAGTGTTTGTTATGAAATTATTGAAGTATATCTGAATGAGAGGGGGGATGTTCCAATTAGTGGAGTGAGAGGTTCTGATGTAAATGTGGAAGCTCTCGTTGCATACATCATACTAATAGGCTTCTCTGCTCCTCTATTTTTTACCTGACTTTTGTGCATTAGTGGTGTTGGTATATATCACAAATTTATGTCAATGGGTTACCCAACGTTGATTCTTGCTTATATAGGGCATACATCATCTCTATCCACGAATCATTTAATTGAGAATGTTGGATTTGGGGATGGATTTAGTGCTGGGTTTATAACCAGATATTATATTAGCAATTCATACAACTTGGTAAAAGATATTACATAATTCTATAGGACCGGGCTATTTGAGGAAACTATACACCTTGTTCTGATGATGCAAAAAAATGATGTGTTGGAAAATAATTGGGGATGTACAGTGGAATTGATGGCTCTATATAATTTGGAGAGACTTTCTGAAGGAGGTCTACAGGCTATTGACAATGGTTGTGAGAAGTTAAGGAATCTTACCCTGAGTGATTGTTATTTCCTGGACTACAAGGGTTTGGAACCAATTGCAGCTGGATGCGAGAAAGTTAGACATATCAAAGTTAATGGATGCCAACAGTCTTGGAACCATGAGACTAGAATTCATGGCAAATCTTTTCCCACAACTCAAAGAGTTAGTGTTGTTATTCTACCAAAAAATTGGCAACGATGCCCTTCTTGAAGTTGGAAGGGGCTGTAAGTTTTTGCAAGCTCTTCACCTGGTAGATTGTTATTATGGTGTTGCTTGTCAGGCTGCAATTCTTGGTGGTGAGGGGAATGAGAGGGTACAGATTGACCACGTGCAAGGAATAGAAGGGAAGCTTGAATTAAATGAGCTTGTTGTCTTTGGTGGAGATGATTCCAACATAAATACCTACCTCCTTGTCGAGAACTTTAAGGGTAAGAACCTGATAACTCAAATCCTTCTAATACCGATTCATTGGCCTTTTAATAGAGGAAAATGACTAGACTATTGGATGAATGGCCTTGTGTTACTGCCTTTTAAGTCAACTTGTAATTTCAAGTATGAAGTTGAAGTTGTTAAGAAATTGAAGGAGGAACTTAAAGCCAGTCAACAACTTGCCTTCTCTTGTTATAGTCTATCATGAAACTGCAGGAGCATATCTTGAAAAGTTGATTACAAAGGTTGTGATTGTTCTTGACAACGAGATGAACCTAGACACTGCATCGCAGGCACGAAGTTACTTTTATCAAAGGCTGAAACCAAAAAATGGCTTTTTGCAGGGAGTGATTCCTATAGGGAAGATACTGCTGGTGATGTACCTCACTATTGCATTTGTGTTTTCTTGGGCCAAGAGCATGTGTGTTTTCTTGGGCAATGAGGGTCAACAACTAATTCTTATGTAAGCTTGGCCTGACTCACAAGGGAAGATGATCCTAAAGAATTTTAATCATGTTTTTGAGGTGGGAGCTGGTAACTATGAAATGAATATACATGAAAATGATGTTGCTGAGGTGCTCTCAACCTTGAGGACAAGGTTCTTTAAAGGGGACGGCATTGTAACAGGTTTAACTAACTGGGACTTAGCTCAAGCCCATGGGCCACCCTTACCTTTTACTCTACTTCTTTCTACCAGTATTTTGGCTTTAGATTATATTGATGGGCTTTTGGATTGTAACAGGTAGTGGGCTTAGGCCTATGGCATTAATTAGTTGCATGCAGATTTTAGTCTTATTGTCTTGTGCTTACTTTAGTCCAAGCTCAATACGTGGGTTATATGTAATGAGCAACTTGGCTCTGAAGAATCATCCAGAACCTTAATTAAAATATTTTCCTATTTTGCTCTCTCTTTTCTCTTGGAGGCTAGGTCAACCTCGAATGTAATCAATTTTCTTATATTTTCTCTTATATTTTCTAGTCACTCAAACACCTACTATCAAATGTATTACATGAGATGAGATAATTTTATATGAAAATTGAAAAAATTATTATTAAAAAATTATTTTTTAATAATATTATTATTTTAAAATTTTAAAAAATTAAATTATTTATTATATTTTATGTGAAAATTTTAGAAAAAATGCAATGATGAGTAGGCCTGTGCAAGAAATAGACTGATCTGATCTGTCCACTTGACTTGACCCGACCTGCACCAAAAAACACGGGTTTGAATGATGCACGGGTTCGACCCATCCAACACGCTAATGTCACTCAAAACTAACCAAGGTCTTCCGTTTTCTGCTTTTGCAAACAAAGGACACATGGAAAACAATCCAGATCCACACAAACCACCGAAAATCGAAGTTAGGTGGAGGCTGGCTGAATTGGTCAAAATTATCGGTGCCTATATTGATCCATCCATGCTCGATATCTTACCCACCGAAGATAAGGTCGTGGCTGTGAATTTCATGTTCGAGCTTTGTTGGCTAAACCTGGCGCGATCAAAAAGGTGTTTTTCTCCATCAAGGCCATGAAGCCCAAGATCGTTGCAATGGTAGAGCATGAAGCCCAAGATGTCGTGTTGGTCCCTCCGACTCAAGACCTAATGATGTCCGACGCGTACCTAAGGAGATAGATATGCAATGCCGTGGCTTCTAAAGGAACCGATTGACTGGAGTGGCACGAGGCGTTCAGTACTCAATGGAGTACTCGGATGGGTAGGGATTGGTATACAATGGATGAGAGCTGTAGACGATCTCGACATATTCATCGCATATATAAAACCGATGACCTGATATCAAGTCGGGTTAAACCGTTGCTTACGTGGTTCAGGTCAGGTCGACCAAATATGCTAGCCAGTTTGGTTGGGTTGCAGCCCTAATAATGAGATAGAATGATTTCTATATCGAAACGGACCTCAAGCTTCATCCGAGTCTCTGACCATTTGAGGTCGCGAGCAGCAAACAAAAAGCATCTTATTTGTCTCCCAAACACTATCTAAAAGAAAGAACTCGAGTACAGCACACACAAGATGTAGTAAACTCAAGAGTGAAAAGTTCAGCAGAGAAGATATATCATTCAGCACCTGCTTGAACCCAGTGATTAGCGACAGAACGATACAGCTTTTCTGTACAAACACATGATTTTATATACAAGAATTGCCAATAACCACTAGAGTAGTAAATAAGAAGAGGAAGAATCAAATCAGTGTCGACTTCACCGTCCAACCACTCTGCTAGCAGCAAGCTCAGCGCTAAACACGGTCAGCCCACCATTATACATACGCTGAATCTCCTCCCTGTACTCCGTCAAAGACTCGTTGGATATGGCTGGTGTTAACTCCACCACATCCCCCATCTTCAACTTGCATGTGGGATCACTCACTGGTTGATGGTTCAGCCTTGGCCTCAATTCTTCCTTCAGTGGGAAACCATATAGGGTCCATCTCGAGCTTCCTCGTCCAGCACTTTCCAACAAATCCTTTATTGTTGAGTTTGCAGGAAACTCCTGAACAGACATCTGCAACAATCAAACAAAAAGCACGTCAATGTCAATGCCTCTTCGCCCAATCCATCCACTATGCATGACGCTCTTCTAGTTGTTTCTATGATTTATAAATATGCTCACTATGTTCACAAGAAAGACATTACAATAGTGGCACAAAGCAATTATCTTCCCCTAAAGCAACAGGATTAATATGGCTACTGATAGACACGAAACAAAACAAGCCAGAATAGCACCAAAACCAAATGTCTATTGCCTTGTTCACAAGGGACTACCTGGTCGCACAAATTATTATTACTCTTTATCCTAGATTCATAACATGGACCAAAGGAGAGAAGAAAAGCAAGCATTCCAATGCTGAAAAGTGCAAATTCAAACACAAACCTTATCATTCTCAATCATGATCACGAACACAGGCCCATTGTGGCCACAGTGCGGCTTATATGAAAACGGGCAATCATCAGAATGTATAGGGAATGAGCAAGGTGGCCTTGTTGAATCAGTATATGCAATGGATGACCGATATTTACTCATCGCCTCACACTGCCAGGTGACAATCCATCGAGCCCACTCAACCATCTGAAGCACAAATGAAGAATATTTACAGTCACCTTCTTTGTACCTCCAATGAGCTGCAAATCCAAATTCAGCCTGCAAATCCATCTCCCTTGTCCGAATTTGAACTTCGAGTGGAACCATCCCTTCATCCATCACCACCGTGTGCAGAGATTGGTACCTGTAAGTTATGAGATCAAACTTAGAAAGGAAAAGATCAACACAAACTAGAGCAGGCCATCTAAGCTATTACATACCCATTAAACTTTGGACAACTTATGTAGTCCTTAAGCTTTCCAGGTACCGCAGACCATAACTGGTGAACAACTCTCAATGCTTTATAGCAGTCTTCTTCATTCTCAACAATCAACCGTAACCCATGAATATCATGAATTTCATCCATGGTTAGCTTCTTTCTGCCAAGGAAAGAACAGTATCATGAGTAACGAAACTGACCTTCCAGTTAAAAAAAAAAGGGAATATATATAGGATAACTAATGAAATGATAATATCACAAATAGTATTCTCAAGTATATTCATAGGCAGACCAGGAAGTAGTTTAAGTTGTACAAAGCCTGCAATTACCTTCAAATCTAACAAAATGAGACCCCACCTCATTTTGACATTTAGTTAGTCTCCGATTCTTTAATTCATAATGTATTAGAAGTTCTTATCTGACAAAATTTGACATTTATATAAATCAATGTAGCATGAGCAATTTAATTTGAGTCCCATTCCCAGCCAGGTTACATACTGACCAATTACTGAATTTTTCACGTGGGAATCAGAGTAAATAAGGTTAACTCGTTGCCCTTTTTGTTTGGGCTGGGCATTTGAGTGAGAGAGAGAGAGAGAGAGCATACTTCAACATTTTTCTGTAAATGCTATACAGGCTCTTATGCCGCCCAAAAACATCATGGTAAGAAATGGCTTTAACCTCCAGAGCTCGTTCTAATTTCTCTATAGCAGCAGTGATCATTGCCTCATCAAACGAGTCAACCAGCTTAGAAAACAGTTCTTTGTGCTGGTCAGCGTTAAGATGTTTAAAACACATATTTTCTAGCTGCTCCTTCCAAGTAAAGATTCCTAAACGATTAGCCAAGGGTGCAAAAATCTCCAAGGTCTCCTTAGCGAACCTCTGTTGCTTGGCCGGAGTCAATGCATCAAGCGTCATCATATTATGCAATCGATCTGCCAATTTAATGAGGACAGCCCTGGCATCAGCCATTGCGAGGAACATGGTATGCAAGCGATCAGCCTCAACTGTTTTACTTGCTGTATTGTTGTCACGTGCAAGCTTACTCAAGTGACTTAGCTTGGAGACCTAAGTAAATACCACAAAGAAGTTATATCAAAAGGGTGTAAGATCAAAATATCAATAGCCTAATTGACAAAGTTAACAGTTCCATCAGAGATGGTTAGGGCTGATGTGTCTCCAAACTATCCTCCAAACTGATGTGAACTGTTAACAGTAAGTCAACAGTTCCATCAGTATCCTCCAAACTGACAAAGTTAGTATATCACCAATGTTAAAGGCTGCTCTTTGAGTAACAACCATGAAAGAGCGTTAGGGCCAATGGAATCTTTGATAATCAATATTTATAAAACTGATCACATATTTTAACTGTTGCTGAATAGAAGTGCTCATATGACTACAACAATTACTCCGCGCTCAAATCCACGACAAATAATAAACACTCAGAATTGTACCACTGATACACATACACGTTCTCTTGTAATATAACCTAAGCCAAGTGTCACGATAATTATGCTTCTTAACTAATTCACATTTTTAGCCCTGCTTTAACAGGATACGGCATGTATGACACTCCCAGCACATGGTTCGACGCAGATTTTGGAAAGCTATAAGCGATCAAGAAAACCATGGCTCGCAGATTTTCAAGTTAGCCTCTTAAAACTGTCTTAATCAACTGGATCAAAAGAGTTCCCCCTACATATTGGATCTTTGCAAGAAAGAAACCACAAATGCTATTCGTGTGCAAAGATAAGTCTTTCTAAAGCAATAAATGGAAAGTTTCTGTTTTGACACTCAAACTCAATACAAAATTGATGTCACGAAAATTCAGTGTCTTACTCCTCGGACCAAATCGGCAACCCCAGCTCCAAAAATTCCACAAATATAGTCATAGCTCATAAAAGAATCATCAAGTGTGTCATGCAAAAGCCCCGCAGCAACCACCGTTGAATTAGCACCTATCAGCGCGAGCAGCACTGCCGTCTCTACGCAATGCTGCAAATACGGATCACCGCTGGCACGGATCTGTAACAAAAACAAAACGTAAAACCTCTCGACCCAAACCATAAAAAACAAGCCGCAAACATAACGCAAGTACCCAATCAAAAACAAAAACAAAAACAAAAAAAATACCTGCCCCCTGTGAGCTTTCTCGGCTTCATAAAAAGCCTTAACCACAACATCCTCGCGAAAGATCTTATGCCTCAATTGGGCACCCAACAGCAATTCCTTGACGTATGGCTCAGAGTTCCCCTCCATCTCTATATTGAATGTTAGTTCTTCCGCAAGACCCAGGTTAAATTCATCGCTACGGACCTCGAAATGCGGTGAGTCGTAATCTACGCACGAACCCAGAGCATTCCTTACAAACCCATTAAACAGACCACTATGGAAACTCGTCGGGGGGCTTCTAGCCGAACCAACCACACTACTACCACATGAAACCGGACCCTGAAACACCGAAACTGGGCTCAAATCCTTCTTTAAATACGGCCCAGCGAACTTACTTGGCACATAGCAGTACGAGTTGCTCAGTTCCTTCAATTCTTCGCCTCTGTCGTGCCACTTAGAACTCAATTCCTCGCCGCAGCCACCACCCGAGAAGCTAGAAGACGACCGCACAGAGGGCGAGGAAAAGAGGCACGAGAGGCCGCCGATTACGGGCTTGTGCGTAGTTGACGGTGGGGATGAAGCCGAAGAGGAAGGTCGAGTGCTCAACTCGAAATCGTAAGGCGCGTGCGCGTTGATCTGGCATGGATGCGGTGCGGAGCACACGCTGCTCGGTGGGCTCGCGTATAGAGCTATGGTTGGAACCGGCATGGCCTTGTACTTTAGCTTCGGCTTCGGTAATTGGGGTCTCAGAGATCACGACGGCCTCAGCAGGGTCTCAAATCAAGAAAGAGAACTTATACAAATTGAATTTTGTAAACCCAATTGATTTACAGTCAAACCCAAGAAAATATAGATCGAATTTTCTCCAATAGAAAACCAGTGATTTTTTTCGACCAAAACAAATGCCGAAAAAGGGGGAAATTTTCTCTGAATACCGAGTAGTGTTCTGGAATCAAAGAATAATATCTTCTTTTTTTTGGAACCAGGAAATTAAATTTATGTGAGAGATGAAAGATTTTGGAGTAGTCAAAAAGGGAAAGAAATAGAGCTGAATGTCCAGATTTAGAAATCGAACGCCAATTGGAGTTCAAGCAGAAAAGCCAATTGAGGAGGTTCACAAAACCTAACCCTGTAATTTTGAAGAAAGAGAGTCAAATACGACTGAATTGCAGAGAGAGAGAGAGAGAGAGGGGAAATTTCTTTTGCGGTTCTTTCATTGGTATCCCTCTCTCATCCGTTTTTAGCAGGTTATTGCTTCGAAGCCAGGGAAACGAGATGTGCAATTACACAATTGGCCTTGGGACGCATCTAATTGTTGAATAAGACCGAAGATATGCTTTCTAATAGTTTTTTTTTTTTAGCTCTTCTGACAATGGTTTTATTTTTATTTTTTAAATACCCAAATGGATAGACATGAGTTTGTCTAATCATGTTTAAAAAAAAAAAAAAAAGTTTGTCTAATCATACTTTGGAGTACAAGTGAACATGTTGTACTTGTTATGATTGTACGAATATAAATTAGTGGTCTAAGATCACTCCTAATAATTTTTTCATTCCATATTTTAAAATACATTATATAAATCTATTTTTTCTATTTTATATGTTAATTTTTACAATATATTATACATCAATTTCTTTATTTTTTCTTCATATCATTTAAGTATTATATTTTTTAATATTTTTTATTCATTTCAAATATTTTCTCTAACTATCAATAATATCCTTAAATGATATTTATAATATTTCTCCATATACAATGTCATATAATTATGTTATATTTTAAATTAATCTAAATTTATAAACTAAACCAAATATAAATTAATTCAAAAAATAAATAAATAACATGAGAGATAAACTAATTTAGAACTTTTGAAAAGATGAGAAAAATCAAATAGTATGAAAGAGAAATTAATTTAAAATATTTAAAGATGAATAGTTTCCTCTACATTTAACATGTTACTGTAGTAAAATGTAAAATGAATGATGGAATACAAGATCCATTAGAGAGCATTTTTAAGAAAATTTCTTTATATTTTAAAGAAAAATATATTATAGATGATCCATTGGGAGTGCTCTAATAAAAAAATTTTATTTAATAAATACAAAAAAATTATATATAAAAAGCTCATCTTAGTTTTTATTTTACAAATACTTTATAAAAAATTATCTTAAATGTTTATGTGATCTGATGCTAATAAACTAGGTTATAGAACTCTTTTATTATCAAATAAATCTAACATGTCATATTAAATTATATTAATTTATAAAATAAGTTTTTATTATTTTCATTATATATTTAAATTTATTTTCATTATAAATTTAAGGCTACTGATTAAAATGCATATCAAATTTAATCTGTAACACTAGATTCAGAATAAGGGTGGGTTTAGATTCCCAAATATATCTCTTCTTATCTCATCTATCTTTTTATTTATAATTTTTTTAAATTCTCATACAATTGTATAATAAATAATTCAACTTTTTCAAATTTTAAAATAAAAATAATACTAAAAATTTATATTTAACAATATTTTATTCAACTTTCAATAAAACATCTTATCTCATCTGAATTCCCTATCCAAACTCACCCTTGTTTTAAACATAAAAATATATGATAGTTTATGTCTTTTTAGACCATCTCTTTCTTTCAAAAAATGTTAAATTATTTCAAACTTTATTATAAATATTTTACAAACTCTGTTTGTGATGGATAATACATAAGATAATTTGTATTTGCAGTTGTGCAAACTTCAACGTATTCTTTAAAAAAAAATAGATTATTATGATATTTACATTAAAATTAATGATAGATGCTACTATTTTTTAAAATGAATGTACATAATTTATATATTATAATTATATCAATATTACTCAACAAATAACTAAGTAATAAATATTGGTTGGACTTATTTTTTATTTTAAAATTTAATTGGTGACACGTCATTTATAACACATATGTAAAACTTGTAAAACCTCTAATATTATTTTGGCTGGACCCTTTTTTATTTATTTTAAAATTCGATTGATGACACGTCATTTTATAAAAGCCTATGTAGTAAGATTTGCAATACCTCTAATATTGTTTTGTCTGTCTGTGATTTAGATCCCAAGTTTGCCAAAGATATAAGGTTTGGATGGAATGAAAATTAAAAATTAAAAAAATATTATTTTTATTTTAAAATTTTAAAAAATTAAATTATTTATGGTGTTTTGTATAAAAATTTGTAAAAAATATAATAACTATATGAGATGAGATGAGATGAGATGAGTTTTGAATCCAAACCACCTTTAATTTATTTTTAATAATTAAATATAGTTCGAATAAATGTTGAAGACCATATTCTATGCCAAGCTTTTGGTTTCCTAAAACATTCCATTTAAGAACCACTGAATTTGCCCATTTGGCCTTTTTTTGCTTTGTGATCTCTTTGGTTTTGGATAAAAGAATAATTTTTTTTATAAGTTACTATTTATTATTTTACATTTCACACTTTATGAAAATTATTTCATGTTTTATAAAAAAAATTATTAAGTATGAAGTATAAGAGTAAATAGTGATTAATGTATAAAAAAATCATATTATTTATAAGTTTGATCGAGGCTATTTGTATGTTTATTTGCATAATTTTTGGATAAATCTAAATATTTTAATTAATCAAGAATCACTTTTTTAAATAAAAACTGTCTCGGAAAGGAAGACACCCATCCCCACAAGAACAAAAAAATCTTCAAAAAAGTATTAGATGGTGAAGTTTCTTTAAATATTCAATAAAATAAATGAAGGAAGGTTCGCATTGGTCAAGGGATAGTATTAATTATTGGATTATTATTTTATTTATTTATTTCATAATCAGGTGCATGCCAAACTGATCCAACATTGGAGGGGATTATAACGTTGGAACCAAATCAATATTTTAGTGAATAATCAAACATTAAGAAAATGTTTCCCCCACTTGCAATTAAGCTTTGTTTTGGACTACAGCTAGATACAAAGTGAGTGGTCCATCTTTCTTGATATTTTGTTTACTTTTTCAGAGTACTATTGCCCACGGGATAAGGAGCTCGTTACAATCTTACAAAACTCATCATTATTTTAAGAGTATTTATACTCATCAGTTATTGTTCATCAAACACACTCTATACCTTACATAGATGTCCTTTTAAAAAAAAAAAAAAAACCCATCCCAATCTCCATCCCGCATCCCCTACCTCTCGTCGCAATCCCTCTCCCTCTCCTTTCTGTTTTTCGATTCTCACACAAGTCCTTACCGTCGTAGTCTAAATTCGCCACCGCCATCTATTGGGCCTCCCACCGCAACTACCAAACACCACCATCGAGCCCTCCCTCCTCCCTAGCTCGAGGCCCGTAGCTTCTCTCTCTTCCCTCGCATGTATGCCCTCTCTCTATCCAATTTCCCCATGTTGCAACTCAAATCCACACCTACAATCGCGCGTCGCCGTCCACGAGCACGTCGGACCTCCACGCCTCATCCATACCCTCGTTCCCTAGCCCATGCTGACCTTCCTCTCTCCCTTACATGCATTCTCTCTCATGAGTTCTCCACCTCACAGCCAGATTTGCACCACTGGACCACTGTACTGCCCCCTCGACAGTCGACGACACCACCTACTCCACCGTGGTTTCCCCTAGCCACCGCCTAGTCAGCCCAATGCCTCTCTCTCTCTATCTCTCTCTCTCTCTCCCTTGCAATATTCCTCACCCACGACCTCAGCCACCCCAAAATGCTATGATCCTCTTGAGCCACCACGAGCCTTCCTATGACCATCCATTTCAGATCCCTCTAGTCATGAGCCAAACCGCCTCCAAAACAGCCCAAACATCAGCGACGGGGGTGCTGGGTAGATGAGAATCGAGGGCTAAATAGGGAGAAAGGGAAATGGGAGACGTACTTCGTATAGAGAAAGAAAAAGAGACACTTCAAGTGTGCTCTGATTGCTGCTAAACAGTGACTGATCTAAATATTATTTCTTATTTTTTATTCAAGTTATCTTTTCTCGAGTTTTAACTTTTAAGATAAGACAATATATATATTATATAAAATAAATATTATAAAAATTGATTGTATAAAAAAATCGTTTGTTTGTACGGTAAAGCTCAAATTTCTCTTTCATTTTGTATCTTAAAATATCTCTTATTGAAAAAAACACAGATATGGATCTCATTCCTACCATCGGCACTGTTCAATGATATTTTATATAAATCAAAGAAATAATGTTATTTAACTTGAATTTATCATTCCCAATCCAATATTAATGCAAGGCTGCCAAGGCACACGAGTCGAGTGAGAAATAACATATTCCAGACAGGATATATTTTTTTAAGAGTATTGATACATAAACAATATATTTTCACAACATACTTGTAAGATAAGTATATTTTTGTAAAATAATGTTATTTTTATAAAATATTTTATAAAATCACTCCTTATTCAACTCATGTTGTGAAATGTATTGAGAAAAATATTGTGTATAAATCATTTTCTCAACACATTATTGTGAAATGTATCGTGGAAAATATTGTGTATTGTGGAAAATGTATTATGAAAAATGTGGTGTATTGTAGACAATGTTGTGTTTTGTTGAAAATGTATTGTGGAAAATGTGGTGTATTGTAGAAAATGTTGTGTATTGTGGTCCCAACACTTTTTTCTTTTATTTGTTGTTTAATGATTAAGGATATATTTTTTAATGATATTATGATTTTCTTAAATATGAAAAAATCTATGAAAAAAAAAATGATTTGGCGAGCCCATCCTTGAGCTACTTTATATATATGAATAGTGATAGAAATACTATTCTTTTATTATTTATTTATTATTTATAGTGTATTTCAAGTTTTTTTATTTTAAGTATTTTTTTAACATTCTTAATTATTAAGAAAAAATTAAAAAATATATAATTTTAATAATAATCACTTTTTTAATCATTAAATATATATGTATATATGTATATATATATAATTGTAATCCTATCATCATATATATATATATGTATGTATATATAATAAGCATTTTACTATTCCCTTGGAATGATAAAAATTCTCCGACTTCACCCGAGGTCCGAGGAGTCCAGAACATGGAAGTTTATGAATCATAATAAAGGACCACTTTCACTTTTGCAAAAAAATAAAAATAAAGGCACATATGCATTTGTCTGTTAGGCGTATTTGGATATTGATATAAATTGAGATGAATTAAATTTTTTTATGTATAATAATAAGTTGTGATGATAAAATAAGTTTTGTAGAGTTTATTTAAGATGAATTTATATATATTTAAATATTAAAATTAGTTTAGATATATTTATGAGAATTTTAAAAAAAATTATGAATCACAAATATTAATAAGTGTTGAATTAAAAAAATTTGTAGAATTTACATATAAAAAAATTTTGAATTAAGATGGATTTAATAATTTAAAAATTAAAAATTAAAAATTAAAATATTAAATTTAATTTAAAATTAGACTGAATTGAATTAATTAAACTATCAACCAAACGGGGTTTAGATTCGTTGCTTCTGTACTACATTAGTAGCGAGGTGGGTCACACCGTCACAGGCAACAACTATAGCAACATGGTCAGCAAGAGCGACAGACACGTGGGCGGAAATGGCCGCTATTAGGTGACACGGTCACAGTCGGAGCAGTCACACACTTTGCACGTTTGTCTTTCAGTGCCGACTGAGTTTTAACTATAATTTCTCGGGTACCTCTGTCTTCGAATCGGACGGTGGCTGTAACCTCTGACTTCTAAGATTGGAACTTTAGCAGGATCCAATTCAACGGTCCGTACTCTTTAGAGGTCAAAACTCAAAAATCAATAATTGAATGACATATTATGTTAATAGAAATATTTTCCTAAAAAAAAATATTGTTGTTGACATTAAATTTTATTATTTTTAATTACATGAATTGATGTGGGGTATTTTAATTAATTTTTAATTTAAACTATTGACTCAAGCAACTATTTAAAAATATTATCTTAATCAATATAATTGAGAAGAATAATAATACATATACAACTATTTTTATAATTTTCTATACAACATAATTTAAAATGAAAATATTTACATAAAATGATGTTATTTTTATAAGTTATTTTATAAAAATGCCCGTAATTTAAAATATAATTATATAAAAAGTTATAAAAAATGCTTTATATATGTCTATCATTTTCCAATTGAGAATGATAAAACTCAGATAAAGGATAGCATTAGTTTCTTATAATTCATCGGATCATTATACTTAGTGTAGATTGATAAACTTTATCACACATTTAAAATACACAAAATATTAAAATAAAAATTAATCTCTTCCTTTTTATTTTTTCTAACTTAACGCTTGCAAAACAAAGTAATCAAGAAATAATTGTGTACTGTTTTTATAGTTATGTATCGACTATCGAGTCTTCTTCCTCATGGGTTATATAACTTCTAATCACACTAACTGACATGAACATTCTCACTAAAACATGACTTCAAATAAATGTTTTAACCGATTTATGTTTAGAAATATATATTTGTACCATTTTCTCCATTTGCAATCCATTATTTGGAATGGTCATAGTTTTTTTTTTTTTAATATTTTATGTTCAATACTACAAATTTTTTTATTGGCACCAGGTGTTCAGAAACAACGTCTTGACTAATTTCGAAAATACACATACCTTTGATAAGAAGTTTCTTGCAATAGTGAATTTCAAGTAATTTAATGAAAAAATTATCTTGTTCATAGTCCTTAGAGAGATTATTTACACTCAAAACAATTTGAACTTTAGAAGCATATTCAAACCGAAGGCCTTTACCGCTCGAACAACCCCAAAGAATTTATTCAGTACTTCAGCTGTAGATACTAGATAGGCAGAAGAGACCGCAAAATACAGACGGACACGAATGCTTTGCATGAGTGTTAATTCCGAGATATGCTCACAAAGCGTGAGTACAGCAAGTTGCGTTTGTGTGCTGGACAAATTCCAAAACGTGCAAGCGAACTCCACGCATGCATTGGAATGTAGCGCGCAACTTCTTACAGGTACACCACGACTGACCGTGACGGTGCTGTTCACCAGGAACCACTCCCTTACGTAATAACTTGGAACAGTCATAGATTTCCTTAAGAAAATGGGAAATCAGGATTAAAAACTGATAATTTTCTTAATTATTGATAATTAGGCAAACTTTCTTTTGTGCGTAAAGAGTCCCATTAAGAAATATCATGCTTGATGCGTCGATATTCAACTGAAAAACGTGTTTATCTTCCTTTAGCTGGAGGCTCCTTAATACTGCTGGGATAGTATATCATTATCAGTCTATCGAAGACGTGCATGCATGTCCATATATAATGGCGGGTGGGTCGTTGGTATATGTTGTCATCTGTAACTTCACTTGGAACGAATTACTGAGTTTCGACTCTTTGGGTCAATCTCATCATCACGCCAACTCATAATATTAATCAGCATATCTTTTTCCCATGTCCGTTCGTCATCAAGGTAACATGCACTATTGCCCGTTTTCAATGATTGTCACATGTTAAGGCGTAAAGGTGAAGCATTTGTTATCCCACAGCAGACTTGAGGGCCAGCACGGAGAAAGTGGAAATGTATACGCAAACTATTACGTAGTCTGAAGACTTCGGAAGCATGGACCTAAACACGGTTTCCTATTTAGACAGGACTATTTGATAGTGATCAGTTTCATGAAAATGAACGGTTAGAATAGTTTTACGCCAGTGCTAGCTTGAAATATTAAGATTCCAAGTCCTCGAAGAAAAAAGATGCCAGCTCAAATGGCCACTCCAAATAGTTTTGTGCGAGTGAATAAACGATGCAATGCGATTTTGAAGTCGTTCGACGTGACATTCTTCTTACAAGTCAATCATCAGTATAAACGTTCTACGTTTAACAGGCCAGTGACATGCAGAGGTCGTTCAAATCACTGAAACATGAAATATTTCCCCATTCTTGATTATCTTTTTGCCCCTTTCATTTTAATTTCGGTACAGCTCCCAGTATCTGCATTTTGAATCCCCCACCCTCCCCCCCCCCCCCCCCCCCCCCCCCCCCCCCCCCCCCCCCCCCCCCCCCCCCTCCTGCAATGTTACGCTTTGCAGGTCTCTTCACGATAAGTCATTACAAAACAAATCAGCATTGGAGTCGATAGATCATTTTTTTCCCATTTCTTCAGATAAAATGGATCTAATTGCTACTACACGGTTGGTGAAGTTTTCACTTGGGACGTTTTGTGAGGGGAAAGGACACTCTTTGAGGAGTATGCTGGCATCTCTGTCCTCTGTTCTTGTGAGGGGTTGGGATCAACACCCTCCTCGTCCTCCTCTGTTTCAACAACTGCTGGGGAAGATTGCTTCTTCGGGATTGCAAGTTGGTAGTTGGGACTGATCAGTGTGTCCTGTTCCGGTGGGAGAGGAATACCAGGCCCAGCTATTGACCTTGGCAATGGTATTTTGTTCCGGTTCCGAGCCAGTTCTAGTAGGACCTGAAATATGATTAACTGAATATATACATCACATCTTTCACCATAAAATAATACTGGTCATTACACGAGGCAAGAGTTTAAATACAAATCTTGTAAAGTGACCTTAAATATGTGAGTAAGTGCATCAAAAGCTCATGTAGATCCTATCGTTTCATGATATTTAAGCATAGCCACAAAAATTCCAGCTCTAGCAATCGTCTGAACCAACCGAGAACACATTAAGAAATATCTTCACAAAGGACTAAAATATTAGAAAAAAAAAAGTGGCTCGTGCACTGTGGATGTAATGACAATTATTAGTCTTTCGTGCTTTTCATGCAAAGATAGAATACCTGCTTCAGCAAAAGCGAAAGACATTGCCCCCAACCCAAAAGCCAAAACTACAAATATAACATTACCTTAGAATTTATGTACAGTTAGGGACTTCTGACCTTAGTCTTCACTAACTGTTTTAAATTATGTATACTTCTTGTGTACATGATCCCGTTGTGTATCATGTGGTGCACATGGTCTGAGAGGAATGAGAGATGTTTTGAAGATAGGGAGCGCACAATGGAGGAGTTTCAGAATTTGTTTATGTGCACTTTAATGCTATGGTTTTCAGCCATTGTACTTGATGGAAATAATGTCCATGACTTTCTTTCCTTAGCTAGAATGTCACTAGGTGTTTTCTTTTGTATACTTCCAGTATATATGGGTTATGTCTATTTCGTTCGTATGAATAAAATTTTCTTATTACTTATAAAAAAAAACTGTTTTAAATTGTGCTTTTCAAATGTGTTAAATTTCCCCGTGCAATATTCTTGGAAACTGCCTTCAATAGCCAAAGTTCTTAAAAGTCTTTTAAGAGACTGTTGGCTCTTGAATGCCAGCACTCTCAAAGATAAGTGCTATAGTGTAAGTCAGATAATTATCTTAACACAATTAAGCAAACTGAATTGAATTTCTAATGAAATTTAAAATTAGTTCAACGCCAAGATCGTAGATGGTTTTGCAAAGTATGGAAGATTGTGAGCCAAAGTTACCTCTCGTGGTGGTGGTTGAGAAAAGCTAGAATGCCTTTTTGACTGAATAGCAAGCTTGATATCATCACAGTCTATTGCAGGCTTACCAGCATGCTCCGAGTATACCTGTGCATCTGTCAATATATCAACTACATATCGATACCACAGTTCCAAAAATTGGTGTACAACACGAGGTTCATAGTCCTCAACACCCATTGATTTCAGCAGTGACTTCACAATCTTAGCATCCCTTGGCAGGTCCTCATCTCCCTCAGCCATTTTCTTTAGTAGTGTTTTCACCTATATCAGGAAGAATAATGGGGTTCTCCAAGAAGTTAATAGGTATCACCTTTTCTTTATAATAGGTAAAGTTTATAGGTATAACCTTTCCTAGCAAAGCAAATTCTTAAACACAATCTTGAACCATCCAAATTTCATTACAGCCCAGTTGAATTCTTGACAGGAATCAAAGGCTAAATGACAATTTATGAAACTGGTGGAAGTTGTGATCGTACGGTGAGCCAGATTATTATAGAAAAACTTCGAACACGAACTCAATAAATTAATAACAAACATCCAAAGTAGAACGATTAGGCAGAAACATATTTGAAAGAAATCCAAAAGTGGCTGGGCCAAAAGAAACCAGTCAGTTTATCCAGCTAAGTCGTGTGTTTGTAGCAAGCTATTGCTGAGAGAACTTAAACTGTATCTGTTCACATGTTTCATGTCTCTACTCGTATAAGCCTAAATATCTAGGTTTAAGTGGAGACGCTTCATTCTTGAGCGTAAAAAGAAATAAAATAAGATCAGACTAACAAAATCCCAAGCTTGTCTGCAAGGATTCAAAAAATTGTATCGGAACTACGAAAGCATGTAAATTTACCTTTTTCTTAACTTGTGAACTTGACAATTGATTTCAAAAAGTTTCCTCTCTATACATAGCTAGTGAAAAGAATGAGAAACGAAACTTTCGTTCAAGCAAAGGAAGTAGATGAGAGCCGATGCCCCGTGTTATGTGACTAACGGAGTCCGGGGGCATAAAAATTAACAAGAACAAAAATCCTCAATATCCAAACTGGGGTTTGGAATCTCGGCCACAAAAATCAGGACTTTCCAACGAAATTTAACAACTTTAAACATTACGGGATTTCTACAAATCACAACTTTTTAGATAAAACGAGAAACATTAGAGGAATACCTTATAGGGTGGGAACTTGCGAATCCGCCGAGCTCGCAGGGAACGTTTGCTGAAGGGAGATGGTCCGGTGAGGGTCAAAGACGGTGGAGGTATGGTGATGGGTTGAAGTACGAAGAGTTACGGGCTACGGAGAGATGGGTTAACGAAGATCTTTTGGGTACAAGAGTGAACGGAGGGGGCCGCGGGGGTGAGGGAAGGCTTGGGCCATGCTGCGCTTCCTCTCTTCTTTATTGAGCCCAACAAGTTTGTTTGTTTGTGTTTTTGTTTTTTGTTTTTATTTTTACATTTTCCAACTCCAAATTTAATGGATTCAACTTTTTTTCTGAATTAGTGCATGGTATTTGTACAATTTATAATTGTATCTAGTATTATTCTTTTAATTTTTTTTTTTTGAATTTAAACTTCATTCCACCCCACCATCTCTAAATTTTGTGAAGCCTGTACACTTATATAATCTCGTTTGATTATATAGATGAAATAAGATAAAAGTTAAAATTTGAATAAATTATTGTAATATAATTTTTTAATACTATTTTTGTTTTGAGATTTGAAAAAATTAAATTATTTATTATATTTTATATATGAATCTAAAAATTTTGTAATGATTATATAAAATGAATTGAGATTGGTTGATTTGTGTAACCAAACAATCCCTTAGATGGCCTAAAGCTAATCATCTATCTACGTTACCCATTTCTTAATTGAAACAGGCGAGGAAGGTCAATTGGTTATCTTCATAGGCCAATCTAGAATGATGAAATGCAACGTTGTACAACTTACCACCATCTCAAATAATGGCACCATAATTTACTAATCGTACTAGAAAAGTCATTGTTCACGATGACTTATCCTTTGAATTGTTTAAGAATTGTGAGAATGAGTAATGCTTGATTTATTGCATCATTGGTCTCAAAGTCTCTTTCATTCTTATATTTTTATGAATTGATAGGTATATGTGGAATCTACTTCTTGTGCATCTTGCTTAATTAAATTGCTTGCTTACAGAAAAAAACAATGTCACTTGATTCCTATTATAATTTATTTTATTATTAATACGCGAACAAAAAAATACTAGAATTGTTACGTACATAAAAGAATTATATAAAAAGAATTATATAAATTGAAATGATTTTATATGATTTGTTAGATTTATATTAAAATAAAAATAATTTTATAATCTAATAAATCACATTAAATTATGTTAAATTTTGAAATTATTTTTATATAATTTTTTTATAATTAAAATAATTTAAAAAAAAATACTAATTTAGAGTCAAAATAGTAATGAAGCGATCGAATTGTAATCATTGGGCTGGGCCGATTCGGGTTACTTTTAATACCATGGTCTCTCTCAGCCGTCACTTAAACTTGAGCAGTCGCACAATGGTCAATGTCGGTGTTTCAGTTCAAATTGAAACCACGATGACACGAAAATCACGACACCACTAATGCTCATTAACTTACGTTGCCCACATTTAACTGGTTCACAAGGCACCAAATTCTATTATTCCAAGATTGTCCAGGTTTTCTGCACCAAACACCCGAGATATTTAAGTAATTTAGCACTTACTCGTACACTGTTTTCTAATTACAGTAATCATATTCCTAATATTCCTGGGAAAACTAAACTATAAATATAAAACACAATCCAGCCCAAACACAAACCCTAGTGTCTGCTGTTCTCCAGCACAGAAAAAGATAAAAGAAAAATAACACTAATAACACAGCACGCGAAAGCAAAGAAAAACCCTAGCCCTAACAAACAACACTGTATATTTGTAAAGATCTTCCCCACTCGATCTGATCAAAATTTGAGGTAAGCTCTCACATACATCTCGATTTCTCTCGAACCCATTTGGGGCTGTTCGTTGTTCATCCAAATCTCTCAACTCCAGAAACATTGTGTGGAAAACCCAGAAGCAGAAAGCTGTCAATTTTTCTGGGAAGAATTTGTTTGAGAGAGAGTGTTCAGAAATAAAGAATCACTATTGGGGATTAATTTTTATTTTGGGTGGGGGGGCGCTTTTTAGGACCATGGATGATTTGGAGAAGGCTATACTTATATTGTTCGATGTATCGGGTAGCATCGATGACGGATTGAAAAAGAAGGCCAAGGATTACTGCGATGAAATCAAGGAAAAGTCTTCGATTTCTAGTATTTGTTTAAAAAAATTGTGCTTCTCTAGCATAGTCGAGGTCCGATTTTGGTGTTTACAGACTCTTCAAGACGTTATTCGGATCCGCTACGCGTCAATGAGTCCTGAGGAGAAGTTTTTCGTTAGGAAATCAGTATTTTCGATGGCGTGTTCAGAGCCTATCGATGACGAGAGTGTTGCTGGGGTATTAGAGGGTCCTGCATATATAAAGAACAAGCTTGCTCAGGTTTTGGTTACTTTGATTTATTTTGAGTACCCGTTAATTTGGTCCTCCGTCTTTACTGATTTTTTGCCTCATCTGAGCAAAGGGGCCGTTGTAATCGATATGTTTTGTCGGGTTTTGATTGCGTTAGATGATGAATTGATTAGTTTGGACTATACGCGAACTTCCGAAGAGATGGCAGCTGCGGGTCGAATTAAGGATGCAATGAGGCAGCAGTGTGTGGCACAGATAGTGAGAGCTTGGTACGACATTGTCTCATTGTATAGAAATTCTGACGAGGAACTCTGTACTAGCGTATTAGAGTCTATGAGGAGATATATTTCTTGGATTGATATTGGTTTGATTGCAAATGATGCGTTTATCCCACTATTGTTTGACTTAATTTTGGTGTCGGAACAACTACGTGGTGCTGCAGCTGCGTGTCTGTTGGCTGTGGTTTATAAGGGGATGGAACCGCAATCAAAACTGTCACTGTTGCAGAGTCTTCAAATAAGTCGGGTTTTTGGGTTGGTAGCTGAAGATGGGGATTTGGAGTTCAGTTCGAGCATAGCTGCATTGCTTAGTGGGTATGCAGCGGAAGTTCTAGAATGTTTCAAACGGTTAAATTCTGAGGAAGCAAAGGGTGTTTCAATGGAGCTTTTGAATGAAGTTCTGCCCTCTGTTTTCTATGTGATGCAAAACTGTGAGTTTGACGCAACATTTAGTATAGTGCAATTTCTCTCGGCTTATGTTGGCACTATGAAAAGCCTTTCTCCTTTGAGGGAGAAGCAGCTGCTTCATGTTGGTCAGATATTAGAGGTGATCCGGACCCATATTCGCTACGATCCTGCATATCGCCACAATCTTGATATATTGGATAAAATTGGGAGGGAGGAGGAAGATAGGGTGGCTGAGTTTAGGAGGGATTTGCTTGTGCTGCTTCGTAGTGTGAATCGCGTGGCTCCTGATGTCACTCAGATATTTATCAGGAACTCATTAGCTGGTGCTGTTGCATCTTCACCTGACAGGAATGTTGAAGAGGTGGAAGCTGCACTCTATCTTTTCTATGCTCTAGGAGAGTCAATAAGTGATGAGTCCATCCGAACTGGAAGTGGACTTTTGAGTGAGTTGGTGCCAATGCTTTTATCGACAAGGTTTCCTTGCCATTCTCATAGGCTCGTTGCACTTGTGTATCTTGAGACAGTAACAAGGTTTATGAAGTTCATTCAGGAAAATACCCAATATATTCCTATGGTTATGGCTGCCTTTCTTGATGAAAGAGGCATACATCATCCAAACATCAATGTGAGCCGAAGGGCAAGTTATCTGTTCATGAGGGTTGTAAAATTGCTGAAAGTGAAGCTTGTGCCTTTTATAGAAACTATTTTGCAGGTAATAGAATCTTTATTTCTTACTCTTCTGCTTTTTATTAGTTTATGTTTTCTGTTAAGGATTTGTCACGTATGATTCCTCTTTGTATCTCCCTAATCAGGTTTGATTATTTTGCTATTCATTATTCCTTCTCTCTTTCCATCCTCCTAATTTTTTCATGATTTTTCAGAGCCTCCAAGATACAGTTGCTCGATTTACAAGTATGGAATATGCAGCAAAAGGTCTTCCGGGATCTGAAGATGGCAGTCACATTTTCGAGGTATTCATTCATCCTCATGGTTCTTCTTTAGTTTGCATCTGTGCATGTGTGAGTATGAAGTAATCATTCATTCTAGAGGTTGCCGGTGCCTTGTTTTGCTCTAATTTGTACATCAACTCTTAACAGGCAATTGGTTTATTGATTGGGATGGAAGATGTACCGCTGGAAAAGCAATCTGATTATCTCTCTGCATTGCTCACTCCCCTTTGTCAACAGGTTATAATTCAATCTCTATCAATGGATTCGTTATCCTTCCCTTCCCTACCTCCCAAATTCTTTGTTCATTTAAAATTTCGAACCAACCAAGATTTGATAGATATTATTTGACAAAATCATCCTTCAATACAGGTTGATACATTGCTCAAGCATGCGAAGTTATCATCTTCAGAGGAGGCTCCTACAAAAGCTGGTATTATCCAGCAAATAATCATGGCAATTAACTCTCTCAGCAAGGTTCTTTTCCAACCTTTGACCATTTAATATGTGCCTTGCCTTTTCGTCCTGCCTCATTGATTTTTTCTTATATTTTATGCTTAATGATTTTGTAAAACCTCATGATGAGTACCGATAAAAATAAATAAATAAAACCTCATGATTTATTGGTACAAGTCTTTAATAAAAGTAAACCAAGTCACTTTATCTGATTTCGTGGATTTTCTAGCCTAATTGTTTTGTTTCAAGACACTTTATACTTGGCAGTTTTTTTTTTTTTTTTTTGGGGTGAAAAAAAGTTATGCTGTATTCATTCTTCCCCTTATTTTTCATCACTATAGTGAAATTGGAAAAACAGTGCAAAATTTTTTCAACTTCTTAAGGTTTAGGTTGTTCTGCTTAATATGCGTGCTAATTATTTTCAACATGTCTATATGTGATTCAGGGCTTCAGTGAGCGTCTCGTAACTGCTAGTCGCCCAGCAATTGGTCTCATGTTCAAGCAGGTTGGCATCTTTCTTATGTTGCTTTTTCTATCAAGGATGCTGAATACACTGTCATAAGGTTTTAGCATCAGTATGTTCATTAACTTCATCCTAACAAAAAAAACTTCTGTTGAATTATGTCATCAGTTTGTTGATTGGATTGATATGAAAAACTGAATAAGCTGAATTATGATGTTGCTCAGACTCTTTATTTTTCTTTTTGTTTGTGATCCAGACGCTGGATGTTCTCCTTCAAGTTCTTGTTGTATTTCCAAAGGTAGAGCCTTTGCGGAGTAAGGTAAGAGTTAGAATTGGGAAGTGCTGTGTTTTGATATTTCATTGACTGCTTCCGTTCCCTGATGCTAGTGCGTATGGTATTCAGGTCACGTCTTTTTTACACCGCATGGTGGAGACTTTAGGTGCGTCTGTATTCCCGTACCTCCCAAAGGCATTGGAGCAATTACTTGTGGAAAGTGAGGTAAAAAACAGTAAATTGAAGAACCAATCTCTTTTTAGTCTTTATTCATTGATTTGGAATACATTTGAAGACTGTTTGCTTTCTGTTCTAATGGTGCAATACTACGGGATGGCATTGGGAAGGACAAGGGGGTAACTCGATCTGCCCTGACCCTGTTCGGCAATGATGGTTCTTAACTATTAAGTTGGATGAGGAATATTTTTAGGCACATCATTTGGGTATATAACAGTGCATTCTAGGAATCTGTTGGTGTGACATGGAGTTTAGATGACTAAATTAACCACAAGGGGAACTTCACATGTGCCATACAGTGCCATAGAAATTAATTAACATGCTATACAAGAGAGCTTCCGTGCTGTTTAAAGAAAGGAAACCTCCCCAAAACAATCAGAGGTTTTATAGGGAAGTGGTTTTATCTAATAAAATCATCACAATCTCATACTAAGTTGCTTGTTGACCAAGATGTTTAAGTCTTGCTTAATGATTTGCCAATTCATATAATAGTTAAATGGCTGTTAGAATTGATGCACATTACTTCGATAATTTTTTTTATGCTTTTGGGTGATTGGATACGACCTCCTTTTCTGGTTTATATCTGAATTAGATATAAGAAGCGTCACAAACCTTTTCTATTGTGTATTTTTCTTAGAATTATATCTTGATAATTCTACACTTTGACCTAGTAAATGCATTATAAAATCTTTAGTTTTTTTTTTCTTATAAATGAAATAATCTCTATGGAGAATACTTTTGTACCTATAGTATTTTTTTTTTGT
Source organism: Cyclocarya paliurus (assembly GCA_029856935.1). Lineage (NCBI taxonomy): Eukaryota > Viridiplantae > Streptophyta > Magnoliopsida > Fagales > Juglandaceae > Cyclocarya > Cyclocarya paliurus. The sequence continues at coordinate 895,014 of JARVXP010000352.1, forward strand.
AAGTAAAAATGTATTAATATCAATAGGCGTAACTAGGTACACTAGGTGTATACAAGGGAAAACACCTAGCCCATAATAAAGAGCCCCTAATGAACATCGCCCAAGAGGGAGAAATTAGAAACCTATCCAATATTCTCCAAGCCCTATTGGGACAAAACACGCCCCCCCAAAGCAAAGCAAGTCATTGTAACTACCCCAACCCCTTGTTTCCCACAAGACTAATACTCCACCCGAATGATCGTATGAGGACTGAGGAAGGCTTCATACTCCTGCCCTCCCTCTAGTAATTGAAAGGCTTGCATCATTCTCTGCCTATCTTTATTTATTCTTTTCTCTGGTTAAGTGTATCTTATGTATACCCTGTTTGTACTTGGATAGTATTTTTCAAAACATTGATAATACTTATCTTACGTATAAAAAAATATTTTTCAACACATCTCCTTTCCCATTTCCTCTTTTAAGATTTTAAGGAAATTTTGTTGTTTTTGTTTTATTAACAGTAGTTAAGCAAGGAAGGAATGTTTTATCCATTTGTGATGGTTATGTGAATTATGATTGCGAATTATTATAAGTTTCTGCATTAATTTACTATTTGCTTCATTGACATCAAGATTTTTATTCTTGACTATATTTTCTTGCAGCCAAAGGAGATGGCCAGTTTTCTTTTGTTACTCAATCAACTTATATGCAAATTCAACACATTGTTCCGTGACATATTGGAAGAAGTATTTCCTGCTATTGCTGGTAGGATATTTAATGTTATCCGAACAGATGCATTTCCTTCAGGACCTGGAACCAATACCGAGGTATAAGGATTAATTCAGTAAAACATTTCTATGTGTTTGTTCATTAGATGAATGTTTCTGCAGCCTCTGCTAACATGTTTGTTATACATCAGACCCTTTTTATATGGCTGTTATATATATATATATATTGTTTTTTTGTGCCAGAAGATATTGTATGATTGGTTTTTTTTTATATATCTTATGAAGTGCTTGAAGTTGAAACTATTTCTGTTCCTTAACTAGTTTTTTACTTTCTTAATAAGTAAAATAGTTTGCTCCTTCACTAGTTTTTTACTACAATTTGAATTTATTTGTACCAAAAAAAAAAAAAAAATTGTACAAACATGAACGTGCATTTTCAAACTAGCAAAATATTGGAGTTAATCTCACTTTCTTTTCTTATAAACAAATGCATTTACTTTTGTAGTAGGGCTGTACCCTGTGCGCTTTTTAATGAAATTATATTACTTATATAAAATGATTAATTTCTTCCTGAAAGAATTATGATATTTTTTTATTCCTTAAGAAAGACTGACCAATATTTATTTTTATATCATCTAGCGAAAAAGTGATTAATCTTTGCTGGCTCTGAATTTACTTTTGAGTAAGAAATTCTCATGATTCATTTTTATTGTTATGAACCAAAAAGAAAAAGAAAAAATGAGTTAAGGAATTAAGAATAATATGACATTCGGCGTTTTGATTAAGTAATTTGGCATTTGAATTTTGAATTCTACATTAGATGTATATAGTGTAATAGCCCTAAGAGTTGGGCTGTAAGTTTCAACTTTATAAGCTGCATTAGGTGGCATAGTGTGTTCTTTTAGTGTCCGTTTGGCAACACAACTGTTCTCAAGTATTTTAGACATCTCATTCCCAAACATTATTTAAAAGAAATGATATTTGCAGTCTTGGAGTGCGCAAGCGTTGCCCAATCCTTTTGAGAAAAGTGAAAAAATATGGGATCCATATAAAAAAAATTTAATTTTTTAATAATGGATCCCACTTTTTTTTAAGGAATTACGCGGCGCTTGTAGACTCCATGATTGTATCTATCATTACTCATCATTTAAACACAAAACACTTTCAGTTTCAATTTTTCAATTTGTTTATCTAATAATTATCTAATCATTACAATTTTTTCAAACTCCCAAACAATACACAAAAGACAATACTATTTAATTTCAAAACAAAAATTTTATTAAAAAAGTATATTCAAATAATTTTTTGAATTTTATAATATTGTTATTCAACTTTTTTTCTCTCCTATGCCAAAACCTAATAAAACATATTAACTCAAATCATTTCACTATTATTCATAGATATACTGAGATATTCTAAGTATCCAAATGGGCAGTAAAGAGTTGTTTTTTACTGCTTGCTTTTTATTTAGTTGTGAAAATTACTCCAAATAGACCTTATAAATGTTGATTGTGATGCCTTTGAAAGTGAAAATCCACATGAAGCATTCTGCATATTAAGTTTCAACTTCTATAGCAGTGTACTTGTGGAATTTTCTCTTGCTCTACTGAGTATGCCATGATGCCAGACTCTTTTTCTCCTGTAGGAAGTCCGTGAATTGCAAGATCTTCAAAGAACATTGTATACATTTCTGCACGTGATAGCTACACATAATCTTTCTTCCGTTTTTCTTTCTCCCAAGAGTAGGGGCTACTTGGATCCAATGATGCAGCTGCTATTGTACACGTCTTGTAATCATAGCGATATTCTTGTAAGAAAGGTTCGTAATACTTGCAAGATTTATTACTTTTTATACTGTTTGGGTTTTTCTTAAGATAGTTTCAACACACACTAGGACTGTCTTAACATATTAGTATAGTCAAAATCCGATCAAAACAATCTGAATCTAATTCATTATCCTTTATTATGCAGGCTTGTGTTCAGATATTTATTACATTAATCAAAGACTGGTGTAGCAGGCCTTCTGGGGAAGAAAAGGTAATCTCTAAGTTTCCCCCACCGACATTGTTTTGTTGAGGTGCTGTTTTCCCCTTTAAAAAGCTTATTCTCATACTGAATGTTTAATTTTTTTCAGGTTCCTGGTTTCCAAAAATTTATAATTGAGGCCTTTGCAATAAATTGTTGTCTCTATAGCTTGCTTGACAAATCCTTTGAGTTTCGGGATGCAAATACTGTAAGTCTATTATGCAGGATCCTTTTTTTATAAAAACATTCTCTGTTTATTTGGGCTTATGATCATCAGGTTATCGACTAAATTCTTATTCGGTAATTGATTGGACCACATATTCAACTGTACTTGGAAAAATAATATTTTGAAAGGAATTTACATCTATAATTATAAAATATATCAGGAGGTAGTTATCAAAAAACGTATTCATAGCAGGGTAATTTTTTACTTTTTACAAGGAAAAAAAGGGGAGACGTTATAAATAACATAACAGGAGATACTTAAGTGTATCCATATTCATTTTTATAAATAACATAATAGGAGGGGATTATCCAGGAATAGATGTGGGATATGGAACAGAGAAATTTGCCTTGCTTTTGCAGTAAACATTCTAGGTAAATGGGCTTTTGATTGTTGTTATCGTGGGTGGAGCAATCCAGGAATAGATGTGGGGTAAATTCTGCTTGTGATTGTAGTTTTTGTGGGCATATCCTCATCATCATAGTTGTTCTTGACCTCTGCCCTTCTTCCTCCCACATTTTTTCCTAGTCTTCTGGTTGGCTGCTGAAGTGTATTCCTCTCCATCTCAGTTTTGATGAAGTTGGATAGCAGAAAGGAAATCTAAGATGAATAATTCATTTACGTGGGAACACATGTTTATTTGGTCAATATGTCCCTGGAAGTTTAAACGGTTTTAGAGAAACTTTGGTCCAACTAGAAAATGGGCTTTGCCTGTTATAACTAGAAAATGCGTTTACTATTGTCTGGGCATTTTGAATGAACAATTTTTTTTTATTGATTTGTTACAACATCCAGAGTGCGCTAGAAGTTCAAAGAAAAATGACTCAAGGTTGGAAATGCATATCCCAATCCCTGTGAAAGGGTCGAGGGGAAATTTTAGAAGCGATATGGGGTTGAAGTGTTAAGCTTTTTTTTTTTTTGATAAGTTTTTTTCTTTTTTCCTTTAAAAACCTGTGTTAAGCTTTTTGTTAAGATAATTCTGAATACAAACTATTACTTTAAAAAATATGCGTGGAAAGAAGCTGATGAAATTACTTCACGAGTTCTTATTGGCTCTAGATGTCCGGGACAAAGTCCCAACTAATCCTGGGAGTGCATAGGTCTTCGGTAAGGAGTTTCCCCACAAGTGCACTGCTGGTAATTCAAGGGGAAATTCTCCCAGTCCAATGGCCCCAAGAGTGAATACGGAGTTTTGAACCCAGGATGTCTGGTTTATACGATTCGCCCTAGGACCACCACGACACCCCTTGGGCCATAATGAGTTCTATTGTTATAATATATAATTATTGATGAAACAAATAATAACCATCACTTATTTCGTTCGAAGTCCTTGTTTAGACTTCTTCAGTTTGATTTTAATGGTGATTTATTGTCATATTGTTGAAAACCTAACGACAAAATATGGGCACCATAGATTCACCAGGGCAATTGGTCCTTCGTAAAGAAATGAATTTAATCTCTTAGTATTTTCACACTAACAGAAATATTATTGTGAATTTACTTGGCAGCTTGTTTTGTTTGGAGAAATCGTGCTCGCGCAGAAGGTCATGTATGAAAAATTTGGAGACGAGTTCCTTATTCATTTTGTATCAAAAGCTTTTGCAGCTGCACATTGCCCTCAAGATTTGGCAGCGCAATACTGTCAAAAGTTGCAGGTAGTAATTTAGTGCTCTGGGATTTGGGATATACTTTATTCTGCTAATGCTTTTAGTATATTTATACTTATTAAAAAAAGAAAGAAATAATGCTTAGTATATGTACATGTTCATTCATCAAAGAGTTTGTTACTTTATTCTGCTAATGCTTTTAGTATTTTAGTATTCCTTTGGGTGGTGCTAAATGAACCCTGTGTTCGTTACTTGGAGTCTATTTTCACGTAAATTGGTAAAGACCCATTCCATCTGGTAACTGGACCAAAGTTAAACTCTTGTAGGTATGCTATTTATGATCAAAACACTTTCCCACGGTTATATGCAAGCTGTGGCGTATTTCTTGATGTTCTGGATTGCTAGTGAGGCCACCATAAATAATATGCTGAATTCGAACTAGGGATGTTGGCTCTTGGTTATTGGTTCTCTGCCACAAAATCCAGTGAAAGCCCAAGAAGAGAGCGTTGTCAAGGTCACAAGAAGCTGTTTTTAAGACAGTTGATTGCATGATCTGTGGTGTCTGGTTCCTTTAGGGCCAGCCTGAGCTTGTAGTTTATCATGTTACTGGCTGTTGGACCGAGTTTGCACCTGTTTTTAGAGTATGGGCTCTTGTGCATGTTGCCAACCAAGGCAGCCAGCACAATTTGTTCACGTAACTCTTTGAAAGTGGTAATTTGAATGTAAGACCCCATGGTCAAGGATTATTGTCCTTAGAAATAATATGTACACACGTGCACAAAATTTGGTACAATAATGAATTAAAAAGAGAATAGCCCTTGGGAAACTTTGGGTCTTCCGTGTAGGCCAGAGATTATCTTATGTTGGCTTTAGATTTACTGGATTAAACGTAGGTAATGACACTACAACATCCTAGAGTATGTGGCATTGAACCTAGCTTTGCAGTTTCTCTCATAGATTATATATGGCTTACAGAAATGACCCGAGTATAAATATTTGGCTTAACTACTCTAACTTTTGCTCGGCCTGATTGTTCCTTTCTGCAGGGTAGTGATATCAAGGCATTGAAATCATTCTACCAGTCACTCATTGAAAGTTTAAGAATGCAACAGAATGGAAGCCTTGTTTTCAGATAGCGTTTTCCCTGTAGATGAATGATGGAGTATTTCCTAGATTCATGCTTTTCTTTGCTACTGAGTTGTGGCGATGCATTTTTGTTCGGCAGAGGTAACCGCAGCTGTGACTCTGATATACATTCTACACGTCGTTGTCGATGCTTAAAATGGGTTTTTATATTTCGCTTAGGTTGGTGATGTTGCAGGTTCTCTGTACATAACTTTTGTGCGGCATTTTTGGACGAGGTATATATTTACTCGATACCAAATCTGATAAATTCTCTACAAGCCTGAATAAGTATCTGATAAATTCTCTACAAGCCTGAATAACTACTAGAGTGGTGGCTCAATTCTTTCTTTTTGCTCTTCGTCCACAGTTGTAAATTTCCGGAAGAAAATTTTCTGAATTTTTAAGCACGGTGACATCCATCAGTCTGGAGCTGCTTAACCCAAGATCAAGCCTTTGTGTGCTATTTTCACATCCTTTTTGTTATTGGGTTTCTTGTTCAGTAATCACATTTTTGTTGTCTTGAAATATTCAGACATTTCAATCTAGATTCATCGAGTTTGATGCTTGGTTTGTAGTTAACTAGAATTTGTAGTTTGTATGTACATTATTTTATACCTTGGAAGAAAAAAGGCTATATAATCAGCCGCCCCCTCTTTTTTGGACCACGACAAGTCCCAGGCCCAAAAGATGTCTGTGGACCATGACAAGGACTAAGCCCAAAAGATGAAAAAGTAAAATGTACTTTAAGGTTCCGTTTAGATGTGGAGTAGAGTTGAAATGAATTATGTTCTTTATGAATAATGAGTTGAGATAGTGGAGTGAGTTTTGTGGGATCTATCTAAGATGAGTTTATATGTGTTTTGACGTTAAGATGAGTTTAGATGTATTTATGGAAAGTTAAAAAAGGTAATGTGTCTTATATGTAAAGAGATTTTGAGTTGAGATGAGTTTAATGATTTGAGAATTGAGTATTTAGATGTTAGATTTATTTTAAAATTAGACTTAATTTGGTCCAAGTTTCAAACTTACATCCCATGTATCGGTTGACTAAAGAGGTGTTATGGTCACTGTTTATCTAAGATGTTATTACAACAACGCATATTTTATTTGTGGCTAAAACTTTTTAACAGTAAGGAGGGCATTGAATCGTGCGATATGTGAGTCTAAATATATCAAGATTCTTAATGGTTTTTTATCCAAATGATTGCTACAAGTTTGAAGAAATATAGATTCAGCATGTTGATCTCACTGACATTATTAATTGGGGTTTGTTCGTTGACGTCTTTGTTAGGAATTTGGACCTCTCAAATTCACCACTCAGTATCCACAATATGTAGAAATATAAAGAAAAATAGAGAAATAATAACAATACAAAAATTTATCTGGAAACTCTCAAAACAGGAGGAAAAATAGTGGACCCAGAGAAGAAAATGCACTATGTGAAAAATTGTTATAATCACAATTTTTCTCCTCACTCCAAATGACATTCACAAAGTTTTCCCACTAAGAAAACTTTAACTCTCACATCTTTCCCTTTTACAAGAAAAGGCCAATAGAGGATTTAGTCACAAGTTATTACTTGATAACTTGTTGCTTTTGGTGTGTTTTAATCAATAAGTTTTAGCCTCCTTATATAGGCCAAGAGGTTTGCTTTTGCTTCACTTCCTACCCATGTGGGATTGAAGCCAAGGAGCAAACCCAACAATCTCTACTTTGCGATTTTGGCTGATTCCATAACCATGCTCCACTTAGATGAAGATCTTTATAGTTTCCGCTATCATAACAACTTTCTGCCCCTGTCTTCATGCTAGAAGACGCACTGAAGTCAAGCTTGACTTCAGTCTTTCACGTACATCACCCTTAGTCAGTACATCTACTGGGTGACTCACAACTTCCACTGCACTAGGAGTATCCGGTCTTGAACCGATGTTGGCAATCCTAGCCAATTTTTCTAGACTTTCATGAGGAACTACAAAGCTGACTCTCTTCGGTTTCCTCACATGTTTCGAGCGATCAAGCCTTTTTTTTGCACTCTTGTATTTCCTTGTACATCACTGGACCCTGATGTCAAATACAATGAGTTAGATTTCTTACCATGCGCTAGAATCAGCGCACCCTTGATGATCTTCCAAGCTCCTCTAGAGAATGCAACTGCAAAATCATTGTCATCAAGTTGTCCCACAGAGATTAGGTTTTTCTTAAGATCTGGAACATGTCTGACTTGCTGTAAAGTTCACATGCTCCTATTTGGAAGTGTGATGCGCACATCACCCACTCTCACTACATCTAGTGCCTTTCCATCAGCAGTATACATATTTCCAAAATCACCAGCAACATAATTCTGCATGATTTCTCGATGTGAAGTGCTATGGAACGAGGACCCTGAATCCAACACCCAATCATCTCTCGGACTGTGCATTGCAAGAAGTAAGGCATCATGAATTTCTTCTGTCACTGCATTCATAGCATCATCATTAGCACCTTGATTCTTGCAGTTTCTCTTGATGTGGCCCGTCTTGCCACAACTCCAGCATGTGATCTGCTGCCCAGGTCTCGTCTTGCTCTTCTCTCTGCTCTTGGAGCTTGACCTATCATGTCCTATGCCCCTGTTGTCAACATTCAGGGCAGATCCTGAACTCGAGGGCTCATCTGAGTCTCTCCTCCGTACCTCTTCAGCAAGCACCATGTCACGTATGTCATCGTAGTTCAATTTTGCCTTGTCAGCTGAACTACTCACAGCTATCCTCATGGCCTCCCAACTATTTGACAACGATGCCAATAGAATCAACTCTGATCTCATCATCAAACTCAATCTTTACAGAAGACAATTGATTTGTGATTGTATTGAATTCATTTAAGTGTTGGGCTGCAGACATACTTTCCGACATCTTTAAATTGAACAATTTCCTCATCAAGTGCATCTTATTGTTCGCAAACGACTTTTCATACATACCTGACAAAGTCGCCATGAGATCCGCCGTGGTCCTCTTCTTATTGACATTGTGTGCCACTGTTCTGGACAAAGTTAGTCGAATAACCCCTAGAACCTGTCGATCCAACATGCTCCAATCAGCATCATTCATACTCTTTGGCTATTTTTTCAATAGTGGAAGATAAAGCCTCATCCCATAGAGATAATTCTCAATCTGCATCTTCCAGTATCCAAAATCAGTGCCGTTGAACTTGTCGATCCCCTGTGCTTTTATTTGATCTTCAGCCATCGTTCTCCTTAGACCCAAACTTTGGCTTTTTTACTGTAGAAATGAATAGTACTCACTAAGTAAGTTCTCAGGAAAGATTACTCTTTCTTAGACAGAAGTTCAAGATTCCCAGGAAAGATTGGTGGGTCACAATGGACACACTTAGAATCTCCAATCTCCTTAGACAGAACCTCCTTAGACTGTACGTATCCGCACCTACCACACTAAAGCTCCACCCCACAAAAAAGGACCCCAGCTCTTGATACCAATTGTTAGGAATTTGGACCTCCCAAATTCACCGCCCAGGATCCACAATATGCAGGAATATAAAGAAAAACAGAGAAATAATAACAACATAAGAATTTACCTGGAAACTCCCAAAACAAGAGGAAAAACCAACAGACCCAGAGAAGAAAATGCACTATGTGAAAAATTGTTACAATCACACAATTTTTCTCCTCATTCCAAATGACACTCATAAAGTTTTCCCACTAAGAAAACTTTAACTCTCACCTCTTTCCCTTTTACAAGAAAAGGCCAACAGAGGATTTAGGCTTGGTTTGGATAGTAAAAATGTTTGAGAATAGTAATAAAAAGTAAGTGAAAAGTAATAATAGAATATTGAATAATAGTAAAAAGTAAGTAAAAATTAATGAATAGTAGTAAAAGTAGGTGAAAAGTAATAATAAATTAGAGAATAGTAGTGAGAGTATTTGAGAGTACCTCAGAGTACTTCAGTACCCAAACAAGGCCTAGTCACAAGTTATTACTTGATAACTTGTTATTTTTGGTGTGTATTAATCAATAAGTCTTAGCCTCCTTATATAGGCCAAGATGCTTGCTCTTGCTTCACTTCCTACCCATGTGGGATTGAAGCCAAGGAGCAAACCCAACAGTCTTTACGAGGTGTAAAGACTTTTAGGGCTGCTCGTTTAGTTATATAAATAAGATGAGAAATATGTAAATAGTAGTGAGATAATTTGTAAATAATAATGAAATTGTTTGAGTTAAGATATTTTATGAGATTTTGAAAAATGATAGAAAAAAAAGTTGAAATATTGTTAGAATATAATTTTTTGTTTTAAGACTTAAAAAAAGTTGAATTGTGTTTTTTTTTTTTTGTTTTGTTTAAAAAGTTGAAAAAATTATAATTATTAGGTAATAATTAGATGAAAAGGTTGAAAATTTGAATTATAAAGTGTGTATTTGAATGATGTTTAAATATTGAGATGAGATAAAATATGTTAAAACCATATGTAAAACCAAATGGATAATATTTATCTCTGCGTAGAAAATTAGGATATATGAAGACATCATTTTCGTTGATAGAGTACAGAGTATTCTTTAATATGCCCCGGGTTGTTGAGTATTAGGTAAGGTTACACATATTGGTCAAATTTCCTATTCCACGGGTAGAGACAAATACCTAAAATATTTCAAAATTATGTGATTAGTAATTTGAGTTTAAATGTTTTATTGAGTTTTGAAAGATGAGAGAAAAAATTGAATAAAAATATTATAAAATTATAAAATTGTATTATTTTTTATATTTTGTTTGGAAGTTTGAGAAAATTGTATAGAGTTTTTATTTGGATAATGATTAAATGAAAAAGTTAAATATTTAAAATTGAAAAATATTTTGTATTTTAATGATATTTGAGAAAGAGATTTTGAGAATATTTAAATAGAAAAATGATAGTATTCCACATGATTTTGTCTATTCATTTTGTCCGTTCATGTATTTTTTTTTAATTAATAGGTATTGAAGTCAATATTAGTGATATTGGTGTATTTTTTTAAAGACAATGCTAGGGACCCTTGCATTGTATAATAATAGTGCAAATTGCACATTTATTTTTTTAAACACTTTTTAAATTCCTTAAAAAATTTTGAAAAAAAGATCACAAACATATTGAGAAATACTTCATTAACCATTAAATAAAAAAAATTGATTACTTCTCTCGTGGAGAGGAATATTTTTTTAAAATATTTAAATATGTTTTTAAAATATTAAAATAAAAACAATATACAATATAAGACACGCCCCACGATAAACACTGAGCGGCATTGTAGCAACACGCCCATTTAAGAATATTTGAGTGTGCAATCAAGCCTAAAGCAAGTCGTCATTGATTCGTTATTTGCTTTGGTCAGAGTTTCAGGCTCACGACTGTCCAATGGAAACTCAACTCCTCTCACCATTTTCTTTCTTCATTTGCAGATAATATGGACCCATGGTGCTCTATCCTCTACTTCCCTTATTATATCCAGTGTTCCCACGACGAAGACAACAACAACAAAAAATAAATAAGTTTTGCAGCATAAATGGAGGTGAAGCTGGATAATACGAAACATTTAGACGTCATCCTTTAAGATCTCTCTCCCAAAGAAGTGAAGTTTCTTTTATGGACCTCTCCCACGAGGAAAGAGATAAAAATAAAAAAAAAAGACCAGAAAATATTTTCCCATCATTCTCATAAAAAAGCAATCTCATCATCGTTACTTTACCTTCTATGTTGTTTCGTTAACAAAATGACTATTATCATTTTATGCTTTTGGTCTTGGGTTCTGCGTGGAATATTCAATTAGAACCCATCCCCACTGGGCCACTCATTCAAGCTAGGGCGCAGCTACAGTTTGACCTGACAAACAAAGTTTACCTAATGTTTGTGGGGTTTTCCTTATCCTTTTATTTGGGGGGGTTGTCTTCAAGTCTCTGCATGCTGCAAAGTGCCTTTCTGAAGTATTAATCAGGTCCTGTTTAACCACGTTTTTGTGGTTGAAATGATCGATCAAAACATAAAATCTGGTCCCTATAACACGCAAAAAAGACCGGCTCACTGCTGTCAAAGTTCAAGGTACATCTATGCTTATTTGATGTGCGCAGCTACATTTTGAATATTAAACGGTCTAATCAAAAGGCTTTATATGCATGGACTCATGCATGCTCGAAAGCTGCATGTTATATCTCATATATCGTCTTTGCCAATGAGCACTGGTCCTCAATCGTCACTCGAGAGCATCTTCTCGTCACCAAGCAGTCACATCCATATTGGCTGGTTTCAACTATCAGGAAATGTACAAAGGTGACTTACTTTAACGAAACCCCATCACGCAACAAAGTTTGAACAAAAACGAATCTCCCACCAACTCCGTTGCCCGCACATCAGGAGGGAGCATAATATTTGCATATTGGAAAATGCTTAAGAGGCATTTTATTTATTTATTAATTTATTAATTAGTGATTAAGAAAATATTTTTTAATGATATCGTAATTTTTTAATATTTAAAAATATATAAAAGTAAAAATCTAATAACCTTCTCAAAAGAATTTCTCGAGCTACACCTTTGATGGGTGTAGCACGATTCTTGCAGATTGTAGCCAAGGTTATGTCCGAGTTTATTAACTTCAGTCGAGAAAAAAATGCTTGGGGCTCCACCTGAAAAATGAAGGATTGACGAACACAATTGTGGATGAAATAAATGGAGAAAACTAATTGGTTTTGTTTATTGGAAATTGTTACAAGAATGGAAAAAAAACTTGATTTAATATGTTTTGTTCTTTGAATACTTCTATTTGCCATATTGATCATTTCAATCTAATATTAATAATAATTTCCAATATCGAGACGATTTTCTTTGTTTTTTGATCAAATGATGGGTTTCAAATATTCATGATGTATACTCGTTAAAAGTCATGCTTTCTTCCTTTATGATCAGAAGAAAAACTGCATATAAGTGGACCTACCAGGATAAATTCTCAGCATGAGGGACAAAAGAAGAAAAGAAAGTGCAAGAGGATATTTTTTGGCACATAAAAATCAAAAAGAGGCTGTGCGTTTTGAGTTGCTTTTTGTCGAAGATTCCAAAAGTCCAACTGATGAAGTTGCATTAGACCGGCTTTTTGCTAGTATGAACCATTCCCAAGTTAATGCTGCTGCTGTCAACCTTCAAAGTCAAGCCCGTGTAGAGGTCATTTCTAAAATCTCACCCAAAAATATAAGATATTGTTCAGTAATGGATTTCTATATTTTGTACTAAATTAGGTTGGATTTGATATACATTTCAGATAAAATGAGATATTTTTAATAGTAGTTAAATAAAATATTTTAGAATATATTTTTTAATATTATTATTTTTTTAAAATTTAAAAAAATTGAATTATTTATTATATTTTTATATGAGATTTGAAAAAATTATAATAATAAAATGAGATGGGATAGAAAAAATTTGTGTATCCAAACTAAGCCTTAATCTTCCACGGCAAGGAAAAAAGATGTGTTTGGTCATCATTAGGGCCATAGACTAAATTGTTGAGTCTTTCTCAGAGTACATCATTCTCAATAAATTGCTTCAACCTTAAGCTTTTAAAGAGACAGTACTTTAGCCTAATGTTAAGCAACTTGGGGCAGATCATTGCTTTAATAAAAGTATGGCTTTCAAGAAGATCACATTGAAAAGCTTCCTACCCGGTTGTTTCAAGGCCAAGATCCCACCCTCTGAGCCAAACCTTCCGGTTTCCAAACAAATTTCTTTCCGGGGGCTATGGCTCTCGGATTTAAGTAACTCCTCCTCTTTCATAAGTGATCTATCGAGTTCTCTTGTTGGATCAAATCTGCATATTTTTACTCTTAAGGAGCTCACAGTTATTACGCAGAACCATTCAAAGAGTAATTATCTTGGTGAAGGTGGGTTTGGACCTGTATATAAGGGGTTCATTGATGACAAGCTGAGGCCTGGGTTGGAAGCTCAACCCGTGGCTGTCAAGGTCTTAGACTTGGATGGCAAACAAGGCCACAGGGAGTGGCTGGTAATCATTTCTAGTCTAACGTTTTTCTTCACAACAGATTTTCACATTTTGCTAAAAAATAAATTCGGAGTTTTTTTAACTTACGAGTGCTGAAAATATATTCTGTGTTTGAATCATTTTTATTCTGCAGGCTGAAGTTGTATATCTTGGGCAATTAAGGCACACCCATCTTGTGAATTTGATCGGATACTGCTGCGAGGACGAGCACCGGCTACTCGTGTATGAGTACATGGAGCGTGGCAACTTAGAGAACCAACTATTTAGAAGTACATATCCCGGCTTGATCTTTCAGATATGCTACCTTAAGACATGAACCGGAAAACTATTTTAGAGTTTCATACTCAATCCTGCCATGTGTTGCTTCAATTTTATTTTCCTGATACAGATTTCTGTTTCTGATTAATGCAGGTTATTCTGCAGCCTTGCCTTGGTTAACAAGAATAAAGATTGCCATTGGGACCGCGAAAGGCCTTGCTTTCCTCCACGAGGAAGAAATACCAGTCATATATCGGGATTTTAAAGCTTCAAACATCTTATTAGACTCTGTAATAACCAAGATCTTCTTAGCCATTTTTCATATCATCCAAGTTTGTGGTGCCTAGTGAGTGAGACTAAAGTAAGGTGTATACACTTTGCAGGATTTCAACGCTAAACTCTCAGATTTTGGGCTTGCAACGGATGGACCAGAAGGGGAGGACACTCATGTCACAACTCGTGTCATGGGCACCGAGGGCTATGCAGCTCCTGAATACATTATGACAGGTAATACAGTTGTTTATTGAAGCTCATATTATAGTTACTATGTCAATTAATGCGTTAGTTAATAACTAATTAACCATGAATATGGTTATTCTCAGGTCATTTGACGACTATGAGCGATGTATTTAGCTATGGAGTGGTTCTTTTAGAGCTACTAACAGGTAGACGATCCGTGGACAAGAATCGACCGAGTAGAGAGCAGAATTTGGCAGAATGGGCAAGGCCTGTTTTGAAGGACCCCCATAAACTAGACAGAATAATGGACCCCAGGCTTGAAGGGCAGTACTCGACAGAAGGGGCTAGGAAGTTTGCGTTATTGGCTTACCAATGCCTAAGCCTACAACCCAAATCAAGACCCACAATGACCAATGTGGTCAAGACCTTAGAGCCTCTCTTGGAGTTGAATGATAACCCGATTGGACCCTTTGTGTACATTGTACCAAGTGCAGGAGAAAAAGAAAGTGGTGCACTGAAGAATGGACGAGAAGGTGAAACTGAATGTGAGATGACAAAAGAGAAGCACCGTCAGCAGCGCCGTAAAGGTCATAGGCATAGACATCGGATCAGGTCATTGAGGTCTCGCGCTGTCTATTCTGATACTGCTTTGTATAGAACTCTTGGGACTAGTTTGTACTCTCCCAAACCAGAGCAATTGGACGAACGGGCATAGTTTGCAACTTTGTACTGTTTTGGCAAGCATGTTGTACACTTTGAAAAAAAAAATATATATATATATATATATAGATTACAGAAGACCGTTTTTATAGATTACAGAAGATGTTTTGGCAAGCATGTTGTAACTTTGGACTAGTCGTCGTGTTTGTTGATCGATATTTGTAGCATGCTTCCAGTTTCCAAACTCTACAAGTTATATTATTAGTCTACAATCTGGACTATTCATGCTACTTTGATTTAAGTTTTATCAACTTTAGTTACATCAGTTGATAACTTGATGTGATACATTTTAAATGATTTCATATGTCAATTACTTAAATGATAAATCGTTTAAAATATGAAATATCAATTAATATAAGTAAGATGATTAAATTCAGGACAAAGCACAATATTTCCTACTCAATTTTAAGACTTCGTAGTCACGAGGGTTGAACTTTCCAATGCTGCCAACTGCATGAACTAAAAAGACTTCTATCCATATTAAGTTGGGTTTTATTGGGAAACCACCGAACTTTCAAGCTTTTCCTTGAATTTCGTGGTAAGGCCTCGTTCAGATGTGTAATTCTGACCGCATTCTTCTGTCAATCCTTTAAATCCCTGTTAATTTCAAATTTCCGTTGGCATTTTCAGCGAAAATTTCCCAGTCAGTATTCAATGATCGGCACACGTTCTATGGGGCTAGACTATATTTCTTTTGAGAAAAAATCTATCATTTTTCTCATCATCATCTCATTAAGTGACATTAAATGTCTCTAATTATCTAATATCACATTATAAATGATGAAATGATAATAAAAAAATAGATGATGAATAGTATTACTATTTCTTTTGAGATAGACTCACATTTTCTACCCTTCCACCAACCCCACTAAACCCAGACAATCGTTCTATCGAACCATTTTATTAACAAAAGTCAACCATCATCAACTCAAACCACACAATCACAAGAGTTACCAAGTGAAGCACATGCGACGGCTATAGAATCCACACAATCAGCAGACTTACCAGCTCATGCAACAACTACCCAAATTCTCAAAGGAAAGTCCATCACATACAACGGCTAGATAATTCCTTTTTGGTTCAATATTCATATCCCAGCATTTACACTTTCCATGTATAAATCAATGTGTCTAACGGCAATATACATCTTGTAATATTGTACTCTACTAAAAAATAGATAACAAGAAGACTCTCAGATACTCACGGTTACTGAGGTTTTTTACAAACACTTTGTGTGCACATTGTCTTTACCTTTAATGTCTGGAACCATTATCCTTTTCTTCTTTGAAGTTGGATGATAGGCGTTTCTTAGGCTTACTATCTTTATACCTAAAGCTTTTGATAAATCTGATTTTATAAAACAGGATTAATTCCTGTCGCAATAAATCTGATAAATGGTTAGTGTTCAGGGTTAAGTTCTCATTGGCTGAATTTGTTTTCAGAATTTCTAAGATCGAGTTTGTATCAATGTTGGATAGATCAGTGACGCAGCAGTTGGGATTACCTTGCATTCTCGCAAAATCAACTAGGATTCTAATTTTGAAATGGAAGAGACCGGCTTTTCCTGTCAAGCTTAATGTTGAAGGGAGTTGTTTGGGTAATCCTGTGTTTCGTGGAGGTGGTGGGCTCCTTAGGAGCCAAAAGGAACGATTTGTGGCAGGATTCTTTGCTTGATATAGGGAAGGAACTAATACATGGTCGAGGTGAAGCCTATTCTGGATGGGCTTAAGCTCTGTTAGAGGTTGCAGCTGTTGAAAGTTGGATTGGAATTTGATTCACAAGTTGTGATGTCTTGGATGTATGGTGTTAAGGACCAAAATCACCCCCACAAACCTGAATGGGAGAAAGAATCGTCTTGGGATTGGAGAGGGCGGCCTAGGCCCTGATCGGTGTTGTCTGCAGTCCATGAGGGGGGTCCAAGTGGTGTTACGGCGCCCATACGTACATCTATAGCAGTAAATGGAGAATAAATGCAATAAATATAAATAAAGAGAGATATACAGATTTATATGGTTCGGCACAAAACTTACATTCACTGGTTGTTTGTGACAAATCTACTATAATTAGAGTATTTTACAATCTCTCATGAACTCTCGCAACTCATTATACAAATGGAGTTAGAACCCCTTTAATCCAAAGAAGCTAAAATGGAGTTGTCTGGAGGATGAAGAAGAAACTCTCTCTCTTTTCTCTCTCTCTCTCTCTTCTCCCAGAGTAGTTGCCCAGAGATCCCCCATCTTCAATTGATCTGATCCCTTTAATTGAGCCCTTCCAGGTGAAGAATCCATCTCTATGTCACTTCATCCCTTTATCCCATCTGACTTCACAGCACATCTGACAATTTTCTCTCGTTTCTGTCACCTCCCTCGTTCTTCCTCCTAACACTCTCTTTTTCTTGTCCACTCATTGTCTCTTCCTAGCTTCCTGGTGATGGTCTTTTGGTGGGCTGGGCTGGTAAGCTTGGGTCTGTGATATTTTATCCATTCCATTTGAGAAAGCAGATGTTCATTGAGATGTTTAGAGGGTTTCGAGAGCAAAAAATGATGATTTCTCAACCTCTCGATGATTCAATCAGCACATACACTCAGAGAGATCAATAAAGCTGTAAATGTCAAGCAAGAGATGTTACTAGTGATCATGTCACTTGGCTGGATCTTCGAAGAGAGGCTAGTGGAATAACGGTCACTGATCATATTGAAAAATGAGTGTTTTTTGTTTTGCGTGGGGAGGTTTGTCCTTCCTTTCTTTGATACAGATGTGGCTCAAGGACTTCCTAATATGAGTAGATATGAAAGTATACGTTTTGTGTTTGAAAAAACAAGGCATGGTTGGATAAGCGTTTGCATGCACATGACATAAGAGTTCTGCATTATAGAATCGGAAGTGAGGTTGGAAAAGCTAAAGTGAAAGTTGAAATATGCAACACGTTACACAATAGAAGGCTGTAGATTGGAACAACAAGGCACAAATTCAAAACGGGAAATTTATTATAATTTTCCTTCACAGATAACTCTCCTCGGCTAAATGGGAGAGCATTATCTTGTTCGCTGCATATATTATTTGAAATATAAACAAAAAAGCAGTGCTACTCTGGCTTTTTACCGTTCTTTGCTTTTTACAATTTTGTTTTTTATTTTCTTATTTATATTTTTTTAATATATTTAAAAAAATATATATATATATATCAATATATTTAAAATTACTTATTATTATTATTATTAAATAAAATAAAAAAATAAAATTATTAAGCGGTCAAATAGAACAGTAACTTATAGACGGCACGGTAGTTTTTTCCAAAACAAAAACTGGATATCCTTGACAAATAAATGCGGTTTAGGTTTATACAAAATGGCGACGTCCTTTCAAACGGTATGACTTCTTGCCTCCCACTAACTCAGTGCTCCACCCACCGATTTGACAAATGTGAAATATCTATCTCTGGTGGGAAACACAGTTGCTGCAAAAACCTTAGCTGCCCACGAGGTTGAATCTACAATAGCAGCCCTCTCCAAAAGCTTTCTTGAGGAGATACGGCAAGTCACATCAACCAAAGATCTCAAAAGAGATTTATCCATCCATTTTTTTTTTTTTTTTTTCCCAACCACTCAAGTTTTCATAAGGAAAGATGATACATGTAAAATGAGTGAGGTTTTTAACAAACACTTCGGTAGAATAAGTATACTGTAAATATAGAAAAAAAACACAAATTTTTAGACTAATTTCTTAGTCTTCATGCCCTACATGGAGGGTGCTGTCTTAAAAGATAATTTTTAATAGTTTACATAGTATGCAAACTGTGAAACTATTGTTGAAGATGGTGGAAGCTGTGGGTACACTGTAATTTGTTGTTTTGGAATATTTTTTGGAGAGATTCGTATTCCTTTTTTCAAAATCATCTGTTGGGAAAAGCAATAACATAATAGAAAGTACGATATCAGATGAACTAATCTGGGGTGGAGCATCTGTCTTCCCGCACACATGTGGTGGCGCATGGAGATCACACGCCAATGTTGGGAGGTGAGGTAGGGCATATATGAAAGATCTTGAGCTGAGAGATCGGCTTGTGCGGCTCGTGTAGCCGGCGAGCTCATCGGAGCGTGGCAATGCGTGAAGGCCATGCGTGGAAGCAAGCCACGCATGAGGGTCACTCGTCGAGATTTTCGTCGTTGTTCCGCATCGCCCCAATAGATCAGTGGCTATAGGGTTGTGTGGTGGGTGCATGTTGACTGTTGGTCATCGGAGTACAGTAGATCTGACCAAAATCGAACCGATGGAGGGGAGAGAATAAAAACAATACCATGAAAGCTAAAGCATATACACAAAGCGGTATCGGAAAGAGAATGGAGAGAAGGGTGAGAGCCACAGCTCCACTCTCTTCTCTGGCAGAAACATCTGAAGGGATTTGAGTTTTCTAGAGAAAATAAAGAGTTTCTCTTTCTAAAATCCACGGAAGGCAGCTTTAGGTTTTATCCATCTATTTCAATCAAATGAAGCCCACAATTCAACAAAATATCTCAAAAGAGATTGAGTCTCCTCAGATCTTGCATCTGCACAAAATTTTTGAAGCCTGATTTATATAATTGATCATTTCCTTTGTTTTTTTTTTTCCTGGAGATTCTTCTTTTGCATGTGGAAGGGGCCTAATCCTTTCCCGGGGCTTGCTGGGTTATATCATGGGCTTAGGCTACAACACATCCTGATAATTTAGTTGATCCAAGGCCGAACCCAATCTAAGTATACTCTGGCTAGAGCCTAGCCAGAGGAACAATCGCCTTAGAACTTCGGAATGAAAGGGCTATCAGCTCATTTAAAGATAAGCTTAGTCTCAATATCCTAAAGGATTGAATTTCAAATAACGGGTGAGATAATTTTCACGTATTAACAAGAAAAGTCGTGAGCTTTATTGATATCATCTAGGTATGATTATGAACCCATCTAAATGAATTGCTAGAGAAATCCCATCACCTTCAATGACTTAAGCATCGTAGGTTCCCCGAACTGTCAAGCCTTTTTCCTCTTTAGTTGCATGTGATCGTGTGTGAGAAGTTGTGAAACACGTCCTTAACAGCATGGATCATCATTTTGGTTGCGAACCCGGTCTTCATGGCACTTCTCATCATAGATTCACATGGAACAACGTTTCCAACGGTGAATGGTTTTCCCATTGGAAATTATGAACATCTTTAACAAGAACCTTATTTAACTAGCCACATTAAGTATGATTCAAGAATTTAAAACATGGAGAGGGATTACCAATCCCGGATCAAGGAAACAGATCCTTGACATGTTTAAACCCCCTATCACATTTAACACTCATCTCACCAGAGTAAAATCAGATGATTGTTTTTTCCCCTTTACAAACAATATATATTATGAAACCGTGAGACAGAAATAAATTATAACAGTGCATTATTACCACTGTTTTGACATCGTGCTTGTGATTTGATGCTTTAAAGAACGATAATGTGGTTAACAAGTTCTAATCAATAAATAAAGAAATAGGAAGACAAAAATAAGAATAAAGCAAGATATTCATTTGGTACCTCCATAGTCGTTTTCAACGGGACATAAATAGGAATCTGGCAGCACCCATTTCACATTAGGCAGAGCTGCGTTCAGACCAGATTTGTTAAAACGAGGGTATGTTTTGTATACGTCTAGAAACAAAAACAAAACAAGCAGTTCATATATGCCTCCGTGGATGTTACATTCGAGCTTGTAAGCCAAATTTTCTCGGATTTTGCAACCGAATGAGTGGTATTACTTGGTTGATACGGAGTGCATTTGACTTCTTCGCTGAAAATATCAACAGTGTAATGCTCGCAACAAATTGGTATGTAAGAAACAAAAATAACTGTACTTCAAACATACATAACTTTTATGAAAGCAAACAAAAGATTTTTGTTTTGAAGCAAATAGATTATTGAAAATTGGATTAATTCCTGAAAATAGAGAAATAAGTCCAACAAAAAACCCACTCACATGTGCCACCCTAGGAGAGACTTCCGTATTTCCTCGTCAATTTCCCTAAAATCGAAGTAGAATCACCGGTTTCGCACCCTTGGTCATGGCTCATCTCCACCAAAAACGCAGTTAGAAAGAACGATTTTTAACGAACTTAAAAGCTAAAACCAAGACCAGAATCAAACACCTTTGTCATATATCTGACAAAATACACTTTTACCTTTCTCTTGTTATTTTTTAATATTACCGTTGCTTGCCTTAAATTTTTTTGTTGAGGAAGTTTTAAACTAAATCATTCAAGGTGCCAACTATCTAGTGAAAATCTTTGAGTTTGTTTTTAGAAAAATGCTTAAGAAAGTCGCCTGCCTCAACCGCCGTGTAAACGGCTGTTGAGTTGGCAACAAGAAAAACACAATGTTTTACTTTTTTAAGTTTTCGTTTGTCCTGCTGCCCTTCCCTCTCCTCCATCCCAAATCACACTGCAAAGACCACCAGCTTGGCTTTAATTTCCAACCTCTTGACTTCTCCTCGATATCAGATTCATCTGAATCTGAACCCGAGTATGAGCCCAAGCCTTTCTCGATTAGATGATCATCCCCATAAGAAGAAATTTCTGAACCACAGCCAAAATGTTGCTCTTCTCCATCATACTCCTCGTGTTGCTCTACTTCATCCATGTTGTTAGAATGGTCGGAAAAGTCATCTTTCTTTGCAAGTCTAGTAGTAAAAAAAGTCACTCTTTTGCTTCTTTTTGGGAGGAGGCTTTTGTGGTTTAGCAACCTTTATCTTATTGCTGGCCATTATAGCTGAGGAAGTCGTCGAATCGAATGTTTTCTTAGATAGGGTTTTTAGGGTTTATGAGAACAAAAATTCTATAACTGCCCCGTTTTTCCCATAAACCCGTTTTTAGTGTTTATGAGAACAAAAATTCTGTAACTGAACCCATAGAGTGAGTGAAGGAAAGAAGTAAGTCGAGAGAGGGAGGGAGTAATTGTGAGAGGGACTCACCGAGAGGAGTAGTGACGGGCTAGGGTGGTTTGGGGTGTTTGGCGATGATCTCTATGCAGGTGGTAGTGGCGTGGAGGAGCTGGCTATTTGCGGAGGAGTCGTGCCAAACGGAAGAGTTGGGCTCTGCTTTTAGGGGTCAAAACAGAGATGTTTCGGTGATATGGTTCTTCATGGGGTGGGGTGGAGGTGCAGTGGTGCAGGTCGTGCACGATGGTGGTTGGCTACGGGTGCTATGGGGGTGGCGGTGGTTCACGGTTGGGCAACTTGTGAAGGGAAGAGCCGTGCTCTGTTTTGGGTGCAGGAAAACAGAGCATTCTAGGGTGTTGGGGATGAAGACAAGTCGAGGTGCGACGCCTCAAGCGTAAACTCGCTCGCTATGCAGCAACTGGGTTCTTTAGTGACTGCAGATCTAGAGAGGAACAAGGAACTAGGGGAATGACGATGCGGCAGCAAAAGAAATCGAAAGGAGATAATCACATTTAGGGGTGTAAGTTTGGACCGAAAAACCGGTCTGAATCGGACCGGACCGGTTGGGCCGGTTGGACCGGTTGTGAGTAATATGAACCCGCGGGAAGAGAATCCCTTGAACCCACAATCAATTTGAAAACGCACCCAAGAAAGCCAAAATCAAGTCAATGGAAGGAGAATCTAGACCCGATGAGAACTCGTTTCAAGAACCTATATTATATTAAAATCTAGACCCGATGAATAACCCGTCTCAAGAACCCAGATTACAAGGAGGAACGCCACAAAGGTTGTGATTTGCCTTTGATAAGTTCAAAAGTTCAATGAAGAACAAGAGGAGCAAACTCACTCACAAATAACATTCAAAATTGTCTAATCTTTCAAATGAGGCTACAATAAGTGTTTTAACCAAAACCCTATTGAAACCCTAATCCAAAATAAACCCTACTTCCAAAACTACCCTAGGATGAACAGTACCCGCGGCTACTGTACAGCGCTACAGTAATTCGCTACAGTCCCCCTTGTAAACCCTAGTTCCAAAAAATATAACTTTTCCAAATAAGCCCTTGGCCAAAGTACAAGGCCTTCTCAAAAACCCTAATTCATAATAAATAAGACATATGTGGGCCAAGTATCATCTAGCCCACTTATTCTAAATGAAATAAATCTTTTAACTAAATTAAAAGTTTCTAATAACAAAAGGGCCTATCTCTATGTCTTGTCTTCCACTGCTTGAATCAAATGGATCATAACTGGTTCTCCTTCTTTCAAGCCCATATTGAATGTTGGGCTCTTGCTAGCTTCATTCCAAGTGGATTGCATCAATCCTTGCATTGCTTCCTTAATCTTCTTGGCTCTTGATCTTGTAATTGATCCATCTGGAACTTGCAAATGATCTTGAAAACTAGGCCCACCTTGGTTCCCATCAGTGGAGGTGCAGTGGTGCAGGTCGTGCACGATGGTGGTTGGCTACGGGTGCTGTGGGGGTGGCGGTGGTTCACGGTTGGGCAACTTGTGAAGGGAAGAGCCGTGCTCAGTTTTGGGTGCAGGAAAACAGAGCATTCTAGGGCGTTGGGGATGAAGACAGGTCGAGGTGCGACGCCTCAAGCGTAAACTCGCTCGCTATGCAGCAACTGGGTTCTTTAGTGACTGCAGATCTAGAGAGGAACAAGGAACTAGGGGAATGACGATGCGGCAGCAAAAGAAATCGAAAGGAGATAATCACATTTAGGGGTGTAAGTTTGGACCGAAAAACTAGTCTGAATCGGACCGGACCGGTTTGGCCGGTTTTTCGATTTTTCGGTCCGAAATCGGTTCTTTACTTGCACAAACCGGTTGAATCCGGTCCGGTTCCGGTTCCATAATTTTTGGGACCGAACCGAACCGGACCGAACCGATTAAAGAAAAAAATAAAAAAATAAAATTATATATATAAGTTTTATACAAAAATAATATTATACAAAATATTTTTTATATATAAGTTTTATATATAATATATAAAAAGAAAGAAAATCACTCAAATATTATTACTAAATTTTGATAAGTGCATAGGACATTAGTAGTTATACTTATATAGAATATAGTTATACTTATACTGATATAGTTATACTAAATCACTATAACTAATATTAATATATAACTAACACTAATAGTTTAGTATAGACTATAGTTATAGTAATACTAATATAGTAATACTAAATCCCTATAACTAATACTAATATATAACTAATACTAATATAGTACTTGGCTTTAGTAAAGCAGATTTTTTTTAGTAAAGTATATTTTTTTAATAAAAGTATAAAACATATATATTTTTTTTTATAAATAGATTTTTATTGACAAATTATCAAACTGACATTTAAAAAAAATTGAAAAATCGGACTGGACCAGACCGGAAACCAGTAAAACTGGAAGTACCGGTTTATGAGGGTAACTGGTACGTAATCGGTTTTGAAAAATACAAAACCGGTACATACCGGTTCAGTCCTAAATTTTGTCCAAAACCGGACCAAACCGGACCGGTTACACCCCTAATCACATTAACAATGCACTTAATTTGCTCCCCTTCCCATTCCCAATCTCTGTTTTTGGAACAGCTTCCAAGAGTTTTGAACAAGTAAATTTGATGGAAGATCTTAAATCATATTTCTTAAAGATAGATTCAAGGACTTAAGAAAGCAACAAAAATATTGATGGTAAAAATGGAGCCAGAGAATAGAAACTGAAGCAGTAATGATTCAAAGAAAAAAATCACAATATATTAAGTATTACTAAAAGAAAAACATTGAGTTTTTCCGCTTTGAGTTTTTTTGTTTTTTGTTTAATATCAGCTGACGTGGCATGATGCCATGTCAGCCGACTGCACAGCATCTACATGAGACGATTGTGCATAGAAGAGCTGTTGTTTTTAACGGTTATGAAAAAAGATAGCCGTTTGGTTTGTACGGATCGTTTTCTAGAATTTAAGACTAGGACCATTTATGGCACATGATGGGATCTGTAAAAACTACCAATGTTTGTGTAGCATTTTGAAAAAAAGTTGGCTACCTTTATTCTCATTAATTCTCTATTGCCGTTTTACGTCAATTTCTCTTTTCTATTCGGGTGTTTTTTCTTTTGGTACGGAATAGAGAAAAATTAGTAGAAAATAAAAGTGAGAACTAGATAATTTTGAGAGTAATTTTTTCATATAAAAGAGAGGTGTTTTTTTAATGGAGTTTTGGGCTCAATCACTTGTGCGGAGTTAGTTTGAGTTGTACGACGATCAGTTTACGTAGTTTGGCATAATGAGTTTACGTGGTTCGGCATAATGTCTACATCTACGAGTATTTGGAGAGGAGAAATCTACTATAATATTCTTGTTTACAATCTGTCATGATCCTTCATATCTCACTATACAATAGTGATGCTGAATATAATTTTGCTAGAGAAAATGCCTTCACTTAAACTTCCTGTCTCGAGGTTGAAGAAGAAGTCAAAGAGAAGAAAAATAACCGAAGAAGAAGATGAAAATCCCTCGGTAGTCGTCCGAACCCTCCTATTTATCTGATTTTCCTTTTCCATGTGCGCCCCTGCAGTGGTAAGGCCAAGCATTTGCGTGTCTGACTCTCCTTGACAGCTCCATGCTCCCTGACCCCCTGGCCGCCCCATGCTCCTCTGACAGCCCACTACACTCCCTGACCCTATGGCCCCTACCCCCTTGACACCATAGCCCTCTGCCACCCTTCACCTGTTGCATGTCCCCCCGCCCCTTGTTCCCCACTCATATTTTTTTGTCTCTTCTCCTAATGTGGCCTGGTGGCTGGGTCCTGTATTGGGCTTTATTATTTTTACCCATTCATATTACCTCAAAATTTTTAATGGCAAGTAAGGACCTTGAGAATCTTTAAAGGTAAAAATGTAGCCGACTTGGTCTGGCTGAATAAGTAGGAAAGTAAATTCCTGAGGCTTGTCCCCGTTCATTTGTTCCTCTGGCACAAACAGTAAATATTTTCGACCTCAGGTTTGAGATATGAGCTTGATTACGTAGGGTGCGGGTAAGCAGCTTGTGCGAGTCTAGGGCGTGTAGAGTGCGAGCGCGATACTCGACTAAGGTGGGAGGTGAACTCGACCATGTGCGGTGCAAGCAAGTTGCTCGGCTAAAACGAAAGGTGGAGTCGATCGCGTGCGATGCAAGCACGTAGCTCGGCTAAGGTAGGAGATGGACTCGACTGCGTACAGTGCTAGCACGGAGCTCGAATAAGGCGGGAGGTGGACTCGACCATGTTCGGTGCGAGCACGTAGTTCAAATCAGTCGGGAGATGGACTCGACCGCGTATAGTGCGAGTGCGAAGCTCGGATGAGGCGGGAGATGGACTCGACCACGTATGGTGCAAGTGTAGAGCTCGGATGTTTGATGTTATTTTTGTAAAGTGTATATTTGTTTAATGCCTTTATTTTGTTGTTAGTGCTGGACTTTGTGTGAAGTAATCCACGCAAAGTGGTCAGAGGGCCGTCGACCCCCTAGGTCCACTTTCAGTGGTTGCCGAGCCCGTTGACTCGTTCTCGAAGGTAACCTGCGCATGGCTGTTGTGGAGCTAGGAGGCTCGTTAACTCCGTTGGCTCGTTCCCGAAGGTAACCCATTGGTAGTGGTTATAGCTCGAGCGTGGCACTTGACCTGAGTTAAGGGACCTGTCTTCTTATGAGTATAGGGACTCGATTTTGTTGGAGGTTGGTGGCAAGTCTGGAGACTTGGAGCCTTACCCTGCAGTGAGTCAAGAGACCTGTCTTCTTGTGAGTGTAAGGACTCGGCTTAGCGAGTCAAGGACCAATCTTCTTGCGAATGGAAGAACTCAGCTTAATCGGATAGAGGGTCGGCAACAAGTCCTGGGACTTGGTCTTATCTCACAGCGAGTCAAGGAACCCGTCTTCTTGCCAGTGTAGATACTCGACTTTGTTGGAAGGAGGGTCGGCGACAAGTCCTGGAACTTGACCTTACCCTCAGCGAGCCAAGGGACCCGTCTTCTTGCGAGTGTAGGGGCTTGGTTTTGTTGGATGAGGGGTTGGCGGCAAGTCCTGGGACTTGGCCTTACCCCGCAGCGAGTCAAGAGATCCGTCTTCTTTTGAGTGTAGGGACTCGACTTTGTTGGATGGGGGCGCTCCCAAGCTGTGAGTCCTGTGCCGAGTAGATAGATCCTGAGTTGATCAACTACTTTTCCAAGTAGGACAATGATTTTTTCAAGCTATGTTTTTCTCACTTAGTAAGTCCTGTGCAGGAGAGGTGCCGAGTTGGTGGGTTGGAGATATCGAGTTGGTGTCAACTGTGCAGTGGGTTCCCGAGCTGGGGAGGAGGCTTCCGAGCAGGTGACATCCATGCAAAGAGATGAGAGTAATTTCTTATGGTTGCTCCAGAGTGTAGTTGTTCCCGAGCGGATAGTCCCCAGTAGAGGGGCTGCGATGGTGACTCTCGAGCATGTGGCTCTTGATCAGGTGGTTCCCGAGCAGGAGTCCCAAGCCGAGGGGTTGCAATGGTGGCTCCTGAGCAGGTGACATCCGAGCAGGTGGCTACTGAGCAAGTGGTTTTCGAGTAGAGTAATTTCTGATGGTGGCTCCTAAGTGTAATTGTTCTCGAGCGGATGAGTCCCTAGCTGAGGGGTTGCGATGGTGACTCCTGAGCAGGTGGCTCCTGAGTATAGTTGTTCCCGAGCTGATGAGTCTTGAGCCAAAGGGTTGTGATGGTGACTCCCAAGTAGGTGGCTCTCGAGCTGGTGACTCCTGAGCAGGTGGCTCCCTTGCATGAACTTGTTTCCTGAGCTTAATAAATCCTGGGCAGAGGAGTCTCGAGAAAAGTGGGCTGTGATGGTGGGCTGAAGAGGTTTGGTGCTGAGCAGGAAACTCCCGTGCTACATGAGGTGCTATCCTGAGTTGGTGGGATGCCGAGTAGGTTACTCCCGAGCACAGTGAGGGTCTGTCCTGAGCAGGGGTTTCCTGAGAAGTGGGGGTGTGTCTGCCATGAGCATCATCCCTCAGAAGCTTGGCGGTCAAGTGGTAACCGCCATCAAGTCCATGGAGCTCACAGTAGTGCCGTGAGCCTAAACGCACGTTGGTGCACCACATGGCCAACAGTCTTGGCCAGCCGACTGGCGACCCCCTTGGTGGTCCTCGGGGGCCCAACCACGCCACAAGGGGCTTGGGCTTCACGTCCCTTATAGCGTGCTAGGCTGCGCACGCAACTCCCCTAGCGAGGAGTTTAGTTAATCCCTCGCAGGGACGAGGGGTGGAAGTTGTGCACAGTGCCCTCCTGAGTACTATACACGTGGGGTATAGTGCTTGTGTGCTACTATGCACTTCCGCTAGTGTCTAGACAGTGTGCTTGTATGCGATAGAATGATTCGGGTGTAAAGGTGAGGAGTTTAGTAAGTCCCTCGCCTGGATGAGAAAGATTTTATCTTTCCTTGCCAAAAATCTTTCTTGCTTGCTACCTGCCCATTTTTCATAAATATAAAAGTTAAGAAAATTGAGAATACTCATTTGGGAGGGCGTTATTCGTTCGTGTAATGATTTATCCGGTGCGCCAAGAAATCATCATTATCCCACCTCTGATGAAAAAAAAGAAATAGTATCTCACAGATGGCGCCACTATTGATGCGGTAAAAATTGCTCAACAAGCTGGAAGAGAATAAAGATTCATTCATGGCCTACTGGGGTGACTTGGGCCTCGTTTAGTGTTGTTTGGAGTCCCCGGCAGTGTTTTGGTGTGGATGTACAGTGTTGATGCATACATCCTTGGCGGTGAATGAAAAATATAAGTGCAGAAAAATAAAAGAGATGAACACATGGACTTACGTGGTTCTGTATAATACCTACGTCCACGAGCGTTTGAGGAGGAGAAATTTACTATAATATTATTATTTATAGTCTGTCATAGTCCCTCGTATCTCACTGTACAATAGAGATGTTGAATATAACTTTACTGGAGAAAATGCCTTCACTTTAACTCCCTGTTTCGAGGTTGAAGGAGAAGTCGAAGAGAAAAGAAGAAGAACCAAAGAAGAAGATGAAGACCCCTCGATAGTCATCTGGACCCTCCTATTTATCTGATTTTCCTTTCCCACATGTGCCCCTGTAGTGGTAAGTCCAAGCGTTTGCGTGCTTGACCCTCCCTAGCAGCTCCATGCTCCCTGACCCTCTGGCAACCCCATGCTCCCTTGATAGCCCACTACACTCCCTGACCTTATGGCCCCTACCCTCTAACACCATGGCTCTATACCCCCTGCCACCCTTCACCTGCTGCACGTCCCCGCCCTTTGTCCCACACTCATATCTTTTTGTCTCTTCCCCTAATGTGGCCTGGTGGCGCGACCTTGTGTTGGGCTTTATTGTTTTTATCCCCTCACACTCTCTATTGCCATTTTACGTCAGATGTCTCCTTTTCATTCTGGTGTTTTTTCTTTTAGTACGAAATAGAGAAAAATCAGTAGAAAAAAAAAGTGCGAACTAGATAATTTTGAGAGTAAGGATATGTTTGGCAGCAAAGATGAGAAATCTCATCTCATCATTACATCTTTTTCAAATCTCCATACAAAATATAATAAAAAATTCAACTTTTTCAAATCCCAAAACAATAATAATATTAAAAAATAAAATTTTAAACTTTCATCTTAATATTATTCACAAAATTTTTAAAAATTCTCATCTTATCTCATCTACCAAGTATAACCTAATTGTTTCAGACAAAAGAGAGGTGTTCATTTGGTGGAATATTGGGCTCAATCACTTGTGTAGAATTGGTTTAAATTATACGACGATTAATTAAGTTATCGTATCTTGGAGGAGACAAATCAAGAGAAAGTCTGTTGTATCGATTCAATTGAAACTTTATATTTTGCATGACTTGAATCTCTTTAAAGAGAATAAAATTTCAGTACTTCAGTCTAAATTGATTTCGTTTAAGTTTGTTTTCAGGAAACTTCTCAACTCATCTCATCTAATCATTACAACTTTTTCAAATTTTCACACAATATAAAATAAACAATTCAACTATTTCAAATTTCAAAACAAAAATAATATTCTAATAATATTTTATTTTATTTTTTTATTTTAATCTCAACTTAAAACATAAAATAAATAAATTTTTATTTCATTATAATTTTTATTTTATTTTTGCGTATTTTCTAACACTTCCCAATGCCGTTGCTCGGATTTAGACATAGCCAGTGATGTTGTCGTCTCGAAGATGGTACTCCTTAGGCGGCCACGAGCCAGTGCTCGTAGTCGCACCCTCCTCCAGCAAGGTCGGAACCCGAGTCAACTCGGCCCACCGAGTTGGCAGAATTTTACAGATCGCCGTCGGAGCAGGATATCGAAGCTGAATTTGAAACGAAGGACAACGTTGAAGAAGAGAGAGGGGACAGACAGTAACGGCGGGGGAGAACGGCCGTTAGACTTATCGGTTTCCTCGTAATGCTGACATGCTGTGTAATAATAGTTTGGGGTTGGTGCGATGTCGATGCAGCTTAGACCATAGAGGTGACGTGGGAGGTAGTAGGTAACTCTAGACTCGAGAGTGATGTGAATGCCGATGAATAATCATAGACAGTAAACTGTCGGTTCCCTAAACGACAAATTACTCGACGTCGTAATCATGTAGGAGAACAGAAGATGTAGTAGGCCCGACAACAAAAATGACAGATTGATCGTACCCAATGCTGATCTAACAACTCACATGATGGACCCCGGCCACAGGTGTAAGTCTCTAATGAGAAGGGCATTTGCTGCTTCTTCTTCTTCTTTCGTCTCTTTTTTTTTTTTTTATATATATATATAATTTTTTTTGATATTTTTAAATATTTCATAATATTATTAAAAATATTTAATTAATCATTAAAATAAATCAATCAATCGGTAGTTTTTCCAAGTGGATTATAATCTTTTTTAGGATCTTGTGTACATATTTTAAAGGGCAGACCGTTAATCAAATTGACCATTTTATTATTTTTTAATGTATATTTTTTTATTATTTTAAAATATTTTTAAAAAATATAAAAATATATCAATACATTAATAATTAATTCTTTAACTATTAAATAAAGAAAAAAATTAAAATATATCTAGTGTTAAAATGAAGAGACATGTTGAGTGAATAAAATAACATTTTTTTATTTTAAAAAAACTAAAAAAAAAATCAAATTTTTCATAACGTGTGTCTAACGTTAATCCGATTCTTTTGGACAAGTAAATGCACCTGCAACTTTCTGGCTCGTTTGGGTTCTAGTGGCTGTGCTCGTCAAGCTGGGTCTCTTTCTCTGAGCTTGAGCTTCCGCATCCTTTGAAGGGACTGATTCGTATGGGTAAGTTAGACTTTCCATATATTAGACTTTCTGGTTAGGCTGTATACATTCTGTCCTACTCCTCCGTTGTTGATGGTTTCTTGTCTTACTCTGTTTTGTTAGCCATGTATACCTTCTGTTTGCTTGTATAGTCATGGTCTGTAACTTGGCTCTTTTGCTTGATGTCCTCTCGGTCTCCTCCACCTAAAAGTGAGGTTTTATAGTAAAGGACCCTGACGGGGATTTGAAGAAAAAAAAAATCCGATTCTTTTTCCTTTTCTTTTATCCCAAAAAAAAAAATAGTAATAAAGCTATCGAAGGCACAAGTACGGTTAACAGTTTAATTGAGTGGCGATGGTGTAATGCAATTAAAAAGTATCCAAAAAGCAAGACATAAAAGTATAGATCACACCAATAACATCTTTAACATAGAATAGCATCATTACAGTAGTAACAGTAAACTATGAAAATCCTTGTTTTACTTATTAAGGCGACTTGATAATAGTTAATAATTATAAGTAGGGCAGAATCACAGAGGGTAAACATGTTTTGGAAGCCTAGTGTCCACAATGGTAACAAGTGGGGTTTTCTTAGGAGTTGAGAGCCCAAAAATTTCCTCCATGTTCAGATCCTCTTTCTTCATATCCCCCGGCAATTTCCATGTGAATCCATGCAAGAGGTTAGCCAAACTTGATTGTATCACCTTGAGGCCAAGACTGTAACCGGGGCACATCCTTCTACCTGCCCCAAAAGGCAGTAGCTCAAAGTCATGACCTTTGACATCGATGTCCTTCCCAATGAACCTCTCAGGGCAAAACTCATCTGGGTTCTCCCACAATGTAGGATCTCTCCCAATGGTCCAGACGTTCACAAGCACTCGGGTCCCTTTGAGAATGTCATAGCCAGCAATCTTGCAGTCTTCCCGGGCGAGCCGAGGCACCAGCATTGGTGCCACAGGGTGCAGCCGCATCGTCTCCTTGACAATTGCATCAATGTATGGTAGATTTACAATGTCGTTCTCTTCAACCCATCTGTCTCTACCAATTACCCTATCTAGCTCTTCTGCAGCCTTGTTGAAAATCTCTGGCTTTCTTAGGAGCTCCGAGATTGCCCATTCTACAGTCACGGCCGAGCTCTCGGTTCCACCGGCTATCAAATCCTGTAGATTAATCAGCAAAAAAGGCATAAGTAGATGCTTAGAGAAGAAATCATTAATAAGTGTTCATCGCATCCACGAGTACTGGGATTAATCATTTTGTTATATGGACCATTCTATTTTTTTGAGTTTTTACCCATCTTTCATTTTCTGCAACACTAAATTATGGGTTCCCTTTGGAGAGCAGTTCGATGGCAACAAAGGAAAATGGATCGTGTCAACTCTCAGTATGGTCACTGATTCCGACTCAATAATTGAACCCAACAAAAACAGATGAGCCATCGCATTCGATCGATTTAGCGCGCATAATAACGTCATTTGTCAGAGAAGAAACTTGGAAGTTGTCAGGAGAACGCAGCAACTTGAAACGTACGGTGGATCCAACTTTGGACAAATACATTGATATATATTTAGATAGATTCCGAAACGGTAAATCAATCAAAAGTCGTCTTTAATATAATTAGGCTTCCTTCAACGATTGATATTAATGCCAATCGTTCAAGCTAATAATGCATGGTTAGTGGAGGTTACGGGAAAAGCTAAAGAGAAGTTTCAAGCTAGTGATAGGAACCAAAATAAGTTGAATCCTCTGTCAAGCAAGTTACCCCACATATGCTATTTCCAATTTTCCAGTTAGGCTCCAATTTAGGAATAGTCTTTAATGGTTACCACAACAGTAAAGGAGACTATATTTTCCGTTTTGAGAAGTTTTGTTTTAAAAAAATAAACTCATAAATTAATGTATTTTAATAGTCATCAAGATAGTAAATGATACTTCATTTCCTATGAGAGAAGTGCTAAGCAGAGTCACCAAAATACTTCATAAAAATAAATTTATAAATTGACTTGGTTTCAACTTTCACGTGGTGTAGAAAATAATTTTTATAATAAAAATAACTTTATAATTTCACTTATCACATCAATTTATAAGTTTATTTTTATAAAAAAAAATTTATAATTAGTATTTCTAATCCGTGAAAGTGTTCTAGGGAAATAAAAGTTCTTCATCCATGATATATATTTCTTATTATAAAATGCTAATATTGGAATAATGAAATTTATTATATTTTTACTGTTTGATTATATTTATATAAATGAGATGAGATAAAAATTAAATAAAATCTTATTGAAATATATTTTTTAATATTATTTTTATTTTAAAATTTAAAAAATTAAATTATTTATTATATTTAAATTTTAAAAAATTATAACGAGTTAGATATTCGAGGTGGTCTGTGTTGAATGATAAAGATAAGGTCAGTTAGCAATACTATAATACCTGGGTAAATGCCTTCACACCATGTCTCTCAAGCTTAACATCAAGCGTAGGATCCTCAGCAATCTGCAACAGAACATCCACCATGTCCTTTGCTTCGTGATCCTTCACTTCGTTTTTCCTTTGAATATGTTCGTCCAACACATGCTCCAAGAATCTATCAAACTTCTTGCTCAATGCTTTCATTCTCTTAACATACCCCTGCAAATCCAAGAAATCGATCCAAGGTATAGAATCCCCAATATTCAACACCCCACTAAGCAAGAACAACTCGTCCAACATCTTCTTGAACTCTTCTGGGGACACAATCGAATTCTCGGACTCATCCGTGTACTTCTTTCCCAACACCATTCGACTTATAACGTTGAGACTGACAGTAGAAAGATGGTCTTTCAAGGTGATCGGCTGGTTGTTGGACTTATACAAGTTTCTTAGCAAGGCACTCATCTCCTCCTTGCGAATGTACTCGTAGGAATCGAGGCGTCTCGCGCTGAAAAGCTCCATTAGGCACATTTTACGAGCCTGACGCCAGTATGGGCCATAAGGGGACCATGTGATGTCCGAGTAGTTGTAGGTGGTGTATTTGCCTGCGGCGGTCTTAGGTCGGGATGCAAAGGTGACATCGTAGGTTTTGAGAAAGGCCTTAGCAATCTCGACAGAGGAACCTACAACAACGGGGAATGACCCGAAACGGAGCTGCATGATGGGCCCATATTTTTGAGAGAGTGCATGGATGGATTGGTGGGGGAGTGAGCCTATGAGGTTGAGGTTTCCGATGATGGGCCATGATTTTGGACCTGGAGGCAAGTCTACTTGGCGGCGGCGGCGGCGAAGGTATTTGGAGAGCGAGAAGAGAGCTAAGGTTGCAAGCCATACGGCTGCATAGGTTGCCCAAGAGGCAAGTTCCATAGCTAGTGACAATATGGTGAGTGGGCTTTTGTGGGGGGTGGTGTGGCAGTGATGAAAGTGTAGTGAATGAGGAGGAGAGGCATTTATAGCCCGAGGAAGCAATGTCAAAGTCTTTCTTTACTTCGATCTACTTCAAAAGATGAAAAAAATAATCTTTTCTTTAGTTCATTTTGGTGTATAAGTGACAAAAGTCTTGCTTTTCTTTATTAAAATAATGGATACTATCTGGTTGGCGTCGTTCCTGGATGTTTCTGTGAAATCTCAATGATCTTGTGTTAGTGGGGGAGTGGTCGGGTGTTGTGGGCAGCAGGGGTCAGAGCGGACCCGTTATACCTTTCTTCCTCATCCTTGATTCTCGGAATAAGATATAGCCACAATGAATTTTGATATCCTAAATACATATTAATTAGCTGAGTAATTAAGAACTTATATTTATTTACCACACGTTTTTTTCTTTACATCGTAAACCTTCAAAGTTTTTAATTAATTGCATACCACCTAATTTTTTTTTTTATATTTCTTTCGGCAAGATTATCAGATGTTTTTATTTGGTACCTTAATTAATAAAAAAAAAAAAAATCCAATTTACAGTCTTAACAAGGGTGAGAGTTCTTTTCTTTTCTTTTCTTTATTAGACTAGAAAGTTGAGAAAAATATAAAAAGTGAATAAAATTTAGATTTTTTCACAAAAAGCTTAGGAGGAGTACTCAATAAGGAAGTATTTTATTTACATACTAATATATAAGTACAACATTATTATATCTACTTCTGTGCATCTGCTTCGTGGGTGAGTGGAAATGCAGCGTTCTTGACCATTGACTATCCTTTAGGAAAAGATATTAGGTTCAAACGTCACCACTCTTCACTTTCCTAGAAAATTTCTAACACGTCGGAGTTAGAAAGAATTCCAACCTAATCAATTGACTTAGGTCAATGTATAAAGCTGGTCCGCCCAAACGCGTGTATATATGCATCAACTAACAGCTAGGCATCAATTATTTCTTGAAGAAATTAAAAAAAAAAAAAAAAAAAAACGACAAATCGTTGCCTCAAGTGGTTAGCATTTTGGTCTAAGAGGGAACAAATGATCATGACCAGACTCATGTTAACTATATGTATGTGGCAAGTACAATGAAATTAAAATACTTTTGTTAATTACCAACTGATCCTCTCAATGATACTAATTGGTTACCATTTGTTGGTCAGGGTGTAACTACTTCAATGTGATGACTCATCAACATCCTAATCTCTTTTGCTCAAATGTATTTATAATATTTAATGCTCCTTTCTTTGATTTCTTAAGTGCTATAGTCAAAAAGATATTTCATAAAAATAAATTTATAAACTGACATAACTTTATATAATATATTAAATCTACTTTATAATAAAAATAATTTTATAATTTAACATATCATGTCAAGTCACGTTAATTTATAGAATCTTTTTATAACTCAAACATTTCTGTTTCTTTAGTAGAATAGTTAGTTTAGAGTATGTATGGGTACGTACGTGTACCACTTCTCCAATTTTAAAATAATTACTCCGAACTTGTCTCACTTTTTGCTGAGTTTGCTCCATTATTTGGGTCATCATGAAGTGCCATATTAATTTTCTAGAGGAGCAATTATAGGAGCGCATGCAGTTGCAACTTGCCAGAACAAAAGTGATATTAGTATCATATTACATGAAGAAAATCTTTCTTTAATTTGGTTGTAAATGGAAAGTAAAAGACCATATGGCCCAATATGTCGTACGTGCGTGCTTTTAAAATGAAAGAAGACAAAATGGGGATTAGTAAGAATTAAGAAATGATCTTGTGACCCAACAACCACTTCGGCTTAAACATCATGAACCATTTTTTTTATTTTTTCAACAACCAATATAGTCAGTTACTTTACTACAACCACCTTAAGATAATCCCCCACTAAGCTATGTTCCCATCTTGATCCACTTATTGATCATGTAAACAAGCTGACGGGATCTCTGCTGACTTCATATTCTCAGCTCCAGAGAGAGAGAAAACAAAAACTTTTTTTTTTTTTTATAAGAGAAAAGAAAAACTTGATCATTATTGGTATCTCGCTCTTCACGTGAATATATATAATTTATAATGAAAATGATATATATACAACATTTTTCACAATCTTTTATACAATTATATTTTAAATGAGTGGTATTTTTATAAAATAATTTATAAAAATAATATCACTTTATATAAATATTTTCATTTTAAAATATAGTTGTATAAAAGGTTATATATGTATCATTACTCTATATATAATATGGGTTAAAATATTGTATCATATTATAAAAGAACTAATAATTTTCGCATTATATTTTGTGGGTCGTATTAAAAAAAGATTTATTACAGATATTCGCAAGCACCAGACAAAAACGTTAATAAAAAATTAGTTTGATCTGCTCGCAAATATTGTATGCTAAGACCAAGTGGGAAAGCCCTATAATCTTTTCAAATCGTAATTGTGAAATCAAATTATATAAGCTGCTACCTAATCCTCAACTTGCGCTTAC
This sequence comes from Cyclocarya paliurus, assembly GCA_029856935.1. Classification (NCBI taxonomy): domain Eukaryota; kingdom Viridiplantae; phylum Streptophyta; class Magnoliopsida; order Fagales; family Juglandaceae; genus Cyclocarya; species Cyclocarya paliurus. The sequence continues at coordinate 932,263 of JARVXP010000352.1, forward strand.
TATTTTGGCATTCAAACATGGGCTATTTTGAATCTTGACCATTATTGTACGTAGCTTCTTGACATGTTCAACGCCAGTGCTAAGCAAGTGCTGATCAAGAAGCGGAGAAGAGATCGGACCAGGCATGCATCATGTGATGATCATGAGGCAGAAGGGGGGCCCTTCCCGGCGTACAGTAACGCCAACCGTCTCATGAGAAGGTGAGTACTGTTTGCACCAGAATTCCCCCAATATAGTCAAGAGTTGCAAGATCATAAAGATCCTCAACATGATATGAATTTTTTTTTTTTTTTCTATTTGTGGTGTGTATAATCTTCAACGAAATAAGTGCAGTTTGGAGAATAAGTTGAGTTGATATTAGTTATAAAAGTTAAAAATTGAATAAAATATTATTTTTTTAATATTATTATTATTATAAAAATTAAAAAAATTAAATTATTTATTATATTTTATGTAAAAATTTAAAAAAGTTATAATAATGAGATGAAATGAAATGAAACACTTTCACTATTTGGATACAGAGGTGAGATGAAACTATCACACCTCAATTCATTTCATTTTATCTTATCTAATTTCAACTAATAATATCATTACTATTCGCAAATCATGTCATCTCAAGTTATCTTATCTCATTTTGCTATACAATCTCACTAAGTCTCGTTTATTTTCACAGATGAGATGAGTTAAGATTAAAATTTAAAAATTAAATAAAATATTATTTTAATATTATTTTTATTATAGAATTTGAAAAAATTAAATTATTTATTTTATTTTTATTAAAATTTTAAAAAATTATAATAATTAAATAAAATAAGATAAAATAAATTTAAAAATTTCTTAAAAACAAACGACGCATTAAGAATTCAGTGCACGTGATTCTTGCCAGCTTTTTAGCCACGAGCTTTCTTTGACATACTGAAAGCAACTTTTTTTGTTTGGTGGGGTAAGAGTATGACTGTACGAGGCACGAGAATTATTGGTTTGGTGTAAGGGCGTGAAAACCATGGGTTTCAAAATGATGCTCATTTCAGCTTTGTTCGCCCGGCATCTGCTGTTCTTGAACCACCCTTGAGAGAGCCAGCTTTGGATTCAAGATATTCTTATCCCCCTTATCCTATCTTATTTCATTTTATTATTATAAATTTTTTAAAATTTTTTATATAAAATATAAAAAATAATTTAATTTTTTTAATTTTAAAATAATAATAATATTAAAAAATAATATTTTATTTAACTTTTTAATTTTTATTTAAAATCATCTAAATCTCTACTCACACTCCGTACTCCTGAAAAATTGTTTGCGAAAGGGAATGAAAAAGGGTCTGCAAAACAATAATACTGCTCGTTTGTCGGGCCATCTTGCGGTACTAGCCCGTCATGCAAAACAATAATGTCGTTTATCTATGGCAGCCCTTGTAAATCATAAAAGAATAAAATATGAATATGGTCATTCAGGAATAAATAAAATCTCACTTTAAAAAAAAATGTTAAATATGAGTAGAAAAAAAATCTTTTGACCTATGTCTTTTTTTGCCGTATCGATAGTGTTCACATATTTTTATTTAAAGTAATGTTAGAGAGAAGTTACTATTATGAGTGCATACTTTACACTCACTATGTAGTTTCTTCTTCTCCTCTCATTTTTTCTGACTTTAAAAAATAGACGATCTGGATGAAACCATATGGTGTGTGCAAAATGGATGTTACAAATAGTGACTTCTATCAATATTTTTCCTTTTATTTATTAGCTAAGTTAGGGACCCTCTAACAGATTTAGACTTGAATTATTCCTCCCATCAAAAAATAAGAATTATTAGAAATAAAATTCTTAACACCCAAACTTAATTGAATTAAACTTCTTATGAAACTATAACATATAGGTCATTCTAAATAGCATTCTAACAAATCAAGCTCTTATCAAAGATCCCATATGGACAATTAGATTTATAAAAGATGCACGAGTGTTAATAAGATCCAATATCCCGGTTGATCCGAAATGTTGCCTCCTAGTTGAAATTAATTAGTGTTAGGAAAAAGACGCCCAAGTGGTAGGCAAAATTCTTCTCTCTCCTTTATGTTTGAGGAAAGAGAGGTAGCTCTATACCCCAGACAGATTCTAACGGTTTGTGACTGAGTGGGGTGTACGGTGGCATAAGGTAGTGGAAGGTGGTCTTTTTGACAGTGTAGGGTGGCAGAAAGTTCTGAGAAAAAGAACCTGCGTCAGCTCTTGGTGGCTGAGGGAGGTTTTAGTGGTGCATACGTGAGAAAGGTGAAGCGGGGTGACAGAGTATAGAGACGATGGAAAACTTAGAGGAACAATGGGATAAGCTTAGGCTAACCGATGAAGAAAAAAGAGATGTTGAGCTAGATGAAGATTTACTAGAAGAAATAAGAAACAAAGAAGAGCGTAGTCTAGTTGGAAAGCTGTGGATGGAGAGAAGGATAAGTGCTGGTGTTTTGGAATCCACGTTGGCTAAAGTGTGGAAAATCAGCAGGGCAGCGAAGTTTCTGGAGGTAGGCAAGAATGTATTTGTCATCACTTTTGCAAACTTAGCAGATAAACACAGAGTGTGGAAAGGGAAGCCATGGCTGTTCGATAACCAGTTAATGGTACTCAAGATGTTTGATGGATTCACGCCTCCAACGAAGATAAGTTTTGATCGTGAAGAGCTGTGGGTGCATATGTACAATCTGCCTTTAGCTGTCATGACCAAACAGAGAGGAGAAAAGCTGGGGAACACAATGGGGATGGTGAAGGACATAGATGTGAAGGAAGATGGAAGTGGCTGGGGCAAATACCTACGGGTCCTTATAGAAATGGATCTTAACAAGCCTCTTGCGAGGGGAAGAACCATCTCAGCTCAGGGCAACAGGATGTGGATACCATTCAGGTATGAAAAACTACCATTCCTTTGTTTCTCATGTGGTAGAATCATACACGCTCTAAAGGGATGCAGTGAGAAAAAAGATACGAAGGGAGAGAGTCAGAATAAGGAGGAACAGTTTGGGTCTTGGCTGAGAGTAACCCCAGTTGGAAGGAGGCAACACAGTTATGAATATGGTGGAGTCAATAGAAGTATGGGGGCGTGGAGGGTGGAGGAAGAGGTAGAAGTGGTGTCGAGTTCTAATGGAAGGTTTGGGGATATGAGAGGGGAAAAGAGGATGATGCAGGTGAAGGGTAATGCCACAGAAGGGGTTGAAAAGAATGTGAGTGAAGGTACAGAGAAGGCAAGGGACGATAGTGGTCAAAAGTCCAGTAATGGGGATGTGAGGTCTGAGGAGGTTGTAATGGAGACACAAGGTACTGAGATAGGGTAAAAAAAAATCATGAGAGAGGAGGAGATTGTGGAAGAGACTCAGACTAAGGAGACTGCAGCTATAGAGAAGGTGAGGGGGAAGGAGGAAGAAGTATTGAAGGTTATGTTCACAAAAAAGAAAAATTGGAAAAGGAAGGCTAGGGATGTGGGTATCAAGAGTGATAGATTGAGCTTTGCTCTAGCAACTAAAAGACCTTGTGAAGGAGAGCCGTGTGGTTTAGAGGAGGACAAGGGGAATAAGAAGCAAAAACTTGTAATGGAAGGGGCGGGAGAGTCACAAGATGGATTGGCGGAGGCTGTTAAACAGCCCCGCCAAGCATTATGAAAATCCTAAGCTGGAACTGCCGAGGGCTTGGCAACCCTCGGACAGTTCAAGACCTCTGCTGTTTGGTGGAGGAAAAGTTGCCAAGTGTAGTATTTGTGATGGAAACAAGATTGAGAACTAATAGGTTGGATGGAATAAGAAGAAGGTTGAGAATGGCAGGCTGCTTTGGGGTGGAACTGAATGGTAGAGGAGGTGGTTTAGTGTTGTTTTGGAAAGAAGAGGGAATAGTGGAATTATTAAACTTCACACAGAGACATATAAGCGCGTGGGTTTGTGAAAATGAGGGTGAGGAAAAATGGCTTTTTACAGGATTTTATGGGCAGCCCGAGACTAGTAAGAGGCATGAGGCCTGAGATTTGTTAACTTCCTTCAAACCAGTTTGTAATAAGGGATGGTGTGTAACTGGTGACTTTAACGAAATTCTAACTAATGATGAGAAAGAAGGGGGAAGACCCAGAGGAAATAACTTAATGAACAACTTCAGACATGCTTTGGAGGATGGAGGGTTAACTGATTTAGGATGGAAAGGTGACAAATTTACTTGGAGTAATAGACATGAGGATAACACTTTTACAAAAGAAAGATTGGATAGGGTGGTGGCTAATAAAGATTGGATCGAGGCTCATAAAGAGATTTCTGTGGAGACTCTAGTTGCAAGAAGCTCAGACCATAGACCTGTCCTTCTAAGCTTTGCAAAAACAGAGGGGAATGAGACTTTTGGTGGCAGAATCTTCAGATATGAGGCTTGGTGGGCTACTGAACCAGGTTGTGAAAAAGTGGTGAGGAAGGGCTGGAAGGAAGCAGTCTTTGGAAGAGAACCTTTTGATAAACTGAAGAGATCAATAGAGGGGTGTATAGGATCTCTAAATAGATGGAGCAGAGGTTTATGGAGAAATAAAGTGAAAGAGCTCAACGATAAAACTGAGGCTTTAAAGATTCTGCAGGTGGATGAAGGGAGTCACAATATTTCTGAGATCAGAATATTACAAAAAGAGCTTGAAGGCTTGCTTGAACAGGAGGACTTGAGGTGGAGGCAAAGGGCTAAAAGGCATTGGTACAAACATGGAGATAGAAATACAAAATTTTTTCATGCTTGTGCCAATGAGAGGAGAAGAAAAAACAGGATAGATCAGATCTATACTGAGTAAGGAAGTAAGCTAACTGGCAGGAAGAATATTGAAGAAGTTTTTCACGGCTACTTTGAGAAGCTGTTCTCTTCATCAGAGCCATCTCAAGAGGTGTTAAACAAGTGTCTCATGACAATGAAGCCAAGAGTGACTGAGGTGATGAATGATGGTTTATCAAAAGAATTTTGTAGAGCTGAAATCGAAGTGGCAATCAAACAAATGGCCCTCTAAAATCCCCTGGACCAGATGGTTTAGGGGCATGTTTCTATCAGAACCATTGGAACATTGTGGGTGAAAGGGTGTGTGAAGCAGCTTTGAAGTTTTTAAATGGAGGAAGAATGGATGATATGACCAACTACACCTACATAGCCCTCATTCCCAAGGTTAAACATCCAGCTAAGGTTAGTGATTACAGACCTATCAGTCTTTGTAATGTTGTTTACAAAATTGTTTCTAAAGCCTTGGCAAATAGACTTAAGAAAGTGCTAGAAGAGGTTATTTCCCCGACACAGAGTGCTTTTATCTCGGGAAGGCTGATTGTTGATAATATTATGGTGGCCTATGAGGCCCTTCACACCATGAAGACTAGACTAAAAGGCAAGGTGGGGTCAATGGCTATTAAACTAGACATGTCCAAAACTTATGACAGGATTGAATGGTGTTATCTAGAGGCAGTTATGAGACAGCTTGGTTTTTGTGAAAAATGGATAAGTCTTATTATGGAGTGTGTGTCGACAGTGAGCTATTCAGTTCTTATTAATGGCAAGCCAGGAAGGAGAATTGTTCCAAAGAGAGGTTTGAGACAAGGGGATCCCATTTTCCCTTATCTGTTCTTGATATGTGCAGAAGGATTAAGTTCTTTACTTAATTTTTCTGATGACAGTGGTCTTACTAGAGGTGTGAGTATGGTCAGAGGAGGAACAAGGATAAATCATCTGCGGTTTGCAGATGATTGTGTCTTATTTGGTAGGGCAAAATATGAGGAATGGCAGAAAATCATGGAATTGCTCAAGGTATATGAGAGGGCCTCGGGTCAGTTTCTGAATAAGGATAAAACTGATGTTTTCTTTAGCTCTAATACAAGGGCTGAGGATAGGGATTTAATCTTGAAGGAAGGGGGATCTGTGGTCTGTGGATGCTATGAAAAGTACCTTGGCCTACCCTCTATGGTTGGTAGATCCAAATATAACTCTTTTAAGGGTATAAAAGATAGAATTTGGCAGAAAATCAATTGCTGGAGGAACAAGTATCTGTCACCTGCTGGAAGAGAAATGTTGATTAAGGCTGTGTTACAAGCAGTTCCTACCTACACGATGAGTGTTTTTAAATTGCCTAAGAACCTGTGTAAAGAGATCAATGGCATGTTATCTAGGTTCTGGTGGGGCAATTCAGAAGGTGAGAGGAAGATTCAATGGCAGAGTTGGGAAAATATGGGGATCCAGAAATCAAAAGAAGGTATGGGTTTTCGGGATATTGAATGTTTTAATACAGCCCTTTTGGCCAAACAAGCTTGGAGGTTTATACAATTCCCTAATTCTTTAGCAGCTACCATATATAGAGAGAAGTACTTCAAAGCTAAACGCTTGCTAAATGCCAGCTTGGGCAATCATCTTTCTCTAACTTGGAGGAGTATTTGGGATTCATTGAATTTGCTTAAGGAGGGGCTGAGATGGAGAGTGGGAAATGGGAAGAGTATTAAGGTGTGGGGAGACAAGTGGCTTAATTCACCATCATCCTTTAGTGTGCAATCACCTGTGAAGATTCTTGACAACAATGCAAGGGTATGCGATTTATTGAACTGTGATAGGACAGGGTGGAATGAGGACCTGGTGAGGGAAGTCTTTAAAAAGGAGGAAGCTGATAGGATTTGCAGCATTGCTTTGAGTAAGCTGGGCTCAGATGACAGGTTGATTTGGTGGCCATCCAATAAGGGTTCATTTACTGTGAGGAGTGCTTATTATGTGGAGCAAGGAAGGAAAAGATCCCTAAAGGGAGAAACTTCAAGAGAGAGTGAAGAGGACAAGACGTGAAAGAGCTTGTGGGTATTGAAGATACCAGGAGGAACCAAAGCTTTTCTGTGGAAACTAGGAAATGATATTCTTGCCACAAGAAAGAATCTGTGGAAAAAAAAATTGGTGGATATTTCTTCTTGTCCAGTCTGTGGCCAAGAAGAAGAGACAGCTATGCATGTGGTATGGCAATGTCCAGCAGCACGGGATGTATGGGCTGTGTCCTTTAGAGCTGCTCAGAAATGGTCCAGTGCAAAAGATCACTTTCTTCTGTTATGGGTCAAATTCAGGGACAGATTTACTGAGGAGGAGTTAGAACTTGCTGCAGTCTTAATGCGCATGTTGTGGTTAAGAAGGAACTCCTTCATTTTTGAAGATAGATTCAAGGATCCTGAGAGCTTGGTTAGAGCAGCCAAGGCAACTTTGGAGGATTTTCGTGAAGCTCAAGGATCTGTTAAGGGTCATGAAGGTTCAGTGACAGCTGAGGCAAGAGGAGGTGAAAGAGCCAGAAAGGGATGGATAAAACCAGCTCAAGGAGTTATTAAGGCAAATTGGGATGCTGCTCTCAGTAAACACAGCTTGGGACTAGGCATTGTATTAAGAGATGATAAAGGTGATATTATGGCTTGTGCTAGCTATGATAAAAACCCAGTTCAAGATCCTATGGAGGTAGAAACTATGGCTCTATGGTCTGCAGTGGAGTTGTGCAATTCACTGGGGTTCAATAGAGTTATATTAGAAGGAGATGCTGAAAAGGTGGTGAAAGCAGTCTATAGTGAGGAGGAGAATCTGTCGTCTATTGGCCACATAATAGAAGATGTCAAGATAGTTTTAAAGACAAGAAGAGCATGGAGTGTACAGCATACCCGAAGAGATGGGAACGAGGTGGCACACTTGTTAGCCAAGAATTCTTTCAAGTTTGATCAAGACAAGATATGGATGGAGAAATGTCCAGAATTTATAGTTTTACAAGTTTTTAAAGATGCAAACTGTATTGACTCAAGTTTTGTTATTTGATATATAAGAGATTCTGTTTCAAAAAAAAAATATCCCGGTTGCATCCCGGCTGATGATTCACTTCAGGTGTCAAATAGGATTAAATCCAAAACCTAGCAAAGCTGCAAGAGCTTTATATCCTATTTGGTACAAACCGTTATTCTGTATTTTCCTGCCATTTATATATAATTGATATTGCTCCAAAATATATATATATATATATGAGTCTAATTTGGGGCAAAGGTCCGTCCTACGCAAAATCATATCATTATTAGGCCATCAATTAACCGATCAACGTCGACCGAACTTCGTGCCCCCAGCGGTGTTGGCTTCTCGGTCTGACTGGCCCTTGTCTTCGGCTCTCTGCCACACAAAAGCTTCGTGCGAATACTTGTCTAATGATGGACCAAAATAATGCAAAAGCCTAAAACAACAAACTTTGAACTTTCCAATCGCTAATGGCAACTTTATTTATATATATAATCAAACTTAGGCTAATGAGCTTTATAGCATACAAAATCTCTAAGTTAACAAAGGGCGCATGAGATTCTGCATGGAAATTATTGAGAACGAGCATGTGCACCCCAAAAATTTTTGAGACTACATATATATATATATATATATATATATATTTACCTATGCTGATGGTAAGTGACCAAACTAGCTACCCAGTTCCCTTCATATCGACACACTATTTGGAACACCTCTACATGTTACACCGGGCCCCGAGCTAGGTGCAAGTAGCTCGTAGGGTAACACCCCGGCTCCACACCGATTCCTAAGGCTAGTGTCATGGTTCCTCTTCTCAATCTCCTTTTCTATCCGCTGGATCTCCGCTGAGAACTGGTAAAATGCCTCGACAACTTCGGCATCACCGGTCCAAGTTGAGGGCTGCTGTCTCTCCCCTAGGTATTCCTCATCAGGGGAGTGGGTTGAGAGCGTATCAACAACCGCCATGAATTTTGTTGTTTGTAGCACACTAGGCAATGCAGAGAGGAAATATTTTTGTGGGTCAGCTAGGAAACTAGCATACTCGGGGTCATTTTCTTCAGGTATTAATCTTCGCATCAAGGGTGGACGGTTTGGTACATATCCACCATATGGGTACTGCCCAAAATTAAGAGCAGCATGTTGTGCTGATGCTAGCCAGATAAGGGTTGTGAGGATTGAGACCAGATCATCAGCGTTGGCCAATGTGGGCCACCAGCTTTTGTGACGAAGATCGCCATGGCCCACATTGACAGACTCGGAGTACCAAGCTTGGAGCTCACTGTCATTGCAAATTAGGCTCGATTCTGGATAGTAGTAGTTCACATAGGTACGGACCCAGTTCTCAGTTGCAGACCAGATAAGGAGCCCATCAGCGGCATATGGATAATCTTCAAGTAGGAGCTTTAGACCATGCGGCTGCGTCGGATCAGGCACTGCCATACCCCTATATAATGAATGGAAGATTCCCCATAAGATTCATACACCAAATTAAGCACATACATATACAGTTTTCCAAAAATCAGTCATCCATGCATACCTGCGGATGAGATCGGCAGGAAGGTTTTCCATGTCAAAGCGCCAAAAGCTTTTATATGCTGCAGCACTAATCTCCATGGAATAGCGACCAGGAGTGAAGCAAGACTCAATAACACCATCCGCATTGATTAGACTTTGGCGGGCTAAGCCATTTACCTCCATTGTATATCGCATGTGCGGGTCTAAGAGCTTGAATATGGGGTGCATAGCACTCATTTGCCGATGTGCAGCCAATATAAAGGGTTCCAGGGCCGCGTGGGTACGTAACCTATAAAATTCCCACCATTGCATTGGTGAGTTACTCAAATATATCTATATTTATAATGACGAAGACCCAAAATTATTACTAGACATAAGTTTTCCATGCGTAGTCTTAAAAACTCGTGCATGCTTACCAGTGGTTAACGAGTTGGTGCACACCCGCATCGTTGGAGCACACGTGAGCCTTGGCAAGCTGCCACGTCCAATTGGAGGTAGCATCGACTGGAGGTGTAACTACACGCTTTGATCGAGAACTTGGTCCCGATGGTGGATGGCTAAGTTCAATGGCAATGGGCTTGAGAGTGCCGAGAGGGGTCAAAAAATATACGGTACGAGTTGCATAAGCTTTTCGTCCGTCTAACGCATTTATCCGATCTAGAAATGGAAGGTAAGCATCATGATAATCCAATACAAACAGCTTATTTCCCTCCAACGCCTGTGAAAGAAGGGGAAGGGGGGGGAGGAAACCAATTCACAGTTAGCAGTTGGACGCAGAAGTTACAGTTAGCTAGACTCACTCACGACCATGCATATATTACAGCAAACGAATAATATTGCGGCATCAGGTGCACCAATAAATAACAACAATGACGTTACCTGTTGTACGGTCATGCCATTAAGGTAGCCCAGAATATGTTCTTCTTTGAGTGCAGATTCCAGGGGACCGTAGATTTCAGGATCAAGCTTGCTCACAGGAGGGAACACCTTAAGCCTCTCGATGCTGACTGGATTAACCCCCGCAATTGCTTGGCGACCAAATTCATCGTCTCTCAACCATGCGAACTTGTCCTCTGCACAATGGAAACCAACTTTTAGTTCCTAAACACAACAATGGCTCCTTTGATTATCTCATTTCGGCTTAATATTATTTCCAGCATGCGAAATTTACACAATAAAAAGGTTCAAATGGACAACCTATACAGAAAATTCGAAGGTAATACTCACTGGAAATTATCTTGGGCGTCTCGTATTTAATAATTCCCCTGTTTGATTCTTGGATATGGCTGACCACCTTTGGCAATGGGAGCTTCTTTAGGAGTTCATCTTGCAACCCTAGTTTAAGGAGGACACCTTCACTGTAGAGGTTGTCAATTTCCGAAAATCCTTTGAACTCGTGGTTATTAGACGAAATGCTAGCTTTCAAGGATGGTATTAAGTTGTGAAGCACCGCTTTAAGCCTCCCAGCAGAAAAAGTGTCTTGCTTTGACTCCTCAAACTGTTCATCTCTGGGCACGTACGTTGGTAATGGCTTCTCAACCCTGCTTTCTGCATGCATATCTGTGGCATATACAACACAAACTATTTTAGACCATAAAGTATATTTTTCATGAACATGTTTAGCCTACGTTGTATCTGCTAAACCTAAGACAGAAAAGGAAGAAATAGATAGACCGAGGACACTAACCAGTGTCACTAGGAAGGCGGCCGGTCCGACACCTTCTAGGAAATGGAATTTTTTCACCCCCAAGTGTTGGTCGTGCAAACTCAATTCCTCTGTCTGGATTTCCCAAATCATTGTACAAGTCGAAGTCGTAGATCCTGTCAGATAATTTTCTGACTCCTTTGCCATCACCCCTTGTGTCCTTGAGTTCTTTTTCCCTTAACGATCTAAGTCCGGCAGGCGTTTCGCTCGGCAGGTATGGCTGCTCAAACAAACATGATGACAAAATTGAGTTAACTCTGAACCGAAAACAAAGAATTACAAAAAAAAAAAAACGGTGGGGTCTCATTTGTACAAGTTATTTAAAAACGAATGTTACACTTCTATCATTTACGAGTGCATATTTTTGCCACAGAACAAACAAATTTACTGCTTTCATGGTGGTTGGCAGGCTCAAATTCTGGGCCCAAAAACCATTCCAGAATTGACCGAGTAAAGACACGAACAGACTGAATTCATATGAATTTTGATTTGGTCCACCTAGTAGATAAGATCTTTTTCTCTTCGTCGGTATTATTATTTAACCAATAAAGGTCCACATCAATGCCAGCAATACTTCAGAAAATGGGGCCAAAAAAAGCAGGTAGAAATGGAGCTTTCTTTTAGTCGGATCATGATGGTAATTGAAAATTCAGTACCACCGGCATTCTGTGGATTCTTAAACTTCTTAGTCCTCGCAAACATTCAAAAGCTAAACTACATGGTTTGACCTTTGAGTTTTAAACACCTGAGTGGCATTGTCAAGAGATCATTTTTCTTTTTTTGTGGTAAGGAGAGAATCTGAGAATTATTAATTAAAGAAATAATACGAAAATAAAAAGAATTTTACTTGATTGGAGAAGAATATCCTCTTTCCAGGATGATCTTTCCTGGATTGGACCCATGAATTGCAGAAGAAGTGGAGCGGATCGCCAGCAAATCCTTCAACGGTGATTGTCTCCAAGAAGAACTCTTTTTGGTGGTTGTTGGTCACTAAGATCGCTCCAGGCACTCCAAAATTAGAGTTTAGCATAAATTCAGCTGTGTAATTTACTCGCTCAGCTTTGACATTTGATTTCTTTGACCAGTCCTTTAGGATAGCTTCATTGCTTTTCTTTGGAGCCTTGGTTTCTTCAACGCACAAACAAAAACAAAAACAATTTAGTAAAGATCTCGTTCATAAAAACATAAACCCAGATAAAAGAGCAAAGTTTTTAAGTCACTAAATGTTTAATTGAACGATGTTCGAAATCGGTATCGTTCTATAATTAACTGAAGTTTGAGGTAGATTCTTTATACCAAGATCCCAAACAAAAAGGAAATTACCCAGAAGAATAAGCCATAAAAGCAACAAAAAAATTAGTGGTCATCATGTTTGATCAAGAAATCTACCTGCGCTAAAAATTTTCCGACACACCCAGAAGGAGGGAAAACAAGGCTTACTTGGGTCTATTTCAGTGCTGACAAGTTGGAGAACAACATTCATCCCGATCTTGTCAGTTATGGCATCCAAATGCTTCACAAGCTTGTCCTTCAAGTCTTCCTTGTTCTTATTCCTCACGGTCACCACGGCTCTCACCTTGAACTTCTCTGCCTTGTCTGCCGTGTCTGCAGGCACAGCCACAGCCACAGGCTTCACCAAATCCTCACTGATAGCCGCCACAGGACCTCTCACAACCTTCCTCAAACATACCAACCTCGTTTTCTCCAAAGGCACCACTAATGGATTAACCAAGAACTGGTTCTGCTTCTTCTTCTGAAAACTAGGATTCAGAAACACTTTTGACGAAGAAACAAAAGAAGACCTCTGAATCAAAGAACCACCCATGATTTCTTTAGCCATTGCCATATTGTTGTCCCTCTAGACACAGCCTTTTTGTCTCTCAAAACACTCTTTATTTCTAGAGGTTGGCTCTTAATTTGCAGAGCTACGCACTAACAGAAGTTGGTGTTGTGCTTTTGATTTGAAGAGCAGGGTATCTTTCTTTTATATATTTTGTTGGGAAAGAAAAACAGAAAAGGGTGGGGTATATAATTTGGTCTCACCGTCCACACGTTTTTCAAATTTTTCTGCTTGTGAAACACTCGGAGACGGGGTTTATTTTTCTTCTACTCTGCCTTTTCTCACCAAGTAGTTAATGGCACCATGTTTATCAGAAAGAGTTTGTTTACTTTTAGAGCGTTCAACCAGGGCGACTAGTCAAAACGAGTTTCGACTTTCCGAGTATCCAAACGACGCGGTGTGGGGGAAGCCGAATCGAAAGTAGAATATATTCTGCGGAAGGACATGTACCTCCTTTACCTTATGCTAAAATGCTAAACTGCACTAGCATTGGCTTGGCTAAATATATTTCTAAATTTTAATCAATATCATTCTTTTTTATATTGATCTATTTTATTTACATTCAATTCTCACATTAAATTAACTATTTACTCTCTATATAATAATAAAATATTATTAAATTAATAATTTTTTATTAAATTTATTTGTATCACATTTTATAATTCTATCAATTGAATATTAATAATAATTATATTATAATTAAATTAATATTAAAAAATTTATATTTTTAAAAGTCATTTAATATTAATAATAAAAAATATTAATTAAACTCACCTAAATTTCTATCTAAATTTCTTAATTACAAACCAAATAGTATTTTTATTGAAGTGAGAAATTAATATTTTAATATTTTCTTGAAGTGAGAAATTAATATTTTAATGTTTGGTGAATCAATAGTGATTATCCATCTTTGGCCAATCACTATAACAAAAGTCTATTTTATTTTAAACTTGGCCAATCTAATGTGGAGTGTTTCTAGTACATATTATCTAAATTTTAGCTAATCTTTAACTTTGACCAAATCAATACTAATGCCTTAAAGGGCCGAAGTTTTTCTCGGAATATTAAAGTTGTAGAGGGGAACTGAAGTAGACAACATGAGACGATACTCCCAGTATCTATTGACTAATTTTTATTATTTGAGAAATTTTTATACAGATAATTATAAATATTATAATATTTATTTTATATATTTTATCTTTTTTCTATTATAAATTATAAAGATCTTACGTATATTTAGATAGAGTTATGCTATATACAAATCTAGCAAGTAACAACCCATTTACAGACATAAATTCATTTATATTGAGTAAAGATAAAATCTTTTGACTTTAAACGATCTCATAGTTTCAACTATTCATGGTAAAAAAATTAAAAATAGAAAAATATATAATATAAAAAAATAAAAATAAAAACTTGATCATAAAATTGCACAACTTTACGTCATATGATTTGTGGTGTTCATCATCGTACTTATAAATCAATATTAAAAATAGTCTTTTCAACGCCATTCATTAAACATTAACGTGGTATCAAAAGGGTGGAGGTAACTGTGTGTGGTGGACAACTAAAGACATTGGGTCATGATTCATCAGTGGTCCATGCATGGGTGGAACCCGAATTTGAGAAGTAATGATTTTTTTTTTTTTTTAAAAAGACCAATTTTCTTAATTTGTTCATACAAAGGGATGGAGTTTGCAAATGAAGCCGTGCAAAAAAAGACCAATTTTCTTAAAATCAGTTTTCATTGTTCTCATAAACGAAAATAAAAATGGATTACATTATTGAAAACAGTACTCACGTGTAATGTGTCGGTCCCGTTTGATCTTAAAATGCATCTTAAATGTGTCGGTCCCGTACTCATGGTGATGGACACCCACGGCAATACCACCAAAATCATTGGAGCATTCCAGATCGCTTCACTGCCAATTTGCATGCAGTTGAAGTTATTTAAGGGCAATATACATATATATATATATATATATATATATATATATATATATATTTCTACATCTTTCAATAGGCCTTATATTATTAATTGAGGCTAAGTGGTAGGCTGGTAGATATATATAACATCAAAGCAGTACAGGACTTTGATTATTGACCTATTACTTTTCGAGAGGGCCCTCTAAACTTCTTTTGCAGCAGAGAATCCCCAAGGTTTCTTTCTATCAAAGACAATTCTTATTCATTCTAACCACATTTTAAGATGTGTAATCCTAGCCGTAAATAAAAAAAATATTTACAAACTTATATATTTATATACTAAACGCATAATTAATAAATATGAAAGTAGGTTGCATCAAATAATATAAAAAAGTATTAATGATTTATTTTTTTATAATTTTTAAAAAATATGACTATAAATAATATATATTTACTGGCGGACTTATAAATAGCTTAAATATATTATCCAAAGCTTTTACTCTCCGAGCTTAAGCTAATTCTGGGCCTTTTATCCTCGCCGGTTCGTTTAGGAAAAATTAAGGGGGGTAATTAGGTGAACAAGGATAGGAACGTAATTGGCGCTAAAGTAAAGCACAGCTGGGGTGGCTTTTGGGGGGACATGCCTTTTTGTTGCATTATATTGAAGTGGAAAGGTAAGAAAATATGAAGCAAATTTAAAGCGTGCTGAATTTCTTTTTGTGTGAGCCAAAAATAAAGATTTTTTATTTTTATTTTTTATTTTTGCAAAAGCTGACATCATAGTTCAAGTGCCGCCAGTTTGGCAGCCAAAACGAAAGTTTCCCAAACAGATACTTTCCCCCTCCCTTCTCTCTTTATCTATCGTACGGACTCTTAAAAAAATTACAAAGAAAACAATTGGGTGTGGATGAGACATGATTATTATTTATAAAAGCTGTTAAGTTTTGTGTTTTAAGATCACGTTAGGTTTTATTAGGAGAAAGTAACATTATATATATAGTTTTAATATGTTCAAGTCTTACACATTTTTTAAAAAAAAAATAGAATTTATTATTAAAAAATTTTATTTTTTTATAGATATCTTAAATTTTTTTAATTTTTTAAAATGAATTATACGAAAAGTTTCCCATCTTCAAAATGCGAATAAGAAAGAGAAGAAAAACAATCTCTCACATAATTATTTTAGAAAAATAACTTATAAAAAATTAATCTTTTATATGTCAATTATTGATATGTTAAAAATAATAAAATTTTAATTTTAAAATAAAATTAACAAAATAAATCTTATAAATAAAACTGTAAATATATATAATAATAATACTGATATTTTTACAAGGGTAGAATGACATAACTTTTGCAAGTCTGTGCTATATTATATAATATTCCGCAGGCAATTTGGCGTGATTGACCACTGCTTGTGTTCGTATGACTAGTTGCATGTTTGAACTTTGAACAGTTTGCTTTGCTACCTTAACAATATATGTATATATATAATACAGTCCAATGGGACTCAAGAACCATTCCAATACGGAGCTGAGAAAATGCATTCAGATGTCAAGAGACAAGACTGGCATTGACATTAACCAATAAAGATTTGCGGAAAATTAGTATGCTTTTTGGAGAATAAAAAGTAACTGTCCTTTTTATTTTATTTTATTTTATTTAGATGGGGGCATTATGTCATCCTATTGGTTATTCAACTAGGCGTCTTATTTTAAGGCCCAGGAAAAAGAGATTATATTGGGCGTACATACAGGAGACACATTGCCAAAATACAAGCAGACACGTGCATGGATTTTGACCGTGGAACGTGTCTTCTTTCTTAAATTATGACCACCATTGGAGTGTCGTAGCTACGCATTGACCAATGACCCGGAGAAAACTATTAAGTAAAATTGTATTACAAAAAGATGGAGGGTTCACATAATTTGACAAGTTTCCTCAGTAGGTCAAAACTCGACCAAGAGGAAGCTGGGAGGATACTTGACATTCCAGTTTTATTTTTTAGAATTGTTAGTCTGTGAAGAAATTTATAAGCCTAATTTATTTTATAAAATCAGTTATATAAAATAGGATTGTTCATTACTTATAAATTTAACAAAGACTTTGTCTACAAATAATATGAAATTATTCATTAATTGTCTGTATCACATAAATAAATTTATAAATTGATGAATTTTATATAATATATTAGATTTACTATATAACAAAATAATCTAATACATCATATCAAGTCATGTTAATTTATTAATTTATTTTTATAAAATTTCTTTATGACTAAAGCATTTATTTTTATTTTTATTTATTCATTTTTCAAAGTATACTCTTGATGAGGTGAGGTTTACTATATGAACAGAGAAACATAAAGAGGCAAATCTGAAAACGGAAGAGATGTTACTGTTGAAAATGAATGTTAGAAAACTATGTGCACTATTAATATTCTTTAGCCGTGCATGTTTGATTTAAAGTCATCCATCATATTCAAAAGCAAAGAAAGCAATATAAGATTATAAATAATATTTGTAATCGTTGGAGTGTGTAAGTATTGGATAATTTTTTTAAAAAAATGAATAAATACGATATTTATATAAAAATAATAATTTTTTAATAATAAACTATACTTTTTTTAAAACGATTATATAATATTTACGCACTTCATAATTATATATAATATTATTCTACCTGCCGATCAATCCCCTCACGTGCCTTTGTGTACTAACGCGTTACAATACTTTAATTGATTAATCAAGTGTGTAGAGTTTTTTCTTGGTAAGATGGACAACAAATACGAACGGTGAAGGATATATAAGACTTTCAACAAACACGCAAATTCAACAAGCAAAGAGGTATAAATAAATAAAAAATCACTACAATTAGTTGAACAATCCCATGTTTTTTGTGCTAGGTCGAAGATGGTCACGGTAAAGACTATATTTGAGGTAGTCCATAGCCAAATTGCTCTTAAGAGTAGAAATCGAGTGATTGTTGACAAGGAATGAGAAATTATGTTAACGGGTCGTGTTTGTATCATGTTAAGTTGTATATATTAGATGATATGAGTCAACCTGAACACAAATCGTTAAACTTAACGGTTAGATTTTCAAACATTAATAAAACCCATTAAAGTAACAAGTTGACATGATATGTTTTGACCTTTTATGAATTAATTAAAAATATATTGACACAACCCGTTTCGATCAGTGTCAACCTGTTTATATAAATGGGTTGAATTGATCAAAATAATCTATTCGATCTTATTAACATAATTTCACATAAAAGTTAAAATCACAATATTTTCAAAAAATATAAAACTAACACATAAGTCTAAAATTAAAATTCAAACAATAAAAACACTAAAATTACGATCTAGAGGAAGTGTGGGAAGTAGGCGTGACTTGTGAGAGCTGATTCAACTGAGAACTGAGAGAGAGTTAGGAAATACCAAATAGGGTTAGGGTAATTTTGTTTTTAGGTCAAAAAAATATAATTGTAATTTTGAATACAAAAAAAATTAGCTAGCCTAAACGGGTCACTAATGGGTTAAGCAGGTTGACCTATTAGTGATTCATTAATGAATCGTGTCTTAACGGGTCAATCCATTTTAATCCAAACCCGTTAATATCAAATTCAAACTCGCTAATTTTATATCGTATTTATATTGGATTAACGGATTGTGTCACATATTAGCAACCGTAATCATTGTTGAACTTCAATCATATATTATTAGTTAGGGTAATTCTACAGTCATTGTTCCCCTTCTCGTTTTTACTTCCCACTTGACGTGGGTATGTCATGGTGGCATGCATTTTTTTTCCTCACTTACGTTTTCGTCTTCCCTCTCTAGAGTCCATTTCGTCTTCCCCCTCCAACCCATTTCCCTTTTTTTTCCTACCCATTTCGTCCCCCCTTCCAACCCACTAGACCCTGGTTAGCCAGACTCATGCCGCAAGATACTCTCAAGTTTTCAAGGTGAAGCCCAAGCCTCAAAATTCAATGCATCATTATTTTATAGGATTCTTGCCAAAAGCATGGTCAATCCCACCTCAAGGTCCTTGAAAGAAACACAACATGAAGAGAGAGAAAGCTACGTGAAGACAAGATTTTGCTAGACTTATTGAGTTGGTGACGGGGTAAAAAATGGTGTCGTGGCAGGCGAGGTGATCGAGAGGGAAGACGAAATGGGAAGCAAAAACGACAAAAAAAAAAAAAGGACGACGAAAGTGAGCAGTGGTGGTGCAAGTGAGTATGTTGTCGTGTCGGGGAAGGAGTTGTGCTCTGTTTTTTTGGGGCTAAACAAAGGTATTCGGCTTGTTACAAGCACGATTGAATGTAGGGCTTGGGCATGTGCTGGTTTGAGGGGATGTGGTGGCCTTTTGTCGAGGGAGGTATGGGTTGCTTTAAGATGTTGTGAGGTAATTCCATTCCACCTCCAAGGTAATTATTTTTATGTTAATCAATACTTGTTGCCTTTGATGGGATGATTTGGTCCTCGGAGTGGATTGGCTATCCTGCTTAGGACCTATCTTGTCAGATTTCACTCGACTCACAATGAAGTTTACATGGTGTGAAAAAATGATGCAACTCCAAGGGCTTAGTCCCTCGAATTTAACTATGGAAGATGCAGAAAATTTATGTATAAGGGGGAACCCTAAAGGATTAGTGCTACAGCTAATGGAGGTTTCACTGAAAGACGACAACAACACTAATCATGAGGAGTTACAACCATTGCTAGAGAAGTTCCACTCAATTTTTCAAGAGCCCAAGGGGCTTCCTCCGCATTGAAGTCAAGACCACAAGATACCCCTTACGGATGGCACCAAACTAGTAAGTATTCGGCCCTACCACTATCCATATTATCAAAAAATAGAAATTGAAAAAATTATTGATGAGTTTCTGAAAAATGGAGTCATACGACCTATTCAAAGTCCATATTCCTCTCCCGTATTATTGATCTTTAAATCAAGCTACTATCAAAGATACATATCATATTCCTATCATTGATGAACTTTTAGATGAGTTGGGAGGGGCCTCCATTTTTTCTAAGTTGGACTTATGGTCAGGATACCATCAAATTTAGGTAGACCCCAAAGATATCCCAAAAACAGCATTTCAAACCCACTAAGGTCATTACGAATTCTTAGTGATGCCTTTTGGCCTAACTAACGCCCCATCCACCTTCCAATGGCTTATGAATTATATTTTCCTTCCCTACTTGAGAAAATTCGTTCTTATATTTTTTTTATGATATTTTAGTATTTAGCACCTCAAAACAGTGTTGAAATTAGTCCAACAGCACCATTTGTATGCAAAGATGACTAAATGCAGGTTTGAGAATTTAGAAATAGAATATTTGGGGCATATCATTTCCTCAAAAGGAGTCTAAGTCGATCCTATCAAGATTTCAAGTATGTTGCAGTGACCTCTACCAACTTCATTAAAGCCTTTAAGGAGATTTTTTGGGTCTTACCGATTACTACCGGAAGTTCATCAAAGACTATAGAAGTATTGCAGCCCTCCTTACAGCACTATTGAGGAAGGATGCTTTTCAATGGAACCCAAAGGCCACAGAAGTATGTCATCACCTCAAACAAGTCATGGTCACTCCACCAGTTCTAGGACTACCAAATTTCTCTAAAACATTCGTTATTGAGTGTGACGCTTCTGGAGAAGGCATAGGGGTAGTACTAATGCAAGAAGGAAGGCCTTTGGCCTATTTAAGTCAAGGATTAAGAGGTAAGAATTTATACCTATCTACCTATGAGAAAGAGCTAATGCCTTATCAAGAATTGAAAATCAGCAGCAACATATTCAAGCAATCACTCTAACTCAATTGGAAACTCCATGGATTAATAGGGTGAAAGAGCTTTACCCAACAGATGAACATCGTCCAAAACTACTCAAGCAATTACAAAAAGGAATCCTCTCAGATCAGAAGTTCCAGTTGTGGCAAGGTATCATTCTTTACAAAAGGAGGGTACATCTCGGCACCAGTCAAGAGCTCCAGCAGCAAGCCCTACAGGAAATGCATAATCATCCATTAGCAAGGCACTCAGGGTATCATAAAACGTTAGCAAATGTCAGAATAAAATTTTATTGCCCTGGGTTAAAGGGAGCTGTCAAGACCTATGTACGAGAATGTGAAATCTGCCAACGAAGTAAAAGTGAGCACAGCTACCCAGCAGGACTACTCCAGTCACTACCCATCCCTAAAAAATCATGGACTAACATTAGTATGGATTTGATCGAGAGATTGCCACAATCATCCAATAAAAATGTCATCATGGTCGTGGTCGATCGACTACTAAATACGCTCATTTTATTGCCCTAAGCCATCCCTACACAGCCACAACTATTGTTGGGCTATTCCTGGACAACATTTTCAAGCTACACGGCATTTCAAAGTCAATTGTAAGTGACTGAGACCCTATATTTATTTCACATTTTTGGAAGGAATTCTTTTGGTTACAACAAACCCAGCTCACACAAGCACTGCCTACCACCCACAAAGCGACGGATAGACAGAGATAGTCAACCAAAGTCTAGAAGGTTACCTTCGAAGATTCTGTGGAGACAAACCGAAAGCATGGACCAAATGACTCTCACTTGCAGAGTATGGTATAATACCAATCCCCATGTCTCAACCAAAATGACTCCTTTCGAAGCCGTTTATGGTTATCTACCACCGCACTTTCTCCAATACACTCTAGGCATTACTAAAGCTCAAGCAGTCGAAGAAGTATTGAAGGATAGGGATGCTACACTTCGTATCTTAAAAGATAATCTAAGAGAAGTACAGGAATGGATGAAAAAAATTTCAAATCTCAAGAGAATTGAACAAAAATTTCAAACTAGAGAATGGGTGTATTTGAGATTGAAACCTTATTGTCAACTTTCAGCTACCGCTCGGTGGAACCAAAAACTTGCCCCATGTTATTATGGACCTTTTTTTATCGAAGAAAAGGTGGGGAAAGTTGCTTACAGGCTGCGAATGCCCCCAGAATCGAAGGTTCATCCCGTCTTCCATGTCTTTTCCTTGAAGAAAAAGCTCGGGTCCTCCATCGAACTGCAATCAAGGCTGCCCCTAGTTAACATTGATGGTTCTTTCTTTCCTGAGCCAGAAAAAATCTTAGATTGAAGGATACAGTAGCATGGACAGCGAGCCCTTACTAAGATTTTGGTAAAGTGGGTCGGCATGGGTGAAGAAGACGCAACGTGGGAAAAAGTTAGGGATTTCAGAAAAAATAAATAAAAATTGGAGCCCATGGGGACAAGGTCCTCGATGGAAGGGGGTCTGTCACGAGCCCCTCTTGTGTGGTCCATCCTCGGCCGTTGGATGCATATGAGGGATAAGGACCTATTGCACTCCAGATGCTTCGTATTTCTTATTTATTTGCTTAGATTAAGTATTTATTTTATCATGTGTTGACTGAGTCTTACATCAGTGGTCATATGGAGTCGGTTTATTAATTAGTGGGTTAGCTACGGTTGGTTAGTAAGTAGTGGATCTGAGCAATTATTATGGGATTTTAACTATTTAAATTCCTGTTATCATCAATTGAAGGCATCGAGCCATTTCTTTAATATTAGTCTTTAGTCTTGGAGGTGTTGGCCCCTTGAAGTGTCATAATTCATCAAACACAATTAGGAAACATAACAAAATCATAAAATCCTATAGGAACAGTGACAACTGAAATTAGAACATACAAGACTCTTGCCAAAGGGCATATCCATGGCCGATAAAGATGGCAAAAACCTGGGTATGACTAAAGAAAAATAACCCAGGAGATGAGATTGGAGATGGAGAGGAGGGGAGACGAGATGTAGGAACTTGATGGGGAGGCGAACTGTGGGGCTAGGCATGACAACGGTGCTGGAAATGGATCGAAGATGAGGTCGAAAATGGAGGAGAGGGGAGATGGAGGGGAGGGAATATCCGGTCACTGCGGGACTGTGGACTAAAAAAATTAAAGAATGCTACAGTGGCTGCTCCACGTCAAGCGAGAAACCAAAACGGGACAACTTAATGGTGTCCCTAGCATTTTCTATTAGTTAGGGACTGCGAGGCATCTCCAAAAGAAAATAAAAGATGATGCCTGATTTGACAATAGATCACAAGGGAAGTTAGGAACCATGCGTGCTTGCCAGTTGTGATGAACTAGGTGGTCTATAGGTCTATTTAGTGGCATGCGGTTGACATTAAGATAGGTTTGGAAGATGGGATGAGACACAAAATTCTCATCTCATTATTACAATTTTTTTAAATTTAAATACAAAATATAATAAAAAATTCAGCTTTTTAAAATCACAATTCAATTTTCTTAAATCTCAAAATAATAATAATATTAAAAAATAATATTTTAAACTTTTATCTAAAATTAAAAATTCACATCCTACTATCCAAACATATCCTAAATGTAAATGGTGATGTTTGGTTGCCTTTTGAATGTGTTTTCAAAATTGTCTTTTTTAAGGATGATGCTAGGGCCATAGAGGGTGGCCACCCATTGTGTAAATTTATTGCAAATTTATTCGAGATCATTTTTTAAAATATTTTAAAAAATAAAAATAAAATAAAATGTACCAGAAGCACTTTTAAAAACAGATTTCAGCATTTTCCAAACGTAAATATGAATGTTGGGAAGTTTATGACAAGATGCATATATCATTGATTACGATGAATCCAGACGATTTAGGGTGCGTTTGGTTACCAAACTAAATTCATCTCATCTCATTCATCATTACAATTTTTTTAAATTTTAATATAAAATATAATAAACAATTCAACTTTTTCAAATCTCAAAACAATAATAATATTAAAAAATAATATTCTAACAATATTTTATCATCTAAACTCAACTCAACTCAATTCAATTTAACATCCAAACGTACCCTTAAACAGCAACTTAGGAACTTTTCTTTTAATGAGAAAAAAAAAGCAACATTAACAACAAAAGATCAAAATCAAGTTAAGATCTTCAAAAAAAAAAAAACAAGTTAAGAGGTTCGGATATAAAAGATCCACCTCCCAAATAGAGAGTTGATTGCGAGAAAGAACTAATTAATGTATCATTTTAAAAAAGAATCCATGTGAGCAAAAAGTGCAATGATTGGATACCCCGACCCGGACTAAAGCTTAAAACCTTAGACAGACACGGTGACTGCATTGACGATGTCTCACCGGGAAAAGTCAACCGCAACAAAGCACCGGCCTCCAATTCAAACTCTACTCTTTCTTACAGATAACGACCTTCCCAAAATAATAACGTGGTAACTATGGATCCATGATCCCACCGTCCAACTCTCCAACTTGTGTGTTTGTGTAGTCCACGATTCATCTCTTCTTCTTTTTCCTTTTTTTTTTTTTTAAATAAATAAATAAATAAGGTTTGGGAATGGGCCCACTCAAAATTGAATAAAGATGAAGAGAATCGTGTGGTGGGCCTATAGCAGCCAAGGCCTAATACATTTACGCCAATTCGTGAGATTGTGTCTTGTTGCATCATTTGTTGGTGGTGGTCCGTGGATCATGTTATGTTCTAGAATCACCTTTTTTTCTTTTCTTTTTTCCTTCTATTTTCTTTCAAGAAATTATAATCCAGGTGACTTGTAACCAAGCAATCGAATTTGTTGTTTTATAATTTATTCAAAAGACTTCACGATGCCTTGCTTGAATTCGAGAATACTTAAGAAATTTATCTTAACCTACTTGAGTAGAGTCGGTATATATCTTGCTCGCGTGATTAACATGAAATTGCAAAATATAGTAATCTGAATTATTTATTATTTTAATCATGTAGTGTAAAATCATTTTATCATTTTTTATTTTTGTTCCTAGCAAAATCATTTATATTACCATTAGACGGGGAAAGCGGCGTCTCCGTCCAATAGTTCACATTCATGCCGACGGTTTCTCACTCTGGCCGGAGTGAAGTAAGTGATTGGTTTAGGAATTACAATCAATCAAATGGTCCAATGAGAAAGACGTTAGTGGGAATCTTGCGTTCGAGTGGCTAACATCTTGACTTGCACTAAAAAAATAAAAAGAAAAGAAAAACGTGAATCATTTAATGGTTTCTAGAGAATAGAGACCAAAATCCACAGTATTATAAATGAGTAGTGATACAGTGACAACTCTTCTACCATTTATTTATAATTTATTAATAAAATAATACTTTTATATAATTTAAATACATCAAATCAAAATCAAAATTAAAATATATATTTTTAAAAATATTATTTTATTCTAAGATGGTAGAAAAATGGTATAGTTGTTGTTTTATCAAATTGCGTGTTTCACGTCCTCAACCCTACTAAAATTAATCAGCCCAAACTCCTTGCCTAACTAAAATGACACCGCATGCAGTTTCATACCTAATATTGTACGATTCGAATCGAGATTGAATATAGAGGTCTATATTCACTGAAAAATATAGCATTAAATGTTGAAAGACTTGTATTATATATGTATACA
Organism: Cyclocarya paliurus; assembly: GCA_029856935.1. NCBI lineage: Eukaryota > Viridiplantae > Streptophyta > Magnoliopsida > Fagales > Juglandaceae > Cyclocarya > Cyclocarya paliurus. Next base: position 957,485 of record JARVXP010000352.1, read on the forward strand.
ATCCAATATTCGTACTGTAATTGACAAATGCATCGATCATGTAGGCCGTGGAGAAGCCATCTTTTTCCGCTCTCAAACAACGTCCCGAGGTTTTGCTTGACAATGTATCATTCTCTTGGAATAATTCTTATTACAGTCTTTGAATGAAGACTGCATTGCAGGTTTAATAAAATGTAGTGTTTTATTTAAAGGAAGTTTATCAAAATGAAATACTGCGTTTCATCTAAAGGAAATTCAATCCCCCCAACTGAGCTTCATCTCAACCCCCCTCACTATCCCTCCCGGCTCCTTCTGAGTTCTGAAAACCCTTCATCTCGGAGCAGTCGCAGGTTCTAAGTTCGTCTCCACCAAACTGTCGTCGTCTTCGCCGCTGTCCTGGAGTCAGATCGAGTTTGGAGGCCGGCGAACCCAGTCTAACTCGTTGTCCCTAGAGTCCAACGGTTTCTTCAACCCTAGGATTCGTCCCCTGCTTTTCCGTCGTCCACTTCATCCACTTGCGCCCAGTTAAGTCAATACCAGTCCCCCTTGCAGCGAGATGAAACCGTCCCCCATACTCAGATGAAATCTCCATCACCGTCGCCCAGTGAAGTCGAAATCCAAGTCCAGTTTTGATGGATGGTCTAATCATTTGAACAAAAATAACAAAATAAATTTGGAGATGAAGGGAAGCCAAGGAAAAAGAAGAAAGATGGGGATGAAATGATGTTCATCCTTTGTCGATTGCTCATTTCGGTCAATCTGGTCAATCCTCTTCCTTATTCTTCTTCTTTTCTCTAGTCCGAGAGAAATTGAATCCACCAGTTCATTTCAGTCAATTTCCCTTCTTTTCTCTACAAAACGCACTGTATATACCGAGAGAAGCCTGCAAGACTACTAAACTAATTTTTCCCTCTCTGTACTCCACCACCGTGATTCTCGACTTAGACCACCCAGACCCGTCGCAAGGTGCTTTCTCTCTCGTAAGCTCTCTGTTTTGCCTTCTCTCGGTACCGAAACTTATTTTCGGCTTTAAATGAATAATTCTTATCGCAGTAAGGAGGGCTAATATAGTCATTTAGCATCTAATAATGAGGACAATCCAGTAATTTTATACGGAGACTGCAATACAGTCCTCTAAAGAGGACTGTATATAGCACTGCTCCATTCTCTTGAGATGCCATGAACTACTTCATCTTTAGCCTGAGGATCATCTTTCTGGCAAACAGCTTAATTCCATAAAAACATGGCTCTTATATATTGCACAAATGTCATCTCAGACACCCAAAACTTCCCAATGTGTATGTGTATATATATATAGGCTAAAATAGCATAATCAGATTCCAACATTAACTTTATTGGACCAACAACGTTAGTGGGATGGTACTTTTCTGATTTTCCTTAGCTTACACTGTTACACAACGTGGACCATTAAAGCAATTCTAGCCTTTCGGTTTTGGTTAATGTGTTTACTTTATAACGCCATTTAATTATTATTAATCAAGGTCATTCGAGCACCACTTTCCAAATAGACATTTAAGTGACTACTTTCTTTACATTATTAATTCAATAAATCACGTTTATCTCGTTCGATTCTTTCTTCTTCTTCTTTTTTTTCCGTATATTTGAAGTGAAGCTCTTTTGTTTTTTGCGAGTTTATCATGTCTCCCATGCTAGCCCGCTTCGGCTACTTGGGAATTGTTGCATGCATTATAGATGCACTTTGGGCCAAAGTTGTAGGCAATGGCCATCAAAGTGATTTTTGGGCCGCTTAACTTTATTAATTTATTTCCCCTCGATTTGGGCCCGATTAGTTTGCTCAGCCCTGGAGAACGGAATAGCCCAACATCCAAACAAACGAGTCCAACTAAAGAATAAAAACACTGAAGCAATTCGAAAGCTGTAGGCATGGGTTTTTTTTTTTTTTTAATATAATTCCCCGAGGTACAGCAGTTACCCATGAGAGAGAGAGAGATCATAAATAAACTTAAGCTCATACTTGTGATGAATTTACCAAATAAGAGCGAAGTTAATTTTACCAAAAAAATAGGACAAACATAAATTAACATATTTAATAATAATAAAAAAGAACGTGACTTTCGGCAACTTAAATATTCATTACAAAGAAATACAAATTGGCGTAGCTCCTATTTATTAATTAAGGCGTCATATAGCACGGAATCGTGGACCCATTTCATGGATTTAACGTGGGAAGCGCGCAACTGGTGAATAAAATACCATGCATGCATACAGTACTTATATCTAAGATAAGTACCGATGATCAGTCAGTATATATATATATATATATATATATATATATATATATATATACTAAATCAATTGTCAAATTTCTTAAATATATAATAATACAGTGAAGTGTAAAAAACAAACTTAAACTAATATTATAATGCGTGTGTGTGTGTATATATATCATCTGTGCATAACAAGGATCCGTACTTCGATTCAGGAATGACTCATACTGCAGGTTAGATGCTATATATATATCTTATACTACCTCATATATATGTATATAAATATATATGATAACTGCGCGGCTATCATCGATCTAGTTCATGAGCATAACGTATATATGTAAGTAGGCATTAATTACATGTACATGCACGACACTGTCACACACATTATACGACCATCGATCGTTCCCATAAAGCATGCCAGGTTGCAACTATAACCAATATTTGCATTGTTTATTTTACTCAGCTCAGTATTGTTCTATATATATATTACATGCATGTATATATATATGCATGTGTCTAACTCATAATTCTTGTCGTGATCGATTTTTCCGAGCAAAAAATGACAGGGACAGTTGTAATTGCATGCTAGACCGAATTATAATAATTAGCAGATAAATAAGCAGATAACGTACAGAAAGTTGCCTCCCGGAATCTTGTATGATTCAAACCTTGAGAGCAAACGAGAAGAAAAATTCAAATTAGCTATACGTACCTTAAAAAAAAAGTGTATATATATGTATAAATATATATTTTGTGTGTGTAATGGCTAGCTGGTGAATTCCAGTTTTCTGTCTAGCATTTGTCCTATTTTTGTGTTACTCATCAATAGACAAAGAAAGCATAATTTAAAAATACCAGGAAAACAATAAGGCAATTTGATGAAGATGCAAAATGTTATTTGGCAAAACAAGTCAATTTGTTGCTCATTTGTCATCATCTTATAACCAACAAATTAATGAGGTTGCTTCATTATCTTGATATCTCTGCCCGTTGAGTTTGAACAAGCTTCTTAACGAGTTAGAATTGGTCTTTAATTGATCAGCATCTAATTCCTTCCTAATTAATAATTAACAACATCTACTTCATGCCCTTAATTATATAGAGCTAGCTAGCTAGCGGCCGGCCGTCACTCTGAAAGGCCGGGTGTCTGATCATGTGGGTGCATGTTTGAGTGATGCACGTACGTACGCCCACTCGTATAATAATAACTGCCAACTAATAGATCAGTTCCCCAAAGTAAATGTCGCACACACAAATTAATAAGGTTTGCAATACTGGTTGTTTCTTATAACTTGCGATACTCGTAACTGATGGTCATAATAATATCATAGCTGACAGGTTGAACGTAGCTTTCTGAAATATTTTTCCGGATTTTAAGCTCTCTTACCTTCGGCTCCAAGTTATTATAATAATGGAACTATTTAATAAGGATCGCGACCCAACCTGCTATGCTGGCTAGCTTGGATCTGCACTAAAAACAATGGCTTTCATGTCATATATATGTTTGTAAACAATTTTACCTTTCGGCCGCATGCATGCACTTCGAAAAATTTACAAAATGGATCCATCTCCTTCATATATATCTACAGAGCAACATGTGGTACTTGCTGGGAATTAATTGTCCGCTTGTGTGTGTGTGAGAGAGTGATCTAGAGAGAGAGAGAGAGAGAGAGAAATTCTGATAACAGAATTTCCTTTCCGGCCATGACCTGTTTATAAGGTTATATCCACGACATATATAATATTATACATGTTAGTCGCCACAAAAAAACATTATATTGGCACGTTCATTTAACTTTGTTTCAGATTTATTCAAATTATGGTTTGATAACGGAAAAACAAAGGAGGTAGAGATCGGAGAAACTGATTCAGATGTACGTAACCTTGAATAATAGAAAAAAGAAAAGCGAAGACTTTTGCTGTTTTACATCATGCGGGTTCGAGGCCGGTGTGATCCGGGCACTGAAGGGTAGCTGTTGAAAGAAACTCCCATGACCGGAACAACGAGAGAGGCCTCCATGATAACCCTTTGGTGGAAAGTCTCCAGCGTTGCTTCTGCTTCCATAAGATCTTTAACCAAATCCCGATAATACTCCTTGAACTTCCTCATCATGCGTATGTAGTGCAACTTTAACCACCGCAGTCTAATCCTCCTGAACATTTTCACAAGGGTAAGCACTCTCCGAGGTTTCTTCCCATCTCCGAGGCGTACTATCGGTAGTTTACGCCGACGGAGGGGGATCTGACGGCGTTCTGTGTACCGGACTGCCGGAGTCAGGTGGGTTTGGGCCGGATATAGAGGGTGGGTTTCATGATCCAGAGCCATGTGGAAATAAGCGATTGCCTGTGTGCGTGAGGGAGCTCGGACACAGAGTGTGAGAGAGAGAGAGAGAGAGAGAGATTGTGGGAAGTAGTTGGGAGTAGAGAGATTGCAACTTATAGGAGATCAGAGGGTTACGTTGACTAAGCATCTTTGGGAATGCGGGCCCAAGACATGGAGTTTGGAATCCACGTCAGTTTTTTATTTTTATTTTTTAAAGCACCTGATCACTTCTAATCAAACTTATAACAACTATATATATATATATAAAACTCTATTTTATTTTTTTTAAGATTTCACCAACATACTCAGTCTAAACTACAGAAAATTGATCTTTTGATAAGAATCACATCGCAATTATATATCTAAATATATTTATATAATTTACATGTACGTACGTGAAAAGGGATAAAGTCATGGAGAGAGTCGACTCAAAGACTGGATAATAAAAAGAAAATGCAATGATTTCGTTGATTTGTGTGATTTGTAAGCAATCTCATAATTCTATAAATCATTTGGAAAGGTAATTTATATGGTAAGTAGAAATAGTCGATGATTATTTGATTGTATGATGTTATTTTTATTTTTATAAAAATATCTTCAATTCAAAATCTAATTATAAATAAATTTATATATAAAAAAAAAAAAAAAGTGGTGCATGAATCATATGTATCATATTACGGTGCTTGGTATCACATTTTGAAGTTTGAGAAAGGAACATAAGCTCGTAAGGGCACGTTGACTTTTTCATTCCTTTGACACAACTAATTTTAACAGATAAGTACAATGGCGTAGTACTGAAAAGCCTCTAATCTCTTTAGAGTCACATCACTAATTATCTCTTGGAGAGGATATCATTTTTTTGACAGTTCAAATAGACAGATACGTATATATGTATGTGTATAGATGCATACATGGAGAACAGAGCTTGAAGCATTTTCCTAATATTATATCGTGTGTAACGCATAGCATGACGAGGCATGAATAGGACATGTATGTTGTTGTCTACTTATTGCTATGCTAGCTTTCGCTGTAATTTCTAATTAATTAATTAATTAACTAATGGAGTTACTGTATCCTACTGACTATCAATCTGGCTCGTCTTTTGTTCTGTCATCTGTGTTTGGACTAGGCATGACCATAAATTATTCTTAAAGCCATGAGGCACACGATCTTTATGATTTTAATCACATCAATAACATCAATATTTTGAGTTAACTTTTAAGCATGTTCATCCGAGTTGAGTTTTTTTATTTTTTTGCCCAATTGGTTAATCGGGTTTTGGTTCAAAACAAATTTGAACCAATACTCGCATAGAAAAATCTAAGTAGACTCGATATCCTATATTTTTTCTCTCTTGGTTTGAATGTTTTGATATTTCTTATTTTATTTATTCATAAATTATTCATTTGAAATAGGCCAACATGCCTAGATCTGCAAAGGAAGTGAGGATTGTGGAGAAGAATCTAAGGGCTTGCTTAATTGGTCATGTTGCTGAGATGTGAAGATGTTTGTGGATGTAGGCTGGGAAGAAATGCCTTATACATGTATTTTAGAGGCTAACACAAATTTCCGCGATAAAATACGTGTTGAATAGACTCCTTGGAGAAATTAAATACCAGCTACTTTTGAAACTAAAATAGATAAGACATTATTTGTTTTCACAACTATTTTCATTTGTTTTCACAACTATTTTCAATTTATTTCATCTTGTCCAATTATTATAATTTTTTTAAAATTTTACACAAAATAAAATATATTATTTAATATTTTCAAATTTTAAAATAAAAATAATATTAAAAAAATATTTTAATAATATTTTATTCAATTTTTAATTTTAATATCAATTCATCTTATCTTATATCCAAAAATAAACAACGGGTAAGTCATGGTATTGTCTTGGTCTCTAATCCATATATAAAGGTTCACCACTTTACACCGTTTTTTATTATTTTGGAGCTTTTGTTGGGGACCATAACCCCTCCTCACATATCATCTTTCTAGTTTAATGAAGTTAAGCTAGTTAATGTAATAAGTCCGTCCAAGTACTATAATAGTTAATATTTAATAAGAAGTCAAGCTTGTGAAAGACATATATAATTAAATGGAATTTCATATATTGGCAGATGAGTCTTGTATACTAACGAATATCTTAGTCTGGATTGAGGTGGTAATTTTCGTTCAAAGTAGAAATGTATATAAAAAGATACATTTCTAATTTGAAAGCAGAAGTTGAATTTATGTAATACCAACTAAGTTTAATTTTTTTTTTTTTTTAAATACAGTCTGAAACTCAAAATTTTGAATTTCAAAAACTAATTTATCCGGATTAGTTTGAAATCTGGTTCCAAGCCAGGTATACCCGGATGAACAATATTAGCTAATGTTGCCTATAACTTCAAGGGGTTCAAAAGTGTGCATAGACTTGTAAATATTTTTTTAAATCAATATTCATTTAAAGAAAAAAGTAATATTAGATATAAATTTTAAATAAACAAATCTCATATAAGTTATTTATAAAAAAGTGAGTTTCACTAATAAAATATAATTTGTTTACACTTTTTTTAAGTGAGATTTACTTTCTTACAATGACTTATATATAGCTTATCTATTTAAGACTTTCCGAATCATTTCTTCTTTCAAAAAAAAAAAAAAAACTCACAGCGAAAATGTGTATTTAAAGATTTATTATTTGAAAAAATGAGCGATCAAAAGTATATTTTTAAATTACAATTTGTTAGTTTTAAGTCAACGTGGTAGAGCATGTTTACATAATTTAATCTGATTTAAAAAATAAATCTTAATATTTCAATTTTACAAATTAAATTTTTCATCTAATAGTCTACGCCACGTAACTTTTTCCAATCACAGATTCACATCTCTGTTAATTTTTTTATTATTATTTGGACACCATCCTTTATATATAAAATTTTCTATTCATAAATTCCACACACCACATTTTTTTAATTTATTTTTTGATTTTTTTGATTTTTATTTTTTTAAAATAATTTATTTTTCTACTCTTCATTTATATATCACATATTTGCTAAGAGAAAAGAATTTAAAAAGTAACAATAATAGTGATGTGTGATATTTATGAATAAAAGTTTTCTTTATATATAGGATTTTGCTACACAGGCCCTCAATTGAGTCAATTTGCCCATAATCGGTAGTGTATTATATTTTTTTTTTAAATATTAAAAAAAATAAAAATACACTAACGTTTCAAACCAAAAACAGAACCACATTACAACCTAGTATTTTTCTTATCTTATATAGATGAGTTCTTCTATACACAGTTATCTTATGTAGACGCTATGCAGTCGACTAACGTGGCATCATCAGTCATGATGCCACGTCAGCTAATATTAAAAAAAAAGGTGAAACGAAGACGAATATGAATACAAAACAGAAATAAAAACCTTTGCCCCATTCATGCTTTTTCACAAAACCTTAATTTTATTTGATATTTTAATTATTTTCTTTGTGAAATATATTTGTGCTGCTTTTGATACATATTGGATTCCTTTTCTCTCACTTGCTGGAAAATCACTGGATTTTCTTTGATTCCTCGAACCCATATGCAAAAAAATGTTGCTTTTCCCCCTAAATCTCTGTGAAGAAAAACGAACAACTGCTTTGGTACTGCTTCAAAAAAAAAAAGACTCTCTCTCTTTATCCTGTAAAATCCATAATTTTTATAGCGATTTCCCCCTAGGAAACGATGGGAGCATGGAGAGGCTGTTGTTTCTTAACTGGGTTTTTGTTGTGTGGCCCTCGGTTGTGTTTATGTTTGTGTTGAAGGTCTTGGTGTGAATTGGGGTACCATGGCAACCTCCCAACATAGTGGTTAAGATGTTGAAAGACAATGAAATTAAGAAGGTAAAGCTGTTTGATGCAGGGCAGTCTACAATGAGCGCTCTGGCTGGGTCTGATATCCAGGTCATGGTCACTATTTCCAATGAAGAAGGAAGGAAGGAAGGAAGGGGCTTCGAGGGAGAAAAGAAATTTCTTGAGAGTCTAAGAAAAACAATGAAGACGGATGGAAGGGACAGCTGGTGAGAGAAAGGAGGAGAGGGGTCGAAAAGCACAGAGAAGTCTCGGAAAAGAAGAAACACAAAAGAGGATTCAAAACTTGGAGAGAAAGAGGGAGAAACTAATAAAATCAAAACGACGTTATTTTTAATTTACGTCAGCGCCGCTTTTCCAGCGCTTGCACCAACCTATTGTCTCTGACGTTTTTGTATATAGATACAAGAGTTTTGCTATTCATCCTCCCCACACTCCACACTCCACACTTTTTAATATTTTTTAATATTTTTTAAAATTTTTTTTTGAATTTATTTTTTTTTAAACTATTTATAATTTTTTATTTACTATTCATATAAAAATATATTTGATAAAAAAAATTAAAAAAAAATTAAAAAAAAATGGAGTGTGGAGTGTGGTGTGAATAGTAGGAGGTTGCTTAGAATTTTTGTAGATACAAAAAGACGAGTTTTGATATCCAGCTGTATATACTGTACATCATATTTGTTTTAATTTTTTTATTAAAATAATTAAATTTTCTATTCATTACTCTTAATAAAACATAAAAATATGAGTAGAATTTGTTTCAAAAAGATATGCTCGTAATTTGTCAGATGTTATGCACAGTACATTCTCCTCGATACTCAATCCTCCGGGTTCTCCCCATCCCCACAGAGTAGCCCCAACCGTTTAGGACCTCTATTTATTTCTCTCTCGGTGACCATTGGGATAAAGAGCCGCGAATCTATGGACTCGGACATTATTATGGTCCCAGCGAGCGAGGGCCCATCCTCTTCCGTCACTTTGTCTTCGTCTTCAACGAAGAAAAACAAGCACTTCGAAATCAAAAAGTGGAACGCCGTCGCTCTTTGGGCCTGGGGTCAGTCTTCCTTCAAATTTACACAATTAATCTGCCCTTTCTGGATGAATTCGAGTTTTGATTTTATTCTTTAAAAATGTGCAGATATTGTTGTGGACAACTGTGCAATCTGTAGGAACCACATCATGGACCTCTGTGAGTGATTGAGCCTCAATCTCCTCTCATTTCTTCTCGCATTTGTATTAATTCCTTTTGTTGTTCGCAAGTGTGGTGTATTTTTTCTTCTCTCTCATTTTCTTTCAATGATCATTCGTGTCTGATTTTGATTTTTCCTATTTCTGTTTTGTGGTTTCGGGTAGGCATTGAGTGCCAAGCTAATCAGGCTAGTGCGACCAGCGAAGAATGCACCGTCGCTTGGGGTACGTATTCTTTCTTTCTTTTTTCAAACCCTAACAATGTAGTGGTTACTCGGTGAGAGACTCCAAATTAGAGGAATAGTCTCACAGGTAGCAATCAAGTCTAACTGAAGTTATATGTTATAAGATATCGTGCTATCCTGGAATTCGGGAAAATTTTCGATTATAATGTATAATTGGCGTGATGACCTGCGTTGGCTTTATGATTGTGGAACTTGGTAAATTTAGGAATCTAGTTTTACTTTGTGCCACTGCTAGCAAATGGACTGGCAGATTGATGACTTCTTTAGGCATGCTGCCGTCCCATAACGAAAGTTTACATTAGTCTGGCGGAATTGAACGTTTTTCTTAATTAACAGGGAATTGCTTCATGTCCGAGAACATTTCTCGTTTTTGTTCTTTAATAAATACCGTTTCATGCTTGAGGGACGGAAAGGTGGTTTCATGCTCTGGCCTTTTTGGTTTTGGTTTTCTTGGACCTGGCAAGATTCTTTTGTCATATTGAAAGAAAATACGAGTTCTTCAGCACCCAACTTCATTTTTATGAATTTAAGTGAGGGTAACTTTGAGGTTGTCTGAATGGGGGAGATGGCTCTAAGCCTATAGTGGCGGATTTATGAAAGAGCGTGTTTGTGTTGGTGTTGCTATGTAGTTTTGAGGAAGAATTTCCACTTTAATGGCTATCATAATAATATCTTTTTGCGACTGGTTAGTTCTGTCTCTTCACGAGGAGCCTAATTTTCACCTATGTCTTGCTTTATCGTGCTTTGTGTGGTTTGCCGCCCCCCAGCTTTGGATAAGTAGGTTCACACTAGACAATGCATTATTAGTTGAAGCTTTGACTCATGGCTCCTTGGATTAGAGAAGTTGTATGTGGAGAATAATTGCATTCATCACTATATTATTTAACGCCGAGCCCCTGTTTTTGCTCAGGTTGATTTGTTCATATATGCTTATGTTTTCAATGTTCTTAGTGTGTATATGTGTTTTTTATTTACAAACATTGTTTAACTGGGTAGCAAGAAATGGAGCAATGGTCTTCTTTTGTTTGTTGTTTAAACGAAAAAAAAACCCAAAACAGCTAGAACTAGAAGTATCTAAGACTCTTTAGTCTTGTTAGTCACATTAATGTTATTGGATGATGGTATTATATTTTTTAGTTTCTGAAAGAAGTGTTGGTGAAGTTTCAGGAATAACATTTGGATCCAATTTAAGGATGAGCGTTGATTAAGCACTGCAAGAGAGCTCTAAGCCTTCTATGGTCGTAGGATAGAATGGCTATTTTCCATCGAGATCTTTTTCTGATTTATTATTTATAATATAATAATACTCGGGTTGGAAGAAAATGACTGGAATTATATTGTGAATCAATCCGACTTCCGGTGCTGGATTTCGCTAATGCCACGTATTATCTAACCTAAATTTATTTTGATAACTTTTTCCACGAAAACATCGACATGTATGTTTAACGTTAGATCATTTGTCATTTGTACGCTGTCGTTCTAACGTTAATCCTATGATGATTGATGAACGAAAACAAGCGTCGTCGCCTGAGAGATTCGAACTCTCGCGGGGAAACCCCATGTACTTAGCAGGCACACGCCTTAACCACTCGGCCAAAGCGACTGTATGTTTGGAAGTTGCATACAGACGATTTTCACCTAAAATTCTTGAACTCTTTCTCCTTTCTACTTCCTCCTAGTAATCCTGAAATTAAGGAGTTGTTTGGATTGAAATATTCTCTCAATTTATCTCATATAATTATTATATTTTTTTAAACTCTCACAAAAAATAAAAGAAACAATTCAATTTTTTTAAATCTCAAAATAAAAATAATATTCTAATAATATTTTATTCAATTTTTAACTTTATTTTTATCTCATGTCAATCTTCTTTAATAACAATTGTTGGGCTGTATTGTCACCATTATTATTTCTTCTAATCAAGTAAACAACTCATTCTAATAACCAAATCAAGATACATGAGGAGAGGGGTTGGGTTTCCCAACAAATACCCCATCAAAACAAACACTCCCATAATAACAAACACAGTGCAAACTCCAAAAATAGAAAAATCTGATTTTGAGAACAAAAACTTAGGGCAGGTTTGGAGCATGGTATGAGAAATAAAGTTCTTATCTCATCTCATGTTATCTCATCTCATCTTATTTCCTAACATAATTTAAATACAAAATTTTCAAACTAATTATTACACTTTTTCAAAATTTCAAATAAAAAAAAATCAAAATTTTTAAATTCCAAACAAAAATAATATTATAAAACTATATTGTTACAATATTTTAATTTTATAATATTTTTTATTCAATTTTTTTTCTATTTTTCCAAAATCCCAAAAAATACTTAACTCAAACTATCTCACTACTATTCACAAATTATCTTATTACTATTCACATCTCACTCCCCAAACGAGCCCTAGTCTCCACCTATTCCATACAAGGAGGGCTCCGTCTTAAATGACGGTTTCTTACAGTTCGCATAGATGTGTGAATTGTGTTGCCAGTGGTATACTGCAGTTTGTTATCCTGAAATATTCACTGAAGAGATTGGTATCTCCAGTCTCAAGATCTTCGGTTAGGACATAGTAGGGTGACCAGCATCGATTGGCCGGAATTGCCACTTTGCGGGTTTCTTCACGATTGTCTGTGGCAATGCGTGGATTCCACACGTCGATGATAGCGAGATGGGATAGGTTAGATCTAAAAGATCTTGGGGTGGCAAAGCTGATGGTGCGACGTGTGTAACCGTCAAATGCTTTTCAACAGTGATGGTTACTCACGATACGAGTCATGCGTAAGCATTAGGTATCGAGATTTTTTACGTGATTTTGCTTATTACCAATAGATGAGCGACTAAGTAGTTGCATGGTGGTGCACATGTAGAAATTCGATCGCCGTAAAACGATAGATCGGCCTAGACCGAACCGGTGGAAAGAAAAAGTTACAAAAATTTGCAGAAATACCTATAAATAAGGCGGAGCAAGAAAAGGAAAATGAATGAAAATAGAGAAGAGGATGGAGCCAGGTGGAGCAGCAAAACGGCTAGGATGAGGGACTAGTCCTTTCTAAGAAAGAGAAGCGGGTGTATTCTGACTATTCTCACCAATAGGCTCTAATGCCTTCTCGATTTTCACTTTTTGTAGAAATAGGCGAGCGATGCAACAGGGCCAACAAGAGGATTCCCCTCTACTACCTTGTTTATAGATTGATCTCCAAATTTTACGACACAATGACCTTCAGTGTGTAGTTAGTTACCCATACTGTCCAAATCCCTATGGCACCAGGGCCAACAAGAAGAATCTGAACCTGCATATTACTAGAAAGCCTTTGTGGCAGGAGGCACTCGTAAACAATTTCTTACACTTTGGCTGCTTCAATTCTAGTATACAATCCGACTTATCGGTAAAAACCACTATCTTCACTAGATCACCAAGATACCATTACCAACAACTTATAAAACTACACATTCACTTTTGGTATATATGGCAGATTGTTTTAGCATCATAGTTTCAATTATCAGCAAGGCCTTTCTCAGTACAAGTTATTGACTTTCGATGCAATTATTGGGTTTTGCGTTTCGGTACATGATGTTCCAGCCTGAGCAGGAAACATCAAGTTACAGAACCTAAAATCCAGAATCAACCATTTCATCATGCCAACTGAGAACTTTCGTAAAAAAAGAAAAAGCAAACCAGGAATCTTCAATTTGTACAAGAGAGACTGACTAGTTAAAACATGATATGCCAAACAGGCGCCCACACACCCAATGCTCCATCCGCTTTGTGAAATGGGCGAGAAACGAACCATCCCCAAATGCAAAGTCACATGGCAGCTGTGATCCCACTCTTCCAGGTGACAGCAACCGGGCTCCTCACACTGTGACTCCCATCACTCCACTCAATTGACCCATATCCTGCAGAATGACTGTACCCAAGGCCAACACCACTGGCGAAGGAAATCTCGTATGTTTGGGTCTGAGTTTCCGCGCTGAACACAAGCTTGCTTGGCGAAACACTGATCTTAACATCTGCAGGAGAATTTACTTTCACCTCATAAACTGCATCGACCGAACTTCCAACGTTTGTCACAACTCTCTTATACGTAACCGAGTCTTGGTCGGAATTGAAAATCACCGAGAATGATGGATAATTCAAATCGCCCGGACTGGGCAATTTTCTTGCGCATATATCTGAACCGGCAGGCTCTCTCATGAAAACCGCAATGCTTTGAGCATCATATCCAATGGCACAAAGGAATGCAACATAGTCGCTGACATTCATATCGTAGACCAACCCAGGATTAAGAGCTCCATTCGGATCAACATGTCCGGCCCCATGAATGAAGGGCGTCGATTCATTACCGGTAGTAAGATCTTTGAAATTTTTCCCGGAATTGTCTGCATTGTAAGCTGTGGTCATCAGAGCTGATTTAATAGCAGCAGGCGACCAACTGGGATAAGCTTTTCGAAGCAAAGCCGCTATGCCACTGACATGAGGGCAAGACATAGAAGTGCCAGAAATTATATTGAATTCCACACGCCTAGGATCAATGTCCAAGTCGGTTGGGCCAATGGAACCAGTCCAGCCAGCCAAAATGTTAACACCAGGAGCTATAACATCCGGTTTAAGAATCTCCGCTGTTAGATGATTCGGACCGCGGCTCGAAAAGGCTGCAACCTTTGGAGCCGGTGGTGAAGTGCCTATTACAGTCCCACGGAACTCAATTGTGGCTGTTGGGAATTGGCTCAATTTGATGTAATTCTTTATCTTATCACCGGCAATCTGACCCACCATACTCGCCGGTATAAGATGCGAATCAGCGATGAGCTCTTCGCCGCTGTCGGCTGTATTAGCAAGAATCATTCCGAGGCCACCAGCGAGCTTCACCGCGCTTCCTTTCTCAACCCTCGCATTCCCTCCGCGATCGCAGACAACGATTTTCCCGGTGACTTTGGAAGGTTGAAGGCTCCCCATATAGCAATACCTACTTCCAATGTCTCCGGCATAGACCAACGGAAGCTTGAAATCAACAAGAGGCTCGCCCGAATAGAGCGAGACGCCGCCGAAAATCCTGCTATCTCCGAGAACCACATCAGCCGGAAACTCTCTGTCAATGGTGGAAGCACCTACGGTTAAAATCCAGGGAGCAATATTAACAGCCGTATATGGGCTAGGGCCAGAATTTCCCGCAGAGCATGAAACGAGAACTCCGTGCTGGGCTGCGCCGAAGGCTCCGATTGCTATGGAGTCTTTAGAGTAAGGAGGAGCGTAACCGTTGGCTCCCACGGAAAGAGAGATTATATGGACCCCATCGGCAATGGCTTGGTCCATGGCGGCGAGTATATCAGAATCGAAACAGCCAAAACTCCAGCAAATCTTGTATGCGGCGATTCGAGCTTTGGTTGCCATGCCTCTGGCTTCACCCTTAGCATATATTCCGCAGAAGCTAGCATTGGAGACAACAGATCCCGCAGCCGTTGATGCTGTGTGAGTACCATGGCCTTCGGTATCTCTCGGAGATTTCGATTCCGCCGACTCGTCCATGGGTCTCTCCAAATACGATTCGTATCCTTTATAGAAAGCTCTCGCACCGATAATCTTTCTGTTACAAGCCGAAGCTGGGAACTCGGGCCCTGTCTGGCATACGCCTTTCCAGCCGGCCGGGACAGGGGACAGGCCCGAGTCTGAGAAACTCGGGCGTTCCGGCCAGATTCCGGTATCAAGTACTCCGACTACAACGTCATCTGCATAATCGGAGTTGGGCCAGATACCAAAATCATCGGCCAGGCCCAGGAAACGCGGGGTGCGAGTCGTGTGGAGCTGACGCGCCTGATCGGGGATGACGGAGAGAACGCCGGGGATATGGCCGAGCTGAGCGGCTTGAGTTGGGGTGAGGCGGACGGAGAAGCCATTAACGGCTCGGTCGTAGGAGTAGAGGATCTTCTTGGCGGTGGGGTGTGGGGAGGGAGGGAGGGATTGGACAATGGATTCGTGCCAGTGGTGGTGGGAGGCGAAAAGGGAGGGCTTGTGTGATTGGGAGACGTGGACGATGAAGGTTTGCGGACGGTCCGACGAGGTTGAGAGCGTAAGAGGAATAATAACACCGAGACAGAGGAAGAGGAAGATTGAAGAGACAGAGGAAACGGCCATGAGGGCCAATGAGTTTGTGTTCTTCTTCGTATGTTTTCGTTCGTTTCCTGAGAAACTCGAGACGCCTTTATAGTGTCTGATCCCTGTGTCTTTATTATCCTTTCGAGGGTACCTACGATCTACAACCAGACTATAGGGATCCCGTGGGTCCACGTCTTCAAAGAACGGATCTTTTAATTAATATTTTAAAATAAATATGTTACAGGATTGCTTTTTCTTGTAGAATTTGCTTGTGGCCTATGGCCAATGAATAGGCATGTACTAGCATACTGTGGGCCCGCGAATATAGTGAAAGTGGGACCCAGATTTGAGCATGGTCCAAACAACACGAATGGCTCGACGCCACGTAGCGTTTTTAAGCGCAGAAAATGTTATGGCCCTATATGTAATCGATGGCTCCATACGGTTGGTGGGACCGAGTCATTCAGCCGAGTGTGGAATTATTGACTAAAAGACAACAGGAGTGCGAGGCACTGTAACGTGCATGCTGTGCACAAGGACTACTCCTGGTAAAGTTCACTCCCCGTGGCCGTGGGGCTGTGCTCAGAGGTAGCTTCCTCAGAGGCAACCACAACTTGAGTGTTTAGACCTATGATTATTGGGCCATATTAATAGCCTGTTTTGTTTATTATGAGCCCAAAACTTTTAAATTCACCTAAGCAAAGCCCTTTAATTAATTAATGACTACTCTTGTATGGAATACAACTGATATATAAAAGCAATTGAATTCGCATTTCACATGTACACCTTGTAATATAACAACCTAAGCCAATCTGTTATATGCGTGCACCTTTTGTATTATGCTAAATGCCAACTTCATTAGAAAGCAATTCTCCGGACCAAAGCAGTGCTTTGGTAAAACAATCTCATCATGTGCCAAATTAGTACATCATCTGTTAATAGTTCAGCAAGCATAAAGATGACGAGGACATTTTACCAACCGATTAAACTTCTTTGATTCACCTTTCAGATTAAAGCTTAGAGTTTGGTGAGGTGCGATGACATCTCTCCCATCCAGTAATAGTAACAAATGTAAGTGTACTTTTGGATTGATTCGGCAATCCTAACACGAATGGGCCTTGGCTGGTGTGATCAGTACTCGATTGATTGGGCCCGAAATCCCTTCTAAGCTTTGGGCTCCTTCATGTGCAGTGGATATATGGCCCATAATGTTCTGATGCCGACTGCATAAACCATCAGAGAGCTTCTTGACGTGATCAGCTAGAATCATTAATTTCCTATTGTTTTCATGTAAACAATCTGAAGTTCAAATATTGTGAAAAATATTATCAGATGTTTGATTTTCCCAGAAATAATCTACAAATGATATCGCCACCGTTGATGCGTCGAAATATTTTTCTGCACAAAATTGGCACTGACTGATTGAATTAATTAATTACGGTCCCGGCCGGCCACCTGGCCTGGCCTCCATATTTCGTGTTAGGAATCGGAATTTTTCTATGAACTTCTAAAATTTTCCATAATTTCTTGATTTACGTACGCCTGCTTAGATGATGCCATTTTTTCATGTTAGAAGCTTCATTTTTCGATGATCACATGATCCCATCAAAAATATATAGAAAGAACGGCAAGGAATTTAGAAAACTAAATTTGAAAGGCAATTCGGTTATCGATCGGCTAATATGCCCTCAGATAGCTAAATATATGGTTTTATTTGAAGTAATATGCAGTAGTAACGGCGGCGGAGGAATCGCTACGTACGCCGGTAGCATATCAGCCTTGATCGTGACCTGTTTCAGTTAGTTTGCATGTGACTTAACACGACGCCTCTCTTCAGATCGCGTCACAAAAAGAAGTTATATAAATATTAGAGATGATTAATTTGGATATTATGACGATATATATTTAAGATCGCCTTGGATTTTTAAATCGATCACGTACAAAAGGATTTTGTCGATTCTGTTAGCTTTTTTTATCTATTTCTTTAAGTTGTTAATTACCGAGAATCTCTCACGGAATAAAAGTGACCCTCCCCGCCATGCAAGCAGGCAGACATGAGAATTTTGTCAAATGTGTTTGATTCATGCTGAAGAATATATATATATATATATATATTCGAAGATGTTAAGAGGACCCTCCTGGTCTTATAGTGAAGAGACAGCCACTGTAATTTCTTCCTCTGGGCATGACCATAAAGGTCTTTAATCGCTGCGACATGTTCGATTTGAGCCATAACTACTAATTCTAGGTGAAGAGGCCGGCCATCACCGCAATCCCACCAATGTGCTACCATGCAAAGGTCCCAAGACTTTGATTCATAAATTTTATTAAAATAAGTCGTTTCAAACCTGTGACCTCTAATAAAAAAAGAAAGAACGATCTTTTAACTTTTGCCAACTATCACCTTGGTAGTTGCTCAAGACTCTACTTACGCCTCAAATAAACATGTTAATTAGCTCATCAACTTTTACAGGTTGGCACTTATATTGTGCATGACTGGCACAATATTGTAATAATTTAAAGAATTAATTAGTTCCTTCAAATAATTGGCTTTAATTAATTACCAATATTTAATAATTAACATGATATATATATTACATAACATAAGACAAAAAACAGAATGAAGTACCATGTGGTCATTTTCGTCTATGCATATATATAAAAATTAATTTAAGCGCATGATGTTTGGATTAGGTAAACGGCTAATCAGGGAAGGTAGGACAAGGTATCTATAATTGGTAGAAGAGTGTGGAAACTTGTTGGGAGGATTTATGTGTTTTATTTATTTATTTTTCCAACGAAACTAATGATCGCCAATTTCAGAGATCAAGAAGTTGAATTTACTGAAATGGTATTTTCTGTCAGCCAAGCTAGGTACGTAGAATATTCACTTGGTAGTTGGATCCTACGCGTACTTGTTCACTTACGTCCGTTTAGCAAATATTTGGTTTTATTTGGTTATATAAATGGGATGGAATGAGAAGATAAATTTATGAATAATAAAAAAATAATTTATGAATAGTAATGAGATAGTTCGAATTAAGATGTTTTATAAGGTTTTAGAAAATGAGAGAAAAAAAATGAATAAAAATATTATAAAGTTATAATATTTTTTTTAATATAATTTTATAAAAAAGATTTAAAAATTAAAAATTAAAAATTATTTAAATATTAAAATGAGATGAAATTAGTTAAGATCATCTGTAAAACCAAACAGGACCGCTGTGCATGGGTAAGGTTAAAGAGCTATAAATTTCAGGATGGTTAATTAAGGCGATACAGGGCTTCAAAGATATTCGAGAACTTGATACGTAAGTGCTGCTAATTTCCATGATATGACCGAGTTTTGCCTCAAGCTCATGATTTAAAAGTGAAGGGAATTCAATCAAAACATGTCAGAATCTGGAAGGTTTGATCAGTAAACTTTAGGATGGACCACAAAAAGGGATTGCTGAGTAATCAACAAATATTAGATAATAATGAAGCATGGAAGCCACACAAGAATAAAATGGTGCATCTACGCATGTTCTCTGCTCCTAACCCGATTCAATTTGTCGCATTCCTCAGAGTGAGTACTGACCTAAACAGAAGCCCCCCCCCCGGTCCACACAGTGCAGGCATGTTTTGGCCATGCATGCACAGGATCCCATTACGAAGACAAAACAAGGCACAGAATCCCATTCCAGAACCTTCTTTCTTGGCAGAGTCACGTATATAGCACCAGTGCTGTCTGGCACCGATTCTTATGCTGCAATCTACAATGTAGGACCTGTTAAGATCGATCTCGTGAAAGCTTTTATCACAAGCTCACAGTTTGTTGCCACACCCATAATTGTCAAAATGAAATGTCAAAAAAAAAAAAAAAAAAGGACAGGAGCACTGCAGATAGTTAAATCAATCGGATTCTGATAAGTTGCGGTACCGTTTCAGATGTAAGTCATAACCTAAAAGAGTTTGTACAGATTAAAGTGGTTCTGGTTTGATATCTCACGAGCAAAACCGTTGTCAGAAGTGTCGAACAAAAATAGGTAAATTGCACAGCTCAATCAATTTGTCATCTTTTGACTACAGAATAATTTATCCTACTGTTTTGCACCCGTGACCTCCTTCTATTATTATGTCTGCACAATCTCGTAAACGATTTGCAACTTTAAAGTATTTAAGGGGCTCCTGATCAGTACAGATCGAGAGCATCAAAAGTGAGTTCCCAGCGTTAGGTAGGTATATGGATCCATGCTAAACAAAGCTTTCTGTAAAAGTGAGCTTCCCAAATTTTAATGCAAATTGAGTATTATTCATTAATGTTATTCAAGAGAGTCATAAATAAAATAAAAATTATTAAAAAAATCCACATTTTTGTATCCATCTTTCCAACGACAATCCTTTATGAGATCCAACAAATATTATAGCTCATCACAAGCATTCATAAACAGGAGGACTGGTTTATCCTAGACACAAAAAGTCTAACCACTTTCTGTATTGGATTTAAGGCGTTTGTAAAAATGAATTGTCTATATATATTACTTAATCAGTCACATATCCTGCAACCTTTATCACGTATAGTTTTTAGAATTTCTCCTTTTTCAGTCAGAAAATAATACACGACTAGCAAGAAGTCTGGATTCAGAGAAGACAGAGTAGAATATATATACATTGGATTGAAAATTTTGAGGTGGGGACTAATTTTAAACCACAGAAAGAGAGTTTTTTTTTTGTCCCTGGTAACCAGATAACTACAGTAATCATTTTAACCTTTTATTCCTTTTTAGGATGTTTATTTTGCAGCAAAAGAAAGGTATACTCCCCCATGTTCATCTCTATGTTGTTCCCTCCCATTCCAAGCTCAACCCGATACCTTCATAGACCAGACAGACTAGAAATACAACTGCCAGACCTAGGAAACCCCGGAGCAGCTTGAATTTCCCGGTCACTGTTCACCGGACTGGTTGGTTCAGACCTCAATCCCCTCGAAGAGTCCAGACTGCGCCTAAGAATTTGTCTCATGGCCGCTATCAAATGCAATGTAGGATTCGGAGGAGGGTCTGATATTCCTGAGGACTTGAATGTTTTACAGAAGTTGAAGTGCTTAGTCATTGCTTCTTCAGTGCTAATTAGCCTTTCATTTATGATCTCGTCTTTAATGGCCTCGGAGCACAGGCCGCATATCCATTTGCCATGGTAACGCTCCCGGATGCGAGCTATGTATGCCGGCGTACACTCCTCGGTTAGCCCACAGCAGTCGCATGCGGCGAATTCTACTTCATTTTGGGAAATGAAATTAGAAGCTGCCGTTGGTTGTGCTTCCGGGGCTGATATTAACACGGTATCACTGATTATTGTTGCAGACATTGCCAATGGCCCTGCAAACAATACTAAACTTTGAGTACTTTTATTTTAACATGTTTTCTTTTCCCCCTCTTCTAGATGTTTGGCTGGTGAGAAAACAGAGCAACATAAAAATAAAAAGGAACTTCTTTTCTTGATGTTTGCATGGTTTTCACAAAACCAACAGCTTGATTGTGGATTAATATGTAAGGCTGTTTCTGTTTTGAGGAAAAACTAGTTTGTTCTGAGAAGCAAAAAAGATAGGAAATGAAGATGAATTGGAAATCACATTTAGAAACAAGCAGTTTCCTGTAAAATTATCTCTAAAGACTTCCTGTTCTCTGAAAAAGGGGAAAAAAAACTTTTTTCTGATTTTTCAGTAAATGAATTATCACATAAACAACAAATATGTATATGCTCCAAATAAATGAAACGTCGTCCATGGCCAAAACATTTAATTCCAAATGAAATCAAACACAATCTTTTATTTAGGGAACACAGAAAAAAAGTGTAACAGTCAATCAATCTAACCGAAAATACCAAAGAACACTAAACGAGTCATTTTTCATCAAATCCATAGAGAGAAGGACTTTGATGAGAATTACCAGCAAAAGCAGACAGAGAATCAAATCCCAACACTTCTCGTTCACTTTCTCGTTCTCTCTCTACTTCTGCCACTCTGGCCCTGTATGTATTACCTTTCTTTCTCCCACTCTCCTTCTTCAACCTTATCTTCGTCAGCAACGAAAATCTCACACAGAAAAACCATTTCAAAAAAGAAACCTCGAGAATCCGAACAAGCCCAGATTGCTTTTCTCCAATGATCTCCCTAAGAACTCAAAGAAACGCAATGTTTTTCTTCTCTCTTTTGTTATTTTTTTTACCTGATTTTTGATAACATTCAAAGAAACCCAAATCTTATACGAGCAAACAAAGAGATTGCTTTTTGTTTCCTCCACAAAATCCGCCTCTTAACGAAAAATGAGCGGAATGAATAGAATAGTTGAGGCTTTAAAGGGAGAGAGACAGAGTCGCTGAGAGAGAGAACTTGTGAGGAGAGAGAAACCCAATGATTGAAGTTTTAAAGGAGTGGACTGCGGTATAATCCACATCAGCAACATTTGGTCTCGGTGAATTCTGGCCGTCGATCTTGTATTGCCAGCTAAGCATCATCTAGTCATTCATAGCTAATATGTGCTGTTTGAAGGTTTTGTTCCTCATTTTTTTGGATTATTTATTGACAATCTATAGTTGCCACGTGTAAGTTACAGTTTAGAAGTTTCCATATAGAAAATTCTATTTATCATGTCTACGTACTATACATTATATTTTTTATTTTATTTCTTTTTTTATTAAATATATGATATATGAATCATGATTAAAAGAATTCAGTTAATTTAAAAAAAATAAAAAATATATATATGATACTTAAAATAATAAGTAGCAAAACTCTCATATAAATCATATTTTCCTAATTTGAATTAACTCTTGGCCTGTGAGTACTAATTAGAGAAATAATAACGGTAACTCTAGAGTTTTTAAGTTTCATACGTATTTTAAAAAAAATAAATAAATAAACATAAGTTCTATATGATTTTTTTTTTTTTAATATTAGACTTCAATTTTTTTAAAATAGAATACGCGAAATTTACACAAATATTACTCCTGACCACATTAACTAATATAAAAAAAAAATATCATGCCTAGAAGTTTTAATAATTAATGTGATCGTACAATAGACAGTATATTATAAATTAATTTGTAAGTAACAGAACTCAAAGGTATTTGCTGGCATTAATTGGTTAATAGTTTCTTGAGCATGCATGTGAAATATATATATATATATATATATATATAATGTATCTCTATCTTGTGCAGTACTCTTGATGTACAGTGCTTGATCATCACCTTCTCCAAGGCCTAATTGACACGTCACATGAAGTCTTCCTTGTTTGGATTGAACAGTTCACATGGATTGTCCAAAAAATATCTAGAATGAGAATGACGTACGTAAATAATGCCAAACTTATATTGACGCGAGCTTTGCCAGCTAGCTTTGGTTCACATTCTAATAAGCTTTGAATCGACAATATGTATGCATGGGTCTGCACAAATTTGCTGCATATTATTACTCGTGTCACTTCAAATGGAGTAAAGTTATGATGCCAATTAATGAACGAGGTTTTGGTACACATTTGAAACATAACAACTTTTTCTCATATATTGCTGGTGCTAAATTTGGAGTTTTGAGTGATTCATAACAGTGAAAGAAACGAAGAAAAAAAATGAGGGACCAATCTGATATTCATCACGCCTTTCATTATTGAGGTTGATGTTGCAAAGCAGTGCACCCTACGCAAACCCTCTCCTCCATCAGTCCCCACCTGCATCCCCCTCTATTATTATTAATTTTTTTTATAGCATATTATTTTCATTTTTTCGGGCATGAGGATATATACCTCGGTGGAGATTCCTCCTTGATCTGATTTGATGATCAAAATCCGAGCAGTCGCAATCAAATACATATGCTTTTGTTCTATGTATGTATGCATATATTACTACAAAAAAACTACTTATTTATTTTAAACTATTTCTTGTAAAAATAATTATTTTCTATTAAAATGAGTTTTTGTTTCAAATGATCATTCTCATAAAAAATAATCTGTCCTAAATGTCATTTTTTTGTAGTGTATATAAAAGAAATGGACCAAGAGTTGCCAGAGGGAATAAAAGAGACTCCAATTATTGCTCATGCATATCGATTCGTGAAAGGGACATGCACTATTCCCCCATCTCTTTGCCATGCATGACGGACAGAGGAACACCCACCATACCATCATTCCCCACCACAACATGAATATACATATAAGTGCATGATCTCATTTTTTGCATCACAAAAATAAGCTCTATGTATATGCTCATGATCTCTCTATGCCCCATTCATTTGAACGTTTGTGTAAATATGTACACATACAACTTGATCTATCGATCGCTTGTCATTGATCATCTAAGTTTCACTCGCATGCACGCGAAACATGCATGTGTGAGGGCGTTGTATTGTCAATGTTTTATCTAGCATGGGACCTTATTGATGTAAATTGACAGCGGGAAAAGTTGTCCGGTACTATATAGTTTGAACATTAATGGGATTTGATTCTTGGTATACCTAACGTATGAACACATGATTAAAACCCCTCAAAAAAGAAGAGCGGACGTGCTTAGCTTGAGCTTGGGTCAACCAAGGCCAATTTGCATTCCTACGTGTTGAGAAAAGTCTAGTGGGTGACGTAGTGATTAATTGAAAACTAAATTTGACATGGCATTATGATCTTGGCTGACGTGTCACACATTATTCATTTTGATAATTACCAAGTGGGTCCTAAAACAATCATAATTTTTCCTTACATGATTTGGCATGTGCTTTTTTTTTATGTAAAATGATTATTGTCTCCCTTTCTGTTCAAAAGGAAGTGTTTCTCAAAGGGAATTTCTTGTTCATATCGGTGGAAATTTTCATTTATTTGTTTCCATCTTCATTTTCTCGGCTTTCTTTGTCTTTCGATTGATTTGTAAGTAGATTGGAAGGTGAAAAAAGAAAGAAGGGAAAAAGTAAGAATCGGAGGGTAGTAACAGAAAGTAGTAAAAAGAATGACACGTGGCAAAAAAGTATTGTTCGTTTGTGGACTTTTCTTTTTCTTTTTCTTTTTTGTGGAGAAATTTCTCTCGATTGCTTACAGCTAAGCTAGCTACTAACAGACATGGTTATCCTTTTCACAAAGGTCAAAGTCTAGATCAACATGATATTGTATCATGTGCTTAATTTGTGTGTGGGTGTGTTTTTTTTAAGATATATTTCATGTGTTTTGATGTTTTTCTTCTTCTTTGTTTTTTATGTTTGTTGGTTGGGGTTGGAGAACCATTAACTAACTATTAATTAGTTGTTCAAACGACAACAAATAATTAATACGAATAGTGGAAAATTTATATATAGCCGTTGAAAATAGGGATGCAAGTTCCGGTCTTGTAAATACTTTGTATATTCTATACGATTTAGTGGTTAGAAATGTTCAGCCACGCTCAAAATGATGTCTATTTGTTTATTTGCTCAGACACACAGGTGTCACAGAGGTATAGAACTCAAAGGAATCAGGAGCCGGGAATCGTTTGTCAACTGATCAAATTGAAGATATCGTTCGGAATTCATTTATATGTCGAAAACAGCAATAAATAAATAAAATTGAGAGCATCTAATAATCTAAAGATCAAAAAGAATTATCGGAAAGCTTTTTTTTTTTTTTTTTTTTTGGGGGGGCTGCTGGTAACTGCAACAATCATAAGCTTCAGTTTTAAGTTGTAATAAATGCAGAAAATTAAAAAATAAAATAAATTTCGGGAAACATGTTGGTAACTATTATTATCACATATACTTTGGAATTTGGATGCAGTGGCTCTTTTTTTTTTAAAAAAAAGAAGAAATATTTACTAAAACTTATATAGTCTGCAAGCCAAATCAAGATTATATTGTTGTTAATTACTTGGTAAAGTGGTAGAGACTCAATAACGTACAAAATACAAAATGGCTGCAAGTGGACTCCTTTTATAATCCCAATATCAGGATTTATTTTTCTACTAACCAAACAGTATGTTTGTGATCTGCATAATTAGGGTTTTTTTTTTTTTTTTTTCTTATGGAAATTGCTTGTGGCCAGGGATTTCGATCGAAGGTCTTGAAGAGCAGTAAAATGATACACACAAAGTCGCTGCAGGAAGAGAGTGGCATTCGTTGCTTTCATGCCAATCCGAAATGGCTATCGTATTGGACACAACACATGAGAATCATTAAATGCTTAGGAAAAGATCCGTTTCATATCAACAACTATCGTGATTGGACCAATCAACGCATTCAAAACAACGTTAACAGAGAGATTCCAATTTAGCCACGAAAGTGCATTTTGATTTTGTGGATGGAAACTTCATTAGTAAAGGAAAATAGCAAGAGATCATTGGTGAAGATATCGGTATTAATTTGTACAGATATTCTGATAGCTGATGTGGATGGCTTGCTCTATAACCCATCATGTGCTCATTTATGGCGAAATATGTATTAAGTTCCGTTTGTTTTCAGAGATGAGATGAGATTAAAGTTGAAAAGTTGAATAAAATATTATTAGAATATATTTTTTAATATTATATTTATTTTAAGATTTGAAAAAGTTGAATTGTTTATTCTATTTTGTATAGAAATTTGAAAAAATTGTAATGATGGAATTGAAGATTTTCAAAATTTTTAAAATTTTAGATTTTGGTCTTGAAAACAAACAAGATACTCCATCTCAATGAAAGCCGAGTAATTTTTTTAGAGTAAACCTAACCCATTTTTTTGGTTTACTCTTATTTTCTCTTTCTATTTTCTCATTTTTTTTTCTTTCCCTGTACACGTATTCAGCATGAGAAAAACTTGTCACTAAAATTGAATTTCGAGTTTCTTGATTGGTTTACGTTCATATATGGCTCGGCACAGCCGTGAGGAACTTCCCATTTAGGGCACAGTCAGAGTCAAAATAGTCCAGCAAGGCACAACAAAACATATTCATGCAAGGAAAAGTCTTCGCTTCCGCCCCTGTGCGGCATCAGCCTTTTGCACACGTGACGTGTCACCCATTCGCGCTCTCTCCCATCACATGGTTCCTTTGTCATTTGCAATTTCATCTAAAATTTTTTCCTTTCTTTTCCTGTCATCACCCAGCTGCCTTCGTCTTCAACCTCTGAATAAATCTTCAGAGCAGTACTGTACAGCTCCCGAATTCGACATATGACTGGGACTGAGAGAGAGAGAGCTGATAAGAGAGAGAGCCGAGATGAGAGAGAGAGCTGATGAGATGCTAGAGAGATGACGAGAGAGTGCGGATGAGAGTGATTAAAAAAAAAAAGACAGGAAATTGCACACTACGGTGGCTGATCCCTATCAAAACTCTTCATGCAATCATCCAAATGAAAATTGTATTAGCAGTTAAAATTCGCAATTGATACCGATAGAACAATGACAGAAACATCAAATCGAATCAATCAATTGAGAATAAAAGAATAAGTTCGTGACCTCAAAACTCCAATATACAGAGAGGACTGCGCTTTTGGTTGCTGTATGCGTAATCGAGATGACCTTCCAACATCATTTTCAGACAGCAAAAATGATACCGATTCCATGGTTCACCAGTCGGGAAATCCGACTGGCTTTCTTCTATCACCACACTGCAGCAAAGCAATGGACTGCCACTCTGTCTAGCTAGCCAGCCTTCAAAACCAATGAGGTAAGTAAACAACTAGGGTTCCTTTTTCTATTGTGCTTATTAACAACTATTTGTTGAAAGAATCCCTTTCCCTATAAAACTACTACTCCAGTCTTAAGGTCATCAACGACACCTTCCTCCTCAAATTCTTTTATTAATCTTTCAATCTGCCTTCTATAGACCGGCATGAAATGATCACTAATCATGGTTTGTGACAACCTCAGTTTACTATACAGTGATCTTGAAGTGAGGAAAATCCCGACCTTTGTCTCTTCTAGCCGCCCATTGTCCAAGTCACTGGTTGTAGGGTGACCATCACTTTCACACTCTGCACCATCGGAGTGAAGGGTAACAATGTGCATAATCCTCCCTGGAGGGAAAAATCTGTGTACCTCTTTTATTTCTCGTGTAGAGCTCTCTGGCTGGTCCTCACCTACCTCTGCAATGGCTGCTTTTTCTTCTTCTCTTATTTCCTTTGCCACATCAACCTCCTCACCTTCTGTCCGATCATAAAGCTCATGCTCAAGTTGTTGCCATAACTCAACTTCAGTCATGCGGTCTTCGTGACTATTATGGCTAATGATATCCTCACCATCAATGAGATCAGCATTGCCATCAGCATCTGGACCTATTTCATCAGAGTAAGAACATTCAATCTCTGATGCCCATTTTGTTCCTACAGACAAAGACACAGGAAGTTCAATGGTGGTTTCAAGGGCAGTTGTGGTTGCGGTCTTCTTAGGGGATGAAAGAAGATGCTCAGAAGCTTCTACATTAGTAGAGGAAGATTCGGGAGAACTCCCCTCCTCTTTTGAGGTCGTATGAGCAGCTGTGGCCCGACGACGGGGACCAATGCATGACCAAGAAGACAAGTGAAGGGTAGGACGTGTCCATGCCGCCTGAGCCATGATCTGAGCTCTCTTCATCACAACCTGTAGACATGACAAGCGAAAGAAAATGGTTAAACAAAATACTGTAATTTAAACCAATCAGCAAATCAAGTAAATTCAGGTACTTGTGACTATTAACGGACAGAGTAGGAAATCAACCACCAACTGTAAGGGAAGATAACAAGGTCCAGAATGTCAAAAGGATCAATAAATGGCTGCTTAGTTGAAAATGCCCCCCTTTTTTTCCCACTAACAAATTAGTATTATGTACGGCTTGACAGAGGAAAAGGTAATGTCATTAATAAAGTGCACTGGGAAATTAATTTTGTATAATAGAAAGGAGTTACCTGTGTACTATTTGAAACTGGGCGCAAAATTGCCCCTGCCCCAGCAACTTTTGCTCTAGCGCTAGCAATGGATGGAAGACGAGAACCCAGCGCTGAAGCAGATCTATAGACAGTACTGAGAATTCTCGTATGCTCAATCTGATTCCTCAGATCATTAAGCCAAGCAGAGGCAGTCACCTGTAAAATAAAATATCTTTTTGAAAAACACTCGTATAAGATGGATCATGCAGTTAAGGATATAAAGGAACCGAAAGGGTGAATGTTGTATCAAATACCAAGCAACCAGGCCACCCAAGTCCTGGTAAAATTTTTGTTAACATGGATGAGAGTTGCTAGAGTTCATGCATCATGACAAAAACATCTCAAGTGAATAGATCAAACAAAGAGCAGTATAAGTTGGGACCAGAAAAAGAGTTGCAGGAATCATTTTTCGTAATAAGATTTAGTTTCATTGTACTATTCTGACCATGATGAGGCATGAAGTTTATGGGGATTCCAACATACTCAATAAACAACCTACATTGGGACAAGCCATACTACACCAGCCAGGTGCTAATTAGTCCTCTCCAATTAAAAAACCGAGCAATATTACCCCAGACCCAGACCAATACCTCTGAGCAACGTCAGAAAGATTTAATCATGCCACATCTAACCATGATCATACGATAAGATACAAGGGTAGTCTAAAAATGAATACCCAAATATGATCCATCTTAAAGGCAACACAGACATTAGAACTAAGTATACAGCTTAAGATTACCTCAGCACGCAAGTCATCCACTGAAGCAGCTGAGAATGTAGGCACTAAGTCTGCTCCATTTATAACAGAAGTAACAAAATCTTTGCCTGATTCTGCCAATTCCCATGTCATACAAGCAGCTGCATGGGATAATACTTTTGTGAGTCCTCTAGCTATGTCATAAAGCAACATGCAAATTTAGGAAATCTAACTTTAGAAATATTAGAACGAAAACAACAAATGACATAGCTAACATTCTATTGGCTGGATATAAGGAGAGATCAGAACCTGAAGTTTTCAAAGTAAATAATACAGAATATGAAGTTTTCAAAGTACAACAATACCAGAATATAATTTTATAATGAACATACTTGTAAAAAAAAAAAATTTATAATGGACACAAACCTGGAGCAAAGGTAACACAGGTGGTTTTTGAGAACTCTTTCTGCTCTCTCAGTATATAGGTTAGAAGTGCTGCAGTGCCTCCGCCTAAAGAGTGCCCTACTATCTGTCAGAACCCAAGGAATGCAGTAAGTACAAATCTTAACAAGATATAATCATTACTGGAACAAGCCACTCACCAAACACTTAAACCATATAAATATTCAGTTAAATGCTTCTAAGCTCATTGCAGGTTCAAGGGGGGCCACTCAAAATTTTTCAAATTTCAGGAGCATAAATACTAAGTTGAGATAGTTAGCAGGAGCAGGATGAGAGAAATAACAAAAATATTACGCTTGAACAAGAGTAATTGGTAGTAAAACGCTCTAATGAAACCACATTCTCTTTCCGGAAGCTATGGTATCATGCATCAACATTAGCTCCTTTGATTAAAACAAGGAGAATGCAAGACTGTTTCAGCTACCAATAACTAAATCATGTGCCACTTTAGCTTATCCTTGTAGCAAAACCCATTTATTGATTTAATACATAAGCATAGGATAAGAACAATTACAACTCGTGGATTTACCTTGATTTTATAACCAGGATATTCACCAAGTGCTTTAATAAGACAAGGAGTAGCAAGCTTTGCAATCCACCTAGCAGCCGCAACCATCCCACAGTGTGCATAACCTAAAACCAAATTGCTTACTCCTCCCTCATGCACAACACTGTGATGGAAAGGTACAACAGCCCCGGTAGCAGCCGTAAGAGTATCCTTGATACTATGGGTCCCACGAATCAATAAGAGAAAACATTTCATGTTGTGGTCAACTAAAATTGTGAAAGCTGGCTTTAAGATCTGCAGAAGAGAAACAAACAGAAAATCTAGGGCACATGTAAAAAACGTAAATTATGCTTTGAAACCGTAGAAAGTAAACTACTGTTTCTGGCACCTTTGAACAAAACTTGTCTATCATGACACCACCCCACCCCCCCCCCCCCCCCCAAAAAAAAAAGGGGGGCAAGGCAACTAAAAACATAGCTGAATTCAAACTTCAAACATGACTTACTCCTGCTTTGGGTTCCTGAAGGATAACACTCTCTTTGGAATAGCCAGTCTCCTCTAAAAATACAGGAAACGGTTTTTTTGAAAAATGCCAACATAGCGTCAACAAGTTTAAGAGGTATCTAAGTTCAGCAGCTATATCTGGTCCTTTGAGCAGAAAACTGTCTTTACCACCAAATACACTCGCAACATGTAAGTTTCCCTGCAAAGTACAATGATACAGTCAGAAGCTTGGCCTGATAACAAGGAGCATCAATGGCAAGATTCTAGTCAGATCCCTGCCATGCACGAACTCATTTGGTAATCTTATTAAACCAAACAATAATGATAATAATAATAACAACAAATTCTTTCAATGATGTACAAAATGTCAAAACTACCACACACTTTTGTAAGTATATCACATTTCATAACAGTTACCTGCCTCTTCAGAAGAAAGCTGATCCCAAATGCCAAGTCCCCAATGGGCCACTTCCCCAGAGTTTCAGAGTAAGTAAACCTAAGAGTCTCTGACAATGTCGAAATTGTCTCTAACCATGTAGCAGGAGCTTGAATTAGCCTATGTGAAACACGTTCAATACCTAAAGGAATGTCAGTAGTGGCATCACTACCATTTTCATCACCATCATCATCATTATCATCGCCATGAGACCCATTCGACTGTAATTTACGGTTCAATGTGTAGTACAAAAGAGCAGCAGCACCGGCTGCTGTGGCCATAGTTGCAGTTGCCATGACTATACGATCCCTATAACAATTACAATGAGAAAATATCAAACAACATAGACTATCAAAACAAGTTTCCACAAATTCTACACAAGCTTGAATTCTTAAATCAAAATCAATGAATCTTTTATAAGAAGCCCTTTAACCTCTAATGACTTCAAGACGCAAACTCATTAACATCGTGTAATGTCTATCAATGCAATAGTTCCATCCAAAGGAAACAAAAGTTCAGGTTTCATCAAATCTAACTCTCTGCTTGGTTGCCAAGAAAACTCAGGAAGAAAAGAACAGAGAAATCGGAACATAGTACCTTAATATAGTATACCTTTGCTTTCAAAGAAAATAAAGAAAGAAAAAAACAAGAAATTGATCAAATCACGCACATTTCAGCGGCGCCCTTATTGCTTCCAACATTTTCTCAGCAACCAAACAAAACTGAAGCCAACACAAACCGATTCGACTCCAACAGGAAAAAAAAAACTACACTAACCTCTGATTTCCAAAACAGAAGTCACGGGCTAGAAAAGAAAATATGAGCCAAAATCAAGAAAATTAAAATCCAAGACAAAGAATTGGAACAATAAGTCGTTAAAACCTGAAGAACATGACCAATGGTCGTACACGAAAAAACCCTAAAAGTCTGAGAGAAAATTAACGAAACGAACCTGAAGAGCTTGAGAATTTCGATTAGGATTATATCTTACCAAGGCATCAACAAGAGTTTATACTTAAAAGCATCTATCTCGAGACTCTTTCCCTTTCCGTGTTTCTTTTTCTTTTTTTTTTTTTCTTTTTTTTGCCCTTTGGGTGGGAATAAGATAAGCTTCATGCAGTTATTTTTTCTCGTGGATATTAAAATTATTTTATATATTATTAAAATGTCTTATCTCATTTAGCTGTAGTTTTTTAACGTTATAGCGTATTAAAGTTATTAAATA
Source organism: Cyclocarya paliurus (assembly GCA_029856935.1). Lineage (NCBI taxonomy): Eukaryota > Viridiplantae > Streptophyta > Magnoliopsida > Fagales > Juglandaceae > Cyclocarya > Cyclocarya paliurus. The sequence continues at coordinate 990,129 of JARVXP010000352.1, forward strand.
CTAACTAATACTATAATCTCCACTTTATCTAATCATTTTAGATCCTAAAAATTGTACAAAAATAATTATTTTCACCATAAATTTTAAAGAAAGAACATTTACAGTTGCTGCTATAACGTTACGCGGACGACAAGTCAAATAAGGCATATAATTATTTACAGTTTATATAATTACGTTACGCGGACAAGAAGTCAAATAAGGCATATGCTAGACTGAGGTTATGCTTGGAAGTTTAGTTTCACTCAAAATTTTTATCTCTATCTCATCTCATTATTATAAATTTTTCAAATTTTTATACAAAATATAATAAATAATTCAACTTTTTCAAATCTCAATTCAATTTTTTTAAATTTTAAAATAATAATAATATTTTAAATTAATATTTTAAACTTTTATCTTAATACTATTTATAAAATTTTTAAAAATTCTCATCTCATCTCACTTACCACCCAGCATAACTTCAAAAGGACCCAGATATTCAAAAAATTTATGATCCATATTTTTAATTTAAATAATGAATTCATAAATTAAAGTCTCTTCAAATGACTAGAGATTATTAGCATATCCCAAATAGCAAATACTAAAAACTTGTATATGATATTTTCAAGTATTTTTCGGTTTCAACCGCGTGGCGGTTGGAGAAGGACGGCGCTGTTGCAACCGACCTGAACAGAAACTGGTTGGAGGTCTAAAGTGGGACAGGGATGGGGATAGTCTTCGCTGGGTCGGTGGGTGGGTATTTAGTGATCTAAGAAAAGAAAAACGCGGCGCCCATGTTGGGCCGTTATTGGGACCATAACTATTCCTAGGAAGAATTTGATAGACCTTTTGAACGATACGATACAAGGAAAATACTAGTCTTACTAATGCTTTGTACCGCTAATCTCCACCGATGTGAATTTTTTATTTTTTTATTATTATTATTTTTTACTTAATGATTAAGTAAGTGTTTTTTAATAATATTATAAATTTTTTTATTTTTTTAAAATATTTAAATGTATTAAAAAAATAGATATAAAAAAATACAAAAAAAAAAGAAGAAGATGAATATTCAACTAGCGGGAGCCCCAGCGGGAGCTCCCAGCGGTGGGACTAGCACCGCTCACGATACAATTTCCAGTTTCTACATGTCATAATGTCGTATCCACCATTATCAACTTCAAAAACGGCCAACAGCTCGGAAGGAAAAATACTAAAACGCGTTTCATGGATTCAAAATAACACAGAAAATAAGACTTAAAATGCATCCACCATCCAAGTGAATCGAGCTACTCCTCCAGATGGTTTCAGGCTCGGGTGCAGTCTCAGTCACGCTCGCTTATGGCAGTCAAGTGCTCATCAATCTCCTCCATCGACAACACTCTAAAGACCGGGTTCTCCTGCCTCACCACTCCAACCTATTAAGAAATTAAAAAAGCTGAATCAAGATCTTCGTTGTTGTCATCATCAGAAACTCAAGAAAGCGGTGAATGATAATATAGGGACAGCATCCGTGGGGATGGATATTCAATACCTCAATCTCATTGGCTTTAAAATCCTCTTGCAGAACTGATTGCAGGGCTGAAATTGCAGTCTATAGACGAAAAGCAATTAGAGACATTAGGCGTAGAATGAGAATCAACCACTACAGATATTATATCAGAACTGGATCAGACAACTGACAATTAAAAGTAAACGGATTCAAACCATTACTTAAACCCAATTTCTAACCAATTGTTAATGACACATGAAATTTGTTCAAAATTGACTATGATTATTTACCTGCACTGTCTCCTCGTAGGTAAATGCAGGATCGTTCTTCATTTTCTTCTCCAAGAAATTAATTGCCTCCTGCTCTTTCAACCCAGCACTTGTGGCCTAAAACAAAGTATATCATAACTCATGAGGAACTCACAGGGTTGAAATTCAAACTAATACCAAACAAAGAAAACATGAAACATAAGTCCGGTTGAAATGATTGTGAACAAGCAATATACAGTGATGCTCCTAAAAGGCGATAACTAACATGTAGGGAAAGAAAGAAAAGACATACATAAAAGCAAGTACAATACAGTACATGTAAACATCTCAAGCTCACCACTCACTATTTTTTTTTTTTGAAGAATTTTAGTTAAATATAAACTTATCTAGAAATTTTAACAGCAAATGACACTCCATTGATTGTGATTATGCAATCTAGTAATCTTATAATGATCAACCCGTATGTGAGCCATCACAGGCAACAAAATACTTGAATATTTTTTTTAGAACTAACATAAGATTTTGTAACATCCCATATTTTAGTGTATTTTAATGAAAGATTATTTTAACTAATTTAAATATTGATTCTCTTGTTTTAGAATTTTTGGAGTTTTAGAATATTATTTTATAATATTTTAAGTTGTGAAAATTATTTTATTTGGGCTTTCTTATTGTTAATTATTGTTTTGGCTTTAAATTGATTTTTAATTTCAATTAGTTTGTTTATGGATTTTAAAATTATTATTGTTTTATTAAAGCATTTCACTGCGTTTGGTTAATTTTAATTAGTGTTTTACAATTTAATTCCTTTTTATTTTAAAAGATATTATTGTTGGAGTTTAATATTTTACTTTAACTAATTCTGAGTTTAAATTGATTTAATTATTTTACTGTTTTAAAAATAGTTATTTTGAGGATCAGTTGTGACCCAAAAGTTGTGAGGATTGGACTTCATTTCTTTTCCTCATCTTTTCTTTTCTCTTCTTTTCTTTTTCCTTTCTTTTTCTTCCGGATTTTTCTTCTTTCTCCCGCATTCTCTCTCTCCTCGCCCGACTCCCTCTCTCTCTTCTCTCTCACATGTTTCGGCCATCTCCCTCCCAGCACCGCCGCTGGCCGGCCGTGGTCGACACCGCCAGCACCACCAGACTCCCCATCGACCGGCCACCTTGCACCACCAGTTTCAGCCCGTGCCTTGCCGCCGTTAGCCTCCACGGCTCGTTCGAACCCGCGGTGGTCTTCGCGCCGTTCCGCCGCCGTCTGGCCACCATCTCTTAACCACCTCTTCACCGGCCCTCCAGCATCCTTTTAGACCCAACCCCGGCCCCGATCCGTTGCCGGATCCGCCCCTACGAGCACCCTCTCCGATTCGAGTTTCTCGGCCTTAAACCGCCGTTTCAGCCGCCACCCACGACCAACCATCACTTCCATTAGCTTCACCACCTCCCATAGGCCCTACCCTACCATTCCCAAATTTTCGTTTGACCCCGTGTGGAATTTGGGTTTCACTGTGTTTCGGCCACAGTGTTTTTACACTGTGGAGTTGCTGTGCTGGTGCTTCCAGTTCCTCCGTGATCCTCCATAAATTATTTTAAAACGCTGTAAGTATATCTCTAAAAGACTTTTAAGATTTAAATATATTTTCGCAATAACCTGTTTTATAAACTGTAATTTGGTTATCTGGTTAGACTGTGTTGGTTATTGGGAAATTACTAATAACTATTGGTTGTTGGTAATTGGTCGATTTCATAGCATTGTGCACGCATGCGTGGGTGTGTATTTTGGAAACTGTGTATTGTGAAAAAGGTTTTTCAGGTGTATGTGTATCACCCCCAAGCCGAAATGAGGTATTATCTCGATGGAGCTCCTCTGGGCACTCGGGAGCGGAATATACTGAGTGTCGTCCCCTGGAGCTGTTGCTTGGGACTTGGATGAGATGGTAGCGCTCTCGATCCGACTCCGTGATCCCTCGGGCTGGCAGGGACCAGAGAATTCTTGGCTATGTACACGGTGGGCGCGGAACTGGGCATCACTCGTGTTGTATCACTCGCACGGTCGCTACCTGTGGTGTGATAAAGGGAGCCAGGGTATGTGGATGGTCCCTAGGGGAGGCCATGGTGCATACGATTAAAATTGAAATTAATGTAACTATTCCTGGATATTAATTTGTGCCAAATGGTATTTTTGGCGTGCGTGGAAAACTTGTGATTTTACAAGAAATGGAATTTTTCTCGAGTTCTGCGTTTGGTCATCATGTGCATACATAGTGGCTGTTGTGTATTTATATTTATGTCTTGGAGTATTTTTGGGTTTTACTTACCTGCGGTACCATTTTCTGGTACCGTAGATTTTGATGTTGGTGATGCAGGTTTTGAGAAGGCTGAGCCTGAGAAGTTAGCTCCGCCGGAGGAGTGATCTGGAATCACTCGGGTTTATGTCTTTTCAACTCTTGTATTATTTTTGGGGCATTGATATTGTTTTTAAATGCTTTTATTTTTGGATATTTGTATTAAACTAAAATTTTGGTACTAGTAACTTATTTCTATTATCCGCTGTGCATTTATTTGTGCACTGTTTGCTTGTAGCACACACTTGACACTAGTCGTTGGGATGCGTGACCTGTGTTGTCATCATCCTGACGTCACGATTCCCGTGTTGTTTTGTACATGGGAGTCGGGGCGTCACAGATTTTATTGAAACAAGCAAATAGGCATAGCCCAGGTATACAGGAAGAATACAACAGAGAACACCTAGTTACAAGTTAGGAGCTAAAAACTTTGCTATTTACTTTTTTATCACTACAAAATACTTTGCTATTTTCATATTGTGTAGCTTTACTTGTAAGAATAAAATGAAGATTGAAGGCAAGCAAAGCTTATGAATGAGAACGTAGTTTACAGCTTCTAATTCATTTTTTGAAACTTTGTTGCTTGAAACTCCATACACACTTGATCCTTCATATAAGTTTATCTGGATACAAATACTATCAGAGTGGTCAGGTTAGACATAATCCATCATCATGTAGGTTTTATTAGTACTCCAGGAATGAGATGCAGAAGTTAGTTATGATTGTAAGTTTAGTCCTGACGAGAATGTTGTAAGCAAGTACTCAAGGCAATTGCCAACCCAAAACATAGGTGGATAAGGGTAGGAAAGTTCTTGTGGTGCTCATCTTAAGTATTGTAAGAACAAAAAAACTGAAGGTCAGAGAAAAAAACAAATTGTGTAGGATAAAACTTGACAATACCTTGTGACCAAAGAAATGGCCAGCTGGGTCACATTTGTAAAGTCGAGGTCCAAATTCATCATCAATGCCCAAAACCATGGCAACTTCCAAGCAAAGACAGAAAATCAAAGGTGGCAGGAAAAAATCAATAACAAAGCATACATATATAACACAGCCAGAAAGGAACTCTTTGAAAGCTAAGGAAAAGGCCAATAACAAACCAACTCCAAGTGGTCTCATATAAGCATGTTGAGTATAGACTTGTGATTTGTCAGCAATCCTGGCATGCAAACAATTCCAAATGCTTCAGATTGCAGTGTATAAACATAAGCAAATGTTCATGAAGAGAGAAAATGTGGGGTGGGGGGATAGGTACAAATGCTTTGGAATACGAGGAAGCATAATTATTGACACATGAGTATTCTGAGTGTATTGTCCTCAAAACCTCAAGTAATAAACCCTGTATGCTTCCGGGTTAACATTTGACCAAACTAACATTCTAGCAATCAAGGAGATTAAGTTTATTGACTAAAAAACTGTGAAACTTCAAGTATATATATTCATACAATAATTAAGAAGTCTTATCTAATGTCTCCCTGGCTACCGAGTTGCTAACTTTCCTCATAACCCTCAATTCATCATCCTCATCTTTTACTTTTTATATCTTATTTGACCCAAGAATGAGTATCAAGGTGGTCCATGTTACTTTAAACCAAGACAACAGGAACATATCTTATGGGAAAGAGAACAAACCAGACATTTAATTCAACCTAGAAATCAAGTGAACAAAAATTATTAAACAATGAAGAGATCTTTGATTTGTTCCCTTTCCTACACTAGAAGCATACCTGCTAAGCAAGACAACAGTATAAATATTTATTTCAACCGACTAATAAAGTGCACATACTAAACATGAGGGAGAGAGAGAACAATAATAAAAATTAAGCACAGAAATATATTAATAAGAAGAAAAAGGAGTTATAAACTACAAAATTAGAAATTCCTCTTTTTGAGTCAAATGCACCATATAGAGTTCATCATACTTATCATCTATTGGGAGGGGAAGAAACTATTGGAATCTGTTTCACTCAAGAAAAGCAGTTTCTTGCAGGGAGGGGTCGAAATTAATGTTTCTAACCCAATACATATATAGTAACTTCAAAGTTCAAACACATTGCAAACTATAAATTGAAGAGTGGTTGAATTTTATTTTTTTTTTGAGCAGGAATTCGATTTTTAGTAAGAAATGAACCCCATACCATTTAGACAATACATCCACAGGCATCTCATATCCATATCTGAAGCGAAACTCAGCTGCTTCATTTCTTGCTTGTTGAACCAAAGTTCTTGCATCAGCTGGAAAATGGGATCCCAAAATTATTAAGGTTCGATTCATCGGATAGAGAACTTCATTGATTATATCTTCATATTTTTTTTTTTATAAGTAATTATATCTTCATATTATAACCAAAGAGGAAGAAGTATTCAACCAATAAAAGTTACTGGAGAGTCAAATTCCAATATAGTGTGGCATGTTATCGTATTGAACTCTTTCTACAACGAACTTCGCAATTTAAATGCAGACGGGCTGTTTTGAGTTATATCAAACCTGTCATGCCAGTTGCCAACAACCCAAGATACTTAGTGATGGGGAAAAGATGTGAGACACTTGTCTGATCCAACAGCTTGTCCTGTATCAATTTTCTCAATTTATATCGCCTGCATCAATTATAAATGAAGGTAAAGCGAGATTTAAGTGGAAAGAGCAACTGATACTCACCGGGACCTTCTTCTGAGTCACAACACATACTGAATCCTTTCCTCGTACACCAATTGAGGTTATTCCAGCGGCCTTCACAGCCTTAAAAGCATACTCTATTCACTCATTCATATGCAAACACAAACAAATTAGAATATAACAGACTAAGGTCTCGTTTGGTTACATAGATGAGATGAAAGTTCAATAAAATATTGCTACAATATAACTTTTTAATATTATTTTTGTTTAGAGATTTAACTGTTTATTGTATTTTGTATGGGAGTTTGAAAAAGTTGTAATGATTAGATGAGATGAAATGAGATGGTTTGTGTAACCAAACTAGGCCTAAAAGCACGAATAAGAGAATTCAATTTTTACACACCGACCAAACAAAAGGTCGAGTTAGACCTTTACAAGTGGGTTTTCTGGTTTAGTGACTTTGTTTGAGATACACAAAATGTGATATATGCCGTTGGATAACCAAAACTAGAATAAATAAATAAATAACCACACTTTCCTACCCAATCAGGAAGTGTCCAATTAAAATTTTTGTTACTTTAACAGCTCTGATACCACGCTCAGTGGACTTATCACTCCAGGTAGCTGATACTGGATACCTAATTAGAATAAGCCTTTGGAGGCATCACTAGTGACTTTGTTTGAGATACAGAAAATGTAATATAAGCCTTTGAATATCCAAAACTAGAATAAATAAAAAATTATACGTTCCCACACAGCCAGGAAGTGTCCACTCAAAATTTTTCTTACTTTTATAGCTCTGATACCACGCTCAGCGGCCTTGTCAATCCAGGTACATGATATTGCATATCTAATTGAGAACTACACAATACAACCTAAAATTTCAGGTGCTATGTTTTTCAACATCTAAGTAACATTCATTTATCGTTATTTTCTTCGGATTTATCAGCAACTATATTAAGGGTCAAATAAAGTTATAAACCACCAAAAATTCTAATAGGGTTTCTACTCAGTGGCCCAGAAAACCACAAAACTTCCATCGTTTGAACCAATGTGTTCAGCTGAAACATCAGTGGATCTATGCGATATTGCATACCTAACTGGAACCGACATTACAATTAATCACCACTTGTTTCTACGACCAGAACTACACGTGTAATAACCCGTAAAAAGACTATCTGAAATTGAAAATGGATTTTTGAAAAATATCAAATGATACTTGTTGCTACAGAGCACATACCCACTTGAAAGAGACGGCCCTCGGGTGAGAAAATCGTGATGTGACGATCGTAGCCACCTCCGCTTCCACGACTCATCGCTTAGCACTAGTTTAGATGCGCTTTGATTTGTACTTTGAGGGTTTAGTTTGTGTATGAGAGACTTCAGAAAGACAAGCTTGGAAGGGAAGGATGAATAATAAAACCGAAGCTTTCTTTCTCCCCAAGAACGAAGATGCAAGTAAAGCGAAAAGGTCTTCTAAACAGTAAAGACGACGTCGTTTTCAATTGCTGAGCTGGGCTGGGCCTCTACGTGTCATTCAAAATCCCAAAGCAGCGGAATATCGACGAGTACCGCAATGCCTTTTCTTCTTCTCTTTATTGTTTCTTCAAGGCCCATTTAAAATCTAAGTCCCGTTCAAAAATTAAGGGCCCTGTTTCAACAATTAAGGCCCATTTAAAGTCATTGATGTCTCTTTATTGTTTCTTCGAGGCCCATTTAACAATTGAAGCTCATTGGAATACTGAGATAAGATGAGATGAGATAAATTTAGATGAGTTAAATAAAATATTTTTAGAATAATATTTTTTAATATTATTATTTTTTTGAGATTTGAAAAAATTGAATTATCTATTATATTTTATGTGTAAATTTGAAAAAATTATAATGATAAGATAAGATCGTTTCTCTATCAAAACAAGCGGTTACTTTTCTAATTAGTTTCAAAACAGACTAAACAAAAGTACAAAAACGAGATTACCAGACGAACAAAGTTATAGATTCGAGTCTCTATCAACGTAAACGATACTCGTTTTAAGGATTATGCTATGTTCAGTTAGAGAGTTCCAAGCTCCTACAACGTCAAAAACTACAAAAATGGAAATCTCGCGACATCAATGATCGACCCACGAAACATGGCTACTACACGAGCGCACACGCTGCTAAACAAAACCAACATAAACTATTCAAAAAGGAGCCTACCTGCATAGAACATGTCCGGATATGTTTGACGAGGAAGAAAGAAACATGAACAGCAGTACAACGAATCTAACGCCATGCCAACTGGTCTCTTTTGAAATTTGAACCGATCAATTATGCAGCGGGATCTAATCATCCAGGTACGATATTAATTAATTCACAGTATCCCCACATCAGATCCACGTAGAAACAAAACAAAAAATAATTTGACACCCCAGCTAACTGACAGCCCAGTCATTTTACATGCAATCAACATTGTTAATTGTCAAAGACACTGTCTCATTTTCCACGTTTGGGCGAAGTGGAGCATAAAATGGTCAAATTTAGCTGCTAAGGACCACTCGCTAAAAGAAAACAAAAGCCAAAAGGAGACGACATATGCTTAGCATCCTCCTGAAAATTTGGTCGGTGGATATTGAAAGTACGTGAGTAAAGGTTTTGTTATAAAATATTTTTCATAATATATAGATATTTTTTATAAGATATAAAATGTGAAATAGTAAATAATAAAGTATGAAAATAATTTTTCCGTGACTAAAGGTAGAACTTGGAATCATCACCATCTTTTAGGAGGGGACCACCTGATCTAGATTAATATAACATTATCGTATTTTATCCTTAAAGCTGACAGATAATTGGCCTAGTGGCTCTCTGCGATCCACTGATGCAAATAATTGCTTGCCCCCTTAAACTAATAATCGCACTAAGCTGGCATCACTTTGTTTGGTGCGGTAATCAGATGAGGTTGCTCCCATCTTCTTACCCTGAGTTCATAATATTTTACGTTCCAAACCCCGTCTTCTCTGGGTTTTCAAATTTCAATGTGCTTCGGCATTTTCAATTTTTTTGTTGTTTTTTTTTTAAGAAATTGTGTTTTATTCTGCGAATTGACCATACAATTACAATGTCTTTAAACTCCGCCATCTATCACGATCAGTTTAGCCCTTCTTGCAAGTCTTGTTTATTTTTAACACGTTTTTTTTTTAAAAAATTCTACTCAACCTCCTACTATTCACACTACACTCCACAATCCATCTTTTTTTTAATTTTTTTTTAATTTTTTTTATCAAATATATTTTTATATGAATAGTGAATAAAAAATTATAAATAGTTTAAAAAAAATAAATTTAAAAAAAATTTAAAAAAATATTAAAAAATATTAAAAAGTGTGGAGTGTGGGGAGTGTGGGGAGGATGAATAGCAAAATTCTTTTTTTTTTTGTTATTTAGATCGATATTTTGTTCCATTGTCAAACTGTCTCTTTTATTTTTAATGCAAATAGAGGTTTTTAGCATTTTGTAAGATTAGAACATACGATGTCAATTATAAATATTAGTAGATATTATGAGATATCAATTCTAAGTGCCAACCTCAATAGATTGTTATTGGCACAATTAGATGGATAAATGATATTTGCAGTTAGGTGTTCAAATCTTGTCCACTCATTTAAAAAAAAAATTCAGATTTATATATATAAAAAATAATAATGAAGAACTCTACTTTTTTAAAATAAAATGCGAGATTTTTCATATTATATGGTGTAGTACAATCTAACATTCACCTAATAAAAAACAAATAAGCATATGATTGTTGTCTGGTTTTAGTTTTGAATTAGAATATTTTCGACTACTCCATTGTATTTAAAAAAAATTGATGTTACTCATTTTATCATTTAAAAGCATATTAAACATCGAAGAGTTGGGCACACATTAATTTGACACGACAAATCCACAACTCGTATGGAAAATGGAAGCACAAAAGGACCACGATCTGGGACCACCGTGGTCCCTAGGGTACCCGATTATTTGACATTTATTTATAGTTTTTTTATTTTGAAGTGTAGAAGACGGTAATTAGTACCATCACTTAATTGCAACCAAGGCCACCGAGTCACCTCAAAGTCCAAGCTGTCACTACTGAGGGCCATAATCAGATGGGGTCGTCCCCATTATCTCCAGATAAGACCCTCCAAGTCCAAGCAAGTCTCAAAGGTTAATTGGAAAAATATATATACAGCAAGATAGATATAAATGACATTTAAGATTTTTAAATTTAAATATAAATGACATGATCTAATGTGGTCGTTCCCATCATTATATGACGAGACCATGTTATGGTGGCACTTGATAGTAAAACCATAGTCACTCAGCATATCATGTGAATTTTGGTGATTTTGTCCCTTAATCAGTTTTTTTTTTTTTTAAAAGGAAAAATTCTACAGAGAACCTTATCGGATATGTTTGGAAAAAATGTTTCATTCAAAATTTTCATCTTCATCTCATCTCATCTTTACACTTTTTCAAATCCCCATACAAAATATAATAAATAATTCAACTTTTTCAAATCCCAATATAACTTTTTTAAATTCTAATTCAATTTTTTCAAATCTCAAAACTAAAAAATAATATTTTAAACTTTAAAACAAAACACAAAATTCTCATCTCATCTCCCAAACATATCATAGTGCCTTGTGATGCAAACATTCTTTGTGTGGTCGTTTCAACCTTCTAATAGTTATAAAACTAAAAGAAATACAGCTAATTAAATAATTAATAACTAAATAATAATGGTTGGACCTCCCACGGCTTACTTTGAATAATTTAAGTGTCATAATCAATATTAGATTGCTTAATCCATACTTTATCCTTCTATTAGAGTATCTCCAAAATCCCACGTGAAACTCATTGGCAGAAGATATGAAAAGTAATGGCATCTCCGACTAAAAAAATAAGATAAGGTGATGCATTTAAAATTATTTTTTATGTTAATTAATAAAATATTTGAATTAATATATTGTAATTTTAATTTTTTTACTTATTTAATTTATAAGAGAAGTTTAAATTCAAGTTTTAATAACATTTTAGGTTTCATTTGAATACAATAAATATTTCATCACATCTCATTATTATAAGTTGTTTACAATTTTTTCAAATTATCGTATAAAATATAATAAATAATTTAACTTTTTTTAATCTCAACAAAAAAAAATATTAAAAAAAAATATTATTAATGTCATGTTTCGCAATCCAAGCAACACCTCGGGAGACCAATCAGTCTACCTACAATTAAAGTGAAATGGGGGCTTTGAAGTGGTAGGGTATACCTCCGATTCTAAAGTTAGTCTAATTCCTAAGGAATACTTTCCTTATACTAATAATATTTTATTCAATTTTTATTTCAACTAACTATTGAAACTACACTTAAATTTTATTACATCAATATTCTGAAAGAAGCTCTTCACACCAGTCTCAAATATAACTTTTCTTTAAATTACTTTTTTTTTCTAATTTACGATCCTCAAATTATCAAAGATTTTATATTTCACGCTTCAAAGTTCAAACTATCTGACCAATAAATTGCACTCTTAAATTACTAAAGACTAGCATTTTACACTTTTCATAAAAATACTGTGATAATTATGCCATGTCCTCTAGTTTTCTTTTATCTCAACTATTATGATTCAATAATCTCAAAAGCAAAAGTAATATATCAGTTTTGGAGTGCAAAGCATATAAATTCTAGGGTGGTTTTACTCCCACCGTGGGGTTCTGTTAGTTGCTTTTATTTATTTATTTAGTTTTATTTTTTACATGTTTTTTTTAATATTTGTATTTTTAAAAAAAAATTATAATATTATTAAAAAATACTTACTTAGGCCTTGTTTGTTTTCGAAAAACATATCATCTCATCTCAATTTCATCATTACACTTTTTCAAATTTCAATACAAAATAAGATAAACAATTCAACTTTTTCAAATTCATCTCATCTTATCTCACCTAATCATTACAATTTTTTCAAATTTCAATACAAAATAAAATAAATAATTCAACTTTTTCAAATCAAAAAATAAAAATAATATTAAAAAATATATTATAATAATATTTTATTTTACTTTTTAATTTTAATATCAACTCATCTTTAAAAACAAACGAGACCTTAATCTTTTAAGTAAAAATATAAAAATAAACCAATATCAACAGTAAGAGTATGATTTTTCAAATTCTAAGAGCATTGGCATTGGATTAGCCAAATGCCTTTTCATTTTTAAATTTAGCAAATATCATCTATATTTGTTCTACATTGAATTAGCTAAATTGTTTTAATTCAAAATATAAGTTACAGTAAATTCATTATTATTTTTAAATATAAAAAGAACTATAGCAAGACTAAAAATATTTTTTGAGATTATTATATTATATATATGATATTTTTATTATATGATATTTTACCATCTATATACATATGAGATTATTATATTATAGATTGTTAGATTGTGAAAATGATAATAAATATGATTGTTGGAGGTTATTGAAGATTGTGAAAATAAAATAAAAATTAATTAAAAAAATAAAAAATAATAATATTTTTATTATTATAGAGAATGTGATGACTAATTTAATATAGATTTTAACTTTTAAATGATTAGTTAAAAGTAAAAAAATTTTATATTAGTCAAAATTTAAAGAATAAGATAATCAATTGCTTTAATAATTTCATGCTCTCTCGTGGATTTTCAATCAACAGTAACTAGTACCGTAACTCGTGGGGTAGGTTAGTCCAGTGTCCGGTATAGAGGGCAGCAGCCTACTGGTCAGCTCAGAACTATAGCATTCACTTGGCCGCACATAATCGCAACTAAAAGGGTGCATTACTTGTCGTCTAGTCATTCGCTTATCTACTGTGATAGCTCCAACTATAGAATACGCTTCCACCAGTTTATTAAAATAAAAAATAAAAAAACCCTTCCACCAACCTCCACGTGCCGAATTTCCAATGGCTCTCCCACATATAGAAATATTACTTTTCTTTTTTTCTTCGGCATGCCAAACAGATTAATAATTTCCCTCCGCACAGTACAAACCCTCCGTCTTCACTCTTCCATAGGAGCAGGGCCTCACCTCAACTCTCTCTCTCTTTCTCTCAGTCAATATACCTCATAGCCTATCGAAGCGTCGCAAGCTGTCAAACTCTGACGCTAATTTCTGTGCTTCCAAAGACGTACAGTTTGGACGGGTTGGTTGAGTTAAACAATCACTGTTCCATAAAGATGGACGCGACTTGCCAGTGATTCCGTACTCTCAATAATAAAAGATCAAAAGATTTTAACAACATAATCAACGACCGTCCCCGGGAAGTCTCTGAGGCAGAAAGGAAATGGCGGTTGAGTTCTCAACATGCGTGGAGTACGGTCTGAAACTCTCGAAGCGAGTATACTACGGTAAGGAGTCGGTTTTTTCGTCTGCTCCGGCGGTAGTTCCAGCCATGTCGAAGTCTTCGTCAGATTACTTGCCGTCGGCGCCCATGGTGTATGTGGTGGTGCCGGAGCCGGAAGTGGTGGACAACCCGGACGTTCCGAGCTACCAACCTTACGTGTACGGCCGGTGCGAGCCGCCGGCTTTGATACCGCTGCAAATGCATGGGGTGGCGATGGAGATCGAGAGCTATTTGGATACTGCCTTCGTCTCGGTGAACGGGACGTGGCGCGTGCATTGCGTGATGGCGGGCCGGAGGTGCGATTGTCGCATTGCGGTACCGATGGGAGAGCAGGTAGAAGTTAAGAACTTACAACTTTTGAAAGAGACTAATTTAAATTATTTTCTGTGTGGTTTACTGGTTTTGTTGATTTTTTTTTTTTTCCGAATAATGCGTTTCTTTTAAAAATGTGTTTGATCAAATATTAATTTATTAAAGTTATCTGTGCATGTTAGTTGTTTTTAATTTTAGTAATTATTGTAGTCATGGAAGCAATTATTGTACGAGTCACTGTCACATGTATTGACGAGCTGAATAGATAGAGAAACAAAACCTTCGGTAAAAATGTCATATTGAGCCTTTGAACTCGAAGAGTTGGAGTACTGAATGGCGCTAGCTAGTTGGTTTGTACGTGAATGGCAATGTTATGAGTTGCAGGCATAATATTTAGGCTCCACGAGCTTGAAAATAAATGGTTTTTGTCCCTGAAGCCTACATAATCCAATTTACTTTGCCCAATTAACGCAGGCTTGGCTCGTAAGGAGTGCATGCAATTCATTTCAGCAAGTAATTAATCTTTAGTTTGAACCAGTGTAATATTAGATGTCCCGAGAATACTGGAAAGCATGCAGGATTCCAGAATTAAAGTTTCCAAGGAACACTAACAACACGAACGTCAATTCTTAGAGGTGGAAAATCAATTATTTTTATTCGGATAATAATCGAATCATATTATTGACTTGATGTGATGTATAATAATATCCATCATTCTGTGTGTTCTTACCTATAAGATCTACTGCTTTAACATCATCCATTCCGAAAACCAGTCAGTCTGCGCTAAGATCCTTGCCTCTGCTTTCCCAAAACATGCGAATGACCGCAACGACAATCGACAGCTTTAGAATACTCACGTACGATAGAACCCCATATTGAATAGTTATCTTTGCTACTAGAGGAAAGAGAACTATGAGAGGTTTGATGGAGGTTTTGAACAAATATGAGGTTTGGACTGGTCAAGTGCTTAATAAAGAGAAGAGTGTTATATTCTTCTCTAAAAGAATTCTGATCTCCAGAAAACATTATCTTCTCTGCTTTACTTGGTTTACTGAGGGTTCGTTTCCTTTTAAGTACCTGGGGGTGCCTATAGTGGACGGTATGCTCAAGGCTTGTGATTTTGGTGATTTGTTGGGCAAAGTGAATATGAAGATTGCTGGCTGGAAGATGAAAATACTCTATGCTGGTGGTAGAACTATTCTTTTGTGTTACGTTTTATCTAGTATGGCCACCCATCTTCTTATTGTTTTAGATGTCCCCAAAGTGGTGATTCTAAGCTTGAATAAACTTCTGAGCTCATTCTTTTGGGGTGAATTTGGAGGCAAGAGTTGTAGGAAATGGATTTCCTGGAAGCATATCTGTACTCCTACGGATGAAAGTGGATTGGGTATTAGGGACTTTGGGGATGTTCAGAGAGCTTTACACATGAAATTTGCTTGGAATCTTATTAAGGGCAACTCTCTTTGGGCGGATTTCTTCAGAGGTAAATATGTTAAAGGAAATTATTTATCCCTCCTTGAGCCTACAAAATGGACCCGTTTTTAGAAATCGATTGTCCACAGTATGCCGGAAGTGATAAATAGTTCCAAGTAGGTTGTGAAATAGGGTAATATCTCCTTCTAGGATGACAATTGGGATGGGGGAGATCCTCTCAATGGTCAATTTTATGTGTCTGCTCACCCTTTGATTAAGATAAATGAGTGTCGCATTGAGAATGGGTGGGATATCTCTCTTTTGAACAACTTAGTGGGCCATAAAAAAGTCAAGGCTTTGTATGACTTTTTGGCTAGATGGAAGGAGGGTCAAGATGTGCTTGTTTGGTTGAAAGACAAGGAGGGCAACTTTAATACTAAGAGCGCCTGAGATTGTATTAGGGGTCAGGGCGCCTCATTTACCTTGGGTTCATTGGATATGGCATACTAATCTCCCTAAGAAGATTACCATCAAGATGTGGAAGGCTGCTAATAATTGCCTCAGTATTGATGAGAATATTAAGATGGTGGGTGTTCCAATGGCTTCCAAATGTAATTGTTGTCAAAAGGGTCATATTGAGGACTTGAATCGTGTACTCTGCATGGAAGATTTTGCTAGACACATTTGACGCCTAACGGCCACACAATTAGGGGTTCATATGACCTCTTTCTACACTTGGAAGGAACAAACGTATTTTTGGTTTCAACGTGCGTGTAGGTCTTCATAGGTTATAATTATTTATGGCCTTCTCCCTTCTATTATAACCTGGAAATTTTGGGAGAGATACTGTAAAACCAGGTATGAGGATAAGGTTCATACGGTAGAGTCGGTTTGGCATGCTATTAAATTATGGCTTCGTCACATCATGGACCAGATTATGAAAGTACTTTCTGTTTCTACCCAGGATATTGATATTCTGAATAGACTGGACATTTTGGTTTTGTTTCCTAAGCGTAAGAGGGTTCGGGTGATTAGATGACATCAGCCTCAACAGGGCTGAGTTAAACTCAATACTGATGGTAGTAGTATCGGAAACCCAGATGCTTCTGTCTCTGGGGGTGTTATTCGGGATGATAATGGTAGGTTTCTCCTGGCTTACTCTGTTCTCCTGGGTTCGAGTACTAATAATTTTGCCGAAATCAATAGCTTATTGGAAGGCTTTCGAATTTGTCTCACTCTCGGATATCGTGTTCAAATAGAGACTGATTCTCAATTGGTGGTTAATTGGATTACTAAGGATCATTGTCCTATCTGGTATTTAGAAGATTTCTGAGATGAATTACATGAACATCTTAATAGCCTGAAGTATACTGTAAATTATATTTTTCGTGAAGGAAATGTTGTGACTGATTTTCTAGCTAAGTGTGGGGCTGAGGGTTTGAAACTCATACATCCTAGTCTATTGAGGGGTCTTCTCCCATGGATAAATTGGGTATGCCCTATCTGAGGGTCTCATAAGGTTTGTGCCTGGTAAGTTTCGCTTGATTTGCTTGTATTTTTTCTTGTGTGCTTGTTTTTTCTTGCAGCTTACCATGCCTTTGGTTTGTTCTGACTTAGGTTAAGTGTCTTTCTTTTGTCCGTGTATTTGGACTATATAAATATAATGGTTTTGATGCCTGAGTTCTGAATTTCATAGCTTATATATATCTTCCAGGTGTCATGTTTGTAACTATAGTTTTCCTCTGCCACAAATAAGGGCAATCAATAAAATTTGAGTACCGTCTTATTCTAGAAAAAAAAACCCATACTGAATAGTTGCAACGAAAATATGCATCATGGTTTCACTTGAGAACTCACTGGGTTGTTTTGCTTCTAAAGGGCGGCATCATCTCCATTTACCATGCTTTCTTACCCCTTTTCATGTTATGATCCGTACGATACACGATTGATGCTGCCCGTTAGGAGCAATATGTATTTTCAATATTCTTCTTCCTACTTTCATTTTAGGTATCCGCATGTCTTTTTCTTGTTGGGTCGTAATATGAACTCAAGAACGGTTGTTTGAAGAAGCATCCATTTTTCTTTCTAGAGCTTTTGCATAGTTAAGTAAAATTAAAGTTTCACATTTTGTCGTTCACGCGCATAAATTTTATATATATGCTGATAATACAATTAAGACGGCATGCTATAAATTATTTGAGCTACGTGCTGATCAGTCTTTTCCTTTAGTTTTTGAAGCAAGTTATCGTAAGTTCTCAAGAAAAAATATGATGTGGCTAACAGGGTTCACTTCTAGGTGTCGAGGTTGATGTTTGTGGAAGATCTTATCGTACTCAGTTGATTACAATGGAAGATATAACAGGCAATGAGAAAATGGCCAAATCTGAAGATGGGAGCTTCCTTAAAGGCCGGATATACACTTTAAAAGTTCCACAGGTTATTAGCTGGTGCATGCAGAGCTTACTTCAGTTTTCATGTCAATCACTCAGTATTTATTTCTTCCCATTATTTCTGTTAACTATTATGTTTATCCTTTAGGTTCTTGGAGGCTCTACTCTCTCAATTAAGATGAGTTGGTCTCAGAAGTTAATATATCGAGATGGCCAGTTTTGCCTTAATGTACCTTTTAGTTTTCCAGCATATGTCAATCCCGTTGGGAAGACAATTTCCCAAAAAGAGAAGATTTTTCTGAAAGTGAACCCTGGTACTGGTACAGACATTTTTTGCGGAAGTACCAGCCATCCTCTAAAGGTAACTTCTTCCCATATATTTTGTTCAGTTGATAGATACACATGATAAACTTGTTTTTTACGACTTTACAGGCAGTTAGTAAAGTAAGTTTCTCGTATGAGGCTGAAGTACCAGCATGGTCAGATCAAGACTTTGATTTCTCTTATACTGTAAGAACTTTAACTATTGATTGTCTTGTGATTGAATAGTTCCTAGTATGAATCACTACAGGAAGGGTTGGAATACACCGTGTTGATGATCATAATTTGGTGAGGTCAGGCATGAAAGAATGACTATTTTAAAATGCTCTATTGTTTTTACAGGTTACATCAAATGACATTTTTGGTGGTGTCCTTTTGCAATCTCCATTTCTGGGTGATTTTGATAAAAGAGAGATGTTTTGCTTCTATCTATTCCCTGGAAATGTCCAGAGTAAGAAGGTTTGTTAGCATAACCTGCTACACTTTTTCGTAAATTTTTCTTTTATTCAATGTCTGCATTTATGGGGTATATATCTACTTGACTTCTCACTTTTAAAGAAATTTTCATGTGAGGGGTCCTTTTGATGTTTGAATAAGGATGGTCGGTATTAGTTTAAGTTATGAAAGCAATAGGTTGTGATGATTGCATCAGCAAGGATAGAGTAAAGGACAATATGTCCTTTAAAGGATAAATTAGAGGGTTTGTGAATAGTAGTGAGATTTTTGAGTGAATAGTAGTGAGATGATCTCAACTCACCTCTCAATCCAAACTGGCTTTAGTCTTTTAAGGAAAAAATTAGTGCTAAGGACAGGAATTTTTGCAAGTGGAGCACTGATTAATGGCCTTCTTGTGGAACACTGACCGCCCTTATTTTTTCTGCAATATGTGGCCTCAGGGACCTAGAGTCGACTTTTTGTACTATAAACAAAATGCTTTTTAGACGTCTTTTAAAATGCAACATTGTAATTTCCACTCCATTAATTTTAGTGAATTTGACAGGTTTTTAGAAAGGAAGTGGTATTTCTTATTGATATAAGTGGCAGCATGATGGGAGAACCTCTTGAGAATGCAAAGAATGCACTAGTGGCCTCACTGTTCAAGCTAAACTCTAAAGATACCTTTAACATAATTGCTTTTAATGGAGAGGTACAATTATTCTCATCAACAATGAAGCTGGCAACCAATGAAGCAATCTCAAATGCTAGAGAGTGGATAGATGTTAATCTTAGAGCAAATGGTGGTACAAACATTTTGCTCCCCATAAATCAGGTAAGTTAAAATTTGAATGTACGTGTTTCAAGTTAAAGATCAGATGTACTCCAATTACTACACTGGCAGTGCACATTATTTTTCAATGTCAATTTCATTTGTCTTTCATGCAACAAAAATTTTATTTAAAAGAAAAAAAGATAAATACCCTGCTCACTATATATAATGTGCACTATATATAAATACCCTGCTCACTATATATAAGATGATTAGTGCAATATTTTATTTGCTTGTTTACTTTTTTCTTTCCCTGCCAAGCTGCATGTGAAGATGCATCCGTAAGAGATCTTTGCTACAGCCATGTGCTAACGAAGACTGTGTGGCTACTGTCATTTAAAAAGTTTGTCCCTTAAAGCAAATGTTCTTCTGGTTTTTTATGGCTTGGATTATGGGAATACACCTACGACTTTATCATGACTAATTTATGGCCTGCAATACATATTATTAGGCACTCTTCACTCTCTTTGATGTTTACTTCAAATTCATAATTTTCCCTGTGATGTCCTAATTTAGGCGATGAAGTTGCTGGCTGAGACTACTGATTCAGTTCCTCTCATTTTCCTCATTACTGATGGTGCTGTTGAGGATGAAAAGGAGATTTGCAATATTATTAAAGGCTATCTCAAGAGGGAGGGATCAATTTGTCCTCGCATATGTACTTTTGGCATAGGTAAGAGTTTTGGTTTGGGGTTTCACTTCTTGTCAATTATTTTGGTTTGGGGTTTCACTTCTTGTCAACTATCCGTAGTCTTGATACTGTAGCTAAATTATTAATCTTTTCCAGCTTCATATGAAGTATTTAATTGCAAATCACTAGAGTCAAAATCACTTCATCTCTCATCAAATCCTCTTCTGCTTGGTTTGCATTTTCTGTAGTTCAATGTAATATACTCCGGTTTCTAAACTGCCGCATTTATCACATTTATAGAGAAGTCAATATGGTAGCTGATTTTTTAGCAAAGGAAGGTGCTAAAAGTAAGATCGTGGATTTTGCTGGAAATGACATTGGTATTGCATGGACGCTTGCGGTGTCTTTTGCGGACGGACTATTTGGAATTGCTTTATTTACGTAGATAAGTCCTAGCGTCTTGCTTGCTTGTATATGGTTATTCCTTCGTCTCAGTAAGGGTTTTTTTAATAAAGGTTCTACTTTAAAAAAAAAAATGTAATATACTCAACCAATTTCAAGTCCCAGCAATGCAGAATTTCCTTCTCTCATGAAATCCGAGGCAGTTTTTGTACTCCTCTGACCCATTTGCTTCTGTTCCTCATTCTCTTTATCTCTTTTAATTTGACCTCTCTTTCTTACTGACCCAAAAAAAAGTGAGCTCTCTCTTTCTGCATTGGTGCATTAACTTCGTCTTCACTGTGTATAGTTAAATGGTTTTTACTCATCCTTGTGATGCACCTTCTAGTTTTGCTATTTTTTTAAAATATTATTGATTAATTTATTTAGTGGGAGATTTTTCCAGGTTCATATTGTAACCGTTACTTCCTGCAAATGCTAGCACACATTGGGAGGGGTCACTATGATGCTGCTTATGATGCAGGTCAGTTTTTTTTTTTGTTATTAATACTTTATTACCATTTTTGTATTAGAAAATTTTATCATTACCCCCATCAAGATTTTTGTTATGAAACCAAACTGTTATTAATACTCTACACCCAAAACATACACACGCACCTACATTGTTATAAAACCAAAAACTGCCTCAAGTCATTTAGGTTTTCAACAATACTATCGATGAAATATCTGATAGTCTAGTGAGGTAGAAAATTGCTGACTAATTGTTAAACAGCACATGATTCCTTTACTTATCCCAAATATACTACTTATTGTAATTTAATAACTATAATGATATATTTTACAATCTTCTGTTACCTTTTCTTTGACCAGATACAATTGACTTCTCAATGCAAAGACTAATTGATAATGCTTCATCAGTCATTCTTGCCGATATTCAAATGGACGCTTTAGAACATCTTGATTCACTTGAGGTACACAGGTCCTGAGAGGATGGTCCTGCTAAACTCAGACCGATTCTGCTCATCATTTGAGGATTCAAAATATTATGTGAATATTTTACCCTCAAAGATAATTTTTATTGTACTTCAATATTTGGAGGGAACCTTCCTTTACTTTTCTACTAGGATATCTTTACTGCAGAGTAACGCTGAAATACGTCTATTCCTCATTGCAGTTGTTTCCATCTCATATTCCAGACCTTTCATCTGGAAATCCATTGATTATATCAGGCAGATACAATGGAAGCTTTCCAGATGTTCTTAAAATTAGTGGTAACTTGGCAGATATGAGCAACTTTGTAATAGACTTGAAAGTGAAAAGAGCCAAGGATCTGCCTCTTGATAGAGTAATGTTTCTAACTTGGTTCTGTTCTCATTTCTGTGGCGTGTTTGGGGTTGGGTTGGGAATCTGTGATGGTGCCCGGAAAAAAAATGCTCAATTATCTTCCCACACTCTTTATATGCTGCATGAAGTTGCATCTTAATGATCTGCCCCCAAAATCAGCTATAATATTAGCTAGCATGTCTGGTTCTCTGCGTGCACACTATTTTTAAGATTCCTCAAGCAGATGACCATCTTTGCTACTGCCATAGAGCACTTAGATGTCCAATAAGATGATATCATTCACCTAGGTTGTAGACTATCTAAGACGTGTTGATCCATCTTCCTCAACTGTCCTACTTGAATCTAATTCTGTCTAACAACCCTTGAATGAAGGCTTATGTTAAATTGATGATGGTGCATCGCCACCATTAAAATGGACAATTTGATATTTACTGTACTTTTGCATTTTTCTTCGCTAATTGTTGTTCTATCAACAGGTACTTGCCAGGAGACATATTGATATACTAACAGCCTGTGCATGGTTCTCGGGAACAAAAGAACTGGAGGAGAAGGTTTGTTGCTAATAGAATTTCCTACAGATTGGATTAGCCATAATAAAATAACATATCTGAACTTAGTTTTCACCTAAACAGAGTTTGATTTCAGCCATCAATGTGATGGTAAACACATATTCCCAAAAACAAAGAAAAAAATAGTCTTGCAAAGCACGCAGGGTAATCTTTGAGAGAGAGAGAGAGTTAGTTTGAGAAAAACTTGCAGTGGATAGCTGTGATCGTTCGATTCGCAGGAGTTCAAATTCCCACCTGAGAAGTTATATAAACAACTGCGTGATCATTTCAACCATACAAGAAACTTTTTCCCTCGTGTCTGCCATAACTCTCTGACCACCAGACCAGTCAACATGGATGATGATTTTTGTCTCTCTTGCTACATAGAACTGCCAATAAAACGACGTAGAATATTTTTTCCTTTGTTGTAATCGCTGATTTATGTGTTTATTTTGAAGTCATCAATTTCCCTAGCCGATTGTTTTAGGTTGCCAAAATGAGTGTACAAACTGGGGTTCCATGCGAGTACACTCGAATGACTTGGGTTCAGACTGATGCCGGAAAGAAAACACCTGAATCGGCTTGGATACAACAGGTACGCTTTTCCCTGAGGAACTCCATAAATCATTTCTGCTACTCCTACGTGTAAGCTTTTGGTGAAGTTTTCCTGAATGATCTGTTCGTATGCTTTTAGTTTTTTATGCTCTTAAAAAGACGTTCATGTCAGAAGGGAATCATTGAAACTATTTCAGAAAGGAAATCCACATTCATTTTTAATTCACATGAGAATGAGTCACTGTATGCTAAACGTGCACAAACGATCGATTTCCTTACAATTACATCGAAACAGGTATACAAGAAACTAAAAACGCTGAAGACGGAGGAGTTGGAGGGCCAGAAGATCATAATCTTGGGAAAACTAGGGGTCGGCTTTGGTAACTTGACTGCAACGGCAGGGAATCTCCCACCAGGAGCCGAGGAAGCCAAGCCACCTGATGCTACAGAGCTGTTGATAAAGGCTGCTTCCAACTGTTGTGGCGGACTGCTTGACCGCTGCTGCTGCTGCATGTGTTTCCTCCAGTCTTGCTCGTATATGAGTGACCGATGCGCAGTTGCTTTCACGCAGCTTTGCGCTGCCCTTGCTTGTTTGGAGTGTCTCAATTGTTGTTACGAGCTTTGTGCATGAATTTAATTTACAATGTAAAGTTAGTCGGACATGCGAGTACAAGGATAAGTTATTACATGCGAGTACAAGGATAAGTTATTTCCATGTCTAATTACCAAAAGAGAATAAATATAATAATGCACAGATGTTATGTGTATATGGAGCTGTGTTAGATCGATCTACTAAGCTGACAAGTGACAGCAACATTATCCTTTAGTGATTAATTAAATTGTTAAGGCCTCGTTTGTTTTCGGAAAACATCTTATCTCATCTCAATTTTATCATTACATTTTTCTCAATTCCAATACAAAATAAAATAAACAATTCAACTTTTTTAAATTTATCTCATCTTCTCTCACCTAATCATTACAATTTTTTCAAATTTCAATACAAAATAAAATAAATAATTTATCTCATTTTAAAAGTTTTCATCTCATCTCATCTTCGAAAACAAACGAGGCCTAGGTTTTCATTTTGTTCTGATGACGTTATATAATGTTTCTAGTTCTGTGATTTTTTGTGGGCGGAGTCATTATCTTTACATTTTTACAACTACTTTATAATTCATTTTCAATTAACAAAATGCAATCATGCCACTGATCTACTAAAAATAAATTTCAATAGTACAAATTACCCTTCATTTTATATAGTAGTTATATAATACTTGTAAGTGAACCATTTTCCATATAAATGTTTATCTGTGTGCGTGCGTGCTTACGTTACACTCTTCTGAATGAAAAAGAAAATCCTTAAAGACTTAAATTCTATAATAAATCATAAGGGTTGTTTGGAAAACTCATCTTATTTCAAAATTTTTCATAATTTACTTTTCAAATATATCAAAAAATAAATACTTTTCAATTTCAAATTTTTGACTTTTTATCTAATCATTATAACTTTATCAAACTTTTAAATAAAATACAAAAAAATTACTACTTTTTTGAATTTTAAAATAAAAATTATATTATAA